>JARWLC010000016.1:31030605-31648105 GCA_033318265.1 Phyllotis vaccarum | reverse complement strand
TGTGAAGATCAGAGGCTAGTTCACTGTTGGTACTCATATCTTGTTTAGGGCAGGGCCTCTTTGGTGTTTGCTTGTTTATATACTAACTCAGCTGGCACAGAAACTTCTGGAAATGGTCTTGTTTCCACCTCCAGTCTTTCCTTAGAAGTACTGGGATGGCAGAAACATGTTATCATCCTCATGTTTGCATAAATTCTGGAGGTCTGAACTCAGCTCCTCACACTTGCATGGCAAACACCTTGCCCACTGGGCCATTTTCTTGACCTGGATCTCAAAACATTTTGCCACTAAGTTTTAGAAACCAGCACTGGCGTTCCTTATAAACCTAATAGAGAAGTTTATTCAGAAACAAGGGAAAATAAAATGCTTCTTTGTGCAAATACATTAGCAGTAAAAACATCACATACAGTGGCCTTTAATTAAGTGAAAACTAGTCTTGTACAGTATATCATATTTGCATTAATGCACAGATTTAGGTGTCAGACATTCTTTGAATTTAATTGCCTTCCATGGAGGTGAAGCAACCATTGCTCAGCCCTCTCTCTCAGAAGTGGGGAATGGAGTTTGCTCTGGTGTATCATGATGTAGAGCATCTAAAGCACCACTGGTATCCTGGTGTCTAGGGGTCTGGGCAGAGGCTTTCTCAATAACTATCAGCATCAAGATGCTAAGGATGCTGAAACTTGATCAGTTTCATCAGTCATCAGTCCTTTGGGACTTTGGCCATAACATAGAAAATATTGTTAGGAGGAGAAGAGGAGGGAAGGAGTGTGTGTGTGTGTGGGGGGGGATACAACGAAATTATATTATATAGAAAAAACTATTAAAAGATTATTTAATTTCAACAACAGAATGTTTATATTATTAAGGGTTTGAAGTTGTTGAAGGTATCAAAACTACTATTGGCTTTTTCAATAATTTGAATTTTTGTTTTATTTTAAAAGTGTGTGTGTATTTGTGTGTGTGTGTGTGTGTGTGTGTGTGTGTTTGTAATGTGAGTGTAGTATCACAGAGGCTAGTAGAAAGGCATCAGATTCTCTGAAGCTATAATTCTGGGCAGTTGTGAGCTGTCTAATGTGGATACCGAGAATCCAGTATTCAAGTCCTCTGCATTTTTAACCACTGAGCCATTTCTTCAGCCCACTCTTTTTTTATGTGTATGTGTGTGCAATTGCTTGCTTATGCATGCAGAAGCCACAGGTCAAAGTTGGGTGTCTCCCTCTATTACTATCTACCTTTTGAGAAAAACTTCTTCACTGAACATGGAACTCACTGATTGGTCAGATTTGGTGTCCAGAAAACATTATGGATATTCCTCCCTTCACCTTCACAGCCTTGGAATCACAGTGCATAACACCAACCTTACCTGGCTTCTCACGTGGGTGCCATGGCTGAAGCTCAGGCCTTCATAAGTACCTGGCAGGTAGCTGATCATCTGAGCCGTCTCTTCAGCACCTTTCTGTTAGCATTGAGATGGGACATTTGATGAGAGCACCTTGACTTTGTGGATCACTCTTGACTTCCGTCTTCCTGAAAATGTCTTGGCACCTTAAGTGATGAAAGAATCTTTTCATGTTCTTCACATATCCAACCTAGACCTTGTCAGGATTCTCCTTTATGTGCATGTGTGTACATGAAGAGGTCAGAGGTCAATGTTGAGTGTCTTCCAGAGGTGATTTTTTTTTTTTAAGACAAAGCCTCACATTGACCTTGGAGCTCACTGGTTCATTAGACTTGCTGAGGAGCTCTGAGTTCCTCCTGCCTCTGTTTCCCAGAACTAGGGTTGTAGTGCCACCAGGCTTGGCTTTGATACAGTTAGTGTGAATCTCTACTCAGGTCCTCATGTTTGCACAGCAGGCACATTACTCACTAAAACTTAATTTCAGACCCTAAATTTATCTTTTTAATCTTTATCAACTGAGGACCACAAGGAGAGAAGGAATTGACCGGTATCTAAGATCAATTTCCAAGACAGATTACACATGAAACCAGGTCACTGGACACCCTGGTGAATATCCTTCTTACTCCAATAGTTCCTTTGACCACAAAATGACATTTCTGAAACATACCATTAGGGCTTCCCTGGAAATTTTCAGGAACTCTCAGTGTAATATCTCTTTCTGAATCAAAGGCCACATATTCGTATCAATCACAAGTCAGAAAACAGTAAATTCAAGCCATCTCAGGACCATTTTATTATTGATTTTTAAAGTCAACTAAAGGCAGCCTGGGATTGTGAGAGGAAACAAAGTATAATGTAAAAGAGGACTCAGGCTCTAAACAAAAAGAAGCTGTTAGCAAAAGGGGCTTTCTTTACAGGTAGCATTGAGAAACTGTACCATGGGACTTAAGGAGGCTAGGTAAGTCCCCCTGCCCAATATTTTCCTAATAACCTCATGATAGTGTCTAAAATTCCATTACTTTGGTATAATTTATTTGAATTTTAAAGTCTTTTATGTTTTCTATTAATAAAACTGAGTGTAGATAGCTTGGTACTAGGCAATGGTGTTAATATTCATTTGTGTGAAGAATGTGATTTCTATGGTAACTACCTGATGGCTTCCTCTGAGAGTTTCACAGAAGTAAGTACCAGATAGACTGTTTTAGATGTCGGCCACTTTTCTGCCTGTGGGATGCATCCTTCTGTTCTACAGATTTAAAGACTGAAGATATATTAGTTTATGTGAAGTCACACTATTGGTGCATTTGTAAGTGGTTGAGCTGGTGTCCAGTCTGAGGTAGGGGTACATTCCCAAGCCTCAAGCTTCCTGTGCCTGCCCCCACTGCAAATAAAGCAAATCCTTGTTTTCAGGTTTCAGTGCAGTGCATTAGTGTATTCAGGAAGCCTAGTGTCACTTCATATCAAGCTTCTAGGCCTTCTTTGGCTTCTGTTAGAGAATAGGGATATCTTCCCTGAGAATAAGCTGGCACTGGCAAATCTGAGGATGTATGTGTCTCTTTGTGCCGGTATTTCTGCCTGTGTGCTTATAGGAAGGCTAGAGTATGTTGGATATGTGCTATAATGCTCACCTTATTCCTTTAAAACAGAGACTATCATGGAACATGGAGCTAAACTGGCAGCCAGCAAGCTTAAGTAATCCCTCTGTCTCCACCGTCCACAGCACAGAGGCTACCAAGTCTTACATTTTATGTGGATCCTGGGGATCAGAACTCAAGTTATTAGTCTTCCCTGACAAGTACTCTTACCCTTTAAGCCATCTTCCCAGCCCTTAAAAAACTTCACCTTTTATAAAATTAAGCAAAGGTTGAGCTTTTCAGTAGAAGGGCATGCTTTATTTTTAAAAATACAGATAGCTAGGTGATTTTCACTTTTGAGCAAGCTTAAGATTAATAAAGAACAAATTGCAAGGCATATTTCATATGCCCCATTTAACTGCTGGGATTAAGTGTGCACAAAAAGTTATTGACTCCTAGGTGACTAAAGCACTAGAAACCCATATAGAGCAAGCATGTCCCCCATTTTACAGTTCTGTAGGGAACTCTTTGTAGTTATTATCTTAGCACTAAAGAGAATAAAATACGACAAACACTGCACAAAACTCACTGCATTTTTCTTTCTTCTAGATGAAACTATTTTCCCACCTGAGCAAGCCCTGCAATACCTCTGCTGGACTCACAAAGCTTATAGCAAAGGTAATCAGTCAGACCTGGTGGGGCTGGATGCTCACCTACACCTACACACAGAAATCCTTCCTTGGTATCCTGTTTTCAAAAGGATATCTGGATTTCCTGAACTGAAAGCTGGCATTTCTCTCCTCTGATCTGAAACATTTGAATTCACCCAGGAAGATATTAAGAGACTAGAGTAAAGGTAAATTACAACCCAAAGAAATCCTTTAATAGAGAGATCTCAGTGGTTAGAAGTGTACATTGCTCTTTCAGAAGATCAGAATTAAGTTCTTAGCACACATGGGCAGCTCACAGTAGTCTGTAACCCCAGCTCCAGGAGATCTAATGCCCTTTTCTGGCCCCTCAGGGTACCTAAAGATATGAGTGCATACCCATATCTGTAACATGTTCACATAAATAAAAATAAAACACTTAAAAAGATACATAACCGCAGAAACATTCAAAGTCACAGTAAGAACTCTATGAAAGTAAATTCTTGGAGGACATGAATCGAAAATAATGAATTGTCAAGGAATTTTTACTAGAGTGTTGTATTACAAACGTCACTATTGAAAATCTCCGTCCTTCAGAAAAGCAAGGCTGAAGCTATTAACCACCATTATCCTGTTATGATCTATTCAAGAATTTTTATAGGTGGTTGGGAAATGGCTCAGAGGTTAAGAGTGCTCTTAAGAAGATCTAGTTTAGTTTTTTTTGAATCTCTATTGGACAATTTACTTCTGTAACTAAAGTCTATGGGATTTGACACTCTTTTCTGGTCTCTACAAGTACCTGCACTCATGTGCAGCACATACCACACACAAGAACACTCACATATATGCATACAAATAATTAAAAATTAAATCCTTACTATACAAAATATAATTTCAATAGTGAGTCTCATATTACATTTGTTTTCTTCTCCCTATTCTCTGCTTCAGTGAATTTTTCAAGATGATATTTTGTCAACAACAACAACAAAAATTAAAGACACAATTATAGTGCACAGTTTTCAACACGACTGTTTGAGAGGCACAAAAGATACACTTCTGTGCTGTTGTCTCTTCTTGCGTGTCCTTAAATGTACTTGTTCTGAGCTCATACTGTCACAAGTCCTTAACAAAGTCAACAGAGGACAAAATATTAAATTAATTTACTGCTAAGAATTTATTCAGCACCACGAATCATGAAAATATAAAACTAGGCTCAAGATGGCTCAGGCTCCTAGTCTTACTCTGTCAGTACCTTGAATTCCCTCAAAAGATCATTAAAAGACTGCCCAAGTTATGCCTGAACCATCAGACCAGCTCACCATTCTGCTGTGTTTTATTTATATTCATCTACAATGTCATTTGCTTTATAACCCATTACTCAGCAACATGTCAGTTTTTGGAGCCATCTAAACTTAATAAGTGTTTCTTTTAGATAAGGCATACTCTCATGTAGCCCAGACTGGCCTCAAACTTCCTAGGGCCCATAAACCAACAGCATCTCATATTTTTGGACCCATCCAATCTCATATTTTTGGACCCATCCAAACTTCATAATTATTTCTTTTAGACAAAGTCTCATGTAGCTTAGACTGGTCTCAAACTCCTTGTATAGTCAAGAATGACCTTCATGAGCTTCTAAACCTTCTGCTTTCACCTTCCAAGTGGTAGAATTGTAGGTGTGCACCTCTAGGCCCTGTTCATGCAGTCCTGGAGATTAACACCATGTGTACATTAGGCAGGTCTTCGAAACTGAGCTACAGTCCTTGTCATTGTTTTTGGATTGAGTCAAGTAAAAGAAAATAATTCAATTATAGATTGTTGATAACTGTTGGCAGAGGCCTAATTTCCCAATGATCTACTCTAGTTATCGAAACTGAGCAAAATAGATTTTTCATGTAATTAGGTTAAAAATCTAGAGATTGGGAGATGATAGCAGATTATCACAGTAGATGTAACTGAATCACAGGAGTCATCACGAGAGGAAGACAGGAAGTAAGAGTTTCAGAGGAGCCAGATGTGAAGATATAGAATATTCATTACTTTGGATGTGACAAAATGTCTTATGAAATAAATTTAATCTCAGGAAAATTGTTTTGTTTCCAGTTTTACGGCACGTGGTCTATGGCAGGAGGGAAGGGAAGACACGGCACTGAAGGCAGCAATGTCTACATAGTGGGAGCTTACCTGTGATTTATTATGTCTTGGTAGGTCAAGAATCAGATCAGATGCAGATGTGATGCCACCTACAAGGCCTGCCCCATTTGTGGTTGCTAAGCCACATTCTTACAGTGTACAAAACTGCCTAAAAGTGACACCATCTGGAGATGAAATATTCATCCACACAATTATGTGTAGACAACTGTTATGTTTAAACTGTAAAATCAGGGCAGAGGTCTGTGAAGATGCTGTTTTATGCTTACATATGGATGGAAGTCACAAGGAGGAAAGGAGGAAGGACCCTGAAAGCCAGAAATCATAAGTAAATTTGAAGCCTTCTATATTTTCCAGAAGAAATGTAGCCTTTCCAAAGTAAACACTCTAAAACTTATTTCAAATCTCTCACCTTTTGAAAAACAAGACAATGTGTTTATGTTGTTCAAAATCACTGGATTTGTTATAGTATATTTTCGAGTAAATAGGAAACAAAGTAGATGGACGTGGTGGCATATATGTTTATTCTTAGCTATTGTAGAGGGTGAAACAGGAATATCATAAATTCAAGCCCGCACAAGGAATATTCAAGGTAGCCAGGGCCTGTATCAAGATAAAAGTTTAAACATGTGTGTGGGGAACTGAGGGCTTGGTATACAACTCAGTGCAGGACATTTGCCTAGAAGTTGCAGAACCTTAGGTTTAACTCATGATGCAGTAAGAAAAAAAGAATAGAAAGATAAAATAATCTTGGTCAGTCTTTTCCAGATGATGCCTAATATGTTTTTTTCATTAAAAAAAAGTTTCTTTTCCATGATTCTCCTGCTCTTCCTAGCTTCCCTCCTCCTGATCCCTCCCAGTCAACCTTCAGCCTCTCCCCTGCCCATCTTCCCATCCCCTCACAAAAGGCAAAGAAGTCTCAAAGTGGGACACCTCAAGGTGGTACATCCGCTCCAGGCAGGTCTTATTTCCTCATTTGAAAATCAAGACTGGGTTAGGCGTTCCTCTGCCGGGAATGGGCTTCAAGGTGCCAGATCACTCATAGGAACACAGTCTGATCCTACCCCTAGAGGCTCCACATACTGCCCATGCCAATCAACAGTTGCCTACCCTTGGAGGGCCTAGCTCCTTTTCATGATGGATCTCCAGTGGCTATTCTTCATTCAGTGAGCTCCCCAGAGCTCCAGACAGCCATCAGTGTGGGAGTTTTCCTCATAATCCCTATCCCTTTGCTCATACAGACTCTTATCCCCTCCTCTCAGCTGGACCATGACCTCTGCACAGTGCTCAGACATGGATCTCTGCTTCCACCTCTATTCAGTATTGGATGTAGGTTCTGTTTATTATTGTTCTTTCAAAGTCTGTAAAAAAATTGTGTTTTAATTTTGATGAGAATTGCATTGACTCTGTAAATTGCTTTTGGTAAAACTGCTATGTTGATCCTACCTATCCAGGAGCATGTGAGATCCTTCCATTCTCTAATATCCTCTTCAATTTCTTTCTTGATGACTTAAAGTTTTTGTCAAACAGGTCTGCTGCTTCTTTGGCTAGAGTTACGCCAAGATAATTAATGCTATTTGTAGTGATCATAAAGGGTGATATTTCCCTTATTTCTTTTTCAGCCCTTTTATCCTTAGCATTTAGGATGGCTATTAATTTTTTTTGAGTTAATCTTTACCCTGCTACATTGCTGAAGGTGTTTAATCAGCTGTAGGAGTTCCGTGGTAGAATTTTGGTGGTCAGTTATATATATATAATCATATCATCTGCAAGTAGAGATAGTTTGACTTCCTCCTTTCCAGTTTGTATTCCCTTCATCTCCTTTTATTATCTTGTTGCTTTAGTTAAAGCTTTGAGACCTATTTTGAATAGATAAGGAGAGAGAGGACAGCTTTGTCTTATTCCTGATTTTAGTGGGATTGATTTGTCTTTTTCTCCATTTAGTTTGATGTTGGCTGTGTCAGCTTGTTGTGTATTGCCTTTATAATATTTATGCATTTTCCCTGTGTTCTTGAACTCTCCAAGACTTTTATCAAAAAGTAGTGTTGGATTTTGTCAAAGGCTTTTTCAGCATCTAAGGAGATGATTGTGTGAGTTTTTTTTTCTTTCAGTTTGTTTATATGATGGATGACATTTATAGTTTTTCATATGTTGAACCATCCCTGCATCTTTGAGATAAAACCTACTTGACTGTGGTGAATGATTTTTTTTTTGATATGTTGTTGGATTCTGTTTGCCAAAATTTTATTAGTGTTTTTGAGTCAATGTTCATGAGGGACATTGGTTTGTAATTCACTTTCTTTGTTGAATCTTTGAGTGGCTTGGGAATCAGGGTGATTGTGGCTTCATAAAAAGAGTTTGCCAATGTTCCTCCAGTTTCTACTTTATGGAACAGTTTGAGGAGTATTGGTATTAGTACTTCTTTGAATGTCTGGTAGAATTTTGCACACCTGGACTTGGTTAGTTTGGATAAGGATTTATCTTTCTTGTTGACTTTCTCAAAGAACCAACTCTTTGATTCATTGATTCTTTGTATATTTCTTTGTTTCTATTGTGTTGGTTTCAGCCATGAGTTTGATTATTTCCTGCCATCTACTACTTCTAGGTGAGTTTGCTTCTAATTGTTCTAAAGCCTTCAGCTGTGCTGTTAGGTGTCTCTTGTGAGATTTCTCTAGGCATGTAGTACAATCAGTTTTCCTCTTAACACTTCTTTCATTGCGTCCCATAAGTTTGGGTATGTTGTGGATTCATTTTCATTAAATTCTAAGAAGTCTTTGATTTCTTTCTTTACTTCTTCCTTGACCCAAAGGTGGTTCAATTGAGAGATGCTCAGTTTCCATGAATTTGTAAGCTTTCTGAGATTTTGTTGTTGAACTCTAACTTTAGACCATGGTGGTCTTACATGATACAAGGAGTTATTTCCATTTTTTTTGTATATATTGATACTTGCCTTATGACTGAGTATGTGATCTCTTTTAGAGAAAGTTCCATAGAGTGCTGAGAAATATGTATATTCCTTTGTGTTTGGGTGGAAGGTTCCTTATACATCTATTAAGTCCATTTGTTAGATCCCTTATTTCTCTGTTTAGTTTCTGTCTGGTTGACCTATCTAAGGGTGAAAGTGGGGTACTGAATTCTCTCACTATTAGTGTGTGGGGTATTATCTGAGGTTTAAGCTTTAGTATGTTTCTTTTACATATGTATTTTCCCTTGTGTTGGGGCCATAAATATTTAGGATTGAGACTTCATCTTAGTAGATTTTTTCTGAGATGAATAAATAATGTCTATCCTGGCCTCTTTTGACTGATTTTAGTTTGAAACCTATTTTGTTAAATATTAGGATGGCTACACCAGCTTATTTCTTAGGACCATTTGATTGGAAAGTCTTTTCCTACCGTTTACTCTGAGCCTGTGTCTGTCTTTGAAGTTGGGGTGTGTTTCTTGTATGCAGCAGAAGGATGGCTTCTGTTTCTTTCTTATCCATTGTTTTTGGGTGTGTCTTTTTATAGGTGAATTGAGTCTATTGATATCAAGGGATAGTAGTGACAAATGATTGTTATTTTTGGTAGTAGCATTTTGTATTTCCCTTCTTTGTCCCCCCCCCATGGAATTATTGATTAATTGTGGTTTCATGGGCGTATCTTGTTTCCTTAGGCTGGAAACCTAAGTGTTTCTCAGTAGGGCCAGATTTGTGGATATGTTTTGTTTAAGGCTGGTTCAGTTGTGAAATATCTTGTTTACTGCATTTATGGTAATCAATAGTTTTGCTGGGGATAGTAGTCTGGGTTGGCATCCATGGTCTTTTAGTGTCTGTATAACATTGGTCCAAGACCTTCTTGTTTTCATTGTTTCCACTGTATAGTTGGGTGTTATTCAGATTGGTCTGCCTTTATAGGAAATTTGGCCTTTTTCTTTTCCAGCTCTTAGTATTTTTATTTGTTTTGTAGGTTTAATAGCTTGATTATTATGTGGCAAGCAGACTTATTTTTTTTGGGGGGGGTGAGGGTCTAGTTTATTTGGTGTTCTGTATACTTCTATCTTTATAGGCATTTCCTTGTTTAGGTTGGGAAAATTTTCTTCAATGAATTTGTTGACTATATTTTCCTTTGCCTTTGAGCTAAAATTCTTCTTTGATTCCAATTATTCTCAGGTTGGTTTTTTCATTGTGTCCCTTATTTCCTGGATGTTTTGTGTTATGACTGTTTTGGTTTCATTGTTTACTTTAACTGATATATCTGTTTCCACTATTGAATCTTCCACTCCAGAGATTCTCTCTTCAGTCTCTTGCATTCTGTTGGTTATGCTGCATCTGCGGTTCCAGTTTGCTTCTTCAGGTTTTCTATTTCCAGCTTTGTCTTGGTTTATTTTAAATCCCAGGATGTTTCCTTCACTTATTTGTTTACTTTTTCTTGGTTTTCTTTATTTCTTTCAGGAATTTGTTCATCTCTTCCAATTTTTTTGTTTGTATTTTCTTCTATATCCTTAAGCAAGTTTTTCATATCCTCCTTTAAAGCCTCTATTATCTTCATAAAGTTGTTTTTTTAGGTCATTTCTTACAAATATGCATTTAAAGTATTTTTCTTTTTTCTTAACTGCAGGATGAATCTACTTAATTTTTGTAAGACATTTCATACACTCAAAGATTTAAAGTGAATCTTTCCAGACATGAGAGCAACTTTTCTTCTTTTCAGTATCTCTGTGTGGAATGTACATCACACCCATATAAAAAAGCACCTCTTGCAATTTTAATTAGTACTGTTAGGTCATTTTCTATGTGTGAATAAACACTTTACAATTATCTACATGATGGGATATGGAAATGTAAAACCAATTCCAGTGGGAATTTTACCTTTCTTTATATCACAAAATGTCACTTATCAACCAAATTCATTGTACTCAATGGTATGCTCTTTCATGTAGTCCACAACTCTAAGGAAGGTGCAGGAAGGGGTAGAGGATGGAAACCCAGGGGAAAATGCCAAGGATAGTGGGTCTCATTTGACCATGAACATCTTAATGATTTATGTCTTATGTCCATGTTTTATTCTAACTGGAAAGATGATTTGGACTGTGGACCAATGTGAAAGTCATTCTAATGACCACAGCCAGGTTTTGTGATCAGATGTGATGGCCTTAATACAGTATCAGAGGAGCAGACAAGGAAAATAGGTGAGTGTGGAATTATGTGTGACTGTATGGGAGAGTGGGCCATGTGTGAGTATGTGAATGTTATAGTGAGTTTCCTGAGTGTGTGTGTGTTCATATGCATATGCATTTGAGAGTGTGTGTGAGTGTGTGTGTGTGTGTGTGTGTGTGTGTGTGTGTGTGTATATATATATATATATATATTATATCTTATAAATACTTATATATCCTTTAATGTTTCTGCTCCTGTACTTTATACTTCTGGCTAGATAGCTACAATTTTCTGGCTGATTCTCCTAGTCTCAGTTCTCCATTCCTCATTTCTGTGTAGTACAAAATCAAGGCTCATTCTTTCAAGTGTGTCTGAAGTGAGTCTTCGGTTTGTGGAGACCTTTGTTAAAAATTTGCATTGGCTAATCAGATTTTTCTCACTGTGAAAATGGTCTTTGACTACTTGGGAGTCTCCAAGTTATCAAAACAAATGAGAACTCAAAAGAGAGAAAGAAGATTGTGAAGAAAGTGATCTGTCAACTCCCCTTCATTACACACTGAAATAAAAGATCCACTTTAAAATTCAGCATACAGATGATAGCAGCCTTTTCAACAGAAAAGCACTTCTCGGTATCATTATGGGAGAAAGATGATCATCCTGAATGGTCACTTACATCATTCTAAATGTATATAAGTGGCATATCAACACAGGGATATCACAGAAAAATACACCATCATAAGAAAACACAGGCACATTATGCCCACAATGCATTTCATTATATGATTGCTTTTTAATTATTCCATACACAGAGGGAACATCTCTCATCTGAATGTGCAATTCTTCTGTTTTAGGAAAAGATAGCCCGTGGATGGCAGCAATACAAAACCAGCATTGTTAGAAAGAAGAAAGGGGACGTATAGTATGGCTATCATATTTTGTTATGCCTGCAAAAATTATGAAAATGAGAACACAGCATGGTTTTTTTGTGTGTGTGTGTGTGTGTATGTGCATGTGTGTGTGAATGTATGTGAGTATTTTCTGTGTGTGTGTGTGTGTGTGTGTGTGTGTGTGTGTGTGTGTGTGTGCAGGTGTAGTATTTATTCCAAGCTGTGGTACAAAGAAACCCCTTCCTGGTCTGTACCCCTTCCTGGTTCAGTGGTTGGCACTGCTTGTTGCTTTTCCAGAGGACCTGAGTTTATTTCTCAGGACCCAGACTTGGAACCTTTCTCTTAATCCAGCTCCAGGGGATCCAGGACCCAGTGTCTCTTCTGGCATCTGAAGTCACCTCCACGCATGTACTCTCTCTCTCTCTCTCTCTCTCTCTCTCTCTCTCTCTCTCTCTCTCTCTCTCTCTCTCTCTCCTTCTCTCTCTCTCTCTCTCTCTCACACACACACACACTCACACACACACTGAAGATTAAAAACAGAAACAAACCTGACCCCCTCCTATAATAGTCCGTATTCAATGGGTGATGAGCCTGACCCCCTCCTATAATAGTCCGTATTCAATGGGTGATGAGAGGGTAACTTGAAGTTCATCCTGGACCACAGGGAACTACTGGGTAGAGATTTCTGCTTCAGGATAAAAGCAATGCCAAGCAGAGGGACAGTAGCAGGTATGGAGTAGGACTGCTCAGGCATGGTAAATGCTGCCACATTTAGCTTTAACAATCTCCTTGATACAAGCCAGAGACACCTGAGAAGGGAGTACCAATTGAGTGTTAGCCTAGATCACATTAGTCTATGGGGTTTGTCTTATTAAGTGGTAGAGGAAGGCCCAGGGCACTGTGGGTGGCACATTGCTGGACAGGTTAAGCATTAACCAGATTGAGCCAGTAATCAGAATGAATCTGTGTTTTCTGTTGTACTTGGTTGTGAGTGAGTTCCCTGGTTGGTGGTAGTGCTGTGTGGAATGAGGAATAAGAAACAAACCTGGCTTCAGGCTCTGGCCTGGCCTTCCCCTGCATCAAACTGTGACATTGAAGTGCAAACCAAATTAACACCCACTCCCCCCAAGTTGCTTTTGTCGGGATATTATCAGAAAAACTGAAAGGAAACCAAGGCAGTTAATGCACTGGGAGGCAGGTAGAAAAAGGTGAAAGGCAGGAAGAAATTAGAAGTACATAGACTTTACTAGGACCCTTCCAGATTTTATTCAGTCTGATAAAAATGGTCAGCCTCCTCTTTATTTCAACAGACATTTTGTCCTGCTTATTTGCAGTTTATAACACATTGCTATAGCTAGTCTGCAGAAGCACATGATGCTCCCCAGGAGTTGCCAATCCACCAGGCAGGGCAGGTATCTAATTACTGACCTTTTTGCTGGGCAAGTTGATATGTGCTGTGATTACAGACTCATACATACCATGACACAAGGTGAAAAGATGACTTGATTTTGAGTTGGTCATCTTTGTTAAGTACATATTATTAGTTAGGCCTTAAAGACTAGCATTATAGCATGCCCCATCAACGGTGAAAGGAGAGTACATATGAGGCTGGGGGATTGTGTAACAGTTTTATCTTCACATGCATCTCTCTCTCTCTCTCTCTCTCTCTCTCTCTCTCTCTCTCTGTGTGTGTGTGTGTGTGTGTGTGTGTGTGTGTGTGTGGTACTTGCTTGCAGCAAAGGCAAGTGGAGGATATTTGTTTTCTTACTCTGTGAACCTCTTTCTTATGCCCTTGAGAGAGAGTCTCTCACTGAATCTGGAGCTTGCTGTTTTTCAGCTAGCCTGGCTTGCCAGCAAGTCCTAGTGATTCATCTAGCCACACCCCAACAACATTACACATGTGGACACATCTCACTTTTTTATATGGTTATGGGGAGTCCAAGTCTCATTTCTTATGTTTTGTGGCCAGCACTCTTACCCATTGAACCATCTGCCTGGTCCCATTTCATAACTTTCCTTGGAGTCACAGGCCTCTCAAAGAAGGCTATAATGCAAATATAGATCTATATATAATTTACTGAGATTTATGAGTTATATGGAGTCCATTCTTGACTGACTGAACTTATAGTGTTTAGGTTCAAAACACACAAAACAAGCTATCAGAATATAACTAAGTAAGGCTCATGATGAGGCTGAAGTGGAAATTTGGACCCTAGCCATTGGATGCCTTAAGACCCCTTATCAAATGTAGATGAAAAGAAAATTTTATTTATATTCAGTAATAACTGTATACCAATATTATAATCTAATGACTGATTCTTGAAAAAACAATGGTATCAACAAATATTTCATGCTGCAGGGAGTTTAATTAGAATGAAACTGATGAGATCCTCCAGAGAAAGATAGAAGAGAGTCCTTTGGGATGTTGGGCATGATCCTTGGGGAATGCTTCTTTGCAGAGGAATCAGATCTATTCTGACCTTACCATGTACTGCTATTTCTGCTTCTGTTCTTATACAGCTAACGTGGAAAAGTACCCCGATAATCCCTACCGACCTTCTTTTATCTAGACTGATAGTTCCTGATCTCAGAAGGCCCTGCTGCTTCACAAATTTCTTGTTGTCTTTAGGTTGGTTGTTCTAGTTTTATTTCCAGCTGCTGTAGCAGAACAACCCAACACAAGCAACTGGAAAAAAAGTCTAGTGTAGCTCACAATCCCAGGTACAGCCATCTTTCCAGGAGAATCAGGCAGAATTTGAAGCAGCTAGTCACACTGCATTTACAGTCAAAAGTAAAGAAGAATGAATACAGATATGCATGCACATGTTCAGGATTCATGCCTAGGGAATGGTACTACTCACTGTGGGTTGTGTCTTCCCATATCAATTAACTACCCCCAGCAGATATAACAGGTCAACATATTTTTTAGATTCATCTATTATTTTACATCCGGATTGCAGCTTCCCCCCACCCCTTCATCCTCCCTTCCAGTCTCTCTCCTCCATTTTCCCCCTCCCATCTGCTCCTGGCTTCTTTCTGGGTGGTGATGTTCTGTAATACTTTCCTTCCCTCTTTTATTTTTATTTTTAGCTAGCTCATTAACTCCCCAGACCCTTAACCTTCTTTTTTCCCCCAAGTCCTTTATGTATAGTCCTTCTTTGGCTCCAAAATCAGGGTCACCAAACTTACTTACCTGGGTCCAGTTCCATGACAATGACCATTCTCACTCTTTATCTATGTACGTTTCCATCTTTGGGCACCTAGGATTCCTATATTTTAGCTATTCTGAGTAGCACTAAAATAAATACAAAAGTGAAATATCTGTGATATATTGACATGGAATCCTTTGGATACATATTATTTACTTTTCTGGAAGCCACAAGGTGCAAGTTGAAATAAACAAAATGTAGAAATATAGCTGTGCTTTGTTGACATAGAGTCTTTTGGGTAAATATTACTTTTTTTTTTTTTTTCTAGAAGCCACAAGGGTATAAGCTGAATATAGAAGGGTGTAATGGGATTCAGGTGTTATTGAGGGAGGCCTAGAGGCATAGCTTTTGGGTCTCAGGATCCTGGATGGGGCATGGCCAGCCCACACTGAGGACCTGGGGCACACTGACCTTCCTTCCTGCTTGTTCCTGTGTTCTCAGGGAGAGATCTGAGTGGGCGGACGGTTCTATTCTCCAAGAATTATCTTAAGGTTCAATTTGTGTTTATATAACCCCTTAATAAATAATAATCTTTTATATAATCAATTACAAACAAATGATTCAGCATTAGAAGGGTATATTCAGAGATGAATAAAATTCTAGATATTATTGCCTTCAAGTCCCTATGTGATCAGTCTCTGACCTCGCCTCAGATACCTCAGTAACAGTTCACATTCACCACTGTGACTTCTCTGCTTTTCCTTGGAAACTTCAGTTACTCTCCAGCTCAGGCCCAGGCCATGTATTTTCATGGTGTATTTTCATGGAGTGATCTCTCTCTTGCCCTTCAGTGGTTGCCTCCTCCCTTGACCACCATACTAGAAGCATATAGACTGTTTTGTTTGTATCCTTCATGCTCCGTTCACTTCCTGAACCACGTTGGTTTTTTGCTCACATGTCCCCTGGTCATTACCAGCCCCACATTAACATTCAAATACTACTCACACTGAGCCTTTGCTTGGACACTTTGTCTCCAGTGTGTGGAAGAATACTTGGCATATGTTATGCTGTGATGTTTACTTTATATGAACTATTTATTTCGGTTTTACCTATGTGAATACCTGCCACATCTGTATAGGTGACCAAATTGGCAAGAAGAAGGCTTCAGATTCCCTGGAGCTGGAGTTACAGGTAGTTGTAACTCCATCTGCCTGGCGTGGGTGCTGGGAACTCAGCTCAGGTCCTCTGGGTGAGCAGCATGTGCTGCTCTACAGCCCTGTGCGTTGGTTAATTTTGATTATCAAAATTAACTGGATCTGGAGTCGACCAAGAGACAGGCTTCTAGAATTTTTGGGCAATATTTACTGAGGTGAGAAGACCTTTTCCTGAATGGACAATACATACTGACAGCTGAGGTCGGGAAAAGGCAGTGCTTCCTGATTGCCTTCCTTCTCTGCTCATGTGGATCCATCCCACTCTTGGTCCTGCTGCTTCTCTTGTTGATATCCTTTGACAGCAGATCCCAGATTCTTGGTTCTCTGACTTTGACAGCAGCAACTCTACCAGAATCCTCCAGGTCTTTAGCACTAGTTAGAAATGGAAGGCAGTCAGTTTCATAGATGGAGCGTATAGTGTGTTCTCAGCTTCTCCAGTACAGATGGCTGTTGCTGGACTCTTCAGCCCCTATTGTAAGAGCCCATCTCATAAATCCCCATTTATAAAACATAAACATTTTATTGGTTCTGTTTTCCTAGAGAACTTTGACTAATACATACCCTCCAAAATTATTGAATGAATATAAATACAGCCTAAGTATTTGTTGGGAAAGAAATAGATAATTCCTTTAATGGTGACTTAGGTAGGGTATCCTGTGCATAAATATGAACTATCACTCTGTTTTCTGATTACCTTCTCATATTTTTCTGAATTTTCTTAAAACACTTATTGCATTTTTCTTGATTTTTTGTCTTGTAGTAAATGTAGATAGATTTTGAACCACTATGTGAAAAATTGATAATACTGTAGTTTAAAATTGCTTAGCTGTGCCTTCTTTATAGGATAGAAAGGCCATTATCTTGACAGCTCTGCTCTTTGAGACAACATAAAGTTTGGGAAATACCTCCTGGTTAGTTATTCCTGGGTTTATCCTCCCTCCCTCCCTCCCTCCCTCCCTCCCTCCCTCCCTCCCTCCCTCCCTCCCTCCCTCCCTCCCTCCCTCCTTTTCTTCCTTTCTCTCTCTATTTTTCCTTCCTTCCTTTCCTTCTTTTTTGTAAGGCTGTGGAATGCTGCCATGAAAGGTCTTCTAGGGTTATCTAATAAAGATCCCTCATTTAGTAGATGATGAATTGCAGTTAGACATGTCAGGGATGGTTGATGACCAGGTGTCTGTTAGGGGAAAATCACAAATGCTGACCTCCTGGACTCTGGGTGCAGGGCTGTTTTTCTAATGACATATGTCAGGAGAAAAAGAGATGGTGTTATTATTATTGTTTTATTGAGCTAAGGTAAGGAAGTATCTATGCCAGCTATAGACATTTCAGAGAGTCAGAATCACAACAAATGAAAAATTGAGCTCTGATGGGCTCCTAGAAATACTCAAATCTTTATGGGATATGTCTGCTCAACACACATCCATTTACACAGCACCTATGATTTCTACATGCACCGATAGCTCTATATTTATTTCTAAGACTTAGCAGCCAGAGAACAGTAAGGAATCTAACATATGTAATTTGCAATAGATTTACTTTCATGAGCAGGTGGAGAAAAAAATGCCAATCAACACATAAGAATTCAGTGCCATTGTAATGAAAAGAGTCCACTCTGTGTATGCTGTGCTTCAGACACAGTTTGATTTTTAAAAAACATTTTTTCATAAGTAAAAAATTGCTAGGTATAAGACAAATTTATGGGTAGGATGCCATGAAAATGAGCCTACTTAAACCCAGGCTTTATTTTAATTTCTATGACTTCATCTTATATGCATTATTTATGATTAACGGCTGGGATGCAAGTAAAAATGATTGAAGCCAATCAAAACCTAATTTATTTAAAGTTCAGAAATGGCAAAATAATTTACATTCTCTTTTACTGGTGGTGCAAGGCTGATACACTTCAGTGAAAGATTGTGTGGCTGAAAATTTCTATTATCATCGATTTGACCAGCAAGGTGATACAGATGGAGATGATGGGAGAGTTTCTAGAAGACAGTGCTTACCAATCTGCCTTCCCCTTGTTTGATGGTTCCTTCAGCCTTCTGAATGTGTTACGAGTTGTGGAAAGATGCATGGTTGACTTAGGGAGAAGACTCATTTGAGTTTGTGGGAATAAAAAATTAAAATTTTATGTGTTCGAGTCTGTAGAGAATTTAGGCACATGTGTGTGAACCTGTATATAAAGGTTAGAGGGTGCTGTCAAAAATCAGTTTTTCATTTTCTTTTTTGAGATAGGGGTCACTCTCTGAACATGGAGATGACTGATGTAACCAGATTAGCTGGCCAGTGAGCCTCAGAAATCCTGTCTCTACCTCCCCAACCATGGAATTAGAAGTGTAAAGCATTGTGCCCAGATTTTACATGGGTGCTGGTGATCCCAACTCCAGTGCTTAGAGTTTTGTAAAAACATATTACCAAAGTATCCTTCTCCACAGCACCCAAACTTGGTATTTTAAAATGTAGCTTGACTTTCTTCTTCATTCAAACAGTGCCTGCTAATTCAGTATCCTCAATCATCACTCATTTTTTTCTCCCCCTCTTCACCTTTTACCTTTGTCTCCTTTGCATTTAGTAAAAAGATTTCTACAACAGTGTTTTCCATTTTCTATGAGATTTAATATATGAAAATAGAACTCTGACCTATAATTTCTGGAGCAACCAGCCACATGAAGTCAGACAGAAGGGTAGGCAGTTTTAAAATCTTAATCTATTTGTTCTTTTTGTTTTTTAATAGTGGATCAAATGCTATGATGTGTATGAGGGATAAAGTTATTTTCTGCTAAGGGCAAAATCATAACTACTTTAGAATTTGGGCACCAAATTTTCCTTTTGCCACTACTCCACTTTCTTTCCAATTTAATTTAATTTTAATTATGTGTGTGTGTGTGTGTGTGTGTGTGTGTGTGTGTATGGTGTCTTCTATATGCTGACATCCAGTTGTACCAGCACCACTTGTTGAAGATGCTTTTCTTTTCCAATTGTATAATTTTGGCTTCTTTGTCCAAAATCAGATAATCGTAGGTGTGTTGGTTTATGTCAGAATCTTTGACTTGATTCCATTGATCCATGTGTTTGTTTTTATGCCAAGCTGTTTACTTTATTCTTATTACTATAACTCTATAGTAGAGCTTGAAGTCGGGGTGGTGATATTTTCAGAAGCTTCCATATTGTGTAGAATTATTTTAGCTATCCTGGGTTTTCTTGTTTTTTCTTAAGTTGAATATTGTTCTTTGGAGTTCTGTGAAAATTGTGTTGGTAATTTAATGGGGATTGCATTGAATATGTAGATTGCTTTTGGCAAGACTGTTATTTTTACTATGCTAAATTCTACCTATCCATGAACATGGGAGAAATGTCCATTTTCTGGTATCTTCTTTAATTTTCTTCCTCAAAGATTTAAATTTTTTGTCATACATGTCTTTGACTTGTTTTGTTAGAGTTACCCCAAACTATTTTAAGATTTTGTGGATATTGTAAAGGGTGGTGTTTTTCTGAATTCTTTTTCAGCCTGTTTACCATCTGTATGTAGGAGAGCTATTTTTTTTTTTTAAATCTCATATACCACTGCATTACTGAAGGTGCTTAGCAGATGTAGAAGTTCCCTGGTACAATTTTTTGGGTCCCTTATATATACAATCATATCATATGCAAATAGCAAAAGTTTGACTTCTTCCTTTCCACTTTGTAGGCCCTTGATCTCCTTTTGCTGTCTTCTGGCTCTAGCAAGAATTTTGAGGACTATGTTAAATAAATAAGGAGAAAGTAGATAGCCTTGATTTGTTTCTGATTTTAGTGAACATTGTTTTGAGTTTTTTTTCTCCATTTAACTTGATATTGGCTGTTGGCTTGCTGTATATTGCTTTTTATTATGTGTAGATATGTTTCTTGAATCCCTGATCTCTCCAAGACCTTTATCATGAAGAAGTACTGAAGTTTATCAAAGCCCTTTTCAGTATTTAATGAGATGATCATGTGAGGTTTTTTCTTTCAGTTTGTTTATATGATGGATTACATTGACAGACTTTTGTATGTTGAACCATCCCTACATCTCTGGGATGAAGCCTACTTGATCATGGTGGATGATTTTTTTTTTAAGTGTGTTTTTGTATTCAGTTTTCTCAGTGTTTTACTGAGTATTTTAGCACCAATGTTCATGAAGGAGATTGGTTTGTAATTCTCTTTCTTTGTTGCATCTTTGTATCAGGGTAACTGTAGCCTCTTAAAGAGTGTTTATCAATGTTCCTTTCATTTCTATTGAGTGAAACAATTTGAGAAGTATTGGTATTAGTTTTTCTTGAAATTTTGATAGAATTCTGCACTGAAACCATCTATCCCTGGACTTTTTTGATTGGGAGACTTTTAATAACTGATTCTATTTCCTTAAGGGTTATAGGTCTATTTAAATTGTTTATCTGATCTTAATTTAATTTTGGTATGTGATACTTATCAAGAAAACTGTTCATTTCTTTTAGATTTTCTAATTTTATGGAGTACAGATTTTCAGAGTATCACCCAATGATTTTCTGGATTTGCTCAGTGTATATTGTTATGTCCTTTTCATTTCTGATTTTGTTACTTTGGATATTCTCTCTCTGCCCTTTGGCTAGTTTGGAAAAGATTGTCTATCTTATTGATTTCCCAAAGAACCAATTCTTTATTTCTTTTTTTTTTGTTTTGTTTTGCTGATTTCATCCCTGAGCTGATTATTTTCTGTTGTATATTCATCCTGGGTGGGTTTTCTTCTTTTTCTAGAGTTTTTAGGTCTACTGTTAAGTCACTAGTATGAGATGTCTCCAAATTCTTTATACAGGCATTCCTCTTAACACTGCTTTCATAGTATACCATAAGTTTGGGTATGTTGTGCATCCATTTTAATTAAAATCTTGACAGTTTTCACTTTTTTATTTTTTTAACCTTGACCTAATAATAATTCAGTTGAGAGGTGTACAGTGTCCTTGAGTTTGTAGGCTTTCTGTAGTTTGTGTTGTTAAATTCTGATTTTAACTTGTGGTGAACTGATAAGATACAGAGGTTTATTCCATTTCTTTTTTAATCTGCTGAGGTTTGCTTTGTAACAGATATGTGTTCAGTTTTAGAGAAGGTTCTGTGAGGTGTTGAGGAAAAAGCATATTATTTTGTGTTTGGGAGAAATGTTCTATAGATATCTGTTAAGTTCATTTGAGCCATAGCATCTGCTAGTTTCCTTGTTTCTCTGTTTTCTGTTTGGAAGACCTGTCCATTGGTAAAAGTGGGGTATTGAAGTTTCCTACTATTATTGTGTAGGGTCTGGTGTATGGTTTAAGTTTTGATAATATTTCTTTTACAAATATGGATGTCCTTGTCTTGGGAGAATAAATGTTCTGAATTGAGACTTTATTTGTGGTGAAATTTTTCCTGAGATGAGTATGAAATGTTCTTCATCTCTTTGATTACTTTTAATTTGAAGTCTCTTTTGTTAGATATTAGGGTAGCTATACCAGTTTGCTTCATAGGTCCATTTGATTAGAAAATCTTTTCCTAACCCTTTACTTTGAGATAAATTATGCCTGTCATTATAGTTGAGGTGTGTTTCTTACGTGCAAGAGATAGATGAATCCTGTTTTGCATCCATTCTGTTAGCCTGTATCTTTTTTTTACAGGTGTATTGAATTCATTAATATTAAGAGATATTAATGATCAGTGACTACTAATTTCTGTTATTTTATGGTTTTGTTGTTGGTAGTAGAGTGTATATGTTTCCTTTATTTGTGTTTTGCTGGTGTAAGATTTTCTATTGTCTGTGTTCTATTGTCTGGTATGGCTAACTTCCTTGGGTTGGAGTTTTTTCTTCTAGTACTTTAAGTAGGGCTGGATTTGTGAATAGGAATTGTTTAAATCTGATTTTATCATGCCATATCTTTTTTTCTCCATCTATGATAATTGAAATTTTGCTGGGTACAGTAGTTTGGGATGTCATCTCTGGTCTCTTAGTGTCTGCAAAATGTTTGTGCAGGAGGCTTTTAGAGTCTCCATTGAGAAATCAAGTATAATTCAGATAGGATCTGTTTGTGTTACTTGGCTTTTTCCTTTTCAGCTCTTAATATTCTTTCTTTATTCTGTATATTTAGTATTTTGATTATTATGTGGCTAAGGTTTTTTTTTTTTTTTTTTCCTGGCCCAGTCTATTTGGTATTTTGTAAGCTTCTTCTACCTTCATGAGCATGTCCTTTAGGTTAGGAAGAATTTCTTCTATATTTTTGTTGAATATATCTTCTGTGCCTTTGATCTGGAATTCCATCTCCTTCTTCTATTCCTATTATTTTTTACTTTTGTTTTTTCCGTAGTGTCCTAGATTTCCTGGTTTTTTTATGCTAATATTTTGGATTAACTGTGCTTTTTAGGTCCTGACAGTTCCTCTTGGGGGACAGGGTAAGTAGGTAGTGAGTACAAAGACTGACTCTGGGAGCAAATTGAAACAAGCAAGCTCAGTTTATTGAGGAAGGCAAAGCTTTATATATCCTCCACCCAGCCAGGGGGAAGGGATGTGCTTTGCTGGTATCTGCTGCTGTAGCTTGGTTGTCTCTTACTGGTTCAGTTCATCTCACATCAGGGCTCCACCTCTGTTGTGAAGGCCCCAGGCAGGCTTATGAGAAAGTGCTCACTCAAGGGATCTCCATGCTTATAAGAAAGTGCTATGAGCACATGCTTTAAGGTACTGGCTATAACCAGTTTGAAATGGCTGAGACCTCCTGGCCCTCAGGCCAGTAGAAGCCCCCAGGGGCTGTACATCCTACAGTCAGCATTTTCTTTGACTGAAAAATATATTTCCTCTATCGTACTTTCAATACCTGAGACACACTCTTCCATCTTTTGCATTCTGTTTGTGATGCTTAAATCTGTGGTTCCTGTTTGCTTGCCCAGATTTTCCATTTCCAAAATTTCCTCACTTTAAGTTTTCTTTAGTGCCTCCATTTCATTGTTAAAGTCATGAACTATTTCCTTCACCTATTAATTGTTTTTACTTGACTTTCTCAGATTTCTTTAAGGGATTTATCAATTTCTTTCATTTTTTTTGTATTTTCTTCAGTTTCATTATGAGAATTTTTCATTATTGTTTATCCTGTCTTCAATTTCTTTAAGAGATTTTTTTTATTTCTTGAGTAAGGACCTCTATCATCCTTGTAAAGTTATTTTTAAGTTTGTTTTCTTCTGCTTCATCTGCATTGGGATATTCAAATTTTGCCATTGTAGGAACCTGGTTTCTGGTGGTGCATATTGCCCTTTCGGTTGTTGAAAGTATTTTTACACTGCCATTTACTAATCTGTTTTTTAACTGGTATAAGTGGTGCTTGTACCTATAGGGTCTGCTGATGTTGCAGGAGAAGCCTATCCATGGGGAGGATGATGGGGTAGATGTGTTCAGGTGGCAGAGTGGGTCTTGTGGAAACAGAGTTCAGTGGTTGGCAGTAATTGCTGCACGCTGCAGAGATATGAAGTCAAAAACCAGGGACAAGGGCCCCAAAGGAGGTAAAGCCAAATCTCAAGAAGTTTTGTTGTTATTTCAATTTTGAATGTATTAGCTATTTCCTGCAATAAATTTCTTGTATGTAATTGTAGCTTTTCCATTTGTGATAACTTTGGGATTCACTCTAAGAAATTCAAGCCCTGCATACACTGCCAAAGAACTTCTAGCCGTGTGATTGATCATTTATTGGGCACAATTTTCCCCACAGATCTGGGGCATTTCAATATTTTTCTCTAGCTATCTATGTGTGAAAACAGCCACACAGACAAGACTTCTTTTTCACAAATTAGATCTTTATTTGTTTTTCCCAGAGCAGACTCAGAGTCTACCTTCCTATATTGACTTTTATTAGTAAATGTCTAGCCAGAGTAGGCCCTTGGACAAAATATATCATTTGAAACATTTCTCAGACACCCAGGGACAGCTACAGATAGATGAAACACTGGTATGCCCCAAGCTCACCTCCCCTACAGGTAAGAGAACTATTCTTTGCTAACACCATAACACTACTAATCTTAAACCTCTAACTCTCCATACTTACTTACACCTGGATTCATTAACATAAGATTTTAGTTTAAGAATTTATTATTTGTGATATAGCAAAAGGTAATCAGCCAATTCCTAGTTGCTCTGGAGATCTGTACCACAGTGACCAGAACAGTTAGAAGGTGACAAGTTTCTTGTACAAATTGAGCTTTATTCCTTCCTTGTCCCACAGCTAGGTGTAAACTTTAGCTCTGAAAACTTCCAGTGAAAGTGTTACAGTGGTACACAGGATGCACATCTTTCTCCATTGCTTATGCAGGTCACCTGGCAACTGAGGCACTTGCTCTGCCTGCCAGAACCTAATGGAAACAGCACAGGATTTTACCTCGTTCATGGTATTTTGCTCATCAATAAACTTTTAACTTTATACCTAGCTACATTTAGGAATGTAGTTGGAGCACAGGATTTTTCCCCCTTTAGATCACTTTGTTGATTTAATCCTAGTTGACTGTATTAAGAGGTTTTTGGCCCGGACTTTTGGGCCTAGCCTCAAGGTGTAGGCCTGCAGACCCACAGACCTGCAGAGATTCACAGATGCTTACAATAGTTTTAGGCTGATTGGCCTTAGGCCCAGGCATATAACTTGCTAACTCTTTACCCTTAAACTAACCCATGACTCTTATCCTGTTCAGCCATGTGGCTCGATACCTTTCTCATAGCAGCATAGTTGTCCTCTGTTTCTTTTGGCTTCTCTCTGGCATTTTCTCTGTTCTGCCTGTTCTTAGAGTCTTCTTAGTCTGGTAGCCCTGTCCACACTTCCTGTCTGCCTTTGGTCAATCAGTGCTTTTTATTAAACCAGTGCGTGGGACAATTATTTATAATGGCGCAACATAGTTCCCCTACAGTTGAAACCACCATAAAATCTCTTACTAACCACCCCCACCTTGTGCCATAAATGAAAAGTGGCAGTTACTGCCCTATGTGTAAATCTTATCACCCTCTCTGTGACTCTAAGAAATTCAAGCCCCGCATACATTGCCAAAGAATTACTGCCTCGTGAGTTTATAAGCTTAGGTCTCCACTGTTGTCATTGTGCAAATAAAGATGATGAGCTAAAGAAAACTGTTTGAGTATATTCATTGATATTTAAGTAGATCCTTTAACTGATGAATCCTTTTCCTATTGGACCCAGTTGAAAGTCTTTGGAGCTGGCACCTAAAGGCTTTGATTAAGTGATATGGGAATGTCTTTCTGTATGCTGTGAATAACAATCTTTAAACAAAGTAGCTGTTTTGGACCATGACAGGAACCACAGAAAAATTCAGAATAGGTAGGAAAGGAAGGGCAGAGTCAGAGACAGACTGAGCCAGCTACCCAAGAAGAAGCCTGTAAGGAACACAGATGAGGCATGGGCCACATGGCAGACAGATTAATGAGAATAGGCTGAGTTAAGATATAAGAGCTAGCTAGCAGTGTGCCTGAGCCATAGGCCAAACAACATGAAGTTAATATAAGCATCTGAGTCATTTTGGGAGCCTAAGTAGCAGCAGGCAGCTAAGGGGTCTGGGGCTGCAGGTCTGTGGGTTTGGACCTCTGGCTGCCTGGGGCCAAGAAACCTTATTGTATCAGTTAAGTGGTGGTGATGTCTGTCTGCCTGCAGGTCTCTTACCTGCTGGCCAGCTGCTGGAGTCACTGAAGCCTTTGTTTTTCTAGTTGGCCCATGAAAAGTCATTAATGTTCAATCTGCCTGGATTCTCTTGAGGAATGGAGAATATGTATCCAAGCTTTTCATCCATTATATTTGAAAGTAGAAGTTGCATGAAATCTTGAGGACCTAGGCTTAAAACACGTCAAATTTTTCTTTTGCTCACATATTATTGTCTAAATGTTATTGTACAAACTGGTTTTTCTCATTAATAAGAGAATTCAGATAATTTGATCATTAACAAAATAACAACAGCAGGGGCCTACTTTCTACCTTGGGGCTTATAACCTCCAGAGCCATGGATTTTGACCAGGAGTATAGTACCAGACACAAAAGTTCCTCTGATGAAGCAGGCCTCAATATATTTAGAAAGTGTTAATATTGCTAAAAAATTTCTCTTGCATTGTATTTTGAAATTATCTTTTTATCTAGTGGGTTTCCATAGGGCTTTTTCATATATCCTTAGCTTCAGTTCGCCCATCCACTACCCTCTCCTATAGCATGTGAATGCATATGTACAATGCATGTGAAATGACAATGGAGTGGGGAATACTGAATTGTACAAGTCTTTCAATTATTTTAAAGTTGAATTCTAAGATAGTAGACTTTTTAGACCCCTTCTTTTGAGTTAGCCCTCCCCTGAATGTCCCTTCTTGCTTAGGCCTTTCAACCATTATATTCTACCTCATTGCTTTAATTTTACCTGTAATACACTTCTTTTTCTGTTAGCATGCCAATTACCCAAAAGGACTCTTTTAGCCATAGACTTAGGATTCTCTCAGCTTTGGGCAGAGAAGTTTCTTAGTGTAGTGGGCAGCAGTCAGTAGAGAGATACTTAACAGTCAACATACTGAGAATAACAGAAACTGTGCTCATAAGTCGGACATCACCGAGGCCCAGGAAACATTGAGGAATAGGAGGCAGGAAGAACATGAGAGTCAGAGACTCTGGGAGGTATGCTACCTTTTGGATATGACTTGGTTAATGCAATTATGATTCATAGCAGCAGTCTGAGATGAAGCAAGACAAAACTGCCGCAGAAGGAGGAAGATCCAATCAAGGTCCCCACAGAGCTCCTCATAGTGGGTAGCTGTGGTGGCGGAGGGAGTATCATTCTTTTTTGGGGGCTGAGGCCACTTGTAGGCTTCCCGTACTTTGATGGATGATCCCCCATCACATTCACACACACACACACACACACACACACACACACACATTCACTAATGTGAACCACTAATTTGACTTAATGTGTTATGGGGAAAAATAAGACATGAAATTATGAGGAAGACATGCTGGAGAAGATATAGAAGAAATTCAAGGGAGGAAACAAGAGGAAATGCAGTCAGATTTCACTGTATATGTATTTGATGTTTTCATCTTACAGGAAAAGTCTTGATGACAGCTTTATTAATGTTTGAGAGAAAAACAAAATAGAAAAGGCAGAAAATGCAAACAGGGAGAAAAGAGGTAGAGAAGAAGAGAGAAGAACATGCCTTTGCAAGGGAGGTTGGTGAGCCACATGGTGGAAGGGGTTGGTCCTTCAGAGGACTCCAGAGAAGGATCAGAGCAATAGGGAAAATATGCCAGGCTCTACCCAAAAAGAAAAAGACACAGGTAGAAAATGAAAAGTTACACTTTATGAATTAGAACTCAGAAAAGCATTAACACTCTGAAGCTGCTGCACCAGTGGATGCCCTTCTAAGAAATATAAGCACATCATCGTATTAAAAGGATAATTATTCCCCCCACTGTCTTAGCTTATCTTCAGGTAAATCTTTTCACAGGAGAGACCTATGGATAGCTGACTAACTGGTCCAGCTGGAGTAACTCTTTAAGGAGGGGAAAATAGTTTGCAATATTCTAGTTTTGGGAGCACTCATGTTTTCCCAGGGTTGGAGACAGAATAAATTGGACCAGGAGGATCTAAAAGGACAGTTGTGATGTTTTCTTTCTTGTGTTACTAGGGAAATAGGAGGTGGAACCCAAAGCTGACTGTGAGAGATGGTCCATCCTCAGTGGCTTCTAATGCTACTAATCCTTGTCTAGCTACTTACCATTAGCAATGCAAATGGCCAATTGCAAACCAAGGGATGAAAGGCAAACCTCTGCTATGACACAGCTTTTGGTGAGAAGTGGGCATGGGAGTGACTTAAGACCACACAGTGAATGTCAGAGTAACCAGTACTTCCTGGCTTCTTTCTTCATGAGTTTTTTTTAAATCTTTCCATTACTTCAGTAAACTAGTTATTGAATTAAACTCTCTATTTGAAGTTGCTAGAGTGTTTCTTTTTCTTCCTGAATTGGTTTTTACTGACACAATTCCACGTTCAAGAGCACAGAAAAGAGCTATTATTGCTTAGCCTTCTCCAAATCCTTCTGAGTGGTGTCTCGGTTAAGATGCTTTTAGCTGAAGCCAAGAGAAATCAGAACAGTTGATTTCAAGGGCAAGAAAATGGGATGAGATGTGGCGGAAGCACTTGGAGGATTACAAGTAGCGCACCAAACTCTGCATGAAGGGGTGCTGGGGCACAAAGTTAGGGTTAGAGAACCTGGAAGTGAAAATAGTCATTGTGACAATTGATATTTATTATCAACTTGGTAGCATTTGGATCTGGAATTGTTCTGCCCAGTTTTAGCCACCCCCCGAAAGATCTTCAGAATCACACTCACTCTCCGAATGGAAATGCGAAGCAAGGTTTATTACAGCTGCGCAGCTGCTCAGCTCTTCATGGTCACACAACAGTGCCAATGGAGAAGTGAGCTGCCCCCCTACTCAAAAGCAGGGCCTTTTAAAACAAAGATCAAACAAAGACCATAGAAATGCCCTTATCAGGTTGGGAGGGGAGGGTCCCAGAGAAAATTTCTTTCTATTGCTGTCATGTAGGCAGCTGCTGTCTGATTGGCTGTTTTAGGAGGGGGAGAAGATGCTTCCTGGCTGGGCTGGAATGTCCTCTGATTACCCAGGACCTTGGGGACTTGGCCTTGGGAGTTTAGAAACTTCTTAGCTCCCCAAATAGCTCCAGGCCTCAAGGTGGAGGGACTTTAGTTTCCACAGAATCATCTGAAAGACAAACCTTTTACATGTGTCTAAGGGAGTTTCTAGGTTGGGTTAATTGAGGTGGAAATACTCATGCTAAATGTTCATGGTCACATGCCATGTTCCAGGGTCCAGTACTGAAGGAGAAAGTGAGCTGAACACCAGCATTCATCTCTCCCTGATCCTGTGTGTGCAAATCATGGCCAACTGCTTCTTGCTATATGTTTTCGTGTCATTACACTCTACACCTTTGAACTGCGAGGTAAAATCAAATCCTTTCTTAATTTGATTTTATTAGGTATGTTGTTACAACAACCAGAACAGTGACTAATAGCTGGAAATAACATGTAGGATCTTGTGGGCATCTTGTCTACTTCTTTAGAGTTGTATTCTGTTTCCACAAAATGATATTCTTTGTTCCAGGAGTAGAAGCCTTTTCAATATTCTGTCCTGCAACACCAAATGATCTTCAATGGAGAAGAATCCTTGAGAAAAAAATCATTAGGTCAGTTTGAATTTTCTATTGTCAGAAGATAAATGGCTTGAGTGGGCTTCTCTCTCTTGATAGTCCTCTGTGGGCAGGGAAGTCGAGGCCAGGCATCTTTTCTTGGCTTCCATGGTATTGAGGAGTGGAGACAGGGAAAAGGGACTCCTGGAGTTCTGAGCTCATTTTCTTGAGTATAGGCACCTCTGCTTTCCCAGTAAAAAATTTGATAGCCAAGTACTATTTCTTGCCACTGCCAGGAAGATGCTACTGAAGTCAGGTGAATAGAGTCTATAGATGTTGCTGATTGTGCCCAAGGGCACTGACCAACTTCCACCATAGAAAATGCAGCCTAGCTTATTAATAACACTGAGACGAGAAGCAAGTTGCACTGTGCTAACATGGCAGGAAGGACCACTTGGTAACACGGCAGGAAAGACCACTTGATAGCAGATGGTCACCATGGAGAGTGACATGTTGGTGGCTCATGCCAAGAAGAACATAATTGATATATTTAATGAGTATGGGCACTTGCTTTATAGACTTTATATTTATTGAATGATTGATTTGTGGTGTGTGTGTGTGTGTGTGTGTATGTGTGTGTGTGTGTGTGTGTGTGTGTAGTCTACAGTAGAGCATCCAAGTCCTGCTCCATTGTTCTTTACCATATTCCCTTCAGACAGAATTTTTCACTGAGTCTAGATCCCAGCTGGTGGTTAGTAAACTCTATTGATTTTCCTGTCTCTACCCATCAGAGTGCTGAGGTTACAGATAGATGCTCATGGCCATGAATAGCTGATTTTTCATATGGGTGATGGGGATTTGAACTCATATCCTTGTGTGGGCACAGCAAGCACTGTTATCTACTGAGACATCTTTCAGTCCTCCATATATTGTTTCCTCAACACCTTTGCTTTTATTCTCAAAAATTTTGCAGAGCAAGTAATGGCACCCCTGTTTTATAGAAACCAAACAAGAACAGGGCTCTTTCCCTCCAATACTTTTAACTGTAAGCCATGAAGGTGACAGTGAAATTCTCTGAATCCTGTGGATCTGCCCTTGTCATCAGTTAGAGTACTTAGGATGCTATAAACAGCTTCTTAAGTGCTGAAGTTGTAAATACAACATGTGACAGTAAATAATAACATCACTGTCACCAGCTGCTAGGAAGTGCTGAGAGATTGACAGGCAGATTATATTGTCTGTCACAGACATTTGAATGTAACAGAAAGAGTGATTATGTAGCATGCTAGGAACAGGGAAAGGAGAATGGGGAACCTAGATATAAGACCATGAAGTAGCAAGTTCCCAAGACTAGGCTGGAGATGACTTGTGAACTTTAGGAACATTTACTGCTTTCTGGAGGACTCAGTTTAGTTCTCAGGACCCATGTCTGTCAGCTCACATTGCCTTTAACTCCAGCTTTAGAGAAGTTGGCCAACCCAACACTCATGCGTGCATGTATGCATATATACAGATACACACACATTAAAAAAAAAAAAAAAAAGAAAAAAAAAAAAAAAAAAAAAGGATTCCCAGGATTGATATTCTCACAGATTTTATCTGGCTCTAGGTTTTGGGCTACCACTTTGTTCTTTAGTGAAACTATTCTCATGCCTTAAGACAGTTAATAGGTAATTGGGCTGGGAGAGTATTCAGTTAATGAAGTGACCATAGTGTATGCACAAGGACCCAAGTTCCATACCCAGAACCCACATTAAAATAAAAATCAGACATGTTCACAACAAGGATAAGTGGATTCCTGAGGCTGCTGGTCACCTAGTCTAACCCTGTTGGCAAGCTCCAGGACACTGAGAGATATTTTATTCCAAATGCAAGGTAGATATCTCTGAGGAATGGCAACAAAGTTGTCTTCTGGCCTCTATATACACATGCACTTCAGTGAGTATGAACATCCATGCATGATCATTCACATACATAAGTTGACCTGTACACATTTGGACAGACGTATATACATTTACATAAATGCACAAGCGAGAGAGAGTTAGAGAGAATGAATAGTGGGAAGGAATGTGCATGTGAATATGAACAAAATATATTGCATATAAACTTAAAAATGGTACAAGGAATATATAGTAATTTTAAAAAGTAGTTAGGATATTTCAATATTTCAGAACTGATTCTTGTGTAGTATTTACATGTGCTGAAATAGCACACATACTCCACAAATGGGCACAATTATTGTGTCAATTAAAAAAGGAACTGGTCACTGAATTTGTAAGGTTGTATGAAAACCAAAACATTGGGTGAGCTTGTAGAGTTCATCTTACTTCTAGTGCATAGTATTTCCTGGGGACACATGGTCACACCCCTTATTTATAGACTGTCTCTAGCTACTTTCTTTTACAAGTGATCTGAGATGTTAGAGGCTGAAGGTGTTTACAGTCTCTGCTTCTGGGAGAGTTTAAGTACCTTTTGCTGAACAGTGGATGTTCAGGTACTCAGTGTCCACTCAATCTATGTGGCCAGGGCTGCATTCCTCTAGCTAACCTATAGAACATCCCCTCTCTTCTGTATGTGCTTGTCATATATGTGGTTGTGATTCCCCATGTCACTGCCCTAAACACAGATGCATACAGGATAGGGAAAGACAACCAAATAATGAGTTACTACAGAGGACAAGGCTAGATAGTTTTTATTTGGTTGTGTGAAGAGATATAATTCAGAGTTATCAGAGGTAGCAATAACAGGTAAGTAAGCTGGAGAAAGAGGAGAGACAGAGATGCAGAGAGAAATGTAGAGATGGAAACAAATAGTGAAAGACAGACACGAGAGATATAGATAGATGATAGATAGGTAGATAGATAGATAGATGATAGATGGATAGATAGGTAGGTAGATAGGTAGGTAGGTAGGTAGATAGATAGATAGATAGATAGATAGATAGATAGATAGATAGATGGATGATAGGTAGGTAGGTAGGTAGATTCAAATTTCAGTTGCATTGTGTATATTGTATGTATTTGACTTTGGCCAAACTTCTTATACCCTTTCTTAGTTTTCTTATCTATCAGATGAGGTGGATATTCCTACCTTTCCTCCTTATTAGATACAATTATCTGATAAGAACTGAGTGAACATTAACTTGTAGCAAATGAGCACATAACTCATTGGCTGCAATATACTTACTGAGTTTCCCTTGTAAGAACAATGGCCATTTTCTACCCCTGGCACTGAAATCAGGGCAATGGCAAGAACTAGAAATGCTTTATGTCTCCTCTATATTGAGTTCTGTTTATGCACATTAGCTAGTCCCATCCTCATAACAAACCGAGGCATGTTCTATCTACTGTCTGTCTGTCTGTCTGTCTGTCTGTCTGTCATCCATCCATCCATCCATCCATCCATCCATCCATCCATCCATCCATCCATCCAACCATCCAACTGTTGTGGGATTCAGGTGTCAGCTGATGGGGTCCAAGGAAGCTTATCCAGAATCCCGGGCTCCTGGAGGGGGTGTGGCCAAACCCATTGATAAAGGGCTGCTGGGACGCTGGGAGGCTCTCTTCCTGGTTCCTGGCTGCTGGAGGGAGGATCCCATCGTCCGTCCGTCTGCAGACTCCGGTTCCTATTCAGGTGCTACGGTAATCTGTTGCCTGTACCGTGAGTGTTGGTTTATATTCTAATAAATATCTATCTGGTATTGGTGTTCTTGTGGGTAAACTCCGCCTACATCCAACCATCTATCTATGTATCTATCTATCTATCTATCTATCTATCTATCTATCTATCTATCTATCTATCTATCTATCTACCTACCTACCTACCTACCTACCTATCATCTTATAAAAATGGGGTATATTTTTATTTTTCCATATTATGAAAATATTAAAATACAATAATGTTGTCAGAGTCAGACTTTTTAGAAGGCATGACTGAAAACCAATTCATTTCTTTTCAGGCCCATCACAAAATGACAAGTTTAAGGTCAAATCCACTTTGTACAGTGTGAAGCTCACAGATCAAAATGTACAGTAGAGCCAGATATCCAGAGTATCTGTTCCAGGGTCAGCAAACTAGCCCTGCACACATTGGATTGGTGTGTAGACCCTGAGCTAAGGATGGTGTCTTTGTTTTTCAAAGGCTTAATAACAACAAGGGCGCAACAAAACCAATCAATGGTCTTTAGAGTCTCAGCCATGTTGCTCTGGCTCTTCTCAGAAAATGTTGACAAATTTTGCTTTACCCAATGGTGCTACGTCTGTGACCTGCAGCTGGGAGACCAAAATCCTGAGCATCTGAATCTTCTATGAGCAATGTTAACATTTGGAAATGCAACCCCCTGATGACTCTAGATTCTTTTCTCTTCTGTTTTTTTTTTTTCTTCACCATCTTCAAAACTCATCCTTATTTCTCTTTCCATTGACTAGAAGAATTTTCAGTTTTCCACTAACTAAGGCAACAGTAGTTTTGTACCACTGGAATTTATTTTCTCAAATACTTTCCTTTGTTCTTTCATTGTAATAAAATTCAGCACTCCGGTAGGCTTTTTTATTTTTATTTTTAACCAGTTCGGGATTAAGCCTGGCAGTGAACTTCCCCAGGATTCACTTGCCATTTGATCCTCCTAGCCAGAAGTTCAAACTGGGAGCACAATTCTGGCAAGATCCTTGCCAGGAGGAGAATAGAAATCAACCACCCAGTGAGTTTTCTTTTGTAAGAATGTTGTGTTGTTATTGAAAGCCTGGAGTGTTACATCTATGAACAATTGGGTAAAACCCAAGACTCCATATTCTCAGGGAATAAACAATAACTATAATGTGGACAACGTGTACCTGACTTTTTAGGATAGAAGTGTATCTCAGAGTATCTTTGAACATTTTCTTAGGTATAAAAAGAATGATATGGTTGGTAGGTCCACATTGCTCATATTGATGAGTCCACTTAACATCCCAGCCACTCTGTTCCCTTCTGTCATTAAGTGCTGACAGAAATGATACCATGGAGACTAGCAACGAATCTCCTGGCTTCATCATGCTTTCTTCCTTTAATTAGATCATTGAAAGAGGTTGATATGAGAGAGGCCACTGATGGGTTTTTAAGATCCTCTAGGAATTTAAGATCTGTTCAGTGGAGTGAAGTCCTTCATGCTCATGAATACTGGGCTAGTTGATGCCAGTGTTGCTTGATAAGCCTGAGTATTATTTGCATGCTGTAGAGTTCTTTATGAGATGTACAATCTAATGCACTAAGTTTAAGCTGATCATAGGAAAGCATTTATGCTCTTTGAAACTTTGGCAACAGTGCTTGACACGATGGCTAGATGGACAAGGATCAAATAAGTCAATAAAGCATGATTATTTGTCACTATCAGGGAAATTCAGAGGCCAAAGTGTGGAGATGTGGATTACCCAAAGTCACAGAGATACCATAACCAGTCTTAGAAGATGCCCTAATTAATCTGGCTGTAGATATCCTCAGAACCCATTAAGCATGAACCATGAAGGATGTTTAGCAATTATTCACTTGAAATGCATATGCCATGCTCATGAAAGAGTCTGGTAATGTATGATGAACTTATGGGGCTTTAGATACACTATTTGGATCAATATTTGGGGAACCCTCTGGCCAAAGGAAGCGGTGACAGTCACAGAAGAAACCCAGGCTCATATTTCAATAGTGTGTGTGGATTTTCAGTGATGTGTGGACAAATTACTAGATATATGGCTTGAGAAATGATGTTTATACCAGTGAGAAATTAATAGAGGGGGGAGAGAGGGAAAAGGGAATGAAGAAAAGAACATAAAAGGGGGAAGAAAATAGAAGATAGAGAGAAAGAGAAATATAATGTGAAGAGAGATAATGAAGGACAAACAAAAGAGAGAGAAAGAAGAAAATAAAAGAAAGGAGAATGGAGAAAAAGAAACAAGAAGAGAGAGAAGAGACACACAGAGAGATGAAGGAGGAAGGAAAGGGAAGAGAAAAGAGAAGATAAAATGGACTAGAGAAAAACAGAAGAGAGAAGCAGAAAGATAGAAAAAGATGAAGAGAAAGTGGGAGAGAGAAACAGAAATAAGTGAGAGAGAGATAATGAGGAAGGTAAAGGGGAGAAAGTAAAAGAGTGGGAAGGGGATGGAGAGAAATGGGGGAAGAGAGAAGGAGGGAGGGAGAGAACACAGTGCTTTATCTCTTTTATCTTTGGAATGTCAGAAGGTAACTCTTTAGAGACAGGGATTTTGGAAAGGGGAAACAATTAAAAGGGAGGCATTTAGAGTAGGCAGAATGGTGTCTTCCTAAGGAAGAAACTGGAGGGTCCCAGATACAGACATACAGAGTCCATGGCACAGAGAAAGAAGGCAGCGGTTGGCACAACTGAGGTTGGTTTCCAGCAGGTGACTCACAATTAGCTATAATTCCAGTTACAGGGGATCTGACTCCCTCCTCTTGCCCTTTTGGGTGTCTGCTCTCCTGTGAACACACAGACAGAAACTATGCTGGTTAGGTTTTTATCAACTTGCTGCAAGCCAGGATCAGTGTGGAAGAGGGAGACCCAACTAGGAAAATGTCTGCATCATACTGGCCTGCAGGCAAGCATGAGGGAAAGTTTTTGTGCTTGACATGGGAAGACCCATCCTACTTTGAGTGGTACCACTCCTGAGCTGGCAGTACTGGGTTATGCAAGAAAGCAGACCATGAAAGCCATGGGAAGAAAGACAGTAAGCAATAATTGTCCATGTTCTTTGCCTCAGTTCCTGTCTTGGGTTTCTGCCATGACTTCCCCTTATGATGAACTATTAGTTGTAAAATGAAATAAACCCTTTGTTCCTTAAGCTGCTTTTGATCAGGGTGTTATTCACACACACACACACACACACACACACACACACACACACACACACAATACACACATACACACAAAAATAAAGTCTTTTAAAAACAGAAATGTCCATTGTTGAAGTCAGCTACTTTTAGGTTTTATTATGTAATTCTTAGCTGGCTAGCGTGACATTCAATGGCACATCTCAACATTTCAATGGCACATCCTTACCTCAGCACAGAACACAGTGGAAGAGCCTTTATTACCCTTCATTAACACAGAGCATTCATCACCCAGGATGCTTCAAAGACACAACCAGAATATAACCATGAGTTTAACGCTCAGCAAGGGAAATGTTGACAGCTGGAGAAAGTCACCCTGCAGTCCCAGTACCTACTGCATCAAATGGACTGACTAGCCAAAGGCTCGCCACAAGTTTGCTGCCTCTTCCTAAAAGGGGTAAGTAACATAAGAAAGCAGACCACAAGAAGAGGCAAGAAGAACAGGCTGTGTCCAAGAGAGTGACACAAGCCAGGAAAGAACTAAGAATGTCACCTGTGTCTAGGAGATGCTAAAATATTCTCACAGTTACAGTGTCAGATCCCCTATAATTGTGTGTGTGCGTGCACGTATTCATATTGCATCATATGCATATGTGTATATATTTGTGCATGGTGCATACATATGGTGGTAGTACATGTGATGAAGGTCAGAGGACAATCTTATGTGTAGGTGGCAGCATTGCATTTTGCTTTAGACAGAGTATCATCTGTGTCACTGTTCACCATCTGAGCTAGCTCACAGGCTTCCAGAGATTCCTTGTCTCTGATTCCAATCTTCCTGTAAGAGTGCTAGTTTATAGGCATGTGCCACTGTGTCTGACTTTATGTGGATTCTAGTGGTCCATAATTCAGTCCTCACACTTGTAAGGATAGTGTTCTACCTACTGGACCATATCCCTAGCCTCTAAATTCTCTCAGTATGGGGTTTTCAGGAATCTGAGGGCTTATGCACAAGTAGTTCATAAAAATTAACCAGAAAATGGAGCTGATATAGTGATAGCAGTGCCCCATGTGTGTCTAAAAGGCTTGAGGTGTTCCAGCTCCACACTCAGGACCCAGAGCAGGCAGTGAAGGATGAACTAATGGGAAAGGCTAAAGAGATTTGTGTGAGAATAGAAAGGGAGGACTCAGAAGAGTAAGTTACAAAAACACAATCACTTCCCAGGCTGATTAAAAGAAGTTCTAATTAAAAGGACTCTGTAATTAGAAGTGCCTTAGAGATGGTTTATTGAGAGAGAAATCTGAACTGTTAGCAGAGCTGACCACAGGCAGGAATTCAATGGTGTGAATAAAAAATGCACTCCTTTTAAGGCAAGTTATAGACTAGAGAGAAGAAATAAAGGACATAAAATTGGATAATTAAAAATAGGCAGATTAAAAGCAGAATGGGTAGGAGGGGGACCTAGTTAGCAAAAAGTTATAATTTGTTGGCTTCTCTGAGGTGGGACAGAGTGTGAGAATCAGCTGAACTCTGAATGGGATGAACAACTGATGAGAACATGGCATTCACACTGTTGGGTGCTGCTGCTGGTATGGGTAGGAGGTAGAATTTATTTCATATTATTACTATAAAGTCATATTTCAGAAATGAGAGTACAATTAAATTATGGTAAGTTAGAAGCACAAACTTAAAGTCTTATTCAAAATTTCAATTCTGGTCTTAAATGAGACATGGAAGAGGGGGCAGAAAAATATAAGAGTTGGAAGATGAGGAGGAATTCTGTGACATGCTGTCTTCTAGACATGAGAAAACCATTGCACACACCAACAGCTATGGATACACACACAAGATCAGGTTAGTGAAAGCTCCAGCACTAACGGAGAGAGGATCTGAAAGTCTGATCCTTAGTTGGGGAGCTCCTGGCAGCTGTGGCTGCTGAGTGAGAGACGGTTAATTTTCTCTGCAATTGTTGCTTATGACAGGTTGCCCATGCCCCAGTAGATGACCACACACTCATGCACATGTGATAACTTATAAGTTTGGACTAAAATGGGAATGTGTTCTGAGGCTCTGAAAATAGCTGGAAGGAGGTAGGAGGATGTAAAAATAATCAAAATATTTTGTATACATGTTTGGAATTTTCAGAGTCAATAAAACGTTGACAAAAGAATTGAAATACTTAGAAGTAAGTTTAACAAAATAAAAAGGATTTTTACACTGAAAAAGTTCATTTTATGCTGTTGTGTCTTAGCAAATGACTACACTTTACCTAGAAAAGTTGAGTTCAAAACTGCAAGCTTCATTGTTTAAAGAAAGAGAAGCCTTTTTGTCTGATGTTCTTTGTCCAGTAAAAGAGATGGAAGGAATGGAGACACACTGAGTCCAGTCATGGCAGGAGAAAGAATGCAGCTTGATAGATAACTGCCACCTCTGAGGAGGGAAAGGGGAGAAAATAAAGAAGGGATTTATGCATTTCCCATAATAATCTGAGAGCCAGCTGAGATGCTACCATTGCCTTCTATGGAGAAAGAACTGATTGTGTGACAGAGACCAGTCCACCCATCAGCAGTCCTCTTACCCAAAGAGAGAGGAGTTGAGGAGTATCAATTGTTCTAAACTGACTACATTCTTGGGAAGCAAGGCAGAAAGTCAACTCTTCAGGGAAATGAAAGTCTTCCCCCAATAGTGGCTCCTGCTTATAAGCACATATTTATCCTATTAAAAAATTTTGAGTTGGGCTTGGAATGATGGTGCAACAGTTTTTGTTTGTTTTGTTATTTTTTTTTTGAGACAAGATTTCTCTGTGTAATATCTCTGTTTGTCCTGGAACTCACTCTGTAGACTGCATTGGCCTTGAACTCACAGAGATCTGCCTGCCTTCGTTTCCTGGGTGACACCCCCCAGCAATGGCTTAACAGTTAGGAATACTTGCTGCTCTTGAAGAGAAATGGACAGGACCTATCTATGTACATAATTTACTGCCCCACCAGATATCTCCCAACAAACCACAGAGAGATTTATTATTAATTATAAATGCTCAGCCAATAGCTTAGTTTTGTTTCTAGCTGGCTCTTACAATTCAATTAATCCATTTTTATTCATTACTTGCTCCCATGCTGGCTCATTGTTTGTTGTCTTATCTTACACACATTCTGCTTCCTCTGTATCTTTGGGGTAACTCCATCCTTCTTCATTCCAGCAAGTTCTCTTCCTGCCCACAAGTCCTAATCTCTTCTTGCCTAGCTATTGTCCATTTAGCACTTTAGTAAACCATGAGAACAATACATCTTCACAATGTAGGAAAAGATTGTTCCACAATACCCATCCGTGGCTCACAACTACCTGTAACTTCAGATCCAGGAGACCTGACATCCTATTCTGGCTTCCACAATCACTTACCAACACATATGTGGAAACATGCAGGTACACACAATAATAGACCAAAATCCTTAAAAAAATTGAAACTTGATCAGAACTTTATTATGGAGTTATCTTATGCCTTATAAAAATAATTATACTCTGATATATCACTGAGGTTACAGCTTCATATCTTGTCTTTGATGGTGGTAAGTGTTCTAAACTATATAGTTCCTGGGTTCACCATGGTAGAGACATACAAGGTACTACCATATTGAAGTCTGCCTATAAAACTTAGTCAATGCCCACTACCCAAGTCATCTGCAAGGAATTCCCTGCTCAGGGTTCTTACTTCTTTTCTTAGGTATATGCCTTGACTGAAAGTCATTAATCAGCATAGCAAGGTCTCTATTTCTAAGCCATGGCTTTGCTCAAGCATGCCAAGTCTAATTCATTAAATATCCAGAATTTGTTCTGGTCTAATTTGACATCTGTAGAACTGATAACATACTCTGATCTAAAAGCAACATTGGGAAGAAAGGATTTATTTGGCTTCCACTCCCAGGTCATAGTCTTATCATTTTGGGAAATTGGAAATTCAAGCATGAACTTAACTGGATCAGAAACTGAAAAAAATGCTACTGGCTGGCTCTTTCTGGCTCATGCTTAGCTATCTTTCTTAATACACTCCAGGTTTTCCTTCCCAGGGAATGGGGAATTGAACTATCTCACACCAACTAGTAATCAAGGGAGTTTCCTACAGACAAACTCACAATCTTATCTGGGCAGTCCCTCAATTGAGATTCACCTTTTAGGTGACTCTAGGCTGTGTCAAGTTGACAGCTAAGCCTAAATAGTTCAGAACCCTTCTATAGTGCCTCACAAGTCTTCTTGGTAGAGCCTTACATGCCATGATGAGTAACTATTAAGGGAAGAACTCAGTTTTAACATTGAAGCATTTAGAAAGAAAGAAATAGGATCAAAGAATGGTTGAGAAGGACATTCTGATGCTCTATATGTCAGTCCTAATGGTTTTCTACTGACTTCACAGTGAAGTACCCATCACTGGCCTAATGCTGGCTGTGTCTCTCTATATAATAGTAAATTTTAAATTACATTTTCCCCCTGAGCCACTTTATTTTGGGTGTGTCTGTGTGTTTGTGCATTTGTATGTATGGTGGGGGTGTGTTAATGTGTTTATGTGTTGGGATACCAAAGCCCAATCTTAGTTTTAATTTTACAGGTTCCATCTCTTGTGTTACATGAATTCTGATTGTAACAAAGGAAACTCAGAGCCAGATACTGGGGAAAGGATAAAATATAAAAGAGGAAACACTACAGTCAAATCTTACTCAACTGTCTTCCAGCTTCCTCAGCCTCGCTCCTCATCACTTCTACTACCTGAAGATGTCTTCCTACACCCTTCTTAAATATCTTCTTCACCCAGTTGTTTCATATTCAGGTTAAGATTAAAGGCCTGGGATACTACTATCTGGTAGTTAGCCTTGAACTCACAGAAACACAGAAAGATCTTCTGTCTCTGGAGTTATGGGATTAAAGGTGTGGCACCACCACTGCCTGCCTGGGAGCCTGAAACTCCCTCTGTAAATCAAGCTGGTCTCAAACTCAGATCTACTGGGATTAAAGGTGTAGGTCACCATTCCTGGTCTTTTCCTGTGCTGGGGTTAAAGGTGTGAGTTACCACTCTCTGATCCTCCTGGATTGACTGTGGATATATCTCTTCTCTGATATTCCAGAATGGTTTTGTAAAATATATAACATATCACCACACTCCTATTCTTGGAGATACAGTCTATTACTTGCCCCGGGCATTGCCAAGTGAGTAATCTACATACCCTGCTAGATTGAGAGGCCTGACTGTCCAAACATTTTCAGTGCTGAGATTAGAAACACTTGCTTTCATGCCTGACTTTTCAGTATAAGTTTTAGGGATTGTCTTTAGTTCCTTATGCTTGCAAGATATGCACTTTACCACCAAGATATCTACACAGGCAATGAACACTTTATTCTTTCATTTCTTTGGATTCCAGACACAATAGATCTAGTTGAAAATGTCTTTTATTTGCATAACCAAAACTCTAGACAAGAAAGAGACTCAGAACCAATAACCGACAGCAAGATCCCTGCCAAGTGGGAACAGTTATTCTTTGATAGCTAAGCATAATCATGTCTTATGATAGGACCAATATGCCAATTATCTTGTAGGCCAAGTGACACATGGTCTACCAAACCACAGCCTAATCAGAGCTGTCTTTGTTCTCCTCCTCTACAAATATCTTATGATGTGGGAATGTCTTTCTGTATGCTGTGAATATCAATCTTTAAATAAAGGAGCTGTTTTGGCCCTTGACAGGCACCATAGAAAAAGTAGGCGGAAGAATCAGAATAGGTAGGAAAAGAAGGGTGGAGTCAGGGACAGATCGACACAGGTGAGCCACGGGCCACATGGCAGACAGATTAATGGAAATAGACTGAGTTAAGATGTAAGAGCAAGCAAGCAATGTGCCTGAGCCATAGGCCAAACAACATAAAGTTAATATAAGCGTCTGAGTCATTTTGGGGGGCCTGAGCAGCAGCGGCAGGTCTGAGTCTGGTGCGGCAGGTCTGTGGGTCTGGGACCAGGAAACCTCTCTACAACAATCTTAGAATTCCCAGCAGTTTCTGAAAGACAGGTCTGTAGTCACTGTAGTCACTGAGCATTTTTCTCAATTCTTTGTGTGGCCACCCTAACTGGCCTCCTTGTCTGCCCCTCACCATCACTCTGTCTCTCATTGACTCTACTGGGACTGAGACCTGAGCTTAGTCATTTGAAATTCTTTATTTTTAAAATATTTATTCTTCTCTCTCTCTTCCTCCCCTCTGTGTGTGTGTGTGTGTGTGTGTGTGTGTGTGTGTGCTTGCAAAAACCAGGAGATGGCTTTGAATCCCCTGGAGATTGAGTTACAGATGTTGTAAGCCATTAGTTGTTTGTTCTGAAAACTAGACTAAGATGTTTTGCAAGAACTGTAAACATTTTTTACCTCTGAGCCCTTCACTCTCTCCAGCCCCTGTTGGAACTCTTAGATTGGTATTTTTGTTCCTAAAACACCAGTAACCAAGAATAACTCAGAATTTTGGAGGAAAAAAAGTTACTAAGATGCTGTGAGTGTGAGATTATGTTCTGGTACATTGTAAATATTTGTCCCTCCTACTGGTTTGGCAGACAGGAAGTATGGGTGTGGCTAACAGACTAAGAAAACTCTGGGAGGAGGAAGAGTAGAGAAGAGATGCCAGCAGACAGATGCAAAGTAAAGAAGTCAGAATTCGGCTCTGAGAAAAGGTACCAAGCCATGTTGCTAAACATGATAAGAATAATGGATTGAGTTAGGTTGTAAGAACTAGTAAGCAATATGCCTGAGCCGTAGGCCAACCAGCATGCAATTAATATAAGACTTTGCTAAGCAGCAGCGGGGCTGTGAGAGGATCTGAACCTCAGGCCTAGGCCAGAAAGGCCAGGCTGAAAACTTCTTACTACACTAAGAAAAATTTTAAAAAAACTAAGGTGCAGTTGCTGATGTTCTACACAGCAGATTTACACAGCGAATTTTCTGACTCTGAAGACAAGCTTCCAGAATGAAGTACATTCTATGTAAGTTTGAGTGTATGTGTGTATATGTGTATGTATGTATGTGTGTATGTATATAATGTACTATGTGTGTATGCATATATTTTATTCATATATGTGTGCATATGTATATTTGTGTATGTATATATGTATGCATGTATATATGTGTATTTGTATAATGTATATATATGCATATGTTTATATGTATATATGTATGTGTGTATGTATATATGTATTTGTATATTTCTATGTGTGTATGTATATATGTGTATATACAATGTATCCACCTTCTCCTCATCCTCTTTTTCTTCCTTTTAGACTCATCCTTTCCTTCTCAGAGTCTCTAATTCTCTGAAAATCTTCTCTGAACTTCGGATTTTCTCCAGTTTGTCCCAGGCTTGCTAGTCTCTCTTGATTGAATAGGGAGCCATCCCAAAGATTCTGCTCCTTAGCCTTCTCCACAGATATATTTAGTCAGACTATAGCTAAACAGTATTTTAAAAACACTGAAATTTCTATATGCAAGCAATGAATACCTGTTGATCAAAAGTTTAAAAAAAGCACTAAATAAAATAAAATTCTTCAACCCAAATCTAATCATATCTGAGACATTTCTATGAAGAAAAGTACCAAAGAAAGAGGGCTTTTCAATGAAGATATAAATAAGAAGAAATATACTGGGTATGTATAGTTTAAAATGTAATGTAAGATGTAAGTTCTCACACATTGACCTATAGATTTAATGCTATTTCAATTAAAACCCATTATAACTGTTTCTGATATTAAGATATTTTTAAAATTTATATGAAAAAAGAAGAGCCAATGATAAGTAAGCGATATTGAGAAGAGATGAAGTTAGAGGACGCATATCCTTGGCTCTAAGACTTAGGAGGCTTCTGGCTGCAATATAACTGCAGGATTCAAGACAGGGAAGTGGGGTAGAAAGAATATGTAGGCACAGAATTGGAACTGAATGGAAAGTGCAGAAATAGACACTTAGAAATAGGGTCACATTGATTTTTGACAAAGGTTTAAAGGAAATTCAAGGAAAAAGGGTTTTTTTTCTTTCCCAAGAAATTATATCGGAACAACCAGGGAAGAATATATATAGAAAAAGCCCTAAGGCTATAATTCAGACCTGTGCAAAATTAATTCAAAATGGATTATGAGTATAAATGAAAGTATAAAACTGTAAAACCTTTTGAATAAAACATAAGTGAAACATCTTTGTGAACTTAGGTTAGGAAAAGAGTTTTGAGATAAAACCACCAAAATTAAAACTCATAAAATAAAAACTGATAATTTTGACATCATTAAGGCAACACATTCTTGCTTTGAAAAGCTACTTATTAAGTGGTAAGAAGCATAAATTAATTATAAACTAAAGGAAATGTGTGTTTTCTTTATCCTCTTCAGTGAAATACTTTACAGGAAGAGTGTGTGTGTATTGTGTGTGTGTGTGTGTGTGTGTGTGTGTGTGTGTGTGTGTGTGTGTGTGTCCATGTTTGCATGCACATATGTGTAGGTGTGCTAGCATGAGCACATGCTTGTGGAGGCCAGAGGTCAGTCAACCTTAAGTATTTCTCTCAACTCTTCATGTTGAGATAGGGTCTCTCACTGACCCTAGAGTTTTCCATTTTAGTTAGACTAACTGGCTAGATGGTTCCTAGGATCCACTTGTCCCCACCTCCCAGCAGTGTTGTTATAGCTGTGTTCTATAGAATCTGGCTTTTATTTGGGCATTGGGAGATCTGAATTCATGTTCAGACACTAGCACAGGAAGCACTTCATTAGTAAGTGAAGCTAACTCCTCAATCTCACTTTACTTTTTGAGACCCCCAGTGAATGTCAAGCAAACTCATTCATCCAGTATCTGGATAATGACTCCCAGGACCCTCTAGGTTTTGCTCTCTTAATACTCACATTACAGGCTTGACTGTACCCTGCTCCTTATGTAGGAACTAGGTATTGAAATCAAGTCCTCATGTTTGTGTGGCAAGAATGTAAAAATGTTTAAACATGGATTCTTCTTCCCAGCCCCCAAAAGAATGTTTTGAAATGCTACCAGTCAAAAGTAAAATAAAATCCAACACAAATCTATATGTTGTTGGCTATGATACAATTTAAATTATAAAATAACAATTAAAAGGCAGAAAGTGATCCAAAAAAAAACAAAAAAACCCAAGAGTATGAGCTAGGTCAGACACTCCTCATTTAAACCAGTGTCTTAAAACATTACTATGGCTAGATGGATTAAAATATATGGTTAAAAGAAAAAAGACAATTATAAAAACAAATACACTAAATTGTATTTCTCCTTATTTTAAGAAGAAAGCTAATACTAGCATATGGGGGTATGTCAGAAAAAAAAAATTGCCCAGCTTTCCAGGATGACTTCTGGGTTCTGAGATTTAACGTGTATGTTTTCTTAACTGTGTTTTTTTCTATATTCAATTCTTTATACTTGAATTATCTTATTACAAAGAAGTTTAAAGTATATGTATATATTTTAGAAAGTTTCTGCAGAAGTAAGTTTCCACATTGTTTTTCAAGAGGACTTTAGTAATAGTTATTTCTTCTAATTCTCCTTTCTTTACTTCCAACTAGACACCACATGCAAGAAGAAACCCTCCGGTATCAGGGATTGATTATCTCTTTTTGAATTATTGATGTCTGGGTTTCTATAGATTCCCAATCATTTTAGGCTATTGACACTATACTTAGTTACCTTTCAAAATGTTAAAGGAAAATCATATTGCTAAAGACATCACATATTTGAATCATAGACAAGGAGAAATGAAACCCATTATTCATCTGGGATCTTCATCCATACTGACTAAATTTTATAATGTTAGAAGGTCCTGTATGCATTACTGGAGATGAAGACCCATAAACAATTATACTCATCTCTGAACTCTTGGAGCTACAATAGTGACTGATATGACAAGATGTGGCCACTGGCACAACAGTGGCACAATTGTTATGGGAGTAACCAGCTGACATGAAGTAACAGATTGTTCTTAAGTTATATGTCCTGAGAGAAGACCAGGAGAAAATAGAAAAAAAAGGAAATCCAGTGTCAGGAGGTCTTATGCCAAGAAAGTTTATTAAGAAATATGACATCTTTTAAACTATTGTATTGAAAGACTGGGGCTGACTTGGTGTAAAGACAAATAATATTGTCAAGAACTTACAGGGCACCTCAGACAACTGCTTTAGGACTAATAATCACAGCCCAGCATGGAAGAGCTGAGTTCCTAGAAACTACAGCTATACATTTTTTGAGACCCTGAACCTACCCCCAGAATGAAACTTGCCAAGTCTGCCATTGGGCAAGGATGACACAGAACTAATGGTCCCCTTGTCCTTTCATCAAGGCTTTGGAGAAAGCTTTGGATCAGTAATGACTTCCAACAACCACCTACTTTCTAAGGCCTCCTCTGTGAGCTGCATCCCAAAACTTGCAGTGTTAACAGGGCCAAGAACTTCTGGCTAGATATGTCATAGGTCCTAGAAGAAAACGTAGCTTTATTATTTTGCTAAATTAACACACTAAAAAAATGACTTCTAGTGACCTATTGTCATACCTGTATGTCAATGCATCTCTCAACCCTTAGCAGAGAATCTTGAAATATGTGGCAATTAACAGAGAATACTCAATTGCTGCATTGCAGAGAATAAAACACCATAGAGTGCTCAGCCCTAAAGGATATATTCATTAATGTTGTTTTCTACCACCCTTTCTACCCTTACCTACCAAACCACCCAGCTATGAGAGTTTCTTTCTTTTATTTCCACTTTTAACCCATTAAATCCAGTTTGTGCTGTACAACTGCTCTTAAGAGTGGAGCCTTTTCTGGAGTGTGGTTGACCTACAGGGAATTATACTATTAAAGTAAACTGACTATTTCTATCCCAGAAGCTATCAAATCACTCCTTAACTATAAGTGGGAATTTATACCACACCCATAAATGCTGGGATTTTGCCTGGCTTGAGCAGACATAGGTCTTGGGCATGCTTTTACAATCAATGTGAGTTTATATATACAACTGCCCTTTTGTGTCTAGAAAACACTATTTTCCTTATTGTTATCCACTTCCTCACTTTTATAATCTTTCCACCCCCTCTCCCATGAAGATACTTGAGCTTCAGAAGGAACATACAACATTGATTGTGGGAGCTTGTTAGAAAGTCAAAGTCTTAACCACCCTAGACCTACTGGACAGAAATGCATATAAGAGATGTCATACTAGATTCATATGGTCATTAAACAATTTCATACTAGTTAAGAATAGCATTTTGTGTTTTGCTGGTCAGCTGAGATACATTTGGACTGCCAGTCATTTGTGAAAATTAAGACACTTAATAAAGACACAGGACTGTTATAATAGTTATCCCACCTCCAGCTAAAATGCCCAGGACTATGCATTTAAATCTCATATTTAAGTAGAAGGCAATGGGCATGACATTATTTAATATGATCACCAAATATGCCCACAAATACCCAAAACATCTAGAAAAAGAATCAATTATCATTAATCGATTAAATATTTCAGAAGACAGTGATAGTTTATGCCTGTCATACCAGCATTTGGAGACTGAGGCAGGAGGATCACTGTAGATTCAAGGTCATCTTGTGCTAGAGAGTGACTAACAGGAGAGTGTGGACTGCACAGTAAGACATTGTCTCAAATATATGAATAAAAAGGTGCCTATTGAAGGAGATTCATTCCTAGTGATAAAAAAGTATAATGTACCAGGAACCCTTCTCCTCACATAGACAATTACATTGGTTAGATCTATTTGTTGCAAACTTCTGAATTCTGAAGTTTATTTACTGAAGATTCATAACTTTTATGAGAAAGTAGTTTGAATAGATCATGATCAGTTTCAGTTTCCATCAGCTGTCCATGTGTTAGCCCTCAGCCTATGACAGCCATCTCCATATATCCCAGAAGAAGACAGCTACAATTTACAGGAGTAAGTGTAGACAAATGGGAATTTGCCTTCCAAATGTAAGGGACCTAGGGTCTTGATGGCTTGTTGCTATTTCATATTCTAGCGGCACAAAGATACAGGAGGTCCCACTGTTGTTACATCTCACATACATTTGCAAACTACTCTCTAATTGAATGACGTTTCTTACATGCTTTTACTTTACAAGAAGCACCTGCTTTCCTTCATCTGTATTGAGAAAATGTAAAAGACTAGGCTCTTCTAATGCAGCTGCCTTTACAGGGAGGGTTACAGATTAGTACTCAGACTGAAAGGAAGGAATGGGCTCAAGGGAAACAAGAAAAGACCATAAGTTTGCAATTCAAGCTGATTCTTGGCATAGAAACAGCCTTCAAAAATAGTGAATAACAGTAAGAATAATAGCATCAAGCTCTACAGAAGAGAAAAATGTAACCTTTATGAGGTATAATACTATTAGATTTGAATGTCTTGCTATCATTCACAATGAAAAAGAAGCACAAAAGCGAAAAGAAAAACAGAGCTCATTAAAATGAGAAAAATAACTCTTAGAATGACCCTATGACTTATCTAATAGGTAGGTAGAGATTTTTAAAATGCTTCACTATTTTTTTCTTTTTTAGGTTGACAAAGTAGAAACTGAAAAGGCCAGGGGCTGCCATTGGTGAAAGCATGGCCAAAGGTGCTAGGGTAGGTTTCTGAGGTGCTAGGACTATAAGATGATACCAGGAGCAGCAAGTGTGGAGTGGAGCTGGACTGACTGTCTGCGAAAGGTGTGTGATGTCGATGGTAAAGCTAGCGAGATAGAGCTGCACAAGCTCCTCTGAAGACTAGAAAATCAGGAGTAACTTACGAATGTATCGAGCTACACAGTTGGACTTTGGCTTTGCTCACGTGTGCTTGGTTTTCTGTTTCAGATCACTCCTGAAACAAGAAATCATTTAACTTGCTGTTGATTTTATAGAAGCCCACAATTAAGGAACTTTGGGTATTTTAAAAATACTTCAAATTGTACAGTGTTTGAATATTTAAATAACTGTGGGATGTTTGAAGTTTTATGTTGCTGTATTTGGAATATTAGCATGAAATCATGAACATTAAAAAAAAACAAAGGAAAGCTTGTATTTTTGTAGTGATGTATTTCTGTGTTACATTTTCTGTTTCTGTGAAAAGAACCATGACAATGGTAACTCTTATAAAAGAAAACATTTCTTTGGGTGGCTTACAGTTTTAGAGATTTAGTTTATTGTCATTATGGTGGGACATGGGATATGCAGACAGACACGGTTCTGGAGCTGAGAGTTTTACATGTTGATATGCAGGCAATGGGAAGTGAGCTGTATCACTGGAAATGCCTCAAACATAAATGAAACTCTAAAGGCCGCTTCCACAGTGACACACTTCCTCCAACAAGACCACACCTGTTCCAACAAGGTAATACCTCATAATAGTGCCCCTCCCTTTGGAGTTGAATTCTTTCAAAGCACCATATTTCAAGCCCTGGCCCCAAAGTCTTATAGCTATATTGTAAAGCAAAAATGCATTAAGTTCAACTGTAAAAGTCCTCCTAGTGTATAACAGTCTCAAACTTATATTCACACAGTCTCTTAACTATAACTTCCTATCAACTCAAAATGAAAAAGCAGGTCATATATTTCTAACATATAATGGCACAGGATATACATCACTGTTCTAAAACAAAGGGAAGAGAGCATAGTGAAGAGATACTAGATCAAAGCAAGACCAAAATCCAGTTGGGCAAACTCCAAACTCTGCATCTCACTTACTGATGTCAAAACACTCTTCAGATCTTTAACTCCTCTAAGCTTTGTTGTTTAATACACACTTCTTTCTCTTGGGCTGTTTCCAATCCCTGTTAGCAGCTTTCCTTGGCAGATGTCCCATGACTCTCGCATACCCAGCATTTTGGAATCTCCAAGGCAATCCAGGCTTCAACTTCACAGCTTCATGTAATGGTCTCTCAAGGCCTCCATTCAGGGGCACCCCTGACACATGTCTGGCCTCATAGGCTTTCCTTAGTCATGGAGGAATATTTCATAACTCCTTTATTTTGTCCTTAACTCTAAAGCCAGACAGTCTACAGTAGAAATCTGAGGAAGCCTCAGCTGAGGAACTGCAAAGACTAGATCCATCTGTCAGTGGAGGCCTATCTTGATTGTTACCACAGAAGTACCCAGCTCATCATGAACAGCACCATCCCTAGGCAGATGAGCCTGATCTGTATAGCTTAGTGAACTCAATATAAATTAGCAAGCAGTCTTACTCTATGGTACCTGCTTCAGCTTCATGCTCTGAATTTCTTCAATGATGGACTGTGACCTGGAAGCATAATCCTTTTCTTTCCCTAACATATCTCTGGTCAGGATGCTTATCATAGCAGCAGAAGGGTAAGGAGTGTGTGTGTGTGTGTGTGTGTGTGTGTATGTGTCTAGCATAGGGGTGAATGTATTCAATGCATGTATATGCACATGAAAATTTCTCAAGTAAGACATGAATGAAAAATATAAAGTCACATAGGCAAAATAGTTATTAAAGATAGACAGAAGGGCTAATATCTGTTTATCAGGAAATAATAAATATGATCTTAGGCTTGGTACATCAGAGTGTAGTGAGAGTTTCCATCTTCCCAACACCTGGCTACCAGAAAAATATGTTATAATATTCATTTCAAGTTTTTAATATCCAGGTCAGACTTTTTCCAGGAAAGGCACATATATATTTCTAAAGCTCTGACCAGATTGATAGAGGTATTTTTTTAAAATACATATAATTTTATTTATTTATTTATTTATTTATTTATTTATTTATTTATTTATTTATTTATTCAGTTAGTTAGTTATTTGCATGTGTATGTTTTGCATGTACATGTAGGTACCCAGGAAGAGCAGAAGAAGTCATTCAGTCCCGTGGAGCTGGAGTTACAGGCATTTATATGTAACATGATTATGATGTTACTTTAATGTATTACATTATGATGTAACATGTACTCTCTGATGAGTGTTGACACCATTCTGGTTTCCTGCAAGAAAAATGTTCTCTCTTATAGGGGGTTTTTGTGTTGCTTCATTGTAAATAATTGTCCCACCCATTGGTTTAATAAAAAGCGCTGATTGGCCAAAGGCAGGCAGGAAGTATGGGTGGGGCTACCAGACTAAGAAAACTCTTGAGAACAGGAAGCACAGGGCAGAATGCCTGAGAGAATGCCAAAGAGAAGCCAGAAGAAGCAGAGGACAACCATGCTGCTGTGAGAAAAGGTACTGAGCCCCATGGCTGAACAGGAAGAATCATGGGTTAGATGAAGGGTAGAGAGCTAGCAAGTGATATGCCTGGGCCTGAGGCTGATCAGCCTAAAACTATTGAAAGCATCTGTGTGTCTCTGTGGGACTGTGGGTCTGTGGGTCTGCGGGTCTATGGGTCTTGAGGCAAGGCCTGAAAGTCAGGGCCAGAAGCCTCTTACTACACTCTCTTATCCATAATCTATATAATTCTGAAGTGCGTCTTTAGTTACTTAAATTCAGGGGATACAGCTTTCTGGTACTTTTGTACCAGACTGCCCTGGCCAGGCACAGAGCCAACTGTCCCATACTCTTGAGCAATACAAACTCTTCAAGCAGCTTTGGAGGTTGTTGTTCATGTACTTTTGCTTTGATTTCATGGGGCTTTCCACCTTCATACACTGTGTGTGTGTGTGTGTGTGTTATGCATTTGTGTGTGTATGTGTACACATGTGTGCCATGAGTGTTGTGGTAAGAGATCAACTGGTCTTCAGGAGCTACCTACTTTATATATAAGAGATGGGCTCTCTCATTGCCCTGGACTTCACTTGCTGAGCAGTGAGTATGAGGGATCTGTCACCATGCTTGGCACTTTTCCATGGGTTCTGATGATTGAACTCAGCTCCCAATATTTGTACAGCAAGAATTTTATCAACTGAACCTCATCTTCAGTTCCTAGACTATAAAGCCCAATAACACGATCAAAGTTACCCTAGGATAATACTAAGTACAAAAGAAAATACTCAGGATGCTGCTGCAGTGTTGGAGCTCGCCATGGTGCTGGGAAATTATGACCAGATTCCCAAAGAAGAGTGCCATAAACACCACAGACCATAAAGTGAGGTTCTTTGCTACATGTGATCAAAGAGAAAAAATTTAATACTCTATCCAGATGGTGCTGGAACCAGTTCAAATGATGCTGAAAAGTAAAGGCTCTACAAAAAATAATTGTGAAGTATTTTGTAGGTTGCTCAGTTTGATTCATACAAGCACTCCCATTGGAACAGAACCTAAAATTCATGATAAGGGTTGTTTCTCTTTCTTGAGACTTTGAAAATCTTGTTCTTTATTGAAATGCTATTTGATTGACTTCATTTAGCTATACCACAAGTCATTAGGACTAGAGCAATCTCCCATGTCCAGGATGCCTCATTCTCAGATAACAAGAGCAGCTGTTGTACCCCCACCAGCCCAACACAGATCAGAAACCTGGAATCTTTCTCTCCAGTTCCTTGTAGACTGTATGAAAGTAGCTTATCACTGTGAACCTTATTCTACCTGCCCATGTTGCATTGGACACTAGCCACAACTATGACTTTCAGCCAACTTTTGAGGAACTGTGGCTCCATACTGGTAGGAACTCTAGTAGTTTTCATACCTTATGCTTATCAGTTTCCCTTTTAAATTCCAAGCACTGTTCACTTAGATTTGGGCCTCTGTGTACTTTGTCTTTATTGTAACTGGCAACTGAAGCTATTTACACCCAGCTCCATCTGCTGGAGTTGGGTCCTGTAGGTAGTGCCGTGTTTGATTTCAGATTATTGTTTGTTGTGTTGTCAAGAAGGGCTTGTGGGAGGAAGAAAAAGAAGCCTGCATGCAAAATTCTCTTTGGTTAAAATTCACAAAAAAAATGTGTTTGAAACTTTGTCCCTCTGATCAGTGTGCTGTATGTTTCTCTATAATCACAGCAACTCTCACAGTGACATTCTGAAAGTCACCTGAGAGAACTTGTCCATACTGGAATGGCAACCTTAACCCCTGACTTTGGAGTCCATCTTCATCATTTCTCATCTCTAAAATAACCAAAATGAGTAAACTTGTTACACTGGCTGAAGACAGATTCATACATCTTAAGACAGATTCTATAGCCATTTGCCTAATTTGTGATAGATAGAGTACATGAGGTTAACATAAATTAGGCTGCAAATTTTGTTTCCATGTGTAGGGGGATTATGTTGTTCCATTGTAAATAATTTTCCCACTCACTGGTTTAATAAAAAGTGCTTATTGGCCAAAGGCAGACAGGAAGTGTGGGTGGGGCTAGCAGACTTAGAAAACTCTGGGAACAGGAAGAACAGAGCAGAAGTGCCACAGATTTTCCAGAGTTGCCAGACAAGCCAGAAGATGCAGAGGACAACTGTGCTGCTCTGAGAAAAGGTACCGAGCTCCATGGCTGAACAGGATAAGAATCATGGGTTAGTTTAAGAGTGAAGAGTTAGGAAGTTATATTCCCGGGCCTTAGGTCGATCAGCCTAAAATTAATGCAAGCATCTGTGTGCCTCTGCAGGTCTGTGGGTCTAAACCACAAGGGTAGGTCTGAAAATATGGGCCAGAAACCTCTTACTACAGTTCTGGGTCTAAAGATATAGTCTAAGCACGAACCCATTTTAAGTGCAGTATTTGCACATATTTACAACTTTAAGACATGAAAAACAAGATAAACATTCACCAGTTAACAACAAAGTGGTACAATGTAGGTAATTTTTAAGAAGAAAGATAGTCACAATGTGAGATGGTATTCTGTTTCCTGTTTTAAATATAATATTCATGTGTATAGACATGAGTGTGTGAGAGTGTGCAGACACATGTGAGTTTGTTTGGAGGCCAGGGACAACTTTGGGTGAGTGTCTTTCCTGAGGAAAGTCATTCACCTTATTTTGAGACAGGATCTCCCTTTGACATCTCAAGGTTATGTTAAATTGGCAGTTGAAGCTAACAGTGACTACAATGGATGACCAAACTTGGCAAAGTAGCTGAGAAGTTTTGGTTTACGACCAAAGGAGTTATCTTGAACAGAGCTTGATAAACATCTGTGAACTGTGGAACAGTGTTCCAGTATGTTCTCGGAGAAGCAGAGAAAGTTGGACCTGGAGAGATAGCCCACTTGGTTATAAGCTTGTTGTTCATGCATATGTACCTGAGTTTGAGCTGTGTTACCAACATAGCAAGCAGACATGATGGCTGTAAAGGCATGCGGACCTGATATTTGACCTCTAGAACCCATGCTTACAAAACAAGATGCAGTGGCATGTGTCTGTAATCCCAGCACTGCAGAGACTGATGCAGGAGGATCCCAGAAGCTCATTTTACATAGCAGTGTGCCCCGTGTTTAATTGTGAGTCTCAGGAAATAAGCTAAGTGAGTGGTTGATGAAGACAACAATGTTTATTTCTGCTTGCTTCGACACACAGAGGAAGAAGTGAATCATGTACACTGTCTTTTGTTTTTGTTTTATTATTTATAAACAAAAGAGTGTAATCATTGAATAGTTCATACTCAGGTGTTTCAAGTGTGAGCTGTTTGCGAATAAGATATAAAAGATGATGCTTGCCCATGTGTGTTAGATTCTGATGTAATTCTAAGTTAATGTTATCCTGATGGATTTTAGGAGAAACTGCAATGTGTTTACATGTCATTTAGTAAGACAAATTACTGTGGGGGAGGATCTCATTTGTTTTTATGCAAATAACTATGATTATTTTTAATTCAAATTAGAGAGATAATTATCCATCTTTGTTCAGTGCTAAAATTTTTTAAATTTGATGTACAACTCATGTTATTTGGCCACACTCATGAAGTGTCAGGAAAAATGATGCAAACAATCAAAGGTGACCTTTCATCTGCATGCCACTCCCTATGTGTGTAGTGATGCTGTGGTTTGAATCAGAAATGTAGGATAAAAGCTTATGCATTGAACACTTGATCCCCAAGCTAGTAGCAATGTTTGGGCCTTCATAAGATAGAACTTTGCTGTAGAAAGTAGATCACTGGGGATGAGTCTTGAAGTTTTATAGCCTACCACTGCTTCTTGTTCCCTTTCTACATCAAGATGGCAGACCTTACATATCCTGCCACCATGTTTTCCTCCCATGGCAGACTGGATCCCCCTGTACTGTGATCTTACAAAAAGCCCCATCTCTTAAATTGCTTCTTGTAAGGCATTTATCACATCAAGGAGAAAAGTAACCAACATAAGTAGACTGGCAAACGCTATTGTTCTGTGTCTGGTGTTCATTTTGGTTTTAAGTTCTCACGTTTTTCAGCTGCAATGGGAAAAATGTTACTTTCTCTATTTTTATAGGGCTGGATGGACCAGAAGAATTCCTCCATCACCTTACAATTCTGTTCTCCTTCATGATATTTATTCAATCTTCTCTTCTTTTGACCGAAACTAGTGTGAATGAGAATTTTGTCTTTAGAATCCATTAGTATTACATCAAATTCCCACAGAGGTCAGCAAGGTTTCACATACCAAGTACAGCCACCATGATGGCAGCATGTGCATTCCCCATAGCAAAGCTGTTCTACTTGGGCATCGAATAGGTCAGCAAGAAGCTGCCCAACTGCATCAAGAAGGCCACCCATTGCTACAATGGGTGAGTTTTTCAAGACCTACTGCCTGTCACCTGTCCATCCCACTGGGTGGAGATGCAGACCAAGATATTCATTACAGGCTTCTGGGGCATGGCCATTAAGCTTCTAGATAAGGATATGTTGGAGGATCTGGGTGCTGAGGTCACCATCTTTATCATGGGCAGAGGATGCTTGGTTCTGGAGTACTGTAGCCACCGAACAAGGAAGAGGAACAGCAGGCAGCCTGGATGTTTTCGGGGATAAAATAGGACACCCAGTCCCGGCACTGGATGCACTGTAGGTTCAGAAACAGGCGACTCTCATATTATGTGATCTGGAAGAGTTAAGAGTTCAGCTGTAGGAGGTGCACACCCATGTCTGCACTGCGTACTACACTCCCAAAAGCCAAGTAGCATCTTCATCCAAGAAATAGCCAGATGATGGGAACTTAATTTGTCTATGGCTCTGTATATCCCAACGGGGTCTTCTTCTAAAATCATCCTGTCTGACCCAGCAGAAGCCATTGGGACCTGGATATAACCACGATAGGTAATCACTCCCTAGTGACTGGACCCTGACCTCTCCTGAAGAGAGCACCCCAGCAATATAAGGGTTCAGACAGATTCTGCCCTCCAGCACTTGACTCATGGCTTTGTCCATAGTGCTATAGCTCCATCTGGAACTACGTTAAACCTTTAGATCTTATCCAGCCTGACTCTCTGCTTCTCTTGTAAAGGGAAAAATGAGATAAGAGCTGATTAGGACTTAATTAGAAAAGATCCCTTGTCCCTCAGAGGAGTGCCTTGTTCCTTGTTAGGTACAAGCTACCATGAGGCTTATCCCACAACATCATAGCTTGATGTCTTTTTCTGTGAAGGCTAAATAATGCAGTGTATATCCATTCTCTCTCTTTATTCCATTTTTCCCTCTGAGGTCCTAAGAAAATAATGCCTACAGAGATCTCCTTACCCATCATCCTGTGGAATTGTCCTCTAGTCACTTCCATGGTGGACATTGATCCAACATAGCTCTAATCTGGCCCATCGCAAGGGCAGCCACACTTCTCTGTCTGCAGTCTCTGGACTTTGTTTCAGGTGGCACTGTATTTCCTCCCAATCTTTCACTTTTCAGTGGCATTTCTTAGGCTCTTGGGTAGGTTGTCATCCCCCTCTCCCATGCTCATCAGTCTGTACACTCTCTAACCCCTGAAATCCTATGACCTCTCACTATTTATGTTGGTTCTCACTGCAGGGACATGCCACACTATTAGGAATGTGACAACAGGGACTGTTCTCCCACAGTTCTGGAAGCCAGCATCTGTGGTGAGCGTTTTGTTGTGGCCACACTCCCTCTTCTGGCAGAGACTCCAGCACTTCTGGCCTTGCAAATGACAGCTGTCCTAGAATATAAAGTCCATCCTAAAAACAGAGTAACTGTATTGCAAGATCTGTAATCATGTATCTGGAGTTCTCTTTTCTAAATAGGAACACATTGATAAGTCCAGGGTTATAAAAACACGTGTTAGTCTTTAGGGACTCTTATTCAGCTCCTTGTCCTCTGTATCATAGGAATTCAAAAGAGTCCCAACAATCTGCTATGCCATCTAGCCATTCAGCAACCTTCATTTGGCTGTTTGGCTGGGACTGCATTCACCATTATAGCGCCAAATGGATTCTAGGTGCAACAGTCACGGTTGTGACTGTTTTGTTTCCATTGGAAGGAGCCCCATAATAAGGAGACATCTCAACGAGATATTAGCAGCTTAATATGGACATAGAAATGAGTCATTTTTAACAAAAGTTGGTAATGGTGGTGCACGTCTGGAATTCCAGCACCCAGAGGCTGAGGCAGTAACCTGTGTTTCACAGTAAGTTTCAGGGAGGCTTGGGCCACAAAGAAAAAAAAAAAAAAAAGGAGGAGACAAAAAAGAGGAGAAAGAGGATGAGGAGGAGAGAAAGATAAAGGAAGAAGGACAAAAACTTTGGAGAAAAAGGCCAGAGAAAGTTTGGATTTGATGACAAAGGGACCAAGACTCATCCTACAAGCTCTTTTTCACATTGGAAAACTGAGGCCCAGGAAGAGGGAAGCTAAAGGACTTAGCTAAGACCCCGCAGCTCATAATGGACCAGCCACCCAAGCCAGTGAAATAGAGCTGGGTGAGAAAATAAGAATGGTCCAGATGGCCCTAGCTGCTGAGAAAGGCAAGGAGGGGACAACGTCTTTCCAGGGGCCAGAGGAACTGGGTGGTAGACAGGTACCCCATTAGAAGAACCCCTGGCTACACCTGAAATTTTAGCACATAGGAAACAGGTTTATTCCGCCTTGCTCATGCCTTTGAAGGTGGGATAGGCAGGGGTCCCCCTATACCTCCCCAAAGGAGGGGAATGAAAACATAAAATCCCAGTATTTCCCAAACAGAAACCCAAGATATGCTTCTGGTATAGTGTTTCAGTTCTTTATAGAAAGGGAGAAGAAGCTTGTGCACCAGAGCTGAAGAAATGGAGTCCAGTGGGATGTGTTTAAATTTGAGAGTGGTTGGACTGGGTGAAATCCTGACTGGGGGACAAAGGCAAAGGGCAGACATGTTGAAGAGAGGACAGAAAAAGGGGACCAGGAAAGCAGCACAGTGCTTGGTTGCCATAGTTACTCGTTGCAATGACAACTCCCTCAGCCATGCTTGGTCACCTGGTCCTGGGTAATTCCACAGCAGTCAGGGACTAGGAAGGCCAAGTCTGCTGCACCTTGTCGGGTGAGTCATTGGTGCAGCTGATCACCTGGATTCACTATGCTGCTAAGGGGTGGGCTCCACATTGCTCTAAGTGCCCAAAGAAACCACACAAGCACATTTTGTCTATTTAACTTCAGAGGAAATTGAGGCGCTGATAGGATGTCACTTTTTCAGGTCACCCAAGCATAAAACAGATGGATTGCAATCAGGCATCTGGGCCTAACTTGACACAGTGGAGCCTTTACAAGGTCCTGACATGGGAGGACCTGTGGGCAGCCTTGCTGCAAGAAATAGGGTGAAAATGCCATAACCCTTTGCAAGACAGATCAGAGCAGCTTTCAAGGCTTTAGCTTCCAACATGCTGTATTTCCCAGGTGGAGGAAAGTGAGAATAAATTTATGAATGAAAAACATGTCCTTCTTCTCATTGTGTACATGTGTGTGTGTGTGCGCACATGCATTTTATCCATTGATATAGGGTCTCTCATTAGCCTGAAACTTTCCAACTAGGCTAGGCTGCCTGGCCAGTAAGTCACATGGATTCTCTTGTATCTACCTTTACAATACTGGGATTACAAGCACACACCATCATGCCTGGATTTTATTTTTTACTTGGGTTCTGGGAATCAAACTGTCAAGTCAGTTTTTGTGTTTTCAAGGCAAGCATTCTATCTACTGAGCCATCCACCTATTTCCCTTACTTATTTCTTTCATTTATAATCTGCTATGAGTTTGGCTAAAAGTGCATTTAGTTGTCTTTAACCTATGCTCAATTTGGGTTTACTTATTGGAAATTATATCTATGAGTCTTTGGCTATGTGACCTCATTGTTTCTTTTTAATATTCACTATTTCTAATGTTAATACTCATTGGAGAATTTCTTGGGATGTCACTTCTTCAGGCTACCCAAGCATAAAACAGACAGATTGCGATCAGGCATCTGGGCCTAACTTGACACAGTAGAGTCCACACATAAATTTTGGTGGACTATTTGGAAGTTTCTATTTCTGTATTGAACTTAACTGGAGTTTACCTCAAGTATGAACTCTCTAAGGACATCTGAGAGGCTTCTCAAAGAATTTCATAAGCCATTATTATCACATTAATTTTCCATTTTTACAAGACTCATAAACATATCACGGCATGCTATATGAGTTTCTAGCATTCTCCATTTCCATGATTTATTTTTCAACTAATGAATAATTCAGATGAACTATAGGACATATGCCCCAAAGTGGTAGGACTGGGTGCTGTGGAAATTCCACTCCTCCATGTTGACGTTCACAGTGACAGGACCAATTTATGTCCCTATCAGCACTATGTATGGTTCCTGCTCTTTGATGTTTTAAATGAGACTGGCTCCATAAGTTCGAGTTATTGGTCTTCAGCTAGTGAAATTGTTTGAGAAGGACTAGGAGGTGTGGTCTTGTAGGAAGTTTTCACTGGGGTTGGGCTTTAAGGTTTTAAAAGTCCACACCAGGTCCAGATTCTCTTTCTCTCTCTGTCTCCCTTGGGGGGGGGGGGTGGGAACACATGTATTTGTGTTGCCTACCTATAGATCAGATATAAGCCTTCATGCCTACCTGCTTGCCACCATGCTTCCTGCCATGCTATTCTCTGAAACTATAAACAAGCCACCAATTAAATGCTTTCTTTAAAATTGCTTTGGACATGGTGTCTCTTTACAGCGATAAAACATGCTAGAATTTGTTGATCTTTGTTTTATTGATAATAGGCATTCTAACTGAAGTAACATGAAATTTTAGTATAGCTTTTAGCTATATTTTCTGATGGCTAAGGATGCTTAAAATTTTTCTGTGTTTATTGTTCATCTATATGTCATGTTTTGAGAACTGTCTATTAATTTCCTTAGCCCATTTATTGACTAAGTTGTTTGTCTTGAGTGTCTGGTTTTTGAGTTTTTTATATATTCTTGATGTTAATCCTATATTAGGTGTATAGCAAGTAAATATTTTCTCTCATTTTCTAGATTGTCTTTTACTTAATTCCTATAATGTACATAAACTTTTAAATTTCATTATATCCCATTTGCCAGTTTTTAATATTATTTACAGAACTATGGAAATCATTTCTAGGAGATTCTTGACTATTCCTACACCTTGGAGATATTGTCTCTAACAATTTCAGAAATTTAACTCCTACATTAAACTCTTTGATCCTTTACCTAAATCAACATACTACATGCCCACACTTACTACTCTGATCTATGTACAGATAAGATTTGGGATCAACCTAAGAGTCACTCAATAGTTGAATGGACAAAGAAAATACTCTGACAGCTAGAAACCTTGAAGCCTCCTGGTCCACAGCTAACTAAGAGGTGAGTAGCACCCTGACCCTCAGGCCAAGCAGAGACTATGGTCTCCAAACCTTAGCTTGGGGACATAGGCCCCAGCACCTCAACCACACCAAGCTCTACCCTAAACCAAAGGAAATTGGGAGAGACCCCCCAAGTCCAATCTCCTGCAAAACACAACGGAAGGGACATCCCACAGGCCAAACGCCCACTCAAACTGTAATCTGCATCATCACACTCTGACAACTGTAGACCCTGAAGTCTACAGCTGACTAAGAACTAACTAGGAGCCAACTAAGAAGAACCCCTGTAACAACTGGAGACACCCAGGTCTTTGGCCTACAGCCAATTAAGAGCTGGCTTGTTGCACAAATAAAGGAAACTCAGAACCAGATCTCTGGGTAAAGCTGAAAAATTAGAGGAAACACCACAGTCAGATCTCACCCAGCTGTCTTCCAGCTTCCTCAGCCTCGCTCCTCCTGGTTTCTTTTATCTTCTCTGTTTTTGTATGCCTGCCTTAAATACTCAGTTAAGGCATGGCACCACCACTACCTACCTGGGAGCCTGGAACTCCTTCTGTAAACTAAGATGACCTAAACTCAGGTTTGATGGGATTAAGGGCGTAGGTCACCACTCCTGGTTATTCCCTGTGCTGGGATTAAAGGTGTGAGTTAGCACTGTCTGATCCTCCTAGACTGACTGTGGGTAGATTCCTCTGATATCTCAGACTGTTTTTATTAAATTTGAAACATATCCCCACACTGACTAAGAGCCAACTAAGAAGAACCTTTGTAACAAATGGAGACACATAGCTCTTTAGCCTACAGCCAACTAAGAGCTAACTAAGAGCAACCCTGCAATTACTGGAGACATACAGCCTCCAGTCCCACAACTGACTAAGAGTGAACCTAGGAAGCAATGGGCAGACGCCAGTGCAAGAATACATATAACAATATAAAGAACAACAAGACACCACCAGAAGAAGCTGGTGGTTCTACAACATCAAGACCTGAGAAAATATAATGATGAAGATGAAACAGAAGTAAACAACCTTAAAAACAACTTTATGAAGATAATAGAAGCTTTAAAAGAGGATATTAAAAAAAAAACTCCCTTAAAGAAATAGAAGAAAATACAAAAAAAGGAAGAGAATGCCTAAAAGAAATCCCTAAAAGAAAATAAAGAAAACAAAGAAAAAGGAAACAAACAGGTGAAAGAAACATTTCAGGAATTATAAGTTGAAATAGAAACAATAAAGAAGACATAAACTGAGGCAAAGCTGGAAATAGAACACCTGAAGAAACACACCGGAACTACAGGTGCAAACATAACCAACAGAATGCAAGAGAAGGAAGAGAGAATCTCTGGAGTGGAAGATTCAATAGTGGAAATAAATACATCACCTAAAGAAAACACTAAAACCAAAAAAAATTCATAACACAAAACATCCAGGAAATCTGGGACACCATGAAAAGACCAAACCTGAGAAAAATTGGAATGAAAGGAGAATAGTACCAGCTCAAAGGCACAGAAAACATATTTAACAAAATCATAGAAAAAAACTTTCCCAACCTAAAGAAGGAAATGCCTATAAAGATAAAAGAAGCTTACAGAACACCAAATAGACCCCCCCCCAAAGTCTGCTCACCACATATTAATCAAGCCACTAAACCTACAGAGCAAAGAAGAAAAAATTACTAAGAGCTGCAAAGGAAAAAGGCCAAATTACCTATAAAGACAGATCAATTAGAATAACACCTATTATTCAATGGAAATGATAAAAGCAAGATCAGATGTATTACATACATTAAAAGAGCATGGCTGCCAACCAAGACCCTCAGCAAAACTATCAATTACCGTATATGGGGATAACAAGATATTTCATGAGAAAACCAGATTTAAACAATACCTGTCCACAAATCAAACCTTACAGAGAGCACAAGAGGGAAAACTCCAATTTAAGGAAACCAGATATACTCATAAAACCACAAAAAACTGATAATCCCACAAAAGAAAAACTGAGAAGCTTCTGTAAGGTGAAGGGCGCAGTCAATAAGACAAAATGACAGCCTACAGAATGGGAAAAGATCTTTGCCAACCATACTTCTAATAGAGGACTGATCTCTAAAATATATAGAGAACTCAAGAAACTAGAGCCCAAAAATCTAAATAACCCAATCAAAAATAGGGTTCAGAGCTAAAAAGAGAATTCTCAACAGAATTACAAATAGATGAAAGGCACTTAAAAATTTCTCAACATCCTTATCCATCAGAGAAATGCAAATTAAAATGACTTTGAGATACCACCTTACACCTGTCAGAATAGCTAAGATCAAAAATGCAGATGACAGCCTATGCTGGAGAGGAAGTGGAGCAAGGGGAACACTCCTCCATTGTTGGTGAGAGTGTAAATTTGTACAGCCACTCTGGAATGCAGTATGGCAGTTCTTCAGAAAACTGGAAATCAATCTCCCCAAGGATCCAAAAATACCACTATTGGCCATATACTCAAAGGATACACATTCATAACCCAAAGGCATTATCTCAACTATGTTCATAGCAGCATTATTCATAATACCAAGAACCTGGATACAACCTAGATGCACCTCAACTGAAGAATGGATTAACATATTGTGGTACATCTACACAATGGAGTACTACTCAGCAGTAAAATATAAATGAATGAATGAATGAATGAATGAATGAATGAGTGAATAAATAAACAAACAAACAAACAAATAAATAAATAAATAAATAAACAAATAAATAAATGGCATCTTAAGATTTGCATGCAAATAGATGGATTTGGAGAATATCTTCCTGAGCGAGGTATCACAAGCCCAGAAAATAGGAATGGAGTGTATTCACTCATAATTGGACTTTAGACAAAAAGCAAAGAATTCCCAAGCTGCAAACCACAGTCCCTGAACAACTTCAGATTAGGAAGAATTTAAGATAGACCTCCAGATATTCCCCTAGGAAGAGAAAATGGAGAAGATTTCCTTAGCAAATTGGGAACATAATGAGTTACAACCAAGAAGAAGTGAGAACAAATCATGAGAGGAGATGGTTGAGTGAGAGGAGCAACAGAGGGAGGAAAAAAAGAAATGAATATCTTGATAGAGGAAGCCAGTATGAGGCTGGAAAGAGACCGGGTGCTAGGGAAACCTCCAAGAACTCAGGATGTCTCTGACTAGGTCTCCAACCAGTAGTGGAGGGGGTACCTAAACAGGACTTCCCTTATAATCAAATGGATAACCACTGTAAGTCTCATCACAGAACTTATATCCAACAATGAATAGAGGTGAAGGCATAGATCCATGGCTGAGCACTGGGTTGAGCTCCTGGTCTAGCTGAGAGCAGGGGAGGAGAGTCTGTATGAACAAGGGGATAGGGATTATGAGGAAAATTCCCACATTGATGCTTGGATGGAGCTCTTGTGTACTCACTGAATCAAGAACAGCCACTGGAGAATCATCGTGAAAAGGAGCTAGGCCCTTCAAGAGTTGGCATGAGCAGTATGTGGAGCCTCAAGGGGTGGGATCAGACTGTGTTCCTGCCTTTGGGATAGCACCTTGGAGCCCATTCCCTGCAGATGAGCTTCTAAACCAGTCTTGATATTCTGATGAGGAAGTGGAACTTGCCTGGAGTGGATGGGCCAAGCTGAGCTGACCCACCTTGGGACTTCTTGCCCTTTTTGGGGAGGGGATGGGGCTGATGAGGAAGGGAAGGCTGAAGGCTGACTGGGATGGATTGAAAGGAGGGAAGGGAGCAGGAACAGGGGGATACATGGATAAAAAGAGACTTTTTTATAAATAAAAAAAAGAAAATGTGTCACTTATTCATAAAGTTTTATTTACTCACAAAGAAGAGTCAACTCATGCAGTTTATTGGAGAATGTGTGTAATGGAGATCATCATGATCCCTGAAAGAATCCAGAGATTAAAACACAAATGTCATATGTTGTTATTAATTTGACATCCCTATAGTTCTTTGTAGTTATATAACACTATTTGTTTATATGCATATGTGAAAACGGAGAGATACTGGAGGATAGAGGATTGTAGAGGAAGAGTAAGTGAGAGTGTGCACTATGAGAACATGATACACTTGAAGGAAGTCTAAATGAAAGCCAACACTACATGTAGTGAGCACACACTGACAAACACTGGAGAAGCAAAGCACGAGGTTCCTAGTTCACATAGATAAAATGGACCAAGCCTGGTTTAGCGTCTCTTCAATCTTCATACTTCAATCACCCACTTGTTCAGTAGGTTTTCTTAGTGTTCAAACAGAATTACTCCAATTTTTCCAGGAAACAAAGTACTCCATCATGTGGCTCCTTGTTTTAGGCCAGCAAACAACACCTTTCATGTCTCTCAGGAGAGAGAAAATGATGATAAAATCAACAAAAATTTTTCCATGGAAACAATAGAAATGGAAGGGCTACATCCCTTATGCTCAGAGTGCTGCTTCTATTGTCAGACTTCACAAGCATCTTCTTCTTTCCTGGCCATTTACTATTGTGAAACTACCAAGTCAATATTGTCTCCTCATATGTAGTTCCTGATATGTCACTGCAAAGGATATCTTTTGGAATCAAGTAGATTTCTTTTACCCTTTTCCCCTCTCTGTTTTCTCCTCCATACTTAATTTCTAACTTAAAACATCCTCATTACTTTATAGGGCAGATATTATTGCAATTTTGTTTGTTTCCGTTAGTTTTAGAAACTTTCCAGATAACGAAGGTCAATTTATGTCCATTCAACAATTTGTTATATGTGTTTGACTAGTCTATTTAAAATAAAGTTGTCAGAGTTGGGAAAAGTTTTGTAAGAGTGACTGATGTTTTTACAGAGGTCCTGAATTTAGTTCCCAGTCCCATGACTGGTGGCTCACAACTTCCTATAACTTCAGCTCCAAGGATTTGATGCTCTTTACTGACATTTGACCTTTCTGGGCACCCAGAAACATGGCACATATTCACACAGACATGTACACAAATAAAACAAGTAATAAGAAATTGTTGGGTAAGAAATATTTCGCTATTCTCATAATGATACAATTCTTCATTTTTATGTCTCTTTTCATGGTAAATTAAATATTGTTTTATGACGTTTATATAAGTGTGGGTAACAATTTTTATTCATGTATAGTTCATATACAAAGTTGCTTACAGCAGCTTGGATGAAAGGCTATTTACAAGAACATGCCCAGTTTGCCAGTTGCTATACCACTGAAGGAAATGTCTGTTCCTCCCCTAGCAACCACTAACTGCCTGTACATTTAATGTGTGAGCATGTACATGTGTGGGTGTCTGCTCATATCTATATAAAAGTCCATGTGCACACATGGGTAGATTAACCAAGGACATTGGACAGGCGTCATGCTCTGTCACTCTCTGCCTGTTCCCTTCAGACAAGGTCTCTTGTTAGACTGTGAGCTCACTGCTTTTGCTTTGCTTTGTTTTCTTGTTAGGGATGGCTGGCCACCAAACCACTGTAAAGCAACTATCTTCACCCACTACAGCATCAAAGTTACAGGAGCACAGGTGATCTCATCTAGCCTTTTTTAGTAGTGTAGGTGCTAGGGACCTAAACTCAGGTCTTCACAGTTGTGTGGTGAGCACTTTTATCCACAGAGCCATCTTCCCTGACCTCTATGCATTTGTTTTCTTACGTGATTGACTAGGTTACTTAAATGCATGACATCACATAACCAACATTGTAAACAATTCCATTTACTTCCAAAGCAACCCTCATGTCTGCTTCCACCCAATTCCACTCAGCACATGCGTTCCTTGGCAACCACACATTTATTTTCTATTCTTATATTTTTTTTCTTTCCCAGAATGTCACATAATGGAATCATGTAATACACAATGCTATCTGTCTGGTTCTTGTGTTTGGCACAATATTTTTGAGACTCATCCATGTCCTTGCTTATAGAAATCTTTTCAATAATTTGATTTCTAGTTTTACTTCTCTTGCTGTGACAAAATACCCTGGAAGAGAATGACTTAGCCAAGAAAGGGTTTATCTTAGCTCACAGTTATATCTAGGTTCCAATCTGTCATGTGAGGAAATCACAGCAGCCTGAGGCAACTGGTTGGCATCACACTCAATGTCAATGCAGAGATAAATGAATGCATCCATTAGTTGCTTGCTTGCTTTCTAATGTTTGTAGTGGGATTATGTTCTGGCACACTGTAAATATTTTTCTCTCCTACTGGTTTAATAAAAATGCTGATTGGCCAGAAGGCAAACAGGAAGTGTGGGAGAGGCTACCAGACTAAGAAAATTCTAAGAGGAAGAGTCAGGGAGAAATGCCAGCAGACTCAGAAGAAAGAAGAAAACCATGCTGCTCTGAGAAAAGGTACCAAGCCACATGACTAAACAGATTAATGGAAGTAGAGTTAAAAGAGCTAGCTAGCAATATGCCTGAGCCATAGGTTAATCTTCATGACATTAATATAAGTCTTTGTGAGATTATGTGGGGCTAGGCATCAGGGTTGGGAATGGGTCAGATCCTTGGGGCTAGGCTAGAAAATTCATATTACAAATGTTCATCTGGATTTCCTTAGTCTTTTACAGCTCAATTTGGCTAGGGGATGGTGATGCTCACACTGGACTATGTCTTCTCACACCAATTAACTTAATCAAGATAATCTCCACAGATGTGACACAGACTAAACCACTGTAGACAATTCCTCACTGTGGTTCTCGTTCCAAATGTATCTAGGTTGTGTCAAATTGACAATTCAAACTATTCATCACAAGGAGTAAATACTTGTTATGTTGAAATTACAATTCTTTATCTGTTCAGAAACTAGTGGTGTTTGTTTGCTGCTTTGAGTGAGGGTGAACAAAGCAACATTTAAATTCTTCTATGGACATAATTTCATTTCTCGTGGGTAAATACTTAAAAATGACATGTGCATGTTTAACTTTGTAAGAAACTGACAAATTCTCTTCCAAAGCAGTTGCACCATTTGACATTTCAATCAGTGACATGTTACTGTCATACGCCACTGCATATTCTTGCTAAGATGGCTTGCATAAAATATCCACCAAGACACATGGGTTAAACATATGGCTTCTTGTAGGACGGTATTTTGAAATGTTCTGGAAGCTTTAGGAGGTTGGCTCCCTCAGATCACTGGGAGCTTGTCCCTGAGGACTATGCCTTTTCCTAGAACCAGCTCTTCTCTCTCTGCTTCTTTTCCATCACAAGTTGAAGAGCTTCCTCTGTGTTTCTGTGATGTTCAATGTCACCTCAGATATAAAGTGACTCCCCAGACTAAACACTCTGAAGCTGTGAGGAAGTCCTGCCTCTATGATTTCTCTCTGGTTATTCTTGTTTGCTCTTGCTTTTTGAGATGGAGTCTCCTAGATTCATTTCTATTGTTATAGTTAAATGTCCTGACAAAAGCTACTTAAAGGAGGAAAATATTTCTATGGCTTACAGTTACAGTGCATCAGTCTGGGAAATTTGAAGCAGGAGACTGGATCAGATCATCACATTCACAGCCAAGAGCATGGAGAAATGAATAATGAGTGCATGCATGCTGATTCATGTTTAGCCGTCTTTCTTCACTGGCTAGGGAATGAGGACACCCACAGTGAGCACGCTGTCTCATCTCAATTAATCAAGATAATAGCCCACTGACATACCAGTTGACATGTTCCTTGGTCACACTCTCTTCCCAAGTGATTGTGGATTGTGTCATGTTGATAATTAAAATTGACCATCACAGGATCTCAAATAACACAGTCTAGCCTCAAACTCACTAAATAGGAGAGAATGACTTTAAACTCCTGGTCCTCCTGCCTCCAGGGGTGTGCCATCATGCTCATTTTATGCTGTTTTGCAGACAAAACCCAGGACTCCGTGCATGCTGGGCAAGGATCTGAGCTACAAGTTCAGGCCCCTTAAGGTATTTTGGTCAAGAATTCTGTCAAAATGTTGAAAAGGCTAACACACTTCCAACTCTCTCTACTTTCTGTCTTCTGAATGTTAGGACTCTGGTGGCATTGTGAAGCTATCTCCTTGGGGTTTTGATAAATCTCCCTTTAATACCCCTGCCATGTCTCTAATTTTCATACAAATACTTGCTGTCACGTGTCTTTGATAAAGTCTTTAAATAATGTGCTCATTATTTTAAAAATCAATTTGTTTCTGTTATTATAATTGAGCTGCTTATATATGATGGACAGAGTTCTTCATTGGAGTATGGTTTATAAGCACCTGCCCCCAAATTGTGGTTTGTAATTTCAGTGTTTGATTAACAGTGCCCTCTGAAGGGGCAGAGGTACCACTGTGGTAAAATCCAGTTTCTTTGATGTCTTGTCTGTAAGATTTTTTGAGTAACTCAGGGTTATGCAGATTTCTTTTTCCTGTGACTTTGGTTTGGTGTTTATCATCTGAGCTCTTCAGTGCAGGGCTTAGATGCCCTTTAGTAGTTTGTATATGTAATGTGGAATTGGTTGATTTTTGAAAATAATTTTATTTCATTATTTTATTCAAGTGTGTGAAGGCCCTGCAAATATGCGTGTGGCCCTGCAAATTCCACAGTTCAATTGTAGAGGTCAGAGAAGAACTTGTGGAAATCAGTTCTTTCTTTCCACCATGTAGATTCTAGAGATCAAATGCCACTCATCAGACTTGGTGAAGTACCTTTACCCACTAGCTCAAAAATTAGTTATTTTGTGAGTATTTTGTTTCAACTTATGTATATGCAACTGCTTAGTGTAGTATGAGGTTTCTGGCCCAGACTTTCAGGCCTAACCTCCAAGTTTAGGTCCACAGACCTGCAGACCCACAGTCCCGCAGTCCCACAGTCCCACAGTCCTACAGAGACACACAGATGCTTTCATTAGTTTTTGGCTGATCAGCCTCAGGCCCAGGCATATCACTTGCTAGCTCTCTACCCTTCATCTAACCCATGTCTCTTGTTCAGCCATGTGGCTCGGTACCTTTCTTTAGAGCCGCATAGTTGTCCTCGGCTTCCTCTGGCTTCTCTCTAGTGCTCTGTCTGGCATTCTGCTCTCAGAGATTTTCTTAGTCTGGTAGCCCTGCCTACACTTCCTGCCTGCCTTTGGCCAATCAGCTCTTTTTATTAAACCAGTGGGTGGGACAATTATTTACCATGAAACAATACCCCTACAGCTTAGCATCAGTCATTAAAAATATTCTTTATCCCACTGGATTATTTTAGATGTAGTACCAAAATTGAACTGACCTAAGTTAAGTACGGGGCACTTGCCTATAATTCCATTACTTAGGCGGCTGAGTCAGGAAGATCACACATTTGAGGTTGACTTAGATTGTATAGCAAGAGCCGGGGGGGGGCAACTGATCTTATACTAAAGTGTGTTCTCTATCATGTACTATTGGCCTTTTGAGGTGTCTGTGTCAAGATTCCAGCTTAGGTTTAACATAGCCTCATAGAAAATGTGTCACGCACCAAGCACAATAATCAAAAATAATCTAAAGGGATGAGAGATGTCATTTGATATATACTTCCAGATCACAGGTCATCATTGAGAGAAATCAAGGCGGGAATTCTCGTAGGAACTGAAGCAGACTCTATGGAAAAATGATGCTTTGGCTTGCACTTTGCTAGCTTTCTTATATAACCAGAGGCCCTCTTCAGTTAACAGTCAAGAAAATCTCCCACAGACATGTCTACAGCATTCACTGACATTATAAAAACAATTGTTAAACTGAGACTCTTCCACGTGATTCTAGACTGTGTCAAGTTGACAGTCACTAGGATGTTTTGTTTTTCCCCATACCATTACAATAAAACAAACTCAAACTTCCTAATAGTCGGCCATGCATCCAGCCATTTACAGTGTAGGGATTTGTTCACTAAGTTCTTACAACAATCTCAGAAAATACATAGATTTATTATTCTTCTTCGCTAGGTGAAAGGTTCAAGGCTTAGAGAGATTGGCCCAGGTCACTTTCACTTGGGAAGTAATAAGTTCACATTTTGAATGCAAATGCTACATGAACATGTCTAGATACCAAGCATCTATGTACTATTTGATATTTATTTTATTTATTTTATCTGCTATCAGACTCTAAACCAAGGTATAGCATCCTTTCTCCTTTGATTCAATAGCTCATACATAGTATACAAGGGGCTGCAGATGAAGCCAATTGATAGAGTCCTTTCTAGCATGTAGAAAAGTCTAGATTTGACTCACAGCACTGCATAAACTGAATATGGTAGCTCACAACTGTAATTACAGCACTTGGAATGTGAAGGCAGGACTAAAAGCCACCCTTGGCCAAGGCCATCCTCAGCTAAGTAAAGAGTAAATTGGAGGCCAGCTTGTGCTACACTAGACTTTGTGAGGCAAGGTGTTTCAGTAAATTAAAACCAACCCCGAAGACCTGAGTTTGATTGCCAGGACCCATATGGTGAATGGAAAACTGACTGTCAAAGCTATCCTCTGGCTTACACATACACACAGTGGAATGTACACACATGCACATGTGGCCACACACAAAATTAATCAATTTCATATAAAGGATTATGTTCTTATAAAAATAAATTAAAATTAAAAATATGTAAAAGGAAAGGGAAGGGAAGAAAGAACCACACAGAAATCGTCTGTGAGATGGAGCGTCTGGAGATGCAGTACCTGTGCCGATGACGGAGGATGGTCTCAGGCATGCTCTCGATGTTGTCATCCTTCTGCTATTCCTTGACACTTGAAAGCTTGGGCTGCTTTGGGAGGTTCTGCAGCAGAACTGAAAGGGCAGTAATGAAACTCTGATGCTAATAATGTCTAGGCCAGAGGCATTTTGCCCTAGAAGAGCATAATCCATATTTCCAGGAGCCTCTGATGCCCTTTTCAACAGTCTCTTTACGGCTCATTGGTGGGTAATAAGTCTTGACCAGTATTGGTCTTTGACACAGGTAGTAAAATACAATCTAAAAAGCACCCAGCGGAGTATAAAAATCAGCACCAGGACAGAGGGGATGATTTCCAATGTCATATCTTTCCTATCTTGGATCACCAGGTACAAGATCAAAGGGGCAAGGCATTTGCTCACTGGGCTAAATTATGAGTTGGAAAAAACCATATTATATTTTCTAGATATAGAAGCTCACAAACATTTTTTAAATAAAGTTTGGTTTGGGGAAAATATACTTAAAATATGTAACAGTATTTCCGGTTTGTATCATCGTCAGTTTGAGGAGGACTTTGATAATAATAGCAGTTGACTCAGAAGGTGAATGCTCATGACAAAACAATATGGGCATATCTATACTCAAGATGTTACACTAAAGAAGACAGTAATTGGATGGCCAACAAGATGGCTGGGCTGCTAAGCCTGATGAATCAAGCTCCATTGCTGAGAATCACATGGTGGGAGGAGAGAAATGATCTATAAATTTTCTTCTGACATTTACGTGCATGCTGTGTGGTATGCATGTGACCCTCCTCAAATCCACACACAATGAATTTGATGAAAGAAATTGACAGCAATCAAAAAGTCTATAATGGGGACATGGAATTATTCTTCAGATATTTTATTCAATGTTTTTAGCATGCTAAGTGGGGTGATCACCCCCCAAATTAATACACACTTAAAGTCCAAGACCTGAATTTATTTGAAAAAAAATTACCTCTCTATTCTGCCACCCTTCCTTCGTGTGTGTGTGTGTGTGTGTTGAGACTAAAGGTTAGTTCTGGATGTTATTCCTTGGGCTTTATGAAGCTTGAGTTCCCATAGAGGGCATCTTACTGTTTGGAGCTTACCAGTAGACAAGATTGGCTGGCCAGCAAGCCCCAGGGATGAACCTGTCATGCCTTTCCAGCTCTGGCACTGCTAGTACACTGCACCACACCTGGAATTTCTCATGGGGATTTTGAAAATTGAACTCAGATCCTAGTAAGAATCTATTTCTAGATTCCATTTGAAACAATCTTTGAAGATGTAAATTAATTAGGATAATATCAAGTTGGATTAAAGTGAGACCTCAATCCAACTAAAGTTTTTATAGGAAGAAGATGGATGCAGAGAGACAGATTTGACAGACAGACTTATGAAACCAGAAAGGTGAGTGCAGAAACGTCTGGTATGATGCAGATAGGCAAGGAATGGCACAGATTGCCAGGAACCAAGAGAACTTAACAAGGGGCATGGAGAGCTCTTTCCTAGAGCCTTCAGCAAGACCTTGTTTTCAGATGGCTCACATATAGAACAGTTGAACCAGCCAACTTCTGATGCTTTAAACTTTCCAATTTATAGTTATTTGTTTTGAAGTCCTTAGCAAGGGAATATACTCTTTCATTTAAAGATTTGATGATATTATGCCTGTAGTTTGTATGTGTGAATCCAGTGCTTGAAGAGGCCAGAAAAGGGCAGTGGATCCCATTGATTTGAGTTACAGGAAGTTGCAAACTGCTTAATGTGAATGCTAGGACCTCAGCTCAGCAATATGAGGTTTCTGGCCCCATGGTCTAGACCTGCCCACTGCCATGTGTCTATGCCAGCAATCCCAAAGTCCCAAAGAAACACACAGACACATATTAGGTTCATACTGTTTGGCCAATGGCTCAGGCATATTGTTAGCTAGCTCTTTAATCTTATTTCAACCCATTTCCATTATTCTGTCTGCCACATGGCCTGTGGCCTACCTATTTTATTGCATTTTGCATCATGGACATGTGGATTGTGTCTCTGTTGACTGCACCCTCCTTCTCCTACCTATGCTCCAATTTCCTGCCTACTGCTACTGTGCCCGCCATAGGCCAAAACAGACCTTTTATTTAAATAATGACATTCACAACATAGAAAGACATTCCCACATCAGATCTTGTGTCCTATGCAAGATCACTATGTGCCTTTAAGTCCTTAGCTTTGTCTCTAGACCTGTAGGTATACTTTTGAAGTAGAATTGGACGAAGTTTTTCGGTGTTTATATAGCTAAGGGCAAGAAGAAGGAGTTATATGGATTTTGGAATACATGAGGGGCATGGAAAGAGTTTCTGTCTGTCCTTGTGCCCAGCAGTTCACTGGAACTTCCTTGAATTGTGTAGTCAATGGTCTTACAGAAAACTTCTAGCATTAACATTCTATGTAACAAATAAAGAATGATCTCTAAACTTAGCTCTAAAATATATAAACAATCAGGACAGCAAGATGGCTAAGTGGGTAAAGGAACTGGCCACCAGACTTGGTGACCTGAGTTTTATTCCTGCATCATACATAGTGGAAAGGAGGAAACTGAGTCTTAGAAGTTATCATTTGACCTCAGTGTATATCCATATGACCATTCTCTCTCTCTCTCTCTCTCTCTCTCTCTCTCTCTCTCTCTCTCTCTCTCTCTCTGTATGTCCCTTCCACACATTCATGCAAATTTTATATATTTGTAAGTAAATAAAACAGCACATATATAAGTTATACATTTGCCAAAGTGTCACAGAATAACAAGACTTTGATTAGATGCTTTTGAGACATTAAATACTTTTACTTTCTCATAGGCACCCTTAAAATTAACCCTCTCTGGGATGCCAGGAAAGTGCTTGATACATTAACACAAGAACCTGAGTTCTATTGAGATCACCCATGTAAATAAGGTCAAGCATACTAATATAGGCTTAGAGTCCAAGCACTGAGGAAATAGAGGTTCATGGCTACTCACCTTAACCAACTGGTTAATTCCAGGCAAAAGTGAAAGACTTTGTTGTCAAAACAATAAAATGGGTGGTTATTCTGGCAAATGATACTAATGAGACTAAGCACTGGCTTATCTCCACTCCACAGTCCCCATATACAAAACTAAAAATTAACCCACTGTGAATAGAAGCTTTTCTTGCAGTAAGTGAAAAAGTGATCATGTATCTTATAGAAGATGTTATTGTCCAGAAATTATGACATTCTGATATTTTATGTGTTTCTGTTACAGACTATATAAAACTGCTACCCCTTAGTTTTATGGGCAATGACTGCCATGACCGGACACCATCCTGGAGAATCTCTTGGTAGATTTAATTTTGCCCTCAAATTTTTCATAGCTTTCTGTATCTACATGGTTTGAAAATATCTTTGGAGCTACTTTAATCCAAAAATGTCTTAATTAAATACAGCAAGTTGGGGCTTATTTAAGAGTCTTGACTCAATCAATAGATTTCAATAGATGTGACAACGACTGAAGCTTGGGATTCAGGATAGGTTGGTGAACAGCCATCTCCTCTGTATTCCTTCCTTTGGACAGGCATTTGCTAATCCATTGGTTCAAGGAAGACAAGTATCTGGATGTCCCGACCTGTGGGACTTCAACAGGGTCCAGGTCACCTGTATGGAGAGAGTGATTAAGGATAAGAGATGCAGAGAATGACCACAGGACAGAAATTGCTGCTCAAGTGGCCAATCTTTATTATTTCCAGGCTGCTTATTTATGCTTTTATAGGACGCAGGTGCAAGGAGAAGGGAGGGTTAGTGGGGGCCTTTCAAGCTGAAACTTGGTGTAGTGTTAGGCAGATATGAGCCAAGGTCAGTGTGTTCCTTTGTAGTTTTTCCGAGAACTGTATTAATCTAAAGAATGAAGAAGGCGGGAACTCTGAACTTTAGTTTACTCTTGGCTAATGAACCAGCTCCTGACATTCAGACATGGATGTTTTGCATTGAGTCACAACTGAGTAAGCCAAGGTATACCATCCTCCAAGTCCAAGAAAATATGTTGACATACAACTGAGATAGAATGTGGCTTGTTTCATTCTACAATTTGCTATATGAAATTACTATGATAATAACAACTTAATCAGGACATTAAGAGAATAAATTGGATGTCATTATGGTCCTATACATCTCAAAATATCTAATAAAAGGACTTATCAAACCTCTTCCAGACACACCTCATTTCAATTCAAAAGTCTGCAGAGGACTTGGCTATAGTTTGTAAGACCCATTTTTATCCACTTCAAATGTGTTATTTCAGCTTGGGTGTAGGGTAGACTCTGCAGTCAGTCTGATATTGATTCTCTATTCTTCCTTACTAAGAAAATTCCAACATTGTTTGGTGAAAGCCATGTACCAAGTTAAAAATAGCTCTCCAACTCCCTTGACATTCAGTTCTGTGAAACAGCTAACTTTTGATGAGAAAAGTGAAAGCCACCTGCTGAAAATGGCTAAACAGAGCAAAGGAAGAAACCAGAACTTTCATGGTACACTGTGTCCCTTTGTGTTATGAAAGTTGATTTGAATTGAATAAGTAAGTCACTGTATTAGTTACCATTCTCGCTACTGTGTCAAAACACCCAACAGAATGAATTTAGGGAAGAGAGGGTTTATTTTGGCTCAGAGTTTTAAAGAATACAGTCCAACATCGTGTGTAAGGGATGGAGACAGGGGCATAAAGCAAGGGATCCAGTTTCATCTGCAGTCAGGGAGCAGGGATAAGTGCTGGTTTTCAGCTCTCTGTCTCCCTGCTATCCAGTCTAGGACCTAGCCCATGGGATGGTCCTGCCCACATTTCCTATTCATCTCAGTTAACCCAATGTAATTCAGCTCCCTGTCTCTCTTCTATCCAGTCTATCCTAGCCTGTGGGATGGTCCTGCCCACATTTCCTATCTACCTCAGTTGACCCAATGTAGAATTTTTCTCACTGATACAAGCAGAGGTTTGTATCTAGATAGTTTCTGACTTTACTAAGTTGACAAACAATATTAACAATCATGGGTACCATCTCACTTCTGTTACTTCAAAGCACACGCATTTTAAATAGTACAGAAATTCAATGTTTAGTACAGGTCAGGGATTTAGAATATACAATTAACTGAAGAGTGGGTAGGTTTCTGGTAGTGAAACCCAGATATTAGGAAAAGGTGTTCCTTTTATGCAGAATGTTTCTTTTTAAGATTTACTTTAGTCTTAATTGTGTACATGTATGTATGCACACATGTGCATGTGAGTTCAATGCTCACAGAAGTCAGAGGCACTAGATACCCCTGGAACTTGTGAGCCACTGGATGTGGGTGTTGGGAATGAAACTGGGATTCTTTGCTTGAGCATTATACTCTCTTAACCAATAAACCATCTCTTAAGCCACTGCAGAAAGTTTTGTTTGCTTGTTGTTAACATGAAGTAACTATAACTTTGTCAGGGAGAGGACAGTGTTCTCTGCCTGTGGCCTGCAGTCTAAATTGACACACAGACCCATAACATGCAGCCAGAGTCTCAAATGCAAGCCATTATAAGCTCTGCTTTGAGTTCTATGAAGTGACAGGAGCTTAAATGGTTCTCTTAGCCTTTCTTTCCCAGGCACTGTCTCTTAGCATGCTTTCTGCTAGATGTGAACTGGGAGGCAAAGGGCTGCTTTGTGAATGAAGTCCATTCAGCACTGCTTCAAAGTAATTACGCATAACTATGTCAAGGATTCAGGGAGGGTCACAGTTCACAAATCAGTTGATAAAATGCATAATTCCTTGGGTTAAGAGCCTAATCATGGAAGAGAACATCCATACACAGCATGCAACTTAGGCAATTTAGATAGAATCAAAGAAAATGAACGGTGGAGCTATGTTCAGCTCTTCTTTTCCTCTTGAATTTCTGACTTCAGAATGTATGAAGTCATGAGAGACCTGAACCCAGCGAAGGTGTTTCCTAGAAATCTCATCTTAGATGCTTTTGGGAGGTTGTGTGTGAATGTGTGTGTGTGTGTGTGTGTGTGTGTGTGTGTGTGTGTAAGAGTACGTGTGCAGGGGGTATACTTATGTGTGCACATGTGTACCTTTGTGTGGAGGTCAGAGGTCAACCTTGGATACCCTTTCTTAGGCACCCACCTATCTTTCTTTTATTGATATAGAGTCTCAAATTGGTTTGGAATTCATTTATTCAGATGGACAGGATGTCCAGAGAGCCCCAGGGATCTATCTGCCTCTGTCTCTCTGGTAGTGGGATTATAAGCAGTAACCACCTAGGGGTGTGTGTATGTGTGTGTGTGTGTGTGTGTGTGTGTGTGTGTGTGTGTGTGTGTGTGTGTGTGTGTGTGTGTGTTGCATGAATAAAGGAAACTCAGGGCCAGAGTGATGTGGGAATGCGTTTATGTATGCTGTGAATCTCAATCTTTAAATGAAGGAGCTGTTTTGGGTCATGGCAGGCACCATAGAAGAAGTGGGAGGAGAATTCAGAGTTTAGGTAGGAGAAGCAGGGCGGAGTCAGAGGCAGATGAGCTGAAGCCGCCCAAGAAGCAACATGTAAGGAGCAAGGGTGAGCCATGGGCCACGTGGCCGACAGATTAATAGAAATGGGTTGATTTAAGATATAAGAGCTAGCTAGCAATGTGCCTGAGCCATAGGCCAAACAGCATGGACTTAATATAAGCCTCTGAGTTATTTTTGGGGACCTGGGCGGCTGGGCAGCTGAGGGGTCTGGCACAGCAGGTCTGTGGGTCTCGGATCTCTGGCCGCCCGGGATCTCTGGGAAAGTCAGAGATATTAGAGAGAGTAAACACCACATTCAGATCTTACCCAGCTGTCTTCCAGCTTCCTCAGCCTGGCTCCTCCTGGCTTCTTCTGACCTTCTGTCTTTCTACACCTGCCTTAAATATTCAGTTAAGGCTTGGCCCCACCACTGCCTGCCTGGGAGCCTGGAACTCCTATAAACTAAAATGACCTCAAACTCAGTTTGGATTAAGAGTGTAGGTCACCACTCCTGGGATATTCCCTGTGCTGGGATTAAAGGCGTGAATCACTACTCTCTGATCCTCCTAGACTGACTGTGGGTAGATCCCTCTGATATCTCTGAATGTTTTATTATATTCCTGTGTGTGTGTGTGTGTGTGTGTGTGTGTGTGTGTGTGTGTCTCTCTCTCTCTCTCCCTCCCTCTCTCTCCCTCCCTCCCTCTCTCTCTCTCTCTCTCTCTCTCTCTCTCTCTCTCTCTCTCTCTCTCTGTGTGTGTGTGTGTGTGTGTGTGTGTGTGTGTCTGGAGAGCCCCAGAGATCTTCTTGCCTCTGTTTCTCCAGTACTGGAATTATAAGCAGTCACTACCAAGGTGTGTGTGTGTGTGTGTGTGTGTGTGTGTGTGTGTGTGTGTGTGTATGTGTGTGTGTGTGTATGTGTGTGTGTGTGTATCTTTGTGTGTGTGTATCTCTCTGTGTGTGTGTATAATCAAATTCAGGTTTTCATACTGTATAGCAAGAATTTTCCTAAGATCTTCCAACCCCCCACTTTTCAACCAACATTCCTCTTATCATGTTCTGAAATGTCCACTATTAGAAATTAGATAGGACAGAAGGAAGGTTGTGTTTAACGTGAGAGTTGAAAATTGCCTCATGTTAGATGTTAAGATGCCCAGATAAATATGTCTTGTTTGCTACATTCTGCAGAAAAAGGAAATGGCCTTGAGGCAGCAGTTTAGAACCATCCCAAATTGTCTTGTTTTCCCTCATTACTCACTACACAGGGCATGTCAACTTTGATGCCACAGACCAGAGAGCTGCTCTTTCCAACGGGAGATAAACCAGATACCCAAACAAATCAGATTGATACCATATGAAAAAATAGCTTTCTGATGCCCAGAAACTGTAATTTGTGTTATTCTCAGGCATCCATTTCTAGATCTTTCCTTAGTGTCCTTTGGCTCTTTCTAGAAGCATAGAGATGTTAATAAACTATAATGTATGGTCTTGTAGAATAGTCTAAGTTTGTGGTGTACTGTCTTTGTTTGTTAGAAGTTATCCAAAGGATTTCCCATGTTATAATCTACACTTCTTAGTGTAAATGTACAAACATCAACTCTGGCATCCATAGTAGAAGGCAGATGGAAAGAATACAGGAAGGAAACTGTCTTCTCTTTACAGTGTTTTTGAACATCAAGGGTTTTGTGCTTGAACTTTTGCAGTTCTGCTGGAGGTTTCACTGGCATCGTTTTTTTTTTTTTTTTTTTTTTTTTTTTTTTTTTTTTTTTTTTTTTTTTTTTTTATGTGGGTGCATAGAATATGACCATCTAGTGAAGAGTCAGTCACATTAAGAGTCACATCAAATGCAAGAGATGTGCAAGGTTCTAACATTGGATCTTGAACAAGCTATGCTCTTGTAACTTCATTTATTGTATGAGATGCTGTAGTAGTGAGGTTTCTGGCCGAGACTTTTGGGCCTACCCTCAAGGTTTAGACTCGCACACCTGCAGACCTGCAGACCCGCAGACTCACAGACCCGCAGTCCCACAGAGACACACAGATGCTTTCAATAGTTTTAGGCTAATCAGCCTCAGGCCCAGGCATATCACTTGCTAGCTCTCTTCCCTTCATCTAACCCATGATTCTTAACCTGTTCAGCCATGTGGCTCGGTACCTTTTCTTAGAGCAGCATAGTTGTCCTCTGCTTCTTCCAGCTTCTCTCTGGTATTGTCCTCTGTGCTTCCTGTTCTCAGAGTTTTTCTAGTCTGGTAGCCCCACCCACAATTCCTTCCTGCCTTTGGCCAATCAGCACTTTTTATTAAACCAGTGGGTGGGACAATTATTTACCATGAAACAACACAGTCCCCTACATATCCCTTTTTCTCTTTAAAACAAAAAGAACTCCAAATCTAATATTCTTTTTTCCCCTTATCTATAACAACTTATAAACAACACTGTAAACAAACACGAACATCCATAATCCATGTTTTGGGAATGTGGGCGTTGTTTTCTAGGCTACTTCCTGCTGAATGGGGGTGCTGGCAATCTCAAGGGAATCCAAAGAAATATGTAGGATTATGCACAAGTCTTTAGTAGAATAGTCTGTAAGGTTGGGTCGTCTCAGCCAGTCTCCTTGAAATTGTTCTGAATACAGAGCTCAGGAAACTTCAACTGAGGTGCTCTGAAATGCTGAATCATCTGGTCTGTCCATTTCCATTGGAGATTTTTCAGGGGGTCTTCCTCTGAAGAATCTTCTGAACATAAACTTTATGTTCTTTATCCAGGAATAAGTCCATGGCTTCTCATTTTCTGTGGAAATAAAACAAACCTCTTCTCCAAAGTAGCATATCTTTGCATTTCAGTTTTAAAGTAAACTCATTTACAAAATATATATTTTGAATTAATCCAACAGCATTTATAATCAACTGTCTTTTAGCAGCTTATAATATTTCATTTTCAGTCAAGAAGCTTAAAGATAAAACAATAATATACAGTATCCAAACACTCTTCATATTTTCCATCTTTACGTGGCTTTTTTAATTTATTTATTCATTTATTTATTTTACTCTATTTCTTTTTTAAGGGCTTTCTCTACCTTTTCTTTTTTTTCTCTAAGCCTGTGTATATATATACATATTATATATATATATATTAATACACTCTAAACCACTTAGACTTTTTTAAAAAAAAGACTGTCTTTACTGTATATTTATTTCTTAACTTTTTCTGTCTCTGACCACACCTTTGCTTGGCTAGGGTGATCAACTTCACCCAGATTCTTTTATTTCTTTCTGTTTCTGACCACACCTTTAATCTGCCAAGGTTCAAGGTTGGTAGGATAGATGGATGGTTCCACCCAGCTTTTAGTCTAATTTCATAGAATTTATCTTTTTAACCGAGGAACTCTGGAGAATTTTAGGGTCCATATAATTACCAAGTAAAGCTTTGCCATCTGCTGCTCATTAACTCCATTTAAGTATTAAGCAGCAGGGCCTCTTAAAAAAAAAACCTCACAAGTGTTTTTGCCTCTAAGGCTGAATCAGGAAGCTTCTCTTCAAAAAGTCAAGCCTCAGTTTGCCTCAAGCAAACAGAGCTGATCCAAGAAAACACCAGCACTAGGAAGCCATCTTTGATTTTGTTCCCTTTTTGTCCTTATGAACATTAACCTTAAATACATCATTTACAATGTTTTGCTTACATCTAGGCTCCTGTGAGACTTCAGGAACAAGCCATTTTACACCTTAAGCTGCACTCCAAAAGCCTGCCATTGGAGCTCAAGCCCATGTGCCTCACCAGGGCATCTCTGTACCACGGCTCAGAAGCTTCTTTGGGCTTTAGACCATTTTTTAAGCTTTCTATGGCTTTTTGTGGGTATATTTGACCCATGTTGGGCTGCCATTTGTAGTAAGAGGTTTCTGGCCCGGACTTTCGGGCCTAGCCTCAAGGTTTAGGCCCAAAGACCCACAGACCCGCAGACCTGCAGACTCATAGAGACAGAGACACACAGATGCATATGATAGTTTTAGGCTGATCAGCCTAAGGCTCAGGCATATTACTTGCTAGCTCTCTACCCTTCATCTAACCCATGACTCATCCTGTTCAGCCATGGGGCTCGGTACCTTTCTTTAGAGCAGCGTGGTTGTCCTCTGCTTCTTCCAGCTTCTCTCTGGCATTCTGTTCTGTGCTTCCTGTTCTCAGAGTTTTTCTAGTCTGGTAGCCCCACCCACACTTCCTGCCTGCCTTTGGCCAATCAGCGCTTTTTATTAAACCAGTGGGTGAGACAATTGTTTACCATGAAACAACACAATCCTCTACAAGATGCCACATCCCTTTAGGGTCTAGTCTGCTACCCCACCCCCAATGACTGGTGTGCTACTGTAACTTAATCTATGTACAAACCTTAAACACACATACACACACACACACACACACACACACACACACATGAGGCTGGAGATGGGGGTAAAGTGCTTTCTTTGAAAGTATAAGGATCGATTTCTATACTTATGTGACATCCAGACATCCAAACATAGTGGTATATTCTTATAATCCCAGAACTTGGGAAACAGAGACAGCTAGACTTCTGGAGCTTCATTGACAACTAGCCTGGCCAAATCAACAAGCTTTAGGCTCAGTGAGAGATTTCTCTCCCTCCTCCCCCAAAAGGTGAAAAGTTGACTAATAAGGCATATAATATTGACCTCTGGCTTCCACGTGCACATGTTCTCTTGCACGTGTGGAACTGCCCTCACCTGAGCATAGACCATCACAAATATGTAGAACTGCATGTAAGCATGAGCATACATAGACACAATAAAAAAATAAATGAAACAAAAACAATCAAGAAAACAACAACAAAGAAAAATACAAACCTTTAATTCACTTTTTAAAAAGTATTTCAAATAATCAATGAAAATTCTTGTGCAAATTATAGATCTAGAGAAAAGTACTAAAGCTATAAAGGCTTCAGTCTGTAGAATTGGCCCAGGAGTCTTGGAGGTATCACCGAGGCTCAAATAGCCTTTAGATTTAAAGACTTCATGATTTTAAGGATACAAAGCTCTTTGAAGTACATGAATATTGTGAGATATTTGTACATTGTATATTTCTGTGAATAGTGTAATAAAAAGCTGAGTGGTCAATAGCTAGTTAGAAAGTATAAGAGGGATTTCTGGGGAGAGAGGGGAACGGAAGGAAGAATCATGAGATTCCAGGAGACGTGGAGAGGAAACAGGATGTGCAAGATGAAAGGGAGGTAATGCTACATGGAAGAATGTAGATTAATAAAAAGGCGTATAAATTTACGTTATAAGAACTAGTGGGACAAGCCTAAGCTAGGCCAAACTTTCATAAATAATAATAAGACTCTGTGTCACTATTTGTGAGCTAGTGGCCCAAAGGAAAATATGACTACTATACACAGAGGTCAATTAATCTAGGAAGGTCTATATATCTAGCCCATTTATTGAACAAGTTGAGCTAAGAGAGATACTTCACATTCACTTGATCAAATTTAATTATATTTTTACCTTCATTCTATCTCTTTTGCTATGATAAAATGCCCTGGCAGCAAGCAACATAGGGGAGAAAGGGTTAATTTTGCCTCATGGGTCTAAATCACACACAATTATAGGAGAAATATCAAGATGGTAGAAACTTGTCTAGTTACAAGTCATTCAGCATTAAAAGCAGAGAGAAACAAATTCACTCATGATCACTCAGTTGCACGCTGTGCTAAGCTCTATTATTCATGCTTTTGAAGTCTAGTACACCTGCCTAGGGAATGGTGACACTCAGAGTGGGGTGGGTCTTCCCACATAAGCTAATATTGGTAATCAAAACAATCTTCCACAGACATGCCCAGTGGCCAACCCAATGTTAACTACTCTTCACTGAGACTCTGTCCAGGTGATTCTAGGCTGTATTGACTTGAGAGTAAAGCTAACTATCATAGTTATGTAGATGAAACAAACTTTTCTAGCTTAAGGGATAGCTTAGGAAGTAAGTGAAGAGGGAACACTATCTTCTTAACTACTGTGCTGTATACTGATCAATGAGTCAACTATCAGGCACTCTAGTAAGTGCCAGGATTCCATGGATGACATTTACAAACCACTGATTTAGTAAAAACCTTTGATTTTTTACAGATATCCCAGAAATACTCAAAACACACATAACCAACATTTGCATTGTGCTTCTTACCACTTTCTATGCCTGTTTCAGGATCAACACTAAAGTCTCTGGGGATCTATAAGTACCACCTCCATTTAGGCTGTGGAGATCCGTGGTGAAAAAGCAAGAGGGACCAGCATTAGACATTTGCTTGGGGAAGTTGAAGGGATTTTCCCAGGAGTAGAAGTAGTCCGGAGCATTAGTATTTGTGATGGGAAATAGAATGGAACACAATATAACAAAAATTAAAAACAAAACCAAAAAACCCCAGCATGGTCTGTTTTATACCTATCAGAGGAAACCATTGCAGCACGACCAGAGCATCAGAGTTCAAGAGACCTCGAAAATCTCCAGGAAAAGAATCCAAGTTGGAGTAAGGAAGGCTGATGAAGCCATAGCTTATCACAGAGCCACTCCCATCCCACTTAGCTGTATGAGACAAGATGGAGAACCTGTAGCATAACAGAGTTGTAATTGTGAAGTAAGTGTGTGTGTGTGTGTGTGTGTGTGTGTGTGTGTGTGTGTGTGTGAGGGGGGAGAGGGAGAGGGAGAGGGAGAGGGAGAGGGAGAGGGAGAGGGAGAGGGAGAGGGAGAGGGAGAGGGAGAGGGAGAGGGAGAGGGAGAGGGAGAGGGAGAGGGAGAGGGAGAGGGAGAGGGAGAGGGAGAGGGAGGGAGTTCATTTCCAGTTGCCTGTGGATCAAGATGTAGGACTCTCAGCTTCTTCTTCAGTACTGTGTCTGCCTGCACGCCACCATGTCCCACCATGATGATAATGGACCAAACCTCTCAAACTCTAATTCATCTCAATTACATGTCTTGTTTTATAAGGGAGAAGGGGCAGGAGAGGGAACAGTGATGGGTATGGGAGAAAAATATTTTTAAATAATTTTTTTAAAAGAAGAAAAGGAAACCTGAAACCATTAAGAGAGAAGAAGAAGGAGAAGGAGAAGGAAGAGGAGGAGGAGGAGGAGGAGGGGGAGGGGGAGGAGGAGGAGGAGGAGGAGGAGGAGGGGGAGGAGGAGGAGGAGGAGGAGGAGGAGGAGGAGGAGGAGGAGGAGGAGGAGGAGAAGAAGAAGAAGAAGAAGAAGAAGAAGAAGAAGAAGAAGAAGAGGATTTCTGTGCCCCTTTCACAGTAGAAACCCTACCTAAGGCACTGGGTCTCAGGTCGCTAGATGTCTGGACTTTCGCTAAGTGTTTAGGCTCCTGGCAATTGAACTCCAGGTTTCTGTTTAAATTTGCCGTTCCAGTGATGGGATAAGCATAGGCTATGACATTTGCTTATTTATGTGGGCTCTGGAAATGAAAATCAAGTCTCACCCTGTAGACCAGCTTGGCCTAGAACTCACAGAGATCTACCTGCCTTTGCCTCCTGAATTTTGGGAAATGAAAGGTGTGCGAACAACTTGAAGGCAAATGCTTTAGAGATGCAGCTCCACCTCAGTCCAGAACTGAACGTTCTTCAACATTTACCTGGGAGGTTACAATGTTACACTAATTTAAAGACTACCCTGACAGTAATTTCTGTAAACAATTGTAACATTGTAAGAGTAGTAAGAACTGATAACATTTTCATCATTTTGATTAAAGTCCTGCTTTGAGGGTCTTGAAATCTTACATCTCAGCCACCAGGGTTTTCTTAATCAAACCCCACTGATCCTTCCTGTCTCCTTCACTTTGTCCAGTCAGTATTTTTGAGTGTTCTTCAGAACACTGTCACATACTGCATGCTGTTTGTGTTAGGGGCCTTGTTTGGCCTATCTAACACTCCAGTGGCAGGTACCTCTTTTATGAATAAGAAGTCACGTAGGAAAGATTTTGGAGTGATGACCACTGTGTCTCCATGACGAATCACAGTGGGCACAGAATGGATTTGTCTGTAGTATTTCTATTAAGCAGTGGGAGCCAAAGGACTTGTGATTCATCTTCTCCAAACCATCAGACACTCAGTGTTGAATGACAGATGAATTCTGGGAAGAAAGAACGACATAAACACAGTAGCAAAACCTGTTTGGTGTGAGCCATTTGCTCTTTAAGCAATGAAGTCATTCCTGTCCATCTACCAGTGTATTTATCGACCTATTATTCCCCATATAGAGAAAGAGATAAGTACTAACCCATGTCCAGTGGGAGAGTGACCATAGGCACACAGGAGACCTTGCTGCTCTGGCAGGTGTGCTGACCCAAGGGCTTCTCCTAAGGTTTGAGAGGAGGAATGACTAGCAAGCCCAGGGACTTCTCTATTGTTTATGCCATTTGCTAAGCTGTAGATTGTCATTGCCTGTACACAGTCACACAGAGAGCCCTTACTGAAATGTGTCCATCTGTGGAGAAGCTATTACTCTTGAAATTTGTTAGCATATATTTTTTTCCTTCGCAATACAGCTGTGTTTGGCTTTTCCAATAAAGGAATTTTAAACTATCACAGACATGATGTAAGAAGTGTGGGTATACATAAAGCAAAGGCAGCTTTCCTCCGACCTCGCTTTAATAAGTCTTAGAACGTTATCCTTTTCCTCCAGGGGAAAGGCTGCCTTACTGGAATAGTTGCTGTGGGTACCATCTCTGACTCTACCTGCTCCTTCCCCATGTTTCTCAACCCCTCCTCTCCCTGCTCCTCATCTCTTCCAGCTCTTCTTCCCCCTTTCCTTCCACGTCTCCTCCTGCTCTTTTCCCACTTCCTTCTCCAACATCTTTCTTGCAATAGGATATCTTTGCCTGATTTTTCTCTATTTGATTCATGTATTTTGTCAATCTATCTATGTATCTACATATCCATTCTCCAAATAATTAAACAAGTACTATAAAAGTATAGATGATTATGTGAGCCATTCAGCAACTGAGGTTTTTGTTTCCTATTGCTCTGTTGACAGTTGACTAATTACAAATATATAAGATTTGTTATTTTTAATTAATACTAATACATAAGGATGCTGATTTGCTCATCCCATAATTAAACACACCACAGAATTAAGTGGCAATAATGCCAATTGTTTAGCTGGAAATGCTAATGGCTTCAGTAACACCACACAGGAAGGCACACACTAAGGAGGCGGTCGCTGCTAAGGACAAGAATGGAAAAACTAAGGAATGTGATGTGAGGGAGTAATACTGGAACGAGGGAAAAACAGAGAGCGGAGGAATAAACACAAGGGTGGAGGAAAACAAGAAATATAGAGAACATCCAATTTCAGAGAAGCAAACAAAACCGTGACAAACGGGGGAAAGTTAGGGACAGAGGTTGGGGGAGGGGGAAGGCGAATGGTAAAGGAGAGTGAAGACCAAGGGCTGCGCGGTGCCAGTGTGTGTAGTGTGTGCAGCAGCAGTACGCGCAGCTAGCACTCTCTGGAAAATCTGCTCAGTACTGAGACCAGTTTCGATGCTTTGCATAGTGTGTCCATACACCTTCCGCCGTGCTGCTTCTGTGAGTTCTACTGGCTGAAGCTCCGTTTCTCTCTTTGCATCTGCTCTCTCAGTAGTCTAAATTTTCTTTTTTTTTTTTTCCTTTTCTCTGCAGCTATAAGTTCATCATTTGTTTTCTGGAGCTTTCACCCCACCCCCATCCCACTGAGACCCTGCCTCTGCCACGCCATTCTGTGCTGTATCACATAGCAGCCTTTTTCTCTCCAAAACATCTTCCTCATTCTCCTTTTCTTCCCCTCTTTTTGTCCATCTTCTTCCTCCTTTTCCTCCTTCCCTTCCTCTTCTTCTACCCCTTCCCCTCTTTAAGGGTGACTTGTCTAAGACTCCAGTTTCTTTTCAGAGTGGCACACCTCGAAAGCTAACTGCTTTTCAGCCCTCTCCAGTAGGAGGTGCTAAATAGTGGGTGCCACTAGTCCAACCTCATTTTCGAATTCTTCATCACGCATTCCATCCCATTTGGGTTCTTTAGAATCTTCAAAGAGAGAGTTGGGATCTTGTGGAAGTTTCTTCTTACCTTGTATCTACACTGAACCTTTACATCTAGTGGATGCCTATCACTCTTAGGGGTTATCTTATTAGTAAACGACTTTCTCCTGTCTTCATGAAGTACTGATTTATAGTGGAGTATTGGCTCTATTTATGCCCGGCCAATGTGGTTTTGTTTGTTTGTTTTTCCTTATCAGTAGCTTCTCAGACTGTGGCTCGTAAATTTGAGTATGGTCATAGACAGAGAGACCTGCCTGCCATCGCTGTGGGTTATGCAAGAATAGGGACATTGCGGTGTATTAGTGTAGACAGCAAGGGTATGAACAGAGAACAATCTGTGTGTACTTTTATTTTGAGAGTGTTTGTCTTCACTGGTTAATAGGATGTCTTTGGAGACTGTAGTTATTGGCTTTTATTTGTATGAATCACTGATACTTGCAATTTCGGAACTGATGAGGGACCTGAAAAAGTTATCCTCTTACTTTACATTAGTTCTTGCCAAGATGTTTCATGAACAGATGTGGTGGCAAGAGCCATAATATTCCTTCTATGGATACTATAATCCTAGCAGTATAAGACCACTCAAATTGGGAAATATTGCATGTGAAATGTATGAACTATGCACCTTGAGAGGCACCAGTAATTGGGGTATTCCTCTTTGATGCTATTTTAGGGATAGCCACACAGTATGAAACTTAGGGTCACACAATTGACCTGATGGGTAGGTGGACTGGTACTTTTCTCTTCCTGACCTATTCAACTAGCGCTTCCACCAGGGATCAAGTGTGTCATGGCTAACTCTAGGGTATTATTTGGCTCTGCATGCTAGACAAAGAGTTGCAGTAATAGACAGGGTCTTTCTCCTGGTCTCCTTCTGATGAAATGCCAGATGGAGCAAGGAATAATAGAATACGATGGGCTCCAGAGAGTTTCTTTCCCAATCTTCTGAGGCTCTGCACGCCAAGGGTACAGCAACAGCTGGTGTTGTGGTACTGCCTCACCCCCCTTACCCTGAAAAGCATTGTGGGTGGGATGATGTTGAAACTATGAGACTCTATTCTCTTCTGTAAATCACAGACACCTGTGAGTGAGGTGGGCAATGAACCACATGGGTCACATCAGTCTTGGTATAAATACATGTTTTTGGTCATACTCTGGTCAAAGACAGCAGGAAATGGACATCTCCAGGTTCTTAAGGGTATCATTATAGGTACTCAGAGGGTTTAAGTCAGGCACCCTGCTGAGCTATGTTTGATTTATCTGACAGTGCTGAGGCAGACCAGTAGAATGTCAGTGATGTCCCAGAGATAAGCCCCAGAGCAGTAAGAATTAAGGCAATAGCTTTTTTTCTCACTGTGGCTTCCACTTAGGGAGATTACTGGATTCCTTTTTCAAAGCCAGGAAACCACTGTGAGGCTTCAGGTTGCCTTTCTAGTCAGCAAGCTTTCTAAGATTAGGAAACTGAGAGCTAAGATTGTCAGAATCCGTGCTGACAACAGCTACCATTATTCTTGCAAAGCTAGGACATCCCCACCCTGGAATGGGAGTTGGGCCAGCAGCTGCAGGATCCTTTTTTTCTCTTGGAAGGAAACAGTTGCTGGAAGTCTCTGGATCTGGCAAGGTTCCCATTGACTTCCCACTGACTTCCTGCATTCTTCTACAATCACTTGACTAAAACAAGCAGCTGTGTACCCATTTTGGTGCTATAAATAAAACTGTATCTATGGTCCAACAAGTCAGACCTGTGCAGCAGCGAAGGCATGGCAGACGAGTGTTAGGTAAGGGGAAACAATGAGGAGGGACTGCAGTCCTGAGGATGGACAAAGCATACCCAATCATGGAGAAGAACTGAACATCGTGCAGCCATATACATGGTCGGTCATTTAATGTGGAATTTACCTCTGTAATGCAAAAGCTCTGGGACCTACGTAAGTCGGCACTGACAGAAACCAAAGCTTCTTGCATTCATTACAAGTTCATGACAAGTCAAGTAAAACAGTAAGACAGAGGTCTAGGAGCCAGGAGAGGTTGTTCAATAGCAACAATTACTTTTCCTGTTGCCATGACAAAATACCTAAGGAGGAGGGTTTGTTTTGGCTCACAGCTTGAAGGGACAGTCCATTGAGGCAGGGAAGTCAGGACAGAAAGAGCATAAGGCAGCTTCTCACATCACATCCACTGTCAGGAAGCAGAGATAGATGGATGCTGGTCCTCAGTTCACATTCTCCTTTGCAAACAGTCCTAGACCTCAGCCCATGGGATGGTACCATCCACATTTAGGGAGGGGCTTCTAAACTCAATTAACCTATTCTAGGAAGTCTCCCAAAGACCTGCCAGTCAGCTTGGTGGATGAACCCTACCTGCTGTGCCAACTTGGGCCATATAATGTTGTGAGAAAGAATGGACTCTGTCTCTTCCCACATCTATGGTCAGCAATCACACAAATGAGCTTGAAGTTGGCCATAATGGTGACATTCATAACACAGAAAGTGGCAAATGTTATGAGGAATTTTTATCCTCTTTCTGTAAGAGCCAGTTTACCAATGAATATATGTAAGATCTATGTTCTGCAATGGAAACACTTCTTAAGCACACATGGTACCTTAACAAAGAACATCTTTATATGAGGCACAGAGAAAAATGAGAACAAACCTAGAGGAAGAAATAAAACAGCTCTTCTTCCAAATCTCCCTCCTGTGCCTATTCTTTGTGTATTTCTGTGTCAGTGTGTGTGTGTGTGTGTGTGTGTGTGTGTGTGTGTGTGTGTGTGTGCTCAAGGGTGTGTGCGCACATGCATGCATGTGTGTGTATATATGTGTGTACAGGTAAACCCCCCCCCCCCGTATGTGCGCGTACACACACATACACACACACTCATGCAGGTTCTCCCTCCTTGTGTGTAGGGGGGCAGAGGACAAGCCTCAGCTTTTAGAAGCCATTTGCACATTTTTTCTTTTCTTTTAGATATTTTTTTTATTTAAAAAGTTTTTATTTTCACTTATCCACCACTGCTTCCCTTCCTCAGCCTTCCTACCCCCATCCCATCCCCTCATCCATTCCGCAGGGAGGACAAGGAATCCCAAGGTGAGTCATTTCAGTCTGGCATATGCAGTTGAGGTAGGACTGAGTCCATTCCCTGATTTGCACTGTTTGTAAGACACGGTTTCTCTTTGGCCTGGAACCTGATAAGCTGGCTGACCACTATGCTCTATCCTTCTGTCTTGACCTCTTCAATGGTGGTGTTACAAGCACATGCCACTTTGGCAGAGAGCTGACTCAGCAGCTAAGGGCCCATACAGCTCTTCCAGAAGACCCAAGATCATTTCCCAGCACTGATTTCTGGTGATTCACAACTACTGGAAACTATAATGCCCCTGGTTTCCATGAGAACCTACATTCAAAGTCACATCCCCTCCCCCACCACAAATACAAATCAGCACACAGATACACATAATTAAAAATGAAATAAATTATCTTACCCATCTGTGAATGGATATCTTTAAATCTAGCACTTGAGAGTCAGAGGCAGGAGGTCTTCAGTGAGTCTGAGGTTAGATAGGCCTACATAGGGAGTTACAAGCCAGCCAGGATTACACAGTGATACCCTCTTATTAAAATAAAATATATCTCAAAAAAAATCAAAATCAAATTCATATGACCATATCTGGCTTTTAAATGTGGGTTTTCATACTTATGTAGCAAACACTTTTGTGAACGAACCTTCTCCTAAGCCCATCATTCGTCTGTTGAGCAATGAAGAAAATAGTATATATACGTATATATATATATATATACACACACACACACATATATAATTTACACATGTTAAAATTTGTAGTATGTGTTTAAATCACAGTCTTCTGACTATCATTACTGTGAAACAAGAGATGGATTCAATTCAGCTCTGAAAGCTGATAAAATAAAAATAAATTATACCAAGACACAGAGAATTAATAACATAGAGTAACATAGTCAATGAAAACATCGTTTCCTTGAAATGACCAGCTAATGTTGAAAACAAGAGGACAGCATGTAAAGAGAGAAGAAAATCAAAAGTAAAAGGCTGGCCTTGAACTCAAGATATCCATATGCTTCTCTCTTCTGAGTGCTGGGATCAAGGGCAAAGTATACACCACTATGCTCAGCAATAATGGTAGTAATGGTGGTAATAATAATATTAATAATAAAAATGCAATTCATATTATTCCAGGTAAATTCATTTGAAAATCTGAATGAAAAGAATATTTCTCTACATCTTGACGAACCAAAAGTTCCTCCATCTTAGAGTCAACAGCCATGATAGTGAACAGGTCATGGAAAGTTCAGCCTAAATCCCGTCAGCAGTCAGCAGTTCTGAGAAACTTGCAAAACATGCTATCCAAAAGGACATCCGGATGAGGCCCTAGCCTAACTGCAGAGCATTCCGACCCTGGGGCCAGTCAATAGAAATCCAGATCACCCTGACCAACCCTGGCCAAAGGTCAAGTTAAGCAACAACATAAACAAACAAACAACAACAACAACAAAACCCTGGGCAAGGCCCAATCAGCTGTCAACCCAAACCTGTGTCCTCACTTTACCCCCAGTTCATGTTTTTTACCTGTAAAAGACACATGTATTCTCAACTCGGGAACCCCTGGCCTCACTGTGCTGAGTGCATTGGACGAGTTCCCTGCCTGGCTTGTATTGCACACTCAATAAACCTTGCGTTTGCATTTCAGATTCCTTGGACTCTGGTGGTCTCTCTGGGGGTTGTTCTCTGGGCCGAACAATCTATACAAGTTACCCAAACGGACTCCAGGAGAGATTCAAGTCTCAAAGATACTCACTTCCACAGGGAGAGAGAGTATCACTAGCCAAGCTGAACTTCAAAATAGCTGTGGTCACTGCTGATATGGAGCTTACCTAGTAGATAGGCATAAGGGATCCTGAGTGCTATCCAGGACCTCAAAACATCAGAAAGACATACAGACAAACAAGAAACAAACCTGCCACAGACCCATGGGATTTCACCGGGAAATTTTACATAGAGAAACCTCATCTCAAATAAGTTAAAAAAAAAAAAAAAGATAAAAGAAAAAAGAAACAGAGTCATTTGAATTTTTATTTTTTAATTTATTTTTTGCAATTGCAGAGTGGTATTCCGTTAACAGAACAATTATTTTAATATATGAAGATGAAAAACCCCTCTCATCCCCATATGTGACTGTAACTAATTGGTGCTATCCGCTAAGAAGCTGCTGTAAATTTCCATACTAGTTTGCATCCCCCAGGCAAAGTTAGTGGATATGAAAAACACTAACAGGGCTGAGCTATCCAAAGACACATCCGGTAGGCAGTTAACTACTCAAAAATAGACACTGTACAGTTTAAAAACAAATATTTCTCATCTTTTTTAAAGGAATGGGTTGTGTACGAGGTGGTTAAATGATTTATAGACAAGAAAAAAAAATGCCCTAGACTCAATTTATTTATCTTCTTTCTCTTTCATACCCTTCTTTCTTCTTCTTGCTCCATTCAGCTGAGATGCCCCCTTTTATCTGTGATGTTTTTTCTTTAGCCTCTCTCAGCATGTCTTAGAGAAGTTTACCTAAGCATCCAGATGCTCCTTGTCAGCAACTTGGCATACAGAATGCACACGAGGACATTTTGTCACTCAGCCAATCTTAGGATGTCCTTTACCTATGTTTAGATGATTTTCCCTAGAGTCACCAGGCTCTTGCCCCCCCCCCCCCCCCAGCTGCCTCCATATAGTACAGCAAAGGCTGTGAGAGCCAGAGGCTAATGCAGCCTCTCAACTTTCTCAACTTCTGTTTTCTTTGCGGAATTAACTCCTCTTAATTCTGCATAAATTTTAACCACAATTCATTGTTGTTAGTTTTGCCTTGAGTAGTTATGGAAGTCTGTCTTCCGAACACATAATTGCCACTATCTTGGAGTGTGCATAATCATCCACGAGAGACACTCGCAGGCTCGGGTGTATTAATATTTCCTTATGGAAGGCATGGAGGGGCGGCCATTTTTGGTTGAGGTACTTCTAATTTTTCTCCAATATCTCCAGCCCCCCTGTGTGCAGTTCTTTTCCAGCTGATTGTGGTTTCAAAAGAGCTTCAGTGCACTGAGAGTTGGAGTTTGACCTATTTGGGGCTCCACTTGCTCACTCTTCTCCTCTATAATGGAATATGAGTTTTTCAATGATGCAGATATGACGGACTTAGCCATTCTTCTATAGGTAACTGTTGTAGTGGGGTTTCTGTCCCTGACTTTTTGGGCCTGGCCTCAAGGTTTAGGCCCGCAGACCCACAGACCCACAGAGACAGCCACACAGATGCTTATAATAGTTTTAGGCTGATCAGCCTAAGGCCCAGGCATATAACTTGCTAGCTCTTGCTCTTAATCTAACCCACGGTTCTTAACCTGTTCAGCCATGCATGCTGCTGGGTACCTTTTCTCACAACAGCATGGTTGTCCTCTGCTTCTTCCTGCTTCTCTCTGGCATTCTGCTCTGTTCTTCCAGGTCCCAGAGTTCTCCTAGTCTGATAGCCCCGCCCACACTTCCTGCCTGCCTTTGGCCAATCAGAGCTTTTTATTAAACGAGGGGGTGGGATAATTATTTACAATGAAACAACACAATCTCCTACAGGTAACCCTGTTAAAGTTCATTCAGCTAGACTGGGATGGTGATGTCTGGAGAACTGATATTTATCCATGTCTTTCTAGGTAGTCAGTTTTCAAAAATTAAAAAAAAAAAAAAAAAAAAAAAGTGCTGGAAACTGTGGCATCCACCTGCAGCCCCAGTGCTTAGGAGGCAGAGGCAGGAGGAGTGAAGTTGAGGGTGCTTTTAGCATTTATAGAGATGTGGCATGCTGAAGCAAAGTTGGTGCCTAGAGGAAGGTAAGAGGGGAAAGTAGCCTGAGTTGTTTTAATCAAAATTTGGTTGGTTCCCATGCTTCCCTATTGTGATCAGCTCCTGCTCACCATATACTTACTTAGCATATCCATTGCCCACAGCCTGCATGCTGGCTTGATTCTTAAAGTGATAGGGTGCCTGAGAACCACACCAGGATTTCCTTTGTGGTCTTTGCCTTTATAAGAGAATTATTAACTTACAATAAATGAGTTCCTGCTTGACTAGAATCCCTGTTGAGACTGATTGTCCTAGAGAGGGAAAGCTGGGGAGCAAGCAGACAGAACACTTACCTTTCCTGATCCCCTCTTGTAGGAGACTAGCCTGATGGATGGAGCTGTGATTCCAGAACTGTCCCCACCCCAAGAAGCCAAATTTAAAGCTAACATGGTCTCTATAGTAAGTTCAAGGGGAACATCATGAAAATGGAAAATGTGAACTGCGTGTTCTGGGGTTTTTCATTTCTTTCCTACATCCAATTTCCTATTTGGTGCTACTTCTCTATGATCTGAATAAACAAAATCATTAGTACTTCTATTACGGTATTGCAGCAGCAACTTTATTATTGCTCATTTATTTGAAATACATATAAACAAAAATTTCAGGTACATAGGATTTTTTCTTTTTTTTGTCATAGATGATCTCAAAACACGGTAGTTTGTCTCCCTTGTCTCTAATGAGAACTTTTAATGATAATTCCCTTGTAGTTAGTGTATACTTTATTTTTCTCAGGCATCTTCTGAGATTCTTTTTCCTTTTTATTTCCATATAATTCATAGCCAGTGTGTATATTGTCTGGGCTCTAGAGGTACAGAATTGATAGAATGAATTGGACTGGTTTGCAGAGGCAGTTGGAGTCATACAATAATGGCCACCTCGCACTGGAAAGACTGACACCTGATAGTTGGTCAGCCCTCCTTGCTGGCTCTTTCCATAGTTCCTGCCTTGTTCTAAAAGCCTAGAGGATTCCTGGAGAGCTGCTGCTTGTCCTCAGAGCACATAAGAAGCCCAAAGAGGCTAGCTCTGTTAGTTTCAGCAAGGGTAAAGACCAAGCAACCAACCAGTGAAGCCTCCCCATCTTTTTATCTGGGCTACCATCAGAAGATGCAGTCCACACTGAAGGTGAGCTTTCCCACAATAACTAAAACAATATGCAGACAATAATCCACAAACATATCCCCAGGCCAGACTGTTGTAGATAGTATCTGGAAACTCTTTCTTTCTTCTAGGTGGTTCTAGGTTGGGTCAGGTTGACAATGCTAGCCACCACAGCATCTAGTGTTGATTCTTCCTTAGACATAAAGCAGCCTGATAACCTCAACTATGTGGAACTCTAAGCTGTGATGCTCAGAGAGTCAGTGGAAGCATGTAGCCTTTATATATCTTTCTAATATAGGACCCAAATTCCAAATCACATGCCAATCTGCTAAAAGCTACATGCTATTGTAGAAATTATTTACTGGCAATTATTATATAAAGGATTAATATTTATTAAGGGGTTTATATAAACACTCACTAATATAAAATTGAACCTTAAGGCAATTCTTGGAGAATGGAACTGTCCCAGGTAGTGATAGTGTTAATCCCCTCCCCATGAATGCAGGAAGAAACAGAAAGAAGGCATTGAGCAATGGAGGTTTTTAATGGGGGCTTGCCACATCTCATTCAAGGTCCTGAGATCCCAATGCTATGCCTCCAGGTCTCCCTCAATAATGTCTCAATCCCACTGCAGCGTACTGTCTCCATTTTACTTCTGGCTTCTTATTGGTTTCTCTTGTCATCTCTAACATGGTCAAGGAGTCAAAGAGAGTTTGTACACTGAGGATGAACGGGTATTTGAGGTTTCTATCTCTCTAGAATATTTTTACCCTACAACTTTGTGTGAACTCTGGCAGTACCAAACTTTCCTCCTACTTCTAAAGCAAGGATTGTGACTCTTGTTGGACTGTAGCTATCCAAGACCCGGTGAAGGGTGGGGTGGGCTGGTCAGGGAAAAGTGGGAATTATGGGTCTTGCTGGCATTCTTACTTTGAGAGATCAGATGCCCTATAATATAATTTCTCCCTGTGGGAATGCCACTTTATTTTGTCACATTTATACTGTTGTCTGTGGAAAAATTAATACACAGTGAATTCCCCTTTGCTGAAATCAGAGGTTATACTGTCATTTTAAATAAAAATAAATTGTGTAAAATAACTTCATGAATAATTTGATAATCAGTGTCTAAATGTATGCACTTATTCTGATTATTTATATAGAACATGCATATGGATGTGCATGAACATGTATGTGAGATAAAGGGAGAAGTAAAAGATATTCTCATACAATTTTTAACAGAATAAATGGACCATTTAGAACAAAAATTGTTACTTTGTAGTTCCTCCAAATTGCCTCAGGTTCAGGTCAGTAATGATAAAATGCTGTTGATAAGGATATGCTTATTCTGTCAGAGTCCTGGCCTATAGCTTATTTACTACTAATAATTTTTGAAAACATAATAGATAAGTGAAAAGAGAAAATGAATTTAATTCAGTTTTAATTCTAACCAAGGAATTCTATAAAATTTTACTATTTGTAATTTCAAAGTAAAGTATAAAGAGCAAGAGAAAGAGCAAATGTTAAGAATCAGGTCGATAATAGATTAAATATTAGAATGGAATATCCCAATATTTTAAAGTCTAAAAAAATATTAGCCTCCAGAATTTTATTTCCAGGAAAGTTTTCCAAAATGAGATTAAAAGCAAATACCCAAGACATTTGGACGTATAAGAATGCAGACAATTTTCTCCTCTAGATTCTATGTGAAAACACAGACTAGCTCTTGCTCTAGGAAAAAAAAGAAAAAGAAAAACTAATATAGTGAAAGAATGACATTAGCTACTAGAAGCAGTGGTAGTTAACTGTGTCCCAAAGGAAGCAAAAGAAATGAGAAAAGAAATATGATGCACTCTGGATACATACTTAGAAAAATCTCCTTAAACCAATAAGCTGTTATGACACAAAACTTCAAAGCTGTAATAATGGAAGTGTTGATTTATTTGGTTTATTTATGAGCTTTAGCCATATTCTAACTGCATAGAATAAAAGATTAAATTAAATTATAGTATCACAGGAAAATATAAATGTTATAAACTTTGAAAAAATGTGAATATAGTAATGTTGAGATGAGAAGGGCACTGAGCATAAATTAACACCAGACCAAAACCAAGAGTTTCCAGGCGAGGCTCCTATGTGTGTGTGTGTGTGTGTGTGTGTGTGTGTGTGTGTGTGTGTGTGTGTGTGTGTGAACGTATGTACATTAGTAGGTTCACCTGTTCTAGTGTGTGAAGTGCATGAAATTATTTCTCAGGAGCTGTCTGTCTTTTTTTATGTTGTTTTTTGAGATACCCTCTCTCAGTGGCATGAAATGCACCTTTTTTTTTGGGGGGGGTGGCTAACCAGAAGACCCCAAGGATCCTTCCATCTCTACATCCCTTCCGCTAAGCTTAGAAGAGCATGCCTATGTCTGGCCATTCTTACATGGGTTCTGGGGATCAAACTCAGATTCACATGCTTGTGAAGCAAAGACATTATGTGTCAAGCAAGTGATCTCCACAGCCCCTAAAGCTGTTATTTCAAGAGACATATGTGGCTCAGTAACTAAGCCCCTTGGGGAACAGCAATACAAAGTCACAAAGGAAGGGGAGACCAATTGTGGAGGGTGAGGGGTAGAATGGAAGAACTGTGACATGTAAGTATCAAAAATGTCATGATGAGACCTATTACTTTGTATGCCAACTTACTCCCAACTGGTCAAGGTACAGAGAAGTGTCTGTGTAGTACTTGCCCATAAATGGGAGGTCTATATTGCACCATCTCCATTGAAGACTCAGGGAACATCTAGGGGGAGGGGGAAGAAAGAACCAGAGGTCAGGAAGAACTGGGATGAAACAGGATTTTCTGGACACACAGGAAAACTGCATTCATGAGCTCACAGCATCAGTGATTAACTGCATACAGCCTGCAAAAGATCAGGCTAATTGACACACCAACATGGATTTGGGACAACAGAGGTTCTACTAACAGCTGAGGAGTTATGAAAAACTCATTGCTGTTATGAGAGGGAGATTGAGTTTTCTTTAGACATGCAGTTCATTGTAGGATAACCATGTTCCAATGAATGGTCTCACACTTGTGTATATACAGGTAGCACAAACTAGATGACTAGGCTATGAAATTAAAAGAGAGCTATTAAGTTTTGAGGAGAATTTGGGGATATCTGGGAAGAGTTGGAGGCAGGATGAGGGCTGGATATGAAAAAATACATTGCAAACACATAATTAAATAATTCTCAAATAAATTAAAAATACATTAATTAAAAAATAAAAAGACTAGTAATAGAAAATGGTCTTGGAGTCTTAATAGTAAAGTTGAAAGATGAGTGGAGAGTTGTCTGAGGAAAACATTAACTCGTGCTAAGAAATTCTCTGGTGGGCTTTGTAAATGTCCTTCAGGTAAAATTAAAAAGACCAGGATACAGCATATTACACCAGTACTAGAAAACCACCACCAGGAGAGGCAATACTTGGCTTTCAGCACTTGTTCAAGCCACATTAATTTGACAGCAGGCATGAGCTGTTGACTGCCTGCCAGAGTCTTCCACTGTCTGTGGCTCGTTGAGTGCACAACTGCTCTGATCGAGAGAGTAATTCCCTGCCAGGAAGCTGTGGAATGAATAAGTTATACCCAGCAGTGGAACCCAGAGCCTCATCAGCTAATCAGTGAGCTCCATGGGAGACAAATTAAAGTGGGAGAAGGTGCATATAGGAAGAGGAAGGTGATGAAGGAATGAAATGAGCCCATATTAGGAGGTGACAAAAGCCATGAGGAAATGCATGCATTTTAGTAAGAAACAAATGAAACACATTTGGTTCCAATTTCAGAGTCCAGGGCACAGATATGAAAATGAGTTTAGTAAAAGAAGGTGATGAGAAGATTCTGGAAGGTGAGAGAGATAGTTAATGAAGTTTTTTGAGAACACTTAATGAATATGTTGATCATAAAATACATGGGACACTGAAGAACTGAAATGTAGGCTGGAAAGATTATAATTTAACATTTTGCTGGTTAGGACAAGAAGAGATAGCAGAGTGTATGGTTTAGTTTGTCTGTTTATAAGATGCTATGTCGATAGCAAAGGTCTAATACATGGCAATAGAGCCAAGGCTAGTACTTCAAACTATAAGTACGTTCATATAAGGGTTCTTATTCTCAGAGACATTCTGTCTGTGGAAGACAATGTATACATCTTTAACTTTTCTGAAAAAATTTCTAGAGGGGACTAACATGTTCTGTTTGGCAAGCACGGTGTTCCTCTATCATTTTTGTGTGCTCTATACATCTTCCATCTCTTCCTTCTTACCTGAATTGTGGAGAACCTCTTGACAGCAAGAAAGGACAGCTAAGTTTGGGCACGATGGCACATTTCTTTAATCTGGCACCTGGAAGGCTAGAGGAAGGTGATCTTGGTGAGGTTGAGGCTAGTATGGTCTATAAGAGAATTTCAGGATATCCAGGACTATACAGTAGGACACTATCAGGAGTGACACAACATGTGTGTGGAATGAGAGGTGTCTCAAGATCTAATGGTCTGTCCAATCAAATCTCTGTATTTCTCATGTTAGTAAATTATGACCAGGAGGAATTTTCTCAGTGTACTTAGCTAATTAGTGATGTGATAGGGACTGGTTAGGAGTTACCCTTTCTATTCTAGAGAACTTTCCTGTTTATGATACCTTTATTCTATGGTTTGAGTACGTTTATAAAGAGTCTTGTATTGGAAGCTTGACAAAGAAGCAATTGTGTTGACTGGTGGGAGCTTTAAAAGTTGGTAGGTCACTGAGGCTCTGCCCTAGTGAACAAATCAATGAATAATCATAGGACTGGGTGCTGGTTCCAGGAAAAAAGGATGATTTCATGTTGTAATGGGGTTTCTTTGTCCCGGGCGGCCAGAGGCCCAGACCCACAGACCTGCTCGCCAGCCCCCTGCTGCTGCTGTTTGGCCTATGGCTCAGGCACATTGCTAGCTTACTCTTACATCTTAAATCAACCCATTTCTATGAATCTGTCTGCCATGTGGCCCGTGGCTCACCTGTGTTCCTTACATGTTGCTCCTTGGGTGGCTTGCTCGATCTGTTCCTGACTGTGCTCTTCCTTTCCTACCTATTCTGATTTCTCCACCTACCTTTTCTATGGTGCCTGTCAAGGGCCAAAACAGCTCCTTTATTTAAAGCTTGAGATTCACAGCATACAGAAAGGCATTTCCACATCAATTTCACGTCATCTATTCCTTAACTTATTAGTCACAGACTTGCCACCCAACTCAGTCTTCTATTGTGGAAAAATGCAGCAAGACCAATGGCAGATGAGTAGTCAGCCTCCAGAACTGCAAGAAATAAATGTCCATTGTTTTATATTACCCAGGATTTGGCATTCCCTTATAGTCAGGGAAATATGGATTGAGATACTTTCTTTAAGACTTAGAGATACACTCCAAATATCATCCCTATTCCTTCCATAGTGCCCTTCAGTTTTTTGGAGTTAATTTTCTATCCTGCTAATTTTAATAGTTCAGTTTACAAAGAATATAATGACAAACATGTCTCCTGTGAAGCTTGCATGATAGACTAATGGGTAAATGGCAAAACAGTGCAGTGTGGTGCCACATTTGCATTATCATAGTATCTGGGAGACAGTGTAATGTGTGATTTAGAGACCAATCTATGGCAGCAAGTTTTGACTTTTGAGTGAAGGAATGTCTTTTCTTAAGTATATAGCAAGCCAAAATAGACGAGCAAATCTCAAGAGACAGAGAACAAAAGACCATCAAACTGGGCACTCAAAACATTCGTGTAGAAGTCGGTTGTTATTTTTTTCTCTCTCTTTACTTTTTGATTTTTGGGGACCCATCACCCATTTCCCAAATAAATCCAGGGAGACTTTTGTTTCCTGCTTATTCCATGCCTGGCTGCATGGCTGAGTGGCTGGCCCTGGCATCAGCTCTTCTTCTCCTGTCTCACTCTCCTCAATTTTTCTTTTCTTCCTGTTTTAACCTCTCTGCATGCCAGCCCTTCCTATCCTTTCTCCTTCCTAGCTATTGACCATTCAACTCTTTATTAAGCCAATCAGATGTTTTAGGCAGGCAAAGTTAACATCTTAAAAGAATGTAACACATCTTCAACTAATGTTCCACAACAGAAACCAACTGGAGAAGCTGATGCCTCAGGTGGAGTTCACAATTGAGTTCTCTATGGATGAATCTCACATGGCTGACCTTCTTCCTCCTCTTTCCCACTGTAAGTATTTGTATATCATGGACTTAACAATGGTAACCTTTGTTGGAAATAGACCCTTTGTTTGCAAGGACAAAAGGCATTGTGCATCACTTTGAGACAAACATGTCTGGATTTGAAATGGGAAAGGGAAACCATACTTTCATAGCCAGCTTCTCAGTAAGTCAAATACCAGTGACAGTTTGCAAATAAAATGTACATTCCACAGACAGGAGGGACAGATATTTAAGAATATTCATAGTGCACATCCAGTTCCAGGCCAAACCAAAACCTTTCAAAAAACAACCCAACAAAAGCAGAATATAATACCAGAGAGATAGGAATCATGAAAATATGGATGTGAGCTTAGAAGATAGAGGTAAACTTTTTTAATTCCAGAGTTGAGAAGTTGAGAGGTGAAACTTGATTACAAACTGAGAAGATGGGATGGAAAAAAATTTTATATCTTTCAGAATAGATCCTTCCAGGCCTGTAACGTTCTGTCTGTACAAGCATGAAAGTTCAAGCTCAGATCCCTAGCACCAACTCAAAATGATATATTGGGCTACATGTCTGTAATACCAGTCCTGAGGAGTCAGACAGGGGCTGGTAGATCTTGGGCATCACCAGATAGCTAGTGTGCAGAAGTTACTGAGCTTCAAGTTTAGTGTAGTGAGAGACCCTTTATCAAAAAAGATAGATAGTAATGGAGAACAACACCATACTGATCTCTGATCTCATTATGGAGAGAGATAGAGAAGGGAGAGTGGGAGAGAGGTTTCTTAGGTGTTCTTATGTTCATTTGTCCTAAATTAGCTGCCATAAGGATATAAGGGAGATTGTAAGCACATGTATAATGCACTGAAGTGAAGTGGGATTATGTTGGTACATTGTAAAAATAATTCCCTCCTACTAATTTAATAAAAATTCTGATTGGCTGAAGGCAGACAGGAAGTGTGGGCAGAGGTACCAAACTTGGGGAAAACTCTAGGAACAGGAAGAGCAGAGCAGAGAAGTCAGAGAGACACCATGGAAACACCACAATGAGATGCCAGCAGATCCAGAGGAAAGAAGTTGAAATGCTGCTCTGAGAAAAGGTACCAGCCACTTGGCTAAACAAGATAAGAGTCATTGGTTCGTTTAAGAGCAAGAACTAGCTAGCAGCATGCCAGAGCCATAGGTTGATCAGCATAAAATTAACACAAGCATCTGTATGTTTCTGTGGGACTGTGGGTCTGCAGATCTGGACCATGGGTCAGACAGACAAAAACTTAATATTACACTGAAGTGTGATGAACACATGCTTATAGTTTTACATTCATAATTCCATTGAAATATTTTATTTATAGCACATCAATGTATAGTTCACTATCTTATCTTTTAGACATTTTCTTTAAAAACATTTATTTTTATGTATATTTATGTGAGTCTGAGTATAAGTATGAGTACCATATATACCATATATATGCATGTGTGCATATGCATGTGTGTGTGTGTATGTGTGTGTGTATATATGTGTATGTATATACGTGGATTCAGGTACGCTTGAGGACAGAAGAGTTGTCAGAGCCACTGGAGCTGAAGTTACATACTGTTGAAAGCTACCAAATAGAGATAGATGTTGGTAAATAAACTCTGGTCCTCTGCAACAGCAGCAAACACTTTTAACTGCTGAGTCAGCTCTCCAGCCTCAATAATTTATTATCTTATTAATTTATTATTTTACCCATTCTGATCTTGGTGGGAGTTATATTGACACTGCAAATGAAGATCAAAATATCAAGAGACTGTAGCCCCAACTAGAAGCCGAATGACTTTGTAATCAGTCTGTGGCAGAAATGGGGTGAGACCCAGCTCTGCTGGCAACCAGAGCTAGTGACCCCTTGTCCTTCAGGTACTTATCAAGTCTCCTGGAGTGATGTGCACCTGCCCTACCTGAGCCACCTGTCCCTTCTGTGGAATCACAAACCATTTGTGGTTTTGCCTTTTGTTGATTGATTAGAGGAAAGTTGAGCTAATTAGTTGGCTTCCCACTGTGTGAAAGCATAGTTTTCAATGCACTGGAAGGATAAAAATATCATTTATTCATTATTTTATTCACATGACAACACTCATGAAGTGTGCTTTAGATTTGACTGATGAAAATCATTTCTTCTTCCTTATTTTCTCATTAATTATCCGTTCATTTTTGTGATACCTTCTAGATGCTCCTCACACTGAGATATAGGCAGGTCAAAAGTAATTAACTCTCACCATTGTTAATTTCATCTCACGTGGTTCCTATGGTTTCAATAGATCGTCCTTGTTTGCTTGAGGGTGGTGCATTTGGTTAGTGTACCCCTAGCTAGTCCTGCAAAGTTAAACTGCGTTCTTTTTCATTTTGTTTTTGAATGTGAGAATTAAGGGAAACTTTATTTCCAAATGAAAGGGCTGATAAACAGCTTTTGGAATTGGATGTAGATCTTCTAAATTCTGCAAGCATTTTTTGATTATTTAAAATTTTATTATTAGCATACATTAATTCTACATAACAATAGATTTTATTATGGCATTTTCATGTATGTATAGTGTTTTGATCACCCCCTCCCCCATTAACCTTTTTCACCCCCTCTCATTTCTGCAACCCTTTTCCCCTTCCTAATTAGTCCCCATCTAGTTTCATGTCTTTTAGTTTAGTTTTGTTTTAATAGAGCATTAATTTCATTACAGTTACAGGGCTGTGGATAAGAGGTTATTCACAGTTGTGTGGACATACTACCAGAGGCTACACTATTAAGAAAATGTCTCCTCTTTCCCCAATAGCCTTCAATGGCCAGGGCAATCCTTAGTAAGGGCAGACCTTTCTGGCCACCCACCATGGCCAATAATAATAATAATAATAATAATAATAATAATAATAATAACAATATACCTTTTTTTATGACTATTCATAAGGAATTCATAGCAATTGCCAAATATAAGTTTCCATAAATGATGGGATCAATTTTTGTTAAGTTTGTTCCAAGAGAGTTTGAGGTTTGTAGGAAGACATTGAGTCACCTACCACCCCTATCACCATCACTGCCACCACCACCATTGTCATCACTACCACCATAACCATAATCACCATCATTACTGCCACCATTACCATCACCACCACCATAACCATAATCAATACTATCACTACCACCATCACCCCATCACCGTCATAAACAACACCACTACCACCACATTACCACCAGCATCACCACTACCACCATCACTACTACCATTACCACCACACCACCACCACAGACACCACCACAATCACCACCACCACCACCAGTATACCACTATTACCACCACTACCATCCCCACAACCAACACCACCATCACCAACTTCACCACCATCACCACCACCATCGTGACTACCACCATCACCACAACCACCATCACTACCACTACCACCACTCCTACTCCCCCACCTCCCACCTGCACCCCTGCACCATTACCACCTTCACCACCACTACCACCAACACCCTACCTTCATCATCATTACCACCATCATCTCCACTACCATCACCATCACCACCTTCATCACCACCTCCACCACTACTATCACCATCAGCACCACCTTCATCACCACCACCACCAAAAGAGGACACGACTGTAGAAATGGATTTGTTGAGAAGTGGATCAGCAGAAGTGAGAGGGGACCAAGGAGGATAGCAAGGTGAACACAATCATAACACATACACACACACACACACACACACACAAGTGACAATGTCATAATGTAGCCTGTTAAATGTAACTAAAATTTTAATAAAAAGTTCAAAAAATATTGTGGGAGTTTAGAATGCAACTCTAAAGAAGGCTTTTAAAATAATTTTGTGAGGTCTAGACAATGGTTCAGTGGGTAAAGACATTTGCTGCTAAGACTTAGAATCTGAGCTCAACCATAATGGAAAAAATAACATTTTATGCTTTGAAAATTATAGTCATTTCTTTGTACTAAATGGGAATCTTTGATGTGGGTGTATAAATTCTTTTGAATTAAAGGAAAATAATAATATCTTAATGTTTATAAAAGAGACTTAGTCTAAGTTATAGTCACAGACAGTATTATGGATTATAGCAGGACCTAGCTAGTTCTTGTCTAAGGATAAGGCTCATAGGATAGAGCTACAGAAATGATAAGTACTTAGAGATATGAATAAAATAAATGGCCTGGCTGGTTGAGTGTCTGTAAAACCAATACTTAGGAGGCTGGGAGAGGAAATTGATCTCATCCTAAGCTGTACAGTGAATCTGAGGTCAGCCTGGTCTACATGGAATCCTTTCTACATATATATCTCACATAAAATTTCCAGTGTACAATTTGTGTTTGATTAGACCACATAATCATGGATTTCATGGATACACAAGGATACCATGCTTATGAGCATGGACGAGTTTCACCTGTTTTAAGATATAATTTACCCTTTCCCTGGGATTCTATTGATTTGCACACAGCTATATTTATCACAAAACAATACATACCTTAAATATTTATTTTTATTTGTGTCTGTATGTGTGAGTCTATGTGTAGGTGTGCAATTGAGTACAAATGTTCCTTTTAGTATGTGTGGTGGTGGTGGTGGTGGTGGGGTGTGTGTTTGAACACACATGCATGCAACTATATGTAAAAATGTGTGCCTACTTATAGGGGTATTGTGTTTCTTCATTGTAAATAATTGTTCCACCCACTGGTTTAATAGAAAGCACTGATTGGCCAAAGGCAGGCAGGAAGTGTGGGCAGGGCTACCGGACTAAAAACTCTGAGAACAGGAAGCACAGAATAGAATGCCAGGCAGAATGCCTGAGAGAAGCCAGAAGACGCAGAGGACAACTATGCTGCTCTAAAGAAAGGTACCCAGCCCCATGGCTGAACAGGATGAGTCATGGGTTAGATTAAGGGTAGAGAGCTAGCAAGTTATATGCCTGGGCCATAGGCTGCTCAGCCCTAAACTATTGTAAACATCTGTGTGTCTCTGTGGGTCTGAGGGTATGGGTCCTAAACCTTGAGGTTAGGCCCGAAAGTCCGGGCCAGAAACTTCCTACAACACCTACTTGTGAGGTCAGAGGACAACCTCTGGTATTGTTGTTGGGATCATATGTTTGATCTGGCATGGTATGTTAACACTTTACCCATTAAGCTAGTGGCAGGTGTCTATAAATGGAGAGGTCTCATGCCCCATAGATGTAGACAATAGACAAGAGGCAGCAGTGAGCAAGAGACACCCAGGCTGTTTCTACATAGAAGGACTTTATTGTTATAAAAACTGAGAGAGAGAGGGAGGGAGGGGAAGAAAAGAGAGATAAAGAAAAAAGCAGAGAGAGATAAAGAGCTCTCCCAGGAGGAAAGAAGCAAGAGAGGTATGGGGTGGTGTGAATTCTTAAATGGGGCTTGATGTCAGAACTCAGGGCAGGGTGCTCTTTTGTCTGCCTCATGTCTCACCATTGCAGTGCTGGAAGTGTACACTACTGCCCAGGCTAGCTTTAAACTATTACGTCCTCATACTTACAAGGCAATCACTTTACCCACTAAGCTATCCCTCCAACTCCTTTAAAATAGAAAATGGCCTTTTAACAGTGGCAGGGGCACACACCAGGAGCTGTGTGGTAAGCCTTTTGGGATAAACTCAGGGGAAAGCTCTACTCATTTGTTTTCTGGAATGGTCACAGGTTTGTGGGAAAGGATTTTCTAAGTATCTCTCTCAAAGTGAGAGACAGTTACTGGGGGAGGACATGCAAAGTACCCCTCACAGGGAGAGATAGGTTCTGGAGGAAGATATGCTAAGTATACCTTGTTGTGTCCAGAGTCCAGACCCCCAAGAAGACTACTAAGAGACCAGGTTCAATGCCAGAACATAGAGTCTCTTTGTTGCTATTGACAAGCTAGCTTGGGTCACTCCTTCCATTCTAAGAAGCAGTGGAGTAGGAGTGACTCTGAGTGGCACAAGGCAAGCATTTTATTGGGAGGAGAGCATCTCTAGGGGCTTCAGAGCTGCGGAGTTACAGTCCTGGGATTGGTCTAAACTTGGGCTAGGAGTACCTGTTATGAATTCATTGGCTGCTTTGAATTCTAGGGATGTTTCAACATTTAGCAGTGATCATTAAGTTTTAGCCATATCAGCAGATCAGGAGATATATACCTGGAGACTATCCGTTCTATTGTTAATGTCCTTTTCCCAGGAAGGGAATTTTTGAAACATCAGGCATTTCCCCTTAGGTGCTGGCTTCTCACTGGATAGTGGCTTCTCATGGGCCCTTCCTGGAACCACCAGGTGCCAGCAGGAGCCCTGCTGTCTGTATGGCTTTCATTAAGCCTATCATGGCAGTTATGTGGTCAAGCTGCTCTGGGTCCTACACCCCTCACAGGGAGAGATAAGTGCTGGGTAAGGATATGCTAAACTCTCACAGGGAGAGAGAGGTGCTGAATTACTTTTATTGTGTTTGAGTTTTGGCAAGTGCCTGCTTCCTCTCCTGGCAATGGAGCCTGCTTGTTATTTCCAAAGATAGCCTAGAGAAAAATCATGAAGTTATGGACATCCAGCTCATCCACATGGTGCTTTTGAAATTCTGCCTGTTACCGCTTACCTGCAGGGTGAAGGTGGCATCTGCTCAGCTCTGTGACACAGTGCTTTGTTCTTGTTGTCTTCTCCTGTGGTTCTTTCATCTCTTCCCTTCCTCACTTTAGTAAGAAGTGACTTTGCTGGAGAGTCTCTGAAAAGTATGCTTATGAATCTTGTGAGTGTAGAAAGACCAGAAGGAAACAGAGATGTGTGGTTTAGAACAAACAGGATGATGTTTTCAGGGCAGGGACAATATTTCAGCTGCTGTGTTATGAGAAATGCATGGCCAGATTCTGTATTTTGTATGCAAAGCGATCCTTTAACTATTGCTGGACTCAACTAAGTGGAACTGGCTTAGAAGCATCTATGTATGTGGTGGTGGTATGCTGGGGGGATAACTCGTTGCATAATGGCTTTTTGTGTGTGTGTTGCTCAGTAGTAGAGAACTTAGTAAGCATGTGCAAAGCATTTGGTTCAAGTGCCATCACTGCAAAATTAAAAATAAAGTATGTGAGTAGGAATTCACGGATAGAAGCTGTGTCTTCAGAGATGGACTCTTTGATTAAAACTGGAATGATATGGAGGGGTTGTAATGCCTAGTTATACCTTCTCTTGGGCTAGCTGTTCCTTGCCTACCTCTGTGTTGAACCTAACATCTTGTGACCAATAGATTAAAAACCTTTTGGAATCTATTAACTTAGCAGACCACTACTTTCCACCAACCCAGAGTAAAGAATGCCATTAGATAGAATCTGGGGTGTGTAGAAGAGAACCCCCAATTTGTTATTTTGGTGGGGAGTAGATAAGAGTGTAGCTGAATGCTTATTTACCAGGTAGTGGAAAGGATTTGAAAGGATTACTATGATTAGAAGATATAGGCCTGCAGAATTAAGTGTTCCATTAGGGGTGGGCAGTGTTGTTTCAAAAGCCACTTCTCTCTCTCTCTCTCTCTCTCTCTCTCTCTCTCTCTCTCTCTCTCTCTCTCTCTCTTCCTTCCTCCCTCTTCTCTCTTCCTCCATCTCTCTCTGTCTCTCATCTTGGATATCACATGTATCTCTTAGCTACTCCTTCAGTGTCATGTGTACCTCTATGCTCCCTGCTGTGGTGAAAATGGACGAACCTCTGAAACTCTAAGCAAGCCTCCAATTAAATGTGTTTTTTATAAGAGTTATAAAGAGGTGGACTCCTGGAAGAAAAACACTGTTCTGCCCCAGGTCGCTAGACTTTGGTTGGAAAGAGTTTACCAAAGAGGCTGCCCCTCTAGTGCTGGGCACACAGGTACTATTATAATTCTGGGAAACAGAGTCCTGCCCAGTGCCATGATGGACCGAGTAGACAAGGAGGCCCATTTGTGGTGCTGGGCAGACAGGCCCTATTGTGGTAAACAAATGTATGGTGTGTATGGGAGAGAGAACCAGAATAGTTCATGGCCTGTGTAGAGAGACATACCTGAGAAGATGAAAGTGGTTGAGGAGACAGCTGACATGGGTGGTGTGATTGCCACCCAGGATCATGATGATATCTGAGCCTGAGGTGTAGCCGTGGGCCAGTGTCTGGGTTTATGGGTCTGATGCAACCCCAGTGTCTTTTGATATACCTGGCTCCTGAGAAGAAAGGGCTGTGCAGAGTTGGCCCAGCCCCATCACTGGCTATAGCAATAGAGAGAACTGGTTCTGCCCCTCACTGGCTAAAGCTCTCAGAAGAGAGGGTCTTACATCTCACCTAGGCAGCACAATATAGCTGATTCTATTTTCAGGGGCAAGGGAAGTGTCCCTGAGGATGGGAAATGAGAGAGCAGATAGTGCCTGCCATGTGGTATGGGAAAGAATCTTTTACCTCTCCCCTTGACACCTGCTGCAGGTAGGGGACCTCACCCAACCCCTCACCAGCTACAACACTCAGAAGAATGGATTCTCTGCCTCACCTGGGCTCACAGTAGAGTTAACCCTGTAGATAGAGTCTGAGAAGTGTAAAGTTAGTATAGCCTCTCTCATCTGTGGTGTAGGTGGGGACTTGGGAAAGGTGCTTTCTTTACCCCTACTGCCTCCACCTGGCAAGGGAGCTGCCCCTTTTGGGGGGGGGGATCATGTGTTTCATCTGGCATGATATGATAACACTTTACACACTTAGCAGGCAGATGCCTCTGAACAGAGAGGCCTCATGCCTGACCAGGCTGCTGGACCAGAGGTGGTGATGGCCTGGAGACACTTAGGCTGTTTCTATATAGAAGGGTGTTATTGTTATAATAACAGAAAGAGAGAAAAGGAAAGGGAGGGAGAGAAGGGGGGAGAGAGGAAGGGGGTGGAGATCAAGACAGGATATGGCTTCAGAGGGTACAACAGATTTCTAACACCTTTACCAGGTGCAACACTCAGGAGAAGCAGGCCCTATAGCTCATCTGGGAAGCATAGCAGAGCTGACCCTGATGACAGGGCATAGGTAAGTTGACCCTGGGAATATAAGCAAGAGAGACCTGGTACTCCCCCTCATCTGCCATATGGTAGCATGACCTGGGGAGAGACACCTTCCTCCACATTAACACCTGACAATGGTGGGAGAGTTGGTCCCAAGGCCACAAGAGCAGGAGAGCTACCTCTGCCCACCTCCAGCAGCAGCACTTAGGAGAACAGGCCCTGGACCTCACCTGGGCAGCACAATAGTCAACCTCATTGGTGGAGATATGGGTGAGCCAGCTCTGAAGTTGTGAGCAAGGGAGAGTTGTCTCCATTACTCATCTGCCATCCGGCATCATGGGCTTGGTTGTGGGATAAATGTACTCCCTCACACCACCCTTCTGCTCATCAAAGCCTGAGGCATGAGGGAGAGCTGGCCCTGAGGTCGTAAGAGTAGGAGAGCTGTCCTTGCCCCCTATCAGCTGCAGCACTTGGGAGAGTGGCCCTTACATCACATCTGGCAACACAGCAGAGCTGGCCCTGGAGGTTCATATAAGGGAGAACTAACCCTAATAATCATGTAAACAGGAGAACCGGCCTCACTTCATGCTCATTGCTAGAAGGAGTGAAATATCTGAAACAAGGCAGGAGAGCTCAACCTGGTGGTGAGGACAAGGTAAGCTGACCAGCCCTGTAACTTCCAAGGCCCTGAACCAAGGCTATGAGTTGGCCCACCCCAACATCCACTCTATCTGAGGTCTTTTGGAGGATGTGAAGGAACTGTTTTTGCAGACCCAAAGCTGCAGGATTTCCATAACATAGGACAACAGCATTGATAGTATAGCAGAAACCAAAGGACTCGAACCAGAATCTTTGTAATGAGCACTTGAAAGTAAAGATATGTGGTTAAAAGTGTTTAATCCATGACTGTGTCACACTATAGCATCTATGATGGGGTTGATTTTTCTTTTATCTTTCTCTCAAATTTTATTTTATTTTATTTTTTTTTGGGTGGAAGGAGAAAGTTACAGGACCGGGGTTGGGTATGAAGGGAGGGGAAATTAATGGTATGGAGATGTGTAAATGGAGTTTTCTTGTCCTGACTGCCCAGTCCTAAATAACTGACTCAAAAGATGAATATAAATTATAAATGCCCAACTAGCCAAGTCGATAGAGCATGAGATTCTTAATCTCAGCATTGTGAGTTTGATCCCCAGGTTGGGTGCCAGATGAAATAAATCTAATTAATCTTATCAATAAAAACCAGGAGTCATATATGGGGGTAGAAATCTGAAATATCAGAGAAGCAGGGAAGCAGCCACACTCTCTTCCTACCAATTTTGTTCTTCCTGTTCAAAAAGGTTGAGATACTGTCTCAGTCTGTCACTTACTGTCTCTCTCTTTACAGTCCTCTGAACTTCTATTGATAACTAGTAGTTAGCTCTGCCCTCTGACTCCAAGCCAGTTTATCTGTCGAAACACAAACAAAATATCACTCAAGAGAGATGCATGATGTTAAAGTTACAAAGAATAAATGAAAAAGAAAGCAAAGCAAAAAAAAAAAAGTTGCCTTGGTCATGGTGTCTCTTCATAGCCATGGAACAGTGCCCAAGACACTCACCTGCCTGGTATTTCCAGTGATGTGCTCCCTAAGTGCCTTCATTTATGACTTTATTCTGCTTCCTACTATAACACCCCATGAAACTGCTTTCATGTTTGGGAAATGAACATGAAAGTGACCTGGGCCATGATTATTACAATTTGGTTCCAGTATAAAATACTATTCCTTTTTGGGTGATATCTGTGTTTTTGTGCTGACAAATATTAGAATGTAGATTAAGATCCATATGCTATGATGGTCATTAGGAAGGTTATAATGTTTAAGGGGAAATTATGAATATGCTTCATACTTATTCATATGCAGAGAGAGTGATCATAGTCACTCTTCAGTGACATTCTGGCATATTTTCATTTTATAAATGTTTCTTAATATTGCTAACCTTGGGCAAAGCTTGTGGCTGGGATGTCTTAGGATCTAGTGGGATCTCACTGTAGTAGTTTTAGTAAGTAGACATGGTATCATTCTGTGACCTTTGGTTTCACATCTTCTTCTTCACACACATACATAGCTCTATCTTCATGCAGTCATTTCTGGTAATATTGAGTCTTACATTCACTATTTTCTAAGAAATACAGTATCATAACTATTTATAAAGCATTTATATTTTATTGGGAATATTAGGTATCTAAAATGATTTGTTTATTTATTATTTATTTATTTATTTACTTACTTACCTATCTATCTATCTATCTATCTATCTATCTATCTATCTATCTATCTATCTATCTATCTATCTATCTATCTATCTATCTATTGAGACAGGGTTTCTCTGTGTAGCCCTGTCTCTCCTGGAACTCACTCCTCAGACCAAGCTGGACCAGAATATATCTGCCTCTGCCCAGTGTTGGGATTAAAGACATGTGCTACCACACCTGGCAAGATAATTTAAAGTACAGAGGAATGATCATGGCTCTTATAACAATGCTACAATGTTACACTAGGTCATAAGGAATGTAAACATCTATGATATGTGTAGCAAAAAATGGTGGATGGTCCAACTTTGCAGAAAAGCTGTGGATGACTGTCCAGGCAGCTGGCTGCACTATTCTCTCTTAAATTTTGGAAGTTACTCCCTTGTGTTTTCAAGTTATTCAGGTGATATATTTTCTCTCCCAGTTCTTTGATGGGGTTGAAGACTAGATAGCTAATGTACTACCATCTCATATCTTAGCTAAGAAAATTCAGGTATTAGATTCATATTATTCAAGATAAACAGCTTTGAAGTAATCTCTGTATATTGCCACTTATCAATATTCTAGACATTTAAGATATATCTTATGTTTGTTAGGTGTGGTTTGACCTTGTTTATATTATTTGCCTTTACCTCACATGGACAGTACCTTATAATTATTTATATTGTATATAGTCTTATACTTAGGTTTAAAACATTCTTAGTTAGACAAGTGGGGGAGATGTGGTGGGATTTAGGAATTATTGAGGGAGATTTAGAGGCATAGATTTGGGTTCCTGAGGACCGTGGATGTGGCATAGGCAGTCCCTCTTTTGAAGACCCAGTTCCATGCCACCTGCCCACACTGTTTGTTTTTGCTTGAGGAGTGGATTGACCCCATCACTCTCTCCAAGAATTGCCCTAAGGTTTAAATTTGTATCAGTGAGTGTTCATATAAACCCCTTAATAAATATTAATCTTTTATATAAAAAAGAAGTATAAGTCAAAGGAAAGCACTTAATTAAATACCATGGAAAGCAGAAAAAAAAAGAGTCTATGATCCAATTCTACCAAGGCACTCTAATAGATGATACTGATTGTCAACTTGACAGAATCTAGACTCACCTTGGATACAAAACTCTCTGCATGTGCCTGTTAGGAAGTTTCTAGATTAATCTAATTGAGATGAAAAGATTAAATCTGGTTGTACCATTCCATGTGCTGGGGCTCTGGACTGAATAAATATAAAAAGGGGAGATTAACCTCAGTGTTCTCCCTCCCTCCTTCTCTCTCTCTCTCTGACTATGAATGCAATTCGAGCAGCTGTGTCATGCTCCTACCACCATGCTTTCCCCACCATGGTAGACTCTGTCCTCAAAGAGTAAGAATAAACCCAGCCTCCCTTAAGTTGCTTTTGTTGGGTGTTTTGTTACAGCAACATGAGTTAACTAATACAGATGCTCAAGAAAGATTCTATATACAGAGACATCTCACTTTGTTTGCTTATATTCCATCCTCATTTCCTATCCTGTTTGTATGTCTTAAATATGTTCTTGTAAATAGTGTCTAGTTTTTGTATGTTCATTTCAGATACATGCAAATGACATTTTGAATATGTCATTAACTTTGTTTTTAATTCAGCACCATTATTTCCAGAACTCTTTGTTTGTATGCATTTATCTCACATAAATGGCATTTTTTCTCTTATACATTCAATTTTTTTTTAATTCTTGTTGTTCATTTATTACAGTTATTTGTTTGGGAGCTGATGTTGTCCATGGTACGTGTTGAAATAAGAGGACAACTTTAGGGTCGGTTCTCTCCCTCTACCATGTAGATGCTGAAAACTGAACTAAGGCTGTCACACTTGGTGGCAGGTGCCTTTTCCTTTAACTGATTATCCTGGTTCTAAGAAGTCCAATTTAAATAATGCTGCTACTTTCTTGCCTACCTTTGCTTCTTGCTAGTGAGTGACAGAGTACCTTGCTGGCCAAACAGGATTCCTATGACGTTCTAAATGACCTTGCTTAGCCTTATGGGCAGCACAGAAAAGAACATCTGTATAAGCAGTTGATCTCCCAAGTCTGTCTGTCTTGCTTTGGTTAAACCATTTCAGAAGCAGAGACTTCATACTTACATGTAGCCCCCTAGGGGTTGCAAAAATTTCTTCATTCCCAAGCTCCACACTCCACCCCTATGAAAGGTCACAACCATCTTTCCCATCCTGGCAGACTCTTCAGTTTTTCACAGCTGCCTCTTGTTGTGAGTATGAGCAAAGGCAGTTCTGTCTGTTGAAGGTCAGGCTCTTGTCTCTTTTCTGCCTTCTGTCTCTTCCTGCTGCTTCAGAAATCTAATAGTGGGTATGTTTGTCCTGTGTTGTGTGCTATCTTCTTATTTCCCTTCACTGCCATTATAATCCAGCTTCTTGGACTTCCAGGGGAGACTGAAGACCACTGCCTCTCTAGGAAGCCTTCAGATTCCGGTGGCATGTTGGGACTGCTGGGACACCTAGCTTCTTGGACTGAGTGTTGCTGGCTTCTCAGCCTCCCAAGAGTAGATAGCCATTGCTGAACGACTGAGGACCTATCATGGAAATCAGCCTAATAAATCCCCCTTTAATATATATTCACTCTCTGGTTTCTGTTCCTCTAACATTGGCAATGTTCCTTGTCAGTTTTCAATGCTAAAAAGTCCTTCTTTTGGTCTCTATGACATAGTTTACTTGTATCTATAGTGCCTCCTGTATATCTAACTCAAGTCACCAAAACGAAGTTGACAGGACATAATTTCCTAGCCTTAGGAAACCAAAGTATTCACAGTTATTTTCTCTTACTAGAGTGGGAGTTGTAAGTTTCAAACTGAAACTCCTAGTTTCTTTCCTTTATCACTGATGTTGGATAGGGATCGGCTTCTATTTCCCTATATAAAAAAAAATGAGCCAGTTTTCTAGCAAGCAAACATTTATATTACCATTTTCTCAAATATTCACTGATCTGTTTCTGAGTTATTTCTTTTTTTCTTTTGAAATCTCTCTGTCTGTCTTGTCTTTGTCTCTCTCTCTCTCTGCATGCATACATGCCACAATATGTAGATGGAAGGGCTTATCACTTACTTTGCAGCTTGCCTGGACAGGGTCTCTTGCTGTCTGTCCTGTGTACCCCAGGCTAGCTGTTCCTAGAGCATTCTGGAATTCTCTCTTCCATCTTCCTGTAGGAATTCTGCAATTAGAGACATGTGCTATCATTTCTGGCTTTTATGTGAATTCTGGGGATTCAAACTCAGGTCCTTATATTCTGTGTGTCAGGAGTTTTATTCATGATCCCAGGCTACTGTCCTCTTTTCTATTGAACATATTTGTCCTTTCTTGCTATTGCGTGTGTGAATGTCCTGGAAGATTTGATTTGATGTCAGGCAAGACATATTCCTTCTCTGAGATTCTATGAGTTTTTCGTTTTGTTTTTGTTTCTGTTTTGTTTTGTTAACTAAGTTTTTAAACTGATTTTATTCTTCAGTATGACTTTAAACATACATTTGTCCTATTAATAAAACTCTGCACAGATATTTCTTAAAGGCACATATACTTTATTGATTGGTTAATATTTTTGGAGTCCTGAAAGTTTTGTCATTTTACTTGACATATTTTAAGATAATATTATTCAAAATACGATATTCACAACAACTTACTTTTAAAGCAATGCTCCTTTATCTATATGTAACTCATTTTTCTAGATACATGATATGTATGTGTACATATGTATGTGTGTGTATATATTACATAGGTTACTTCAAATGTTTTTTGTCAATTACTAAGATTATTTTGTTTTTATCAAAGTTTCCAGAAAACTTTTCATACAAGAAAATCAAAGAGTCTTCATGTGTTCATATATTTGGATATTCAAAACTTTCTGCTTATAAATCTTGTGCCTTTTATTAAAATAATTTTAGACAATTTGCATCTCTTATCTATTTTAAATTACATCTTATTTTTATTCAATAAAAATAGTGATTTTTATATTCTATTGTCCATTGGAAAACAACACCCTATTCCTTATGATTTCTAATATTGATTTAACTATGCAGATAATCATGTTGCTACAAGATGAATATTTAGTCTTTTCTCATCCTGTTGTAACATACGCTTTGATTTTTCAACTTCTACAACTGCCATGGTTATGCTTCTACAACCATCTTAAAGATTAGCTAGATAACTGATGCCTGTGTTTATGTTGATAGGAGTGGAAACTTGGCTGAAGCTTTATTTAAGTGTAATATTCCACGTGGAATTTTTGTTAGATGACCTTTTAAAGTTAAGGACTGCCAAGTATACTCTTGATTTGCTCTAAACTTTTAATGTATTTGAACTCTATCAAATGCTCTCACTATGTCTACTGAATTAATGAGGTCATTACCTTGACAGGTTCTTTAATGTAGAGTCACTGTTGCCGTCTCCAGAAAAGGCCACTGGATCTTTTAATTTTAATACTATTTTGTAGTATTATTTTAAAATAGTTTTGAATTTAATTAGCTGATAATTAGTATAACTTTCATGACTTTTGACTCCATCTACATAAATGAAATGGAGTTATAATTAGTTTCAAGTTTCTTAATGTGTAGTTGTAGCCTACACTGATTTAACTTTGAATGTATTATGTTTCAGATAAAATTATTATCACTCTTTTTAATTTTTTGTTGCTTTTGTCCTGGTCTGAATTTCTCTCCACTCCCACCCCCGGCCCTGTCTCTTTCATATCCCTCCAAATTTTAAGATGTTTCTGACACTGTTAATTATTAATTCTTTGAAGAAACTTGGAGCTTCTGACTGCATCTCTGGTTTGTTTGTTTGAGTTTTGTTATTGGTTGGTGTCCTTTCTTCATCCAGTTCTCTCTGTTCAGGAATGTGTGAGAAATAAAGTAGTAACTGGGAAGAGCAAAACTAGAAAGGGGCTGAAAAATCTAGGTCTGGGGTCTGGGAAAGAATGGAGAGGAGGGATCTAGCCAAGGTTATCACATACATGTTCTTGTCTACTGGCCTCAAATGGTCCACAGCCCACTCCCAGGTGCATGTGAATTTTTGATGAATAAACGCTTCCAGATATTTTCACTGAAGAACTTCAGTGTTTATAATCTTATAAAATTTATGGAAGCCATTATCATTATTATGGTAAATGGTTTTAAATTATTATATTTGTGTGAATGTATGAATACGTGTGTGTGCATGTGTGTGTGTATGTGTGTAGGGTGGCTGGGTATGAGTGCATGCTATGATTTGCATGTCGAGGCCAGAGAACACTTTATACTACTATGTGAGTACTAGGGCTAGAATTTAGGTTGTCAGGCTTGAGAACAGAGTTCCTTACCTGCTGAGTCATCTTGTTGACCCAGTAAGAGGTATTTTTAATGAAAATACTTTGAAATATGTCCTTCAGATACTTTCTCATACTTTTAAAAGTTATAAAATTCACAAAGTCCAATATTTCTTTATATTTGTGACATTTTAGGAACTTTATGCCAACTTTTCAAGAGTTTTAAATCAGATTCTATGTATATGTTCGTATATATTTATATATGGTCTGAGGATATGCATGTGTATTTCTGTCTCCCTGTCTCTGTCTCTCTCTGTCTCTGTCTCTATGTCTCTCTGACTCTCTCTCTGTGCATGTATGTCTGGTGCATATGGACTGAGAATGTGCTTCAGTTGGCCAACTATTTGATTAACATGTACACAATAAACTAAGTATATAGGTATACCTGTAATCTGAACACTTGGGAGGTTTTGCTTTGCTGAGAAATGTCCCTCATAGGCTCTGGCACTTGGACAGTTGGTCCACAATTGGCGGTGGATTTGAGTTGGTCTAGAGCACGTTGCCTTGCTGGAAGAGGTATATCACAGAGGTCATGCATTGGGGTTTTAAAGTCTCAAGCCATTCCCAGTGATGGCTCTCTGTTACCAGCATGGGAGTGCGCCTCTTCCTGCTCCTGCCCATACCTGTTGTCTGTGTTTGGCTACTGTAGTCCCTTAGCCCTCTGAAACAATAAGCCAAAATAAATGGTTTCTTCTGTAAGTTGTCATAGCCATGGTGCTTACCACTGTAGTGGTAAAGTAACTAGTACAGAGTAGCAGAAGGTAAAAGTTTTCTCAGCTGATACAGAGTTCAAGGGACCCTGTCTCTAAACAAAACAACTCAAAATGGTTGTGGAAGAACATTTCTTCACAGATAAATATAATGTGTATTTTTTTTTTCTTGTGGAAATAGTGACTTCTCAATGTCTGACTTTTTTTTTTTTCTGCTAAATGCATGTTTACTTGATGTCAACACTGGGTATGTTTAACACTGCATGGTGTATTTCAGATACTTTAATGGCTCTTATCTGGGTAGTCTGTCCTAATTAAAATTGTGCTGGCTTTTATCACATTTGTTGTTAGTCCTGTCACAGATGCATTTGTAGTAGTTATGAGCAAAGTCTTCATGTATTAAAAATTCATTTTATATATCTCTCTTGTGTGATTTTATTTAGTGGTTTAGTAGCAGTCTTGGCATCCAGAAAAAGAAAGTTAGATTTGTCAACGACTAGTGAGTGGCCTCAGGCAAGCTGCTTTGAAATCTTAGGATTGCTTCCTTCACACATCAAGAAAGGGCATGCTTACCTTGCAGGGCTTTTTCAATGATTGAGATATAACTGCAAAGTGCCTAGTGCCCTGATTGGCATACAATGGGGAATCAAGGCGTGGTTGTTGTTATTATCCCTCCATTACTCTTTCGTAGAGGGAAATACATCCACAGTTTGAGTGTACTGGAGTAAGTAACGACATTTTAGTGCTCAGGCTCAAACTTAGCTTCCTTAGCCAGGATTCAAGTGCCTTACCATGAGCAATAGTCAATCACAAACTCAACTATATAGTAAAATGAGACAATAAATTATAGAAATCAATTGGTTATTAATAAAGACTTATTTAGCTCCAAATGCAACCTTTAGTGTTCCTTCCTAGCCCAAAATCATCCTTCCTGACTCCAGGTATTGATTTAGAGATTGGGGAGATTTGTCCACAAAGAAAGTTTCTTGGGTCCGTATCTATGCAACTTTGATGTACTTATAAAAAGCAACAAATGTGTAAGGTTTCATGCGAGGTAAAGATGACTGAGAACAGAAAACTAAACTTAAAACATTCTCATGGATGGGGGAAATAGCAAAATGCCTAAATATCTTAACAGGCAAGTCTGAGGACCTATATATTTGGATCCCTAGAACCCGTGAAAAGCTGGATGTGGTGATAGGCTTCTGTAATCTCAGCGTTCCCACAATGAGAGGGGAACCGGAGTCAGGAGACTCTCCAGCAGCCTGAAGGCTGATAATTCTGTTGGACACATCAGAAAATAACAAGAGATTCTGACTCAAAAGGTCCAACACATGAGGAGGTTCTGTGAACTCCACATGTGCATGTGTGTGACCTCATTCACTCCTGAGTGTGCACACATCATATCCCCACACAAAGACAAACACTAGTATTTTCATGTAACAGTACCATTTAGTGCACTCTCTCTCTCTCTCTCTCTCTCTCTCTCTCTCTCTCTCTCTCTCTCACACACACACACACACACACACACACTGCAACAATAAAAACATTCTCAAATAATTGTTTCCATTTATAAGGTGTATTTTCCTGTCTTTTAGAGTTTATCTTCCAATATTATGTTGCTTTTTAATATCCCTAGACAACAGGACAAGTAATTTTAGGGTACTTTTCAGAAACTGGAGTATAGAATAATGAAACAATTTACTCATGATGTGATTATAATTATAGGTAGAATTGAAATAAAAATCTATATCTCTTTTCTGCAGTGATTGCTTCTTACTTCTTGATTATTTAAGGGACAATGGGTGCTTATTCGCTGTCAATGTATCTTCTTCTAGAATATGTCTATTTAGACATTTGCTCATTTAAAAAATTAGGTTGTCTTCTCATGTAGATACATATTCAGGCTGTTAATAGGCCAAATTAACATTGCTTTCCTAGAATAAAGCCCATTGAGGTGTTATTTACTCTAATTTGCATATAGAGTTAGACTGGTATTGCTAACATTTCATTTAAAAAGCTTGAATATGTATTAATGGTAAATACAACTATATAGATCTTTATACATATGTGTGTACACACACACACACACACACACACACACACACACACACATAAACACACACACACACACTTTCAAAGTATTTGATCAATATTGTCTAGATTAGTTAGGGTTCCCTAAAAGAACAGAGCTCATTTTATATATGTGTATGTATATAAAGGCATTTATTATAATGGCTTACAGGCTGTGGCATGAATAGTCCAGTGAAGACTGTCTTGTAGAATGTTCTTCCTTTGTTATATATATCCTCATACACTGTCATTCACAGTCAGCATAACATAATTTGCTTTGTTTTACTTGAGCAGAAATAAGAGACTGAATATTTTGAGAACCCCAAAGTACCTCTGGGTAAGTGTGGTAAGAAGTCTGCTGAAAGGCATTTGTTTCAAGGTTCTTGAGGCTCAGCCATGAGCACAGTGTTTCACATTGCATTTCTACTTTACTCATCCTCTTGAGATATAAATGATACAGAAACCACCCAGTAATTATTGCTATGATGTCTAACTTTTGTATTCATTTTCTCTTTCTGTGTAACAGTCCTGGCTGTCCTGGAACTTGCTTTGAAGACCAGGCTGGTCGGTAGAGCATGAGACTCTTAATCTCAGGGTCGTGGGTTCGTGCCCCACGTTGGGCACCAGATGTAGCAGGAGTTTTACTTACAAGGCACCAGTCCAAGATAAATATTTATGGGAATATAAATCAACACTCACGATATTAGTAACAGCTTATAGTAGCACCTGGATAGGGACTGGAGTATCCAAGCGATGGACAGATGATGGATTCCGATTCTGTCTCTCCAACAGCCAGCAGCCAGGAACCAGGAAGAGAGCCTCCTCCTGTCCCAGCAGCCACTTATCAATGGGGTTGTCCACACCCCCTCCAGGTTGGCCACACCCCATCCAGGGTCCTGGGCTCCCAGATAAGCTTCTTCTGACCTCATCAACTGACACCTTAATCCCGCCACACTGTCTCCTGATGGAAAGACCAAGAATTGTGTAGATTTTCAGTCTATGAGGCTGGAGTCCTTAGTCTGGTGCTGGAGTCCTGGGTATTTCTGCAGAGCTGCTGGTCTTCAGTTTACAGTAGAATCTTGATGAAGTAGGTTCTAATACCAGTGAAGGAATGCAGCAGCAGCAGTAGGACAGATAGACTTGTCAGTGAGAGTAGGTGCAAGCAGACAGCAAAAGCTTCTTTACATGTTCTTTTATGCAGGTTGTGTATATGCCAGAAGGTGTGACCTAAGTTTAGGATGGGTCTTCCCCTACATGATCTAATATGAGAAACCCCTCAGAAGTGTGCTCAGTTTAGTTTAGTTGGGTTTAGTTGACTGCAGATATCATCTAACAGACAACCCAAATTAGCCATCACATTAGCTTTGCGTACGGACATTAATCTTGCTTGTGTTCTTTGTGACAGGGTTTCATTTGTAGTTCTTATGACATAACTCCTTATGTAATATAGCTAGCTTTGAATTCACAGCTATGCATATAACTTTAAGACCCCATAGTTGAGATTAGCAGTGTGATCCACCACACCCATCTTAAGAATAACTTTGACATTGAGAGCATTCCTTCCTTCCAAATTTTCTGAGAGGATCTGTGTAGAATTGGTATGATGTTTTTCTTCATATGTAACCGGTAAGCTATTATAGTTTGGAATTTTTCTTTGTGAACATTTTAAACCATAAATTGTGGATCCTCTGTAAATAGAGATAGAATTGAACAAATTATTTATTTCTTCTCCAGGGAGGCTGGCAGTTTGTGTCTCTGAATGCATTTCCCTACTTAAGCTGTTGAATCTATTAGCATAAGTCCTTCATAATTTCTCACTTTATCATTTTACTAATATCTACAATCAGAACCAAAGTCACCTTTCTTATTTTTATATCAGTAATCCAAGCCTCAGTTCTCTTCCCCGCAATCACTATGGTTAAATATACAAGGACAATACATATTTGATCTATATTGAATACAAAAAGTTGTTGTCTCATTGATTTTTTACATTGTTTCTATATCCTCCATAATTTTCTCTATTCCAGTTGTAGGTTCTAACACCAGTGAAGGAATGCAGCAGCAGCAGTAGGACAGATAGACTTGTCAGTGAGAGTAGGTGCAAGCAAACGGCAAAAGCTTCTTTTCATGTTTTTTTATGCTGGTTGTGTATATGCCAGAAGGTGTGACCTAAGTTTAGGATGGGTCTTCCCCTACATGATCTAATATGGGAAACCCCTCAGAAGTGTGCTCAGGTGCTTGTGTTTAGTTGACTGCAGATGTCATCTAACATACAACCAATATTTTAATTTAATAATCTAATTTTTCTATAGTTTCACAAGTTTTTAAAAGTTTGTTGTTTTGTATTTGAATGTTTTACATGCATGAATATATATTCAAGATGTGTGTCCCTGCTGCTCTAGGAGATCAGAAGAGAACACTAGATTACCTGGAACTGGAGTTATAGTGGGTTGTAATCCAATATGTGGGTCCTGGAAATAAAATCTGGATTCTCTTGATGAACAGCAAATGTTCTCAACTGATGAACCATCTTGTAGTCTGAATTGTCTTTGTCTCACCAGAAACTCTCAAATACTCAGTAGACACTTTCCAAATAGTTGACTCAGAAGCTTAATATTATTGTAAATACTGGGCCAGTAGTTCAAGCTTATTACAAACTAGCTCTTATACCTAAATTAACCAATAATTTTTATCTATGTTTATTCCTGTGGCTTGGTACCTTTACTCAGCCCAGCATTTTCATCTTGCTTCCTCTGTGTCTGGCTGGAAACTGTTTCTATACTTTCCTCTTCCCAGAATTCTCCTAGTCTGGTTTCTCCTCCTTAATCTCCTGACTACCTACTAGCCAATCAGCATTTTATTAAACCAGTATGAGTAACAAAGCTTTACAGTGTACAAGAGCATTATTCTACATTATCTCCAGTTCTAAGAGTTATTCTCTGTGTATGTCTGTCTGTCTGTCTGTCTGTGTGTCTGTGTGTGGGGGGGGGCTGGTACAAGGGTATGTGTCTGTGCATGTGTGTGGTGTAATGTATGTGTGTATGTGTGTGTGTGTGTGTGTGTGTGTGTGTGTGTGTGTGTGTGTGTGTATAGAGTGGAGAGATAGATATTGTCTTCCCTATCTCTACCTTATCGTTTTGAGTAAGGAATCCTTACTCCTTCTTATCATCTTGCTATACTGGCTGGCAGTGAGGTTTTGGAACTGATCAAATTTGGTTCCCCATTCTTGGGATTACAAAAGTAGGCAAACACATCCAACTGGTTCATATGGGTGCTGGTGACTCAAACTCAGGTTGTCAGGTACTGTGAAGTATTCCTTTACTCCATGTGAATATATGTCACATTGCTTGGTTTTAAAAAGAAGCTGACTGGCTCAAGGCTGGGCAGAAAGAGATTGGGCAGGAAAGACAGACTAAGAGAATGCTAGGAGGAACAGGGGCAGAGTCTGGAGATTCCAGCAGACACAGGAAAAAGCAAGATGGGGATTCTGTGCTGAAAGAAGGTATCAAGCCACATTGCAGGGTGCACATGAGAAATACGAGTTACTTTAATTGTAAGAGTTAGCTAGTGACAATCTCGAGCTACTGGCTGAATATTTATAATGAATATTAAGACTCTGAGTGGTTACTTGTTTGGGGGTGGTTTGAACAGGAAAACTCCACTTAAAAATGACATTGCAAAATGGGACAGGGAATTTTTATTTAAGCCCTGACAAAGCTTAAAAAAAGATTCTAAACGCAAAAAACCAGAACCAATCACAACTCTTGGTGATTGTCTTTTCTTGGGAAGACTCTATTTGATAGTGGCAAGCAGACGCATGACTCCTTTAAGAAGAGGCTTCCTGGCTCACGGCTAACAACAAGCATGATGAGGCTCTTATAAAAATCCCTGTTCCTGAACACTTAGAAGGGGTTTATTAGTATCTGGTGGTGTGCTTGGGTGGTAGCGTGCATGTAAAATCTCCCTAGATTGGGGCAGTAAACATGACTCTTGTTGGTACCTCTGTCGTAAAGCAAGGCTCCCAGGAAACCAAGTTAGGTGGAACCAGCTGCCAAAGCAGAGGCTTTAGTCCTAGCCACAGTTTAATGACTCATGCATCCAAAAAACAATTATAGATATATAATAAAGAGAGATTCAGAGAAAAACAAAACATCTAAATGGGTTATACTGTATTTAAAATACATAGACTTGGGAGAGAAAAGAGAAGGATAGACCGTCAAACACTTAACGATTGAGCCATTCTTCCAGGCCCAGTTGGTATGTTTCAACTGTGTGTGCTTATTCAATTTTAGAAGGTCACTGACTGGAAACATTTCTTCCTTTTGAACATAGGAATTGTGATATGCATCCCTCATTATGGTACTGTAGACATTGATTACACACATTAGTATAATCAGTATTCATTTGTAGTCACTTTAATAACTTATAATTCCCCATTTTTTATTTCTACGTGGGACCATTAGATAGTTTCCGATGAGTTCTTTTATTACTGAATATTTTATGGATTTTCAGTTATATTGTTTACTTCTTACTTAAGTTTATGTTCTTATGAACATGTCCTGTGTGAGGTAAAGTGTTTAAAAACATTGGTATATTAGCCCCAAATCCAACATATATTCAATATACCTTACCTTTAAGACTCAGGGAGCCTCATGGAAAGGAGGATGGAAAGACTGTAAAAGCCAGAGGTTGGGCTAGACACTGTAAATAGTGTTTTATGGACTTGACAAGATTCCTGCACTCAAGAACTCAAAGCAACTGTGGCTGCATGTATATAATGGAGTCACTCTACATTTCAGCATGGATGGGAGAGGGGTTCATGTTGCAATGGGGTTTTTTTGGTCCCACACGGCCAGAGGCCCAGACCCACAGACCTGCACGCCAGACCCCTTAGCCGCCCACCCGCTGTTGCTCAGGCCCTTAGAAAGGACTCAGATGCTTATATTAACTTTATGCTGTTTGGTCTATGGCTCAGGCACATTACTAGCTAGCTCTTATATCTTAAATCAACCCATTTCTATTAATCTGTCTGCCACATGGTCCGTGGCTTACCTGTGTTCTTTACATGTTGCTCTTTGGGCAGCTTGCTCGATCTGCCTCTGACTCCGCCCTTCCTTTCCTATCTATGCTTTGATTTCTCTTCCTACTTCTTCTAAGGTGTCTGTCATGGCCCAAAACAGCTTTTTTATTTAAAGATTGAGATTCACAGCATATAGAAAGGCATTCCCACATCAGGTTCACAAGATCTCATCCCTAGTGGAGGAACTGTTGTCCGTTAAAGGCTGTTGGGAGGAAGGGATACAGTTTTCTTTAAGGGTGTCTAACCCGGACTTGATGAGTTATTAAAATATAAAGCAAAGAGAACTAGAGTTTGGATCAGGGATGAGATAAAGGTGGGGAATATGACCAACCTACATCATATGTACATATAAAAATTTTAAAAATAATAAGCTATTTTAAAAAGTGTTGAACTATGTTTTAAGATGTATCTGATGATTCTGTGAGTATGCTGAATATTTGTTTGCAATGGCTGTACTTTCTACTACTATCGGGGAGAGTCCTGAACAAATGTACATTAGAGCAATTTGCTGAGTTTGGGTAAGTGAGATGTCTGAGTAGTTTGTTTCCTTATTTTCTATCTACTTTTGGAATGAGATTCATTGACATCAATGGCAGTTGTGAAATGTTCTATGGTCATTGTCACTGCTTCTTCCTGAAGCACCTGTTATTTATCTTTTAGATGCAAAACCTTGATGAACTGATGACCATGTTCTTTTATTGTAAGCAATATCTTGTTCAAAATTCAGATTTATATAATTTAATAGACATTTCAATTTGTTTTTATTAAAATTAGTTTCTGCATGCCATGTGTTTTTATCTACCTTATTATTATTATATTATTATTTTGGTGTTATGAGTCAGGAAGGATCTCATGATGTTTAGGGTGGCCTCTATCTTACTTACTGTGTAGCAAAAAAAGAGAAATAAATAGTCTTGAGCTTTTGATCCCCCTGCCTGCACCTCCCAAGTTCTGGAAATAGAGGCGTGTGCCATTCCACCCAGCATGTGTGGCTCTGAAGATGGAGCCCAAAGCTTCTTGTGTGCCAGCAATCTACAACAGCAAGCTGAATCCCAACCCTAGTATTCTTTAGCCTCTAAAAGAGATCTAAAAATAATGTTTTGAAGGTGTTCATATAGCTTCCACACCAGAGTTTGTGTAGATCTAGGTTTCCATTTAGACTTGTCCCTTGTGTTTGAAATACTTCCTTATACTAGTACAATTTGGTGGCAATGAATTACTTTATGTTTTATATTAATTACGCTTACATTTTTGAGTTGTTTTCTCTGTATTAAAAAAAAACCCTTACCTGCCTATTGTACTCTTTTAGTTATTTTCTGTATTGTCTTCAAACTTGTATTATTTCAAAACACCACAAATACTAAGAAACTTCCTTTCCTTTTATTTTTTGTTCCACTCTGCATGATACAGTCTTAATACACTTAAGATATTAAACAGTTTCTTTATTTCTGCTTGTTTTAAAATATTTGTACTTAAGATTGTTGCGCCCAAACCTCACCAGCAAGGAAAGATGCAATGCCGAGCTCTTCTCTCTGCAGTTTATTCAGGACCTCTTACAAGCTTCGTCCTTCTTTTTGAAAAACCTGCTCCCAGCTAAATACCTTTTGGACTACCAATCACGGGGCGCCACGTGGGCCATGCCAATAGGTCCGGGTATGCGGCAGCAGACCAAGAGCTTAGCCTTAGCCAAATAAGGAGTTGTTTGTCTCCAAGAGCGCTCACCTTCTGGAAGGTGGAAGGCGGAAGCCAGAGCCATCCTTAAGGTGTGGCTCCCCAGCCCTCTACAAAGATAATTTAAGCTGAATGATCAAAAGCAAGGCAGGAGAAAGGATAGGCACAGGAGGAAGGCAGAGAGGACAAATAGGAGGAAAAATCCAGAAAGAAGGTCAGAGAATTAGAAGAAAAGGAGAGGAGGACTTAGGAGTCAGTCACCCAGCTACATAGCAAGCCATGGAGGAGTAAGAAGTAAAAATAGAGTATACAGAGATGAAGAATGAGAAATGCTCAGAGGCAAAAGATAGATGAAATAATTTAAGATAAGAGAGGCTGACTAAAAGCAAGCCAAGCTAAGACCACACATTTCTACATTTGTAAGAAAGAATAAGCCTCCATGTATGTATTTGACATCTGGGTGTTAGGCCCCTCAAAAGAGCCAAAAAATTCCAAAGAGTAAAAAAAAAAAAACAACAAACAAAACAAAACAACAACAACAACAACAAAAACACAGCCACTTTGGAAATCAATATGGCATAGCAGTTTCTCTGAAAACTGGGAATCAATCTGCCTCAAGATCCAGCTATACCATTCTTAGACATATACACAAAGGATGCTCATGCCAGAAGGACATGTTCACAGAAGCTTTATTTGTAATAGTCAGAACCTGGAAACAATGTAGATGTCCCCCAACCAAGGAATGAGGTAACCCACTTCCAGAAAGACAAATATGGTATATACTCACTCATAAGTGGATATTAGCTATAAAACAACGGATAACCATGCTACAAAACACAGACCCAGATAAATGAAGTAACAAGGAAGGCTCAAGATGGGATGCTGAGATTTCCTTGGGAAAGGGGAATAGAAGAGATTTCATTAGTGCATTGTGGTCAGGTGGGTATGTAAACATGAGAGATCAGTTTGGCCTACAGTTTGTCCTGTCTATGTGATGTGCTGGGGTAAGGGTGACCTAGAGATTGAGGAAGTGGTCTAGCATAAAACCCATACCAGGAGAATAAACCCACCCCGACAATGCCTGGCACACAAGAGCCCACAGGCTGGATAACCCAGAGACCTAGGATAGAATCAGTCACAACTAGAGAAAATAATTAATGTTGATGCCTAATGATGTTCTGCTATACTCATAGATTGTTGCCTAGCCCAATTGTCATCAGAATGGCTTCATCCAGCAACTGATGGAAACAGACGCAGACCCGGCCAAACTTTAGATAGAGCTTGGGGAATCCTACAGAAGAGGGGAAAAGGGGATGTAGGAGCCAGAGGGGTCAAGGACACCCACAGAATTAACTAATATGGGCTGGACTGAGACTGAACCAACAACCAGGGAGCCTACATGGGACTGACATAGGCCCTCAGCGTGTATGAGACAGCTGTGTAGCCTGGTCTTCTTGTATGACTCCTAACAGTGGGAACAGGGGCATCTCTGACTCTCTTAATAGCTTTTGGGACCCGATTCCTCACATTGGGTCACTTTACCCAGTCTTAACTTATGGGGAGGTGCTAATTCTTACTGAAACTTCATATGCTATGTTTTATTAGTATCCATGGAAGACCTGCCCTTTCTTTAACAGAAACAGGAGGAGTGGAATTGTATTGTGAACAGAGAGGGGAAGGGGCCGGGACTGGGAAGAGAGGAGGGAGGGGAAACTTTGGCTCAGATTTAAAATTCATTTAAAAATTGAAAAAATAATTATAATCAAGTTTAAAAAAATGAATGCTATTGTTTTTCCAATTTTTCTTCCTTCTTCTTTAGCCACATAAGTTTGGTTCCTTGAAGGGCCATGTGCTTTTGTTGTCATTTCTCCCCTTGGTCTCTACTTCTAAGTGTGTTTTCTTTGCTGTAGTGTGGTGATATACCGTGTGGGCTCTAGCAAATGAAGCTTGCCTGAAGATCAGAGGACAGAGCCAGCCACTTGTTAGCCATAGAGGTCAGGCAGTGGTGGCCCATACCCTTAATCTCAGCACTCTTGAGGCTGAGACAAGAAGGGATGGGGCTGGGCAGAAAGATGAATGCAAGGCAGGAGGAGACAAGAGCTGTCTTTTGGTCTAAGGATTTGATAGAGATAAGAAGTCTCTCTGATCTTTCAGCATTTACCCTGATATCTGGCTTAGGATTCATGATACTTTGTATCTTCAGACTCATGAATCTTGTATTCTGCAATGCTGTGTATGCAGTCCCATGCTGACTGGCCCAGACATCATAGTTTTTGTCATCAAAAGTTGGCTGGGGACTTTGTTATATCTTCTCTCCAAGTCTTTCCTATAACATAGGGTATTGGAGCTGTGCCATAGTAATGCTGAAAACTTTGTTCTAATACCATTATATTTCCACTTATCAGATGGATAGATTTCCTCTCATTTCTGGCAATACGCAAGAGAATGCCAGAATTGTCTTTCTAACATGCTATATGATAAATATTTTTAATAACGCTAAAATGGTGTCGAGTTCTTCATTGAATTGCAGTTAAATGACTTGAAATGGTTATACTGATTTGATACTTGTCTCTAATCTCTCCTGGTAGGAGCAGAAGTATATTTATTATAAAGCTAACTTTTTCTCACTACTGAGACAAAGACCCTTCTTAGTACTCTGGCCAATGATCCCTGCTAGATGAGAGTTTCTGGATAGGATGTGAAACTGACACTTGTCACGTTTTCAGGAGTTGGAGAACTTCTTGGGGCTGGTATTTTCCTTTTGCATAGTTTCCTAAAGCATTCAGGAAGCTGTTTTCTGTACATGGCCCTGTCCTCTAAACACGCATGCGTTTCCTATTCTCCAGAGACTCTTATTACTTGTTACCCAATGTTCAACATATTCACTACTGTTTCACTACTGTGAATTTTGCCATCTTCCCTCATCTTCCCTTTTTATTATTTTTTCTTTTTAATGCTAATTTCTCTCTCTCTCTCGTGTGTGTGTGTGTGTGTGTGTGTGTGTGTGTGTGTGTGTGTGTGTGTGTACCACACATGTGCAGCTGTGCAGCTGCCTGATGAGGCTCCAAGAGGTTATTGAATCCTGTGTTTCAGGACTTGCAAGTGGAAATGATTTGTACTATTTAGGTTCTGGGAAATGAATTCATGTCCTCTGGATGAGAAGCACATGCTCTTAACTGCTGAGCCATCTCTCCAGTCCCTTAATTGTCTCTTATTGTAAGACAAGTGTGGTTCTTGTTATTTGATCTTAAATAGAAGCACTTGTAGATGTTTGTTGACTTGAATTACTTCCAAAAGATTATAGCAATCTTCAGATATTGGTTATTGCTCATTATTTCAAACACATACACTCAGACCTCTGTAGACATAGGCTCAATTTAGTATCAAAAATATTCAGGTCACATTTTTTTTTTTAACTAAATAGGCAGCTATTGTTTCTCTTGTCATCCTTTCCCAAAACAATGCAATATAGCAGCTGTGATGTTAAGTGCTGCCTAATTGACAGCATCTAGAGTCACATAGGGAACAACCGCCTGAGCATATCTTTAAGGAGGGAAGACCTATCCTAAATATGGATGCCACCATCCCTGGGCTGGGATCCTGGACTACACAAAAAGGACAGCTGAGAAGTGTTTATTCTGATTCCTAACTGCAGATGAAATGAGATGAGATTCCTCAAGTTGTGGCCATCATGTCTTTATGCCTTGAGAGACCAGATCCTCAAAGTATGAGCAAAACCTCCTTTGTAAAGGTTGCATTTATTGGTTTTTTTTTTTTAATAGCAAGATGAAGAGTAACTAATGTAATACAGTTACTTGCATAGAACATTGTTGCATTCAGTCCCACACTAAACCCGGGACTACTTTTAAGTATGCAGGAGTGTGCATGTGGGAAATTTGCAAACACATTCCATTTTATATCAGGGAGTTGACCAGGACATGTGAAGATCCTGGTAATCAATCCTTTATGTTTAGTGCGTAACAATTACATATCAACTTTGGGTTTCCAGGTTTACACTATACATATTTATCTGAAACAACTTTGTAAGCCGTACTGTTGAGTTCTGAAGATCTAACCCCATTATCTTAGAAAAAGCTGAAAGTGAAAGTTTTTAAATGACTAATACGAGCAATACATTTCTTGACTGTCCACAATAACCAACTCTGTAATTTATGCAATAAAAGAATTTATTTTTGAGATTTTACTGAGTCAGTCAAGAAGTTGAAAAATCTGGAGCTGCAACCTTGATGGGGGTGGGTGGGTTGTTGGTCCTGCTTCAACTGAATGTGCCAGGCTTTGATGACTGCCCATGGAGGCCTTTCCCTTCTGGAGGAAGGAATGGAGGGATGGGGGAAGACTGAGGAGCAGGTGGAAGGGTAGGAGAGGGAGATCTGTGGTTGGTATGCAAAACTAATTTAAAAATTCTTAAATAAAAAGCTATGATCTAAATAAGGCTTTAAAAATAGATTAATTAATATTGTGTGTACAATGTTAATCATATATATGCTTGAGCTATATATTCTATCATGCTGTAATTTATAATATCTCTAATTATTGATATATGTCTTACTATGTAGTATCTATAGCCATATGAATTATATGTTAATTTTTAAAATAACATTTGAGGTGACCACTGAAAAGTAAAATAAAAACTGTGAAGATAAAGAAAGAAAAATCCTGCAAGCATGAGGAACTGAGTTTTGTCCTCAGCAACCCTGTAAAACGTTGGCCATGGCTGCGTGCTTGCCACCAGCTCCATCTCAGATTCAGTGAGAGACTGTCTCAAAGGGAATATGGCAGAAGTGATAGAGCAGGACACTGAGGCATACCCCCCCACACACACTCCCCACATGAGGGGGCATGGACAGACAGAGATAGAGACAGGGAAAAGCAGAGACAGAGAATCAGAGACAGAACACAGACACAAAGTTAGAAAAGCAGTTTTCATATGCACAGAAACAAAAGAAGAATAAAAACTAGAATCTTAGCAAATGCTACACAATTAGAATCTGTTTCTGTGGAACACCACTCCCCCACAGCTGAAGAGAGGATACTCTTAGGGAGGGATGAACTCTTCGATGCCAGTTCTTTCTGTTGAAAGATGAATACCCAGGATTTATAGATCTGATTAGAAGCACATGATAGACTGAGCCTATAGTTTGTTGCTATCTTTTTTTAAAGTTCATTTTCATTCATTTATTTGCTTTCTGAGATATGGTCTCTCACGTATTCAAAACAGCCCTATAATTTGTTATGTACAGGAAAGATGGCCTTGAACTTCTGATATTAACACCTACAGCTTCTAAGTGCGGAACTATAGGTGTGTCCCACTGTCCCTCTGTTTCCAGTTTATGGAATGCCAAGGCTGGGACTCACGGCTTGCTACATACTATGCTATCACTCTACAAACCGACTGATACCTCCAAACTATCATTTTCATTTTCTAACTGCTAGAAAAGGGCAGTTATCTGATTCCTTTCCTGAGTCAAGACCTTGCCACTTACTAACACTGACAAAGTGAATGATTTTCTTCAGATGATGAAGTCAACAGGAAATGAAATATAGATGGTATACATGGCCAGACTTCATGACTTTGCTGCTTGTTCCTTGTACCATTGAACAGAGGATTTTGAGTATACTCACCATAGTGATTCTCAAAGTTCATTACACTGAGTCATAGGCAGTGACCCCGAGAGATATAGAATGTTCTGTAGTTTTTTTTGTATGCTTCATGGGTATTCATGTTTTTGAAGATGAATACTCTAGCATTTGTTTGAGACTTTTCCATGTACATTTATATACATGAAAAGCTCTGCAGGAGAGAAATCCATTTAAGTTTGTTAACCCAGGTTTCTCATATTTATTTAATAATTCAACATTTTTTTTTATCCATCTTGCACTTTTTATCTTTCCCAGGACAGTTTTGGGAAGTGTCAGAACAGAATCTCAATTTTGTTTTTTGTAGGAGTTGGGAAAATACAGCTTGGTGACCCAGATGGCATGCCTATGCTCCCATGCAGGTCTGAATCTGTGAAGTACATGTCCACTGGCACACAGAAAGTGGGGCACATCCAATATCTTGCAGATTTGGTTTGATAGCTTAGTGGGGTCCAAACAACTATAAGAACAATATCTTCCAGGTAATATGCTTGTAGAGAAATTTAAAATGAAGTTTTAGTTATTGGTTGGCCTGAAGTTGCACTCTTTCTAAAAAAATTCAACTATATTAGGGATTCACAGCCCTGACCTCAAATCATAGTCCTCTACTACATCTTATTAAACATAAAGAATCTCCACAAGGAAGTCTTAGGCAGGCGCCAGGCACATGTGGGTACATATGTCTCATCTATTAACAGAGTCCTGGGAGTGTTGCTGCAAGCCACTAAACACCCCAGTGATGGAAAGCGACTGGGTACACTCTAATTTATCCTATGCCCCAATCTCCTTTATTTCCTTCTACAGCTTTAGTCCACATTCCTATGCTCATATAAAACTAATTTTGCTAATTTACTTGTAGTAAAATTTTATGAGCTATAGCAATCAAATACTTCAGGAATATTTCAATCTAGAGTTCATGATGCATCTTCTTCATTATTTTGGAAATGAGTCGGTTGAATATAATTTGCTGAGAGCAGTCCCATGCAATTTACAACTGAAAATTTCTTTGTCTTTTGGGCTGTTGATTTGTTTATTTCCATTATTATAATGCAGCTGAATAGCTCAGTCTTCCTTTGGACTTACTAAGTGGTAGTTTCTTGGATACTTTTTAATTTTTATTTTCTCTAGTTTTAAATGATGATTTATTATTTAATAACTATCTGCATGTATAAAATGTATTATGATACAACCACAATTATCCTCTTATTCCTTTCACACTTTGATTGGCTGCCTTCTCTCTAACTTTTCCCTTGTCCACTACACTGTTTTGTGTGTATGTAGGGAACCCAGCTACCATGTGCTCAGGATTGTTATGACTTTACCTCATCCTCTAGTGATTACAATTTTCCATTCTCTTTCGTGATGTTCCCTGGTCCTTGTATAAAGTGACATAGATGCTACATTAGGACCCATTACCCAATAGTTATTTAGTCTTAGCACTTTGACCAGCTACAAAACTTTTTATTAATCATTACCTTTTTGTGGGATTAAGCTTTTGTATATTGTAAATACCTGCCACTCGTATTGGTTTAATAAAGTGCCGATTGGCCAGAAGGCAGATAGGAAGTATAGGTAGGGCTAGCAGACTCAGAGAATTCTGGGAAGTGAAAGTTCAGAGCAGAGATTCCAGCAGATACAGAGGGAAGAAGACAAGAATGCTGCTCTGAGAAATGGTACCAACCCACACTGCTAAACAAGACCAGAATCATATCATAGGTTAGTTTAAGCGTAAGAATTAGCAGGTAATATGCCCAAGCCATAGGCCAAACAGATGTAATTGATGTAAGACTTTGTGTGATTATTTGGGAATGAAAGACTGTGGGACACAAAAACTTCTGACTACATTACCCTCTTGAAAAGAAGCTTTTCTGACCCAGGCTGAGAATAACATTAGTCTAAGGGTATAAACAAGAATTTAGTAGGCAGTTTGACAATGTGCCCACTTAGCAAAACATCAGTTGCATATTCCATTCTAGAATTATCTCATCTTTAAATACCAGCTTCTGATCAGGCGGCGTATGTAACCAGGCATGTATCCCTCCCATGGAATGGACCTCTGATCCAGTCTGGAAGAGGTTGGTTAATGATCAAATGTTCTTGCCACTATTGTATGATTGGACATATCTTGCCTCAAAGGTTGGTATTGCTGCCCATGAATTCCACAGTTGGTAAAGAGCATTGATGACTTTTCTTTTCCAGTAGCCTCTCTCTTAGCAACTTCTGGCACTATAAGTGCTACCTCGCAAGAAGCAGGTGTCTATACTCAGTTATAGTTTTATTTCTGTGTCCTAAATATTCCTTTTTGGGGAAAGATTGTTTATTTGTTGTGATTAAAGTATGAAATATCCCCTATAGTCTTATGTGTCTGAACATTTGGTCTCCAGTAGGTGGTGCTGTTTGGGAAGGTTATGGAATCTTCTGGAGAGAAAGCCTTGCTGGAAAAAGTATGTTAATGGGGGTGGGACATGTGTTTTTAGCCTGTTCCCCTATTGCTCTGTCTCTGTTTTCTGAATGCCAGGCTACCTCAACAGGTCTGCTTTTACATTTTCCCCAGTGTGATGGATTACACACACACAGACACACACACACACACACACACACACACACACACACACACACCTGTAAACCAAATCACCTAAGTTGCCTTTTTTAGGGCATTTTATCACAGCGGGAAAGAAGGTACAGACATAACAGATTTTGCCATAGCTAAGCAGCCTCCATTGTTTCCTACCTCTGCATTATTCCATCTCTCATCATTATTGATCTTTAATTCTTTCCAGGTACTGATTATATTTTCTATTGCTTGGGATTAAATTAATTCAAAATTATGGCTAAATTTAAAGAATAGGTTTACTATCTTAGGCATCCTGGTGATATCTAAGGTAATAAAAGTCACACTGCAATGTAAGACATTATTAATTTTCAAGGCTCTGTCTCATGAGAACTTTTCAAACCCTTTGATAACATGGTGGCATGAGGCAGATAATCTCATCTTTGTAGAAAAGATAAGACTGCAAAAGTTTATAGATACTAGATTAATTTGAGATCACACGGAGCCAATGCCAGAATTTAAGTTTTCTTAGATCCCTTGAAGGACACTCATTGAAACCATTGACTTGAACTGTGGCACCCAGGGAAACATTAAAGAGGAAAGAGTTATGAACTTATTGGAAACAGAAAAACCTGCTTAAAGGTTTTTCCATATGGGAAGAATACTATTTCCTATCATTATAATATAGACTGTGTGAGATGGGCAACAGGAAAGAAAATAAAGAATATAGAACTCAAATTCAGGTCCATATGAATGTATAGTAAATGCTTTCATCCAGCGATGACTCTGCCTAGCAACTTCTTCACCCACCACCCTCTCTATCTGTTTCCTTTGTTTTAATATTTTTGCAAATCAGAACACCTTGCACACAATGAACACTGAATACAATCATAAGTGTGGACAGGTGTGGATAGTTCTTAGTGGGCATAGGGACACTTGTGATGAATGTGGGTGGCTGAGGGCTGGGAACTTAGTCCCTGCCCAGCATTTTCTAAAAACAATGACTGCACAAGGGTTTTTTTCAATCATAGAAATTTATGCTTCTGAAAAGAGGATACAGAATTAAGAGGCTAGGAGAGGAGAATTATGGACAAAAGTGATTAAATAGATTATAAACATGTTCTAGACTGTTAAGAAAAAAAAAACCCCAGGTCCAGTAAAATTCATATTAAAATAAAGAACATTATACAACATAATACCACTGGATCTCTTTTATTTTTGTTGGTGATTAGCAAGATATCTGAAAAAAGGAACTTAAGGAAAAGGTTTGTTTTGGCTCATAGTCTGTGGCTATAGCTCACCATTGCAGAAAATCATGGTAGCAGAATGGAGATGTGGCTAGCAGCACGGCAGCTGTTAGGATGCAGTGAGGTGAATGTTGGTGGTCACCCCCTTTTCTCCTTCATATTAAGTCCTGGATTCCAACTCATGGAAAGTCATTGTTCACAGTTGGAATAGGTTTTTCCTCAGCATTTAAGTCATCCTTACAGACACAACCAGAGGTGTGCTTCTAGGTGATTCAAAATCCTACAAAGTTAATAATGAAGACTTACTATCACATTCATTAATTTATTATTTAAAAGATGTTTTGGGGACAGTATTTGCCACATTTACCAGTCTGATTTCAAACTCCTGGTCTTTACTGGTCCTCTTGACTCAGCTTCCTTCCTCAGCCACCACATCTGACTAATCCCATTTATCTAACTCATACTGTGCTTTCTGTAGAAAAGTTTCATACTCTGTAGAATTGCCGTGGGACATGACCAGCACGTGGAAGCTTTAGAATGGTTTTTTAAGCATAGATATTGCTTAATAAATATTATAGAGGTTGAAGAAATGGCTTAGATCTTAAGAGTACCTGTTGTTATTGCAAATGATTGAAGTCCGCTTCCTATCATCTACATAGGATACTTCACAACTGCCTATAACTCTGTAACTCCAATTTAATATATATATATTTTTTGCTTTCCACAGGCTCCTGCATGTACATGAATAAATACAAATAAATAAACATATACATAAATAAATAGGTAAGTAAGCAAGTAAATAAATAAAATGTTTCTTGCTGTACTTTCTGTTTGGATTTCAGATGAGACTAAGTTAAGTTTGATTAGCTTCTCAGGGTTGTATTATACTGCAAAATATGGCAATCCTTTCATACCCCACTTTATTAAATTACACATGTAAACTATAACAATTGGGAAGAGATGCCCTGGGGAGTCCACAGGCTTGATGAGGTAGACATAGAGTGAACAAAGAGCTGAGACTTCTGGCTACCTTTTAAGAACCTGGGCAGCCCTTTTTTTCTGAAGGCAGATGGATCCAGTCACAATTAACAAAGTAGCACCAAGAATTGCCCCAAGTAGAACATTTGACTTTCTTGTTGGGGTTTGAATAGGTACGGCTCCTATAGACTCATGTATTTGAATGCTTGGCCCATAAGGAGTTGTGCTATTAGGAGGTGTGGCCTTGGTGAAGGAATGTATCACTGAGGGGGCAGAATTTAAGGTCCTATACGCTCAAGCTATGCCCAGTGTAGCACACAGTTGCTTCTGCTACCTGTGGATCAAGATGTAGAACTCTCCTCCTTCTCCAGCCCCATGTCTGCTGAATGCCACCAGGAAGATAATGGGCTAAACCTCTGAAATTGTAAGCCAGCTCCAATGAAATGTTTTCTTTTAGAGTTGTTGTGGTGATGGTATATCTTCACAACAATAGAAACCCTAGCTAAAACACATCCTCCTAATAATAATTTAGGCAATAATTCAAGTTACATGATTTGTCAATTCAGCTTCCTGCCCTTTGCTTTCTATGTACAAGGAATTCTCAGTGCCCATCCAGCAGCTACAACTAATGATTCACTGCTTCTTTCTGCCTTCATGGCAATGAGTTTAATATGAAGCCCAAGATCTCTAACTCTAGTGAAACTAAGAAGTAGGTTGTGTATTATGGTGTCATAAAGAATGATGTGGCTCTGTTACTAAAGTGCTTGCCTAGCATGCGGAACATTCTAAATTTGTTCACTAGCACTGCATAAACCAAGGACGGTGGTACCCACTTTGAAATCCCAAAACTTGAGAGGTGTAGGCAGGATCATTAATTCAATGCCCTCCCAACAACCATAGCAAGTTCAAAGCTAGCCTGGGCTACAGGAGTTTATCTCAAATACACAATAATAATGAGTGGGGTCCTTCTTTTTCCCGCTTCTTTTTCAGCTGCATTTACTCTTTCTATTGAGAATCCAGAGTTATATTGTGTCTTTGAGTCAGTACACACACTAAACCCTAGTGGAGACACCATTTTATGAATTTTACCCATAAGGTGTGGACATAATTCACATATTCTTTTAGCAGACCATCCAAAGTTATTTTAGATGACTCACTTTATGGTAGTGTGTTTCACTTTACACTAGTTATAGGGTAAAAGGGCCAGGCAAAGAACACACCCTGATCCTGAGCCCAGAGTCAATTCGTTGACCCTGAAACCAGAGCCAAAAGGATAAAAAGGACCTAGTGAAAGAAACACACTTTGAACCTGAAACCAGTGCCAAACAAACACACTCTGCCCTGATCAACTCAGCATGGAAATCAACCAATCCCTGAGCATGAAATTCAGCCCATATCTGAGCTTTTTCAGGTTGGGGAATTAAATTTGACCAATTCCCACCCTGAAAATCTTTACCTTGGAAAAAGTCCAACCCTAAGAAAAAGCCCTATATAAACCCTGTACCTGTTCAATTGGCAGCTGCTTTTTCCTCCCTGGCAGAGGCAGCCCATTTCCTGGATTTCTCCCTTCCAAAAAATCTCTTGAATGGGGTTTGGGTGAAGATCTTTCTCTGCTGGGGAAACCTTCCTCTAGCTCAGCAGAGTTGTTATGCCCCTGAACCTGAGCAGAATTTTAACAGCTTCCAACTTTGCCGAGGAAACCCTCCTCTGCCAGGGCAGAGTTGTTATACTGGGGAAACCCTTTCTTGGAGCAGAACTGTAAGCTGCTACCTTACAGTGACTTTGTGGTATTCCTTGGCTCCTGACTGTGAAGAATACTTTTCCATCTGAGCTGTAATGATTGCACTAGTCACCAGGGAACCATGCAGATACAATTTTTTCCTTGCATATCTTTTTGCTGTGACATGAAAATCCTCATCTGTTAGGATATGATGTACAATTCCAAGATAGTAGCAAAACTCGCCTCTGGAAAATTGTGATGGCTTAGGGTGTTTGGGTAGAATATAGCAAAACTGTATCTTGCTTGCCGAACACTGGAGATACCACAGGATTCTCCTCATTTCTTTTATTTGTCTCAGGGGCTACGCTGCCAGTCACAGAGTATTTTTTACACAGGAATTGTTCTGTGCACACACATGCATGCACGTGCACACATATTTTCCAGTTTTCTTCCTTTGACAGCTGATCTAGCACTTGTTCCTCATTAGAACTGCAAATATAAATGTCATTATTAAAATATCATGATAGCATTCTTATCTTTCGTTTGTGCTGTATTTTGTGTTTCACAGTGCAGGCTATCTGTAAAAGTCTTTAGGACAGATGATAGATCTTGTAGTTCTCTTAGTCTCTATACCCAAGATAGTCTGAAGTTGTAGGAGGTTGTAAACTGTCCTACGTGGTGTCGAGAAACAAAGATCTTCTCTGAAAGCAGAGCAAAGGCTGTTAACTAATGAACCATTTTTCCAGTCTCCCTCCTTTCTTACTGGAACATGTTGAACTCTTCCCAAGGTATGGTGAGTGCTGCCTTTCTTGGAAAATTATTGTTAAGGAATGAGTGCTTCCATCCATACTAGAAACATCTGGAAGATTACACATCTTCCAAGGTGGAAAGCATAGTGGCCTATGGCCAATGTCTATTTCGAGTGCAGAGCATTCAACACTCTTACCATAAGATAGACACTCTGTAACATGGTTAACACTTTCCACTCCACTTCCTCTGGGATCAGCCCACAGAACCTACATTTCTATCCTATCCTCCTTCCCTGACTCTTTTCTAGGTTTCCCCCTGAGCTTGTTCCCTTAACACACTGACTCATCTAGACTAGTGATGGGATTATAAACACACACACACACACACACACACACACACACACACACACACACACACGAGACAGAGAGAGAGAGAGAGAGAGAGAGAGAGAGAGAGAGAGAGAGAGAGAGAGAGAGAGAGAGAGAGAGAGAGAGGAGAGGGAGAGGGAGAGGGAGAGGGAGAGGGAGAGAGAAAATGTATGGGTTAAAGATTGATGCTTGGGATGATTCAAGATTGCTTAGATTGTTTTTCTAGCCTAATCATTGAGAGGCAGGTCTCTCCATCAGACCGAGAGTTCATCAATATGGCTTCCTTATCAATGAACTTGTTCTGGGGTTTTCCCTGTCTCTGTGTTCGAAGCTGGAATGACATGTGGCTGACAAATCTACCCTGCCTGAATTCATGTGATATTCTAGAGACCACAACTCCAGTCTCACACTTGTGTGATATGTGCTGAACCACTGAGCCATCTCACAGCCACAGAACCATATTTTTTTAATATAAAGTAATTGAGAGAGAAGAAAAAGTATTCAAGCTATTTTATGATAGACTATAACCATCCGTTTTCCAATTCTGTCAAAACAACTCCATTTATCCTGAAAGCTGAAGAAAAATTTTGAAATGTCCAAATAACTGAATGCTGAACAGCCCCAAACTATTGCCTAGGTTTCTGTAATAATTTTAGATGACTTCAAATGCCCTGAAGAAAGGTTTGCTTCTAAAGCTTTTGCAGGGAAGAGTTATGAGGACATAACTCTCAGAGCACAAAGTAGGAAAGATGGAAAAACAACCGAATCCTCCCAAAAGAAGTAAAGCAATCTCAAAACCTCACCCTGAAACAGTAACAACAGAACACACAGTCACGGATGGCTTGAGACCAAACTCACACACTAGGTCCATCAATTATCCTCTGATTCCCAACCTATCGTTAAGTCATCGTCCATTCATCCTTATAGGTCTGCAAGCTAATTTTCTGGACCAGTTATTTCAAGCTTTAAATAGCATTTATTAAATCTAGTTTCCTATTGGGAACCTATAACTGGATCCATCATTCCAACAGTAACCAGTTGCCTTTCAGTTTACACTAAGACAGTGGAATCCACTATATATACAGCTTATATTTTGGCGTACAAAATTTAAAATATCAGACTACACCAGGGGTGTTTGAGAATCTGTTCCCTTCTCTGTGTTGTCAGACCTATTTTATGAAGGCTTAGAAATATCCTTTCATAGCCATTTAATGCTCTGGGTCCCAGAACAACGATGATTGATTCTGTTTGGTCTGGCAAACTCAAATTATCCCATAATCATTTTTGCCTGCCAGTCATGCTTCCATTGACTTGTTTGTGTTTTAGAGAAGAAAATTCAGTGGTGTCATGGAAAAATGGAAAGGGGAGGAGGCTAATAAAATTTCTCTGTGTCGAAGAAAAATGCAGCTGCTTTAATTTTCTACACAAAATAGGTTTCCTTTGATATCAAAGTGAAGTGAATTTGAAAATAGAAAACACAGTTCAATTTTCAAATAAATGGATCCTTTAAGTGTTGAGTTACAGGCTTGCTCTATGGCAAAAAAATTCACTAAATAGGATAACAGTTTCTCTCTTTCTCATTCCACTTATGACATCATAAAAATGTATGAAGTACTTTAACACATGGCTGTACAGAAATTTCCTCTGAATCAAAACATTCAACCCTAGAGGGAGGATCATTAAGATTCAGGAAGTAAACAAAACTTACAAGACTTAGGAAGTCAACAACTCATAAGTCTAGGAAAAAAATGACTAAAAAGGACAAGATTCACAAGCCCCTCCCAAAGATTATAGAGGAGACTTTCTGGTCTGTGGAGTAAACTTCAAATTGTGTAGTGCAGGAAGCTCTGGGGTCTCGGTGCTCATGAGTTGTCCCCTAGGCTGGGCTGTGTAGCAGCATAGCTGCTTTGGAGCATTGCACACTCCTATAAGTCACCCCAATAATCTCATGGGATCATCAAACTGGACTTTGATGGGATCATTTCTTTTGTTTGTCAGCTGCTCTATCTGAGGTTAATAGGTGCTTATTCCCATCTCTCGAAGAAAAGTGACATAATACAAACAAGTATTATCATAAGAACTTCACAGAAAAATGTGTGAAATTGACAGTGTTGGAGAGATAGAAGGGAGAAAAGAACGAGGTGAAGAGATGGAGGAAAGAAAACAGCAAGGTGAAGAAAAGATTATCATCTCATTTATTCCTACCTAGCTCTGCTGAACATACATTACATAAAGCTGGTTTATTACTATGGACAACTAGCATTTTCTTCTGCCCCTAGTCTAAGACATTATAAACCTCACATTTCTTTCCTAGTCATTTATTTCCTTCACTAAAAATGAGCAGCAGGGACCACTTCACTAAACTCCTTCCTAAGGCTGACCTCCAGGACTTTTAAAGTAATTTCTAGATCTGCAAACATCTGGTAAATATCCCTGATGTACCAACTAGAAAGCTGAGAAAAGCCAACGGGGTACCAAGTTCCCTGGGAACTGCACATGGTTTCCAAAGTAATAGTCATTGAAATATTCTAAGAAAACGAGAAAGTGTCAAGTCAGCAGTTTTGAAATATCCTTTTGGGTAAAATAAGAAACAATTATCTTCTATCAGACATTTCTGAGCTGCTCACCTTGACAGCCTTTGCCATTTCAGCTTTGTCTCCCTCCCACTTTAGAGCTAATTGCTCTTCCCTTTGGAAGCTCCAAGTTCTTCTGACTTGGCTGAAAAGTTTAATTGCAAAGTATCACAGAGTTCCCCAGTATTCATCTTCATGGTCTAACTCATTATTCTTCTGACAATAGTGGAAACAATAGGGATAATTATGCAACGTTCTCAGAAACACCTCTATTAATACACATATTAAATTATATGTATATGTATGTCTGTATGGGGACATATACATATGAGTACAGATGTTAAGGGATTCTATAAAAGGATATTAGATCTACTGGAGCTGGAGTTATAGGCTGTTATGAGCTGTCTGACCTGGGTGCTAGACACTGACCTTGGATCTTCTGCAAGAGCACTTGCTGCCCTTAACCACTGATCAATCTCTCCAAACCCCACACTTATTACTTTTTTTTAAAAAAATTAATAACATTTCCACAGAGTCTCATAGACTGTGTTGCTAAGGGTGTGTTAATCAACAAATACCACTTACACATATATTGATGCTCTGGCATACATTTCAATTGATTCAACATTTATTCGACAACTTACAGCTATAGGCTATTTATGAAAAACCTGGAATAAAATGTATGTAAATGATTACAAAATGAACTCAGGACATTCAACATTTTTTTTTGTTTGTTTTTATTTATTGAGGTAGAATTTACCATATGGCCTTGACTGCTCTTCAGCTCATATCTAGCCAAGGCTGACTTCAAACTTGCAACAACCTCATGCTTCAGCTTTGTAACTGCTGGATTGCATGGTGCATTACCATATTCAGCTTGAATTTTAACAGGATGATAATTTTGCATATTACTTCTTAGAGTTGAGTCATAGTCATTCTGGTAAGCAGGGCAGGGAACTTCTTCTTAGGCATGGGGGTCCTAGAGAAGAGTATGACTTGTCAAACTGTTACAGAAACTAAAAACATTACAACATAAAGTTTTGTATTAAAAGCAAAAGCTGTTTCTGGCACAGCAGGCTAACCTGCTGTGAGCGGACTTTGGTTCAAGACAAGCACAGGACAATATAAGAATAAAATGCAGCATAAACAGGGAAAATAATATACTTTATTTAGTGATTCAACAAATACTCATTGTGAACATAATGTGAGTTTGGGCTCTGTAGGCACACATATATACATAGTTTTTTATCTTTAAAAGAGCAAAATAACATATTGATAGAAGCATCACTACACATTGTCTTTCAAAATTCGATCACAATGTATATCACAGTACTCTTTTGTGTGTTTTACTGATAAATGTTTTCATCCAGCCTTCTGGATTTGTCCTCCTAGTGTTCTGTCAGGGTTTTTCACTTTTCTGACATTAAAATAGACCACAGTTTTAGATGTTAAACCGCTAGACAAAAAGATGTGTGGATTAATTTTGTTTCATTTCCTTAAACTGCCCTTTATAGAAATTTCCACAATTTAGATTCATACCAGAAGTGCAAAGACTTTGTCTCCACCACCTCAGTGAAAGATATTGCCAAATTTAGTGCTGTTGGTCCACTAAACGGAAAAGCAGACAGGCTATTTTGCAAAGACAATTTCTCATATCTTTAAATTTCCTATTTAGTTTTTATCTTGTTATTTTACAGTTGAAAATTAAACTCCCTTTATTCCCTGGTTAAACCAGAAACCCCACCAGAGCTTGTAAAACACTATACATCTTGAGTACATTTTATGAATGTTTGTATTTGTGTGTGAGTCTTATATGCAAACAACTGCATGACAGTTTAGATGAAAAGTCCACCATAGTCTTAGACATTGGAGTCCTTAGTCCTGATTTGATAGCACTGTTTGGGAGGTCAAGGAGGAGGTGTGGCCTTATTGGATGAAGTATATCATAGGAGGGGGACTTTGAGAGTTTAAAGATCTGTACCATTTCAAGCTGTCTGTTGCTTGTTAGCACTTGGAAATGTGAGCTTTTAGCTGTTTCTAATGCTATACATGCCATTCCTTATCATGATGGTCTCTTATCCCTTGTAACTAAGTACAAATAAGTGATTTTTAAAAATAAGTTTCATTTGTCTTTATATTTTATGACAGAAAAATAAAAATTATTAACTAAAGATCCCACTTATCCCGCTGGAGAGTGAGTTCCATTAAAGAAAAGGTGCGTATGCCAAAAAATGGATCAATGGCTTCTTGACAGAAGTAAATTCAGACATTATAACTGGTCAAAGGATGGTAAATAAAAGACAGTACTCAGATCCAATTATGATGTCTTTATTGCTCTTCCCCAAGGCTCAGGGATCACGGAGGAAGAGGAGAAGGGAAAAACATAAGAGCTGAAGAAGGATGGAGAATAGTGTTGTCAAGTTCTGTCTTGTGGACAGGACTTGGCTATCATACTCACAGACTCACAGTAACTATGGTTACCTGCTGGAGATCTGCTCAAGAGCAAAACAACTCACATTACAGTGTGGATGGACTGGGGAGGAGTTTCCAGGACCTATTCTTTACCCAGAACTACTGGTACTTGATAGCTACTGGGAGAGGAAGAATGATTCTTTTTGAAGGATGTGGCCACTACTGGATGTCCAATGGATGACTCATGCTCCATGCACTTATGAATAGCACAAATTGAACTTGGTGCATTATCAACAACAACACAAGAAAGACATGAACCTGGGAGGGGACATGCTGAGGGGGATACAGGAGATGAGGGAGGCAAATGATGTGTGGATATGATTGATCATTTACACTATATATATGTATAGAATTCTTAGGAATAAAGAAACTTATTTAATAGTGACAGGTGTTACTAGGTTATTACTATACTTCACCCCTTCCTTTACTTTCTATAAAATCAAGTATGTTAAGTATCTTGTTGACTTTAATGTTTTAGTAGAATTCATTGTTGTTCTCTCAGCAATAAAATTATCAGACTTTTGGTGTTTTGGAGTGTTTTAATGGCTATGTTTTATGATCCATACAGGCAAACACACCTTGATGAGGGATGAACCTTTACCACAGTCTGTCCTGTAAAGAATGCTAGCATTGTAACCCTCCTGTGGTGGGAAACACATCAGTTAATATTCTGGATAACATTGACTCATAGAAAGTATATATCTGACAAGCTTCTCTCTGAGCAAGAAAAGTTATAAATGCCTTTTTAAGAGAAGAGAGAGAGGTAGGGAAGAAAGCAAAAGACTGAATAGGGACAGCAAGGTGAATCGGCAGGTCAAGATGCCTCTCTCAGCCTGACAACCTTAGCTTCATGTCTGGGGACTAACATGGTGGAAGGAGAGGCTGTAAAAATGAAAGTTGTCCTTTGGTCTACATAGGATGGTCCTCATAAACATACCCTACTCCCTCACAGAAATAAATGTAAAAAACACGAATAAAAAGAATAAGTAATACATAAATTATAGTGTGGGTTTATTGGGAATGTGTTTAAACCATTTTATAGCATGGCACAAAAGGCAATCTGTCAAAAGTGGCACTTAGATAGATATAAGGACACAGTTTATCTTAGTAGGCAATTTTAAGTGAAATTAACAAAGGATATAAAAGAATTAAGGGAAAAAAGAAGACACAATTTTTTATTGACTTGGTCTTCCATTTTGCTGCACTCTAAAATTTATTAATAATGGTCACGTTGCATAATATAATTTTCCTAATTTGGAGTACTTAAGTGATAGTTTGTAAGAAATACAGTATAAAGTAAAACAAATACAGTTTTCTAGGGAAAAAGAATGAAGCAGTGGGTTCCAACTTAAATTCTAGTATATTTTTGATGGGCGGATTCATTATTTATTTATTTATTTTTTTTGTAAGTAGTGATTGCTTTAGTCATAAAGAAGACAGAAGAACCCTGATGGGTTTTATATTCAAGATGCTTTCTGCTTTCAAGGTTTAAAAGCACTCTTTAAAAGTGGCAACATAGATGGTATGGAGCTGTTTCTCCAAGAAGCGCTTATATGAATGCATATGCACATGTAATTTACTACATACAGGTCAAAACTATTCACAGGACCACAGAGTGCCACACACATCTCATCTCCAACATGTAAGATGTTGAGGATGCAACCATCCTCAATGTTTATGCTGGTGTTTGGACACAGAAATGACTTATAGTTAAGACTATTTTAAATTATATCTATGCATTTATGTTTGGCTACGGCATGTGAGTGCAGGTGCTTGTGGAGGCCAGAAGGAGGTGTCAGATTCCAATGGAGCTGCAGTTAGAGGCTGTTGTCAGCCACTCAATGTAGATGAGTGTTTGTAACTGAGCTCTGTCCTTCTATAAGTGCTCTGAACCCAGGAACCATCACTCCAGTTCTTAGTATCTGAACTTAATGTCTGCAAAACTTTCTACATTTGCATAAGCAATTCACCTGATTTAAATATTTCTTGTTATAAAACATAGTAACTTATGATTTAATATTCTCAATTCATCTCCTACTGAGTTTCTGTGAGTTTTTGCCTGATCAAATCTCTCACGGTGACATTTGCAGCTGTAGGACTGTGAGCCTGTCAGCCAGTGTGAGTTCATCATCCCAGGGCAACATGTCCAAAAGACTACAAAAAAAGCACCAGGTCCTCAAACAAAAGCTCTTCCAGTTTTTCTTTAAAATGGTAAAGGGTAGCTCATGAAAGTTGCAAATGTAGTGATAATTTCATGAGCTGGAGAGGGACTCATCTGTCTCTCCCTTTGACAATGTGTATTAACCTATGAGTTGAAGTTAACTGGAGCAGTGGGAAGGCACCTGCCGAGACACAGTCAGAGCTATTTCACAGAGATTCTCACTGATCTGTCGCAGAAGTTTCTTGAGTCTACATTACCATTTCCCTTCTTTTAATAAGCTTTTTGGATTTATGTGTAGTATTTATGTGCCTAGTGGGCATGTTTGTGCCTGTATGCAGATGTGATTGTGGGTGTGTTGCTTTATTTGCATATGGAGGCCAAAAGATAACCATGACCAGACCCTCCTACTGGCCTGAAACTCCCTGATTTGCCTAAACTGTCTAGCCAGAGAGTCTCTGACACCAGCCTGGTTTCATTACCTCGGTGCCGACATTATTGGTGTGTATGGTCATGCATAGCTTTTTCATATGGGTTCTAGGGATTGAACTCAGCTCCTTGTGCTTGCACTGCAAGCACTTCATCTGAGGTACCTCTTTGGATATATTTTAAAGTAAATTACAAATGATTACTGTTTTGTCAAATGAGATAGAAAATGAATTTTCTGATTCTTTTATTTTTAGCCGCCATACCAACTTTTTCTGAGTGCTAAGTATACAGCACTGAGGAGTGACTAAATTGATGATTTTGTAAAGCTGGTGAGCTATGAGTTGGACAGGCTGAGAACTCCCATGGCTCTGTGGGGAAGGAAGGATGCCAGGATGCAGGGGAGTGTGTCATGCTGGAGGAGGCAGGGAAAAGCTGAGGATTTAAGACAGGTCTTTCCAGTACAGCCTGCAGGAAATGACACAGATGAGAGACCTGTCCTTTCCTGTAACATCTTTGAGCATTTACAATTAACTGATACTCACTGAAACCTTTTCAGGTGAATGAGTGCCCAACAGAATGTTTTTGTTGTGTTTTTTTTGCTTGTTTGTTTTTAAAGAAACGGAGTTCTACTATATAGCTGCAGCACAGCTATTTCCTCTAAACTGAAATGTTCCATCTTCAATTAAGGGTGGGGAAACAAACAAAACTTACTAACCTCAGGAAGTTCCTGAAACTTACAAGCCCCGTCTCCAGCAGTAACAACTACATAGGAAAAGTAGACTCTGACCTACTGAGCTGTCTCCAAACAGTAGACTCAGGTATGTAACTTGTGTGAATCATTATAAATGCTGGGATGGATTTTCCTTTTATATAATTGTCATACATACTATGTAATTAACCCCACACCCATGCTTCTTTTAGTAACACAATAAACTTACTGGTTCACTGAGCTGGAATTGAATGGTGCTGTTTCTTTTGTCAGTGATCAGTGTCCCCTAATGGCATGTCTTTATAGAAAAAGACACAGTAGGATCCTTAGAAGCCTAAGGTGGCCTTGAACTCACAATTCTCCTACTGAGCCTCATAAATGCTGGGATTACAGGCACTTGCTATGATGCCTGACCCCAAATGCAGTTTTCTCACCACCAGGAATTTGAGTGGAATAACCGTACAAATCTGAGATTGCAAACTATTGTGATATTTTTTAGTGGTGGAGGGCAAAGTCAACTATTTAGGCAGTTCACTAAGTGGAACATTCTAGTACACGATCAGCCTCATAAACAAAACATGCACATTGGTTGTGATTGGGCAGCAAACTTCTTTAATAACCATCTGTCAGGCAACATACTCCATAAACCATCTGCCGTGAAATGAGCATGAAAAAAATATGTTGCTGCTGCAGCTTGGTGGGTGGCTAGATTAGAAGTCAAGGTGGCTGCCCCAGCGGAAGGGATAAATTGTTGTCAGAAAGCAGCAGGAATCAAGTCCAGAATTTAAAAAAAAATGTGACTCATAATGAAGCATCACATTAATGTCCTGTCAGAAATAGAGGAGAAAAAGGTTCCAGTTCTTTGGATTAGAACAGAGAAAACTTGCATTTAATTTTAATGTATTTAGTTTAGCTGTGTTTGAATTTTACTTTTGGAATTTTTGGAATATGTCTAAGTCTGGGGTGTGTATGTGTGTCTAGGCATGTGTATTTATCCATGTGTAAGCTCTATGTGCATATGCTAGGTATGTGCTCATGTATGTGGATGCCCAAAGCTGAAGTTGATGACTGGTGTCTTCTTTCATCACCATCCTCTTTATTTGTTCAGGCATGGTCTCTCAGTTGAACCCAGGGCTCATTGAGTTGTTTCATATAGCTAGTCAGCTTGGACTAGAAATTTCAGATCTCTATTTGCTTACTATTTAATTTTACTTCCTATTTAATATCAGTATTTACTATGAAACCACACTGTACAGAAGGAGCTCAAGGAAGAATCCTGTTACTGAGGAAAGTGCATGAAGAAATAATACCACAAGAAGAGAAGTTCAGATAGGAGCTGGGAGATGGTGGGCAAAGTACTTGTTGTGTAGACATGAGGACCTGAGTTCAAGCCCTAGAAATGATGTAAAGTAACTGGGGACTGTGATACCCAGGTTAGGCCCAAAAGTCAGGGCCAGAAACTTCATACTACAAATGGCAGCCCATAGTGGGTCAAATATACCCACAAAAAGCCATAGAAAGCTTAAAAAACATACTAGAGCACAGGAACTGAAGCCCAAAGCAGCTTCCGAGTTGTGTCTCTGAAGTGGCCCGCTGTAAAGAGACTGAGTGGTATATGGAATTAAATTATAAAATGCTGTGTTTGCTACATGCAACTTAAGGTGAACAAGGCCAGTTCCTGAGTCTAGATGTAAGCAAAGAGCTCTGCATGGTGGATTTAAGGTTTCTATTAATAAGGACAAAAAAGAATAGAGTCAAAGATGGCTTCTTAGTGTAGATGTTTTCTTGGATCAGCTTTGTTTGCCTGAGGCAAACTGAGGCTTGGCTTTTTGAAGAGAAGCTTCCCGATTCAGCCTTAGAGGCAAAACACTTGTGAGGTTTTTAAGAGGCCCTGCTGCCTAATACTTAAATAGAGTTAATGAGCAGCAGATGGCAAAGCTTTACTTGGTAATTATAAGGACTCTAAAATTCCCAGAGTACCTGGGTTAAAAAGATAAATTCTATGAAGTTAGACTAGGAGCTGGGTGGAGCCATCCACCCATCCTACCAAACTTGAACCTTAGCAGATTAAAGGTGTGTTCAGAAATTGAAATAAATAGAAGAATTCTTGGCAGATTAAAGGTGTGTTCAGAAACAGAAAGAAATAGAAGAACCTGGGTGTAGTAGTCAATCACCCTAGCCAAGCAAAGGTGTGGTCAGAGACAGAAAAACTTAAGAAATAAATATACAGTAAAGACAGTTTTTTTGTAAAAAAGTCTAAGTGATTTAGAATGTGTTGAAAATATATATACATAGGCATAGAGAAAGAAAAGGTATAGAATGCCTTTAAAAAAGAAAAGAAAGGTTAGAGAAATCCTTTAAAAAAAGAAATAAAGTAAAATAAATAAATAAATAATAAGCCACATAAAGATGGAAAATACAAAGAATGTCTGGATACTGTATATTATTGTCTTATTTTTAAGCTTCTTGAGTGGAAATGAAATAGTAAAAGCTGCTAAAAGACAGTTGATTATAAATGCTGTTGTATTAATTCAATCTACAAATTTGGTAAAAGAGTTGACTTTAAAACTGAAATGCAAAGATATGCTACTTTGGAGAAGAGGTTTTCTTTTTATTTTCACAGAAAATGAAAGACTGTTGATTTATTCCTGGATAAAGAACATAAAGTTTGATAGAGGAAGACCCCCTGAAAAATCTCCAATGGAATGGATGGACCAGATGATTCAGCATTTCAGAGCACCTCTGTTGAAGTTTCCTGAGCTCTGTATCCAGAACAACTTCAAGGAGACTGGCTGAGATGACCCAGCCTTACAGAGTACTCCACTGAAGACTTGTCCATAATCCTAAATTTTTCTTTGGATTTCTATGGGATTGCCAGTGTCCCCATTCAGCAGGAAGTAGCAGGAATGACACTCACATTCCCAAAACATGGATTATTTTATTTACAGTGTTGTTTACAGTTGTTATAGATAAGGGGGGGGGGGATATTAGATTTGGAGTTCTTTTTGTTTTAAAAAGAGAAAAAGGGATATGTAGGGGATTGTGTTGCTTCATGGTAAATAATTGTCCCACCCACTGGTCTAATAAAAAGCGCTGATTGGCCAAAGGCAGTAGGAAGTGTGGGCGGGGCTACCAGACTAAGAAAACTCTTTAGAACAGGAAGCACAGAGCAGAATGCCAGAGAGAATGCCAGAGAGAAGCCAGAAGAAGCAGAGGACAACTATGCTGCTCTAAGAAAAGGTATGGAGCCTCATGGCTGAACAGGATTTGTCATGGGTTGCATGAAGGGTAGAGAGCTAGCAAGTGATATGCCTGGGCCTTAGGCTGATCAGCCAAAAACTATTGAAAGCATCTGTGTGTCTCTGCGGGTCTGTGGGTCTGCGGGCCTAGACCTTGAAGCTAGGCCAAACCTCTTACAACACTGGGGACTGTGATACCCACCTACAATTCTGGTGCTGGGAAATGGTGACAAGCTGAAATCATTTGGTTTTAATTGTCAATTTAGAGTCACCTAAGAAGAGGGTCTCAATTGAGGGGTTATCTGGATCAAGTTAGTCTGATGGCATTATCTTGATTATTTATTGAGGTAGGGGACCCACCTTATGTGTGACCCACCTTGAATGTGGTTTTTATGGTTGCAGACTGTATAAAAGTAGAGAAAGTGAGCTGAGCAAGAAGCAAACCTATGTGTTTTTTTCTCTTTGCCCTTGACTGTGGATATGTTGGTTTAAAATCACACCTCTGTGGCTTCCTGCAATAATGAACTACAAGCCAGGACTGTAAACTAAATAAACCCTTTGTCTCCTGAGTTGTTTTGCATAAGGGTGTTACAATGTAGTTGTTTCTTGGTCTTGGGCAGCCAGAGGCCCAGACCCACAGACTTGTAGCTCCAGACCCCTTAGCTGCCCGCTGCTCCTGCTCAGGCCCCCTGAAATGACTCAAACGCTTATATTAATTTCATGCTGTTTGGCCTATGGCTTAGGCACATTGCTAGCTAGCTCTTACATCTTAAATCAACCCATTTCTATTAATCTTTCCTGCCACATGGCCCGTGGCTTACCTGTGTTCCTTTCATGTTGCTCCTTTGGGCTTCTAACTTAGTTTCTCCTTATATGTTGCTGATCCTTTGGGCTTCTGGCTCCTTCTGTCTCTGACTCCGTCCTGCTCCTCCTACCTATTCTGATTTCTCCTCCTACTTTTTCTATGGTGCCTGTCATGGGCCAAAACAGCTTCTTTATTTAAAGATTGCTATTCACAGCATACAGAAAGACATTACCACATCATAAGGGTAGTTGTCAAAGCAACAGAGAGGGAACAAGAACCTAGATCCTTGGTGCTTACTAGCCAGGCCCTCTAGTCCCTGTCTGAAAGAGGTGGAGAAGAATTGAGGAAGAAATTTGAGGTTGTCCTCTGGACTCTACATGCACATACATGCATTTGTACCTGCATACCTGTGTACTAACAGATATATGAACATGCACACATATACAAGTTCAGGGTACCTTAGAGTATAACGGTATTAAGCAAAACTTATTTTAGTAGCAAGTACAAGAAACTCTTTAATAAAATTAGAGGAAATGCACAAAATAGATTTGGGAATTGAAAAATGAAAGACTATTCTTTTGTCAATACTGGCATAAGGAAATAAATAACTTGGTGGGGAAACTTTTGAAGACCAAGAAGCTCCAAAGGCTAGGAGCAAATCTTTATATTTTATTTTTCTGGAAAATAGATGGTTTCTTTGATGATATCACGAAGACTAATGCATAAGGAGAAATGGTTTCAATATGAAAAAATAACACATAAGAAGAGTCAGTATTGGAACTCTATGTTAACAATATCCTACCTGTATTTCTGTGATCTTTTCTTCTAGAGATAGTCTTAATTTTGGGTGATCATAGAGCAAACATTCATGTTTATTTTAGGGATTAGAAATATTATATGAAATTCTTGTGTGTATGTAGTGTGTGTGTGTGTGTGTGTGTGTATGTGTGTGTGCGTGCATGTGTGTATGTCAGAGGTTGGCACTGGATATCTTGTTCAATTGTTCTTTCTGTTATGGTTTCGTTTTGTTGTTTTGAAACAGGTTCTCTCACTGAACATGGAACTCACTGCCTCAGCTAGGCTGGCTAGCTGTCAAGCCTCAGGGATGCTTCTCTCTCCACCTCCCAGATTTGGGATTATGAACATGTACTTCCACATCCAGTTTTAAAATTATTTAAATGGGCATCAGGGATCTGAAATCAGTTCCTAATGCTTCCACAGCACTTCACGAACTAAACCATCTCCTCAAGCTCTGTATCTTTTCATTGTCTTAGAAATGAAAATGGACACTATAGAGGAGTGTGAATTGTTCCAGATCCCCAGACAGTTAAGCTCAGCAGTGGACAGAAGAGACGGAAATGCAAGCACAAACTTCTAGATCATCATAATGCTAAGTCCCAGGGCAACAAAATTGCCAGAATGCAGAATTGTTAGCATTGTCAAAAATTTTGTCATTGCTTTGTGACTGTTGGAAGATTGCCTTTCTTCCCCACCAGTCCCACCCCGAAGGTCTACCATGCACTCTTGTTTTTCAATATTTATATTTTTCAATTTTCATTTTCAGAAGCTAAACACTGACACTTAAGCTGAAAGGACTCCTTTAGGAAGTTTCTTCATAGCAGTGAATTTTCAGCCTTGGCCAACTGAAGCGTTCCTCACTGCCATCACCATCTTCACCTCTTCTTCTGCCATCCAGATTGCTGAGGGAGGCTTGAGATCTATTTTAAACTAATTGTTTTTGACAGGCCAACTGTACCAAACAGGATGAAATTATAACCTTTCAGTTAATTGTTGTGATTATCTACTTAGCATAATGTGCTTGCCTGTCACATTAAGGAGATGCCTGCTGGGAGGAGATGTCTGGTGGCTTGAAGTATGAAGGGTGTGACTTAAAATTTTAGGGGAGAGGAGAGGTGAGGGAGTGTGGGAGGAGAGGAGAGAGGGGAGGCTGCAGTTGGGATGCACTGCATGAGAGAAGGATGAATGAAATTTTATAAGGACAGATAAAAATATGGTATACACACGCATAGACCAAAACAAACAAACAAAATCAAATAGCTTGCACATTAAGGACTAGAACAGGGAGCTGACCCATGTCTTTACTTTTCTACTGATGAGCAGTGTGTCCGTACACACTCCCTCAGACTGTCTTCTTTCTATGATAAGAATTTGAAAGAAAATAATGAACGTAAGATTTGGTGACAGTTAAGTTCTGAATATGAGATGTCATATACAGATTCATGTGTTTTAACCCGTAGTCTCCAGTTGGTGGCGCTGTTTGGAAGATAATAAAACCAGTAAGAGGCTATGGCTCCTTGGGGTGGGCTTGAGACTTGAAAACTGACTGCTCTTCACTTCTTCATGTTCAGCTTCCTTCCTGCAGACAAACTATAATCTGTCTACTTCCTGCCTCTGTCATGCCTTCCCTGCAATGATGATCCATATCCTCTCTGGCACTGTAAGCCAAGATAAACTCTTCCATAATCTGCTTTTTGTCAGTTCTAAAAATAATTTTTAAAAAAAGTTTTAATCTTGACAACAGAAAAATAACTAATACGCTGACACATTGAAATCCACATTGTAAAGAAATACGAGGGAACGCAAAAGAATATTCGTATTGAGGGCACCTCATGGTGGAGCAGTATACTGACTGAGATACTTCTATGGGGCATAGAGAGACAAGAGCAGGGTTCATAGCTAAAGCACATACCCTTGATCCTTTAATTTTAGCTGCAGGAGTGAAATAGACTTTCAATGAAAGGTCTCTGAGCATAAAAAGAAAGCAGGGGCTGCCTGAAAGAGGAACATGAGGAGGAAACAGCTCAATGCAGGGACCTGTGCGGAGGTTGTTTCTCTTACAGATTTCACCAGAAGACCCCTTTACTTTTCATTTTTATTCAGAAACATTATAGGGAAGAAGGACGGTTGAGACATTAACTATTAGTTTTATTTTTCTGTGAAAGGATAAAGAATAATAATATCCACACTTCAATTTCAATTTATACTAGGTAAAGACAAGGAGAATCAGGACTTGTGGTTATATATAGGTCTGGGACCAGGAAGTAGCAGACATAAAGGCTCTCTTGGTGTTTGCTGTGAGAACAAATGCTCATTTTATGGGTCCACCCTTGAAACAGTAACCTTATTCTAATTGGCTTTGATATTATTCATAACTCAAAGATAATTAAAGTGTATTCAATACTTTAGAGAGGGCACCAGAAGTCAAACCCTTCCTTTGGATCCCTCCTATACTTCTCTAGTATCTGACATCAGAAAAAGACAGTGTAATATCATCTGGGCTCTGTCACCCAATAACTTTAAATCATTGTTTTTTAAAGTTACCAAGGTTTGTCTTTATCCGTTCTGCAATGTGTATGTTTGAGTGGGGAAGCTCCCACTTATGCACTATAAAAGTGAGCAGCAAAAGTGTAGGTTCCACATTTAAAGACATTCTGAGGAACCATATAGAAAAGGGGCTGGGTAGATGACTCAGTGGGCAACATGCTACAAGCATGACAACCAAAATGTAGATCCTCAGAACCCTGTATGTGGCCATGTGCATATATGATCTCAGCTTTCCTATGTTCAGAATCCCTGGAAGCACACGGAACTATTAGATTGGTGTTCACAGTGTCTTAGCCGGAGGCCCTGTCACAATATGTTAGAGAGCGAAGATCGCTACCTTAAGTAGTCCTCTGGTATTTGCATACATGCCATGGACCATACACAGACACATAGACACATATACATATGTAAACATGCACAGACACAAAGGGGGGATGTAATAAACCACACATCAAAAAATGGACTTATAGATTCAACATGGCCAAGACCCTAGAATATTTTGTTTTGCAGCTGGAAATGAATCAATAGTTCACATGACATGTATTTATTTGCATTTGTTGTCCTAGATATTGTGTTGAATAATAACACTTTTCCTTTAATTATTTAATGATTTCTTTTTTTAATAGGGCAATGGAGATCAAACTTGAGGCCCTAAGAAAGCTAAGTAAACATTTTATCACTCAGTCAAATCTCAGCCTTCAAAGTTTCAGATAACAAGAAGTGAAGTTGGGCCAGTAAGATGGCTTAGAGGATAATGCCCTTGCCACAGTATAACAGGGAACCACTGTTTGTAACTTGAGAACCACTCAAAACCTGAGCACTCTGGGTCATCCCTGGAGGCGGTGGATCTTTAGGGGCAAGATGACTATATAAGTTACCAGTGAGAGACTTGTTTCAGTAAGTAAAGTAGAAAGTGAGAAAAATTTGTGTGATAAACCTCTATAGACTCTGCATGTGTACACATGTACATGTGCATGCACACACACATATATACTTATACACCTACATAGATGCATGTTGTGGTAGTTTGAAAGAATATTATCCTCATAGGGAGTGGCACCGCTAGGAGAAGTGGCTTTATTGAGTAGGTGTGGCTGTGTTGGAGAAAGTTTGTCACTGGGGGGTGGGCTTCGAGGTCTCTTATGCTCAAGTCATGCCCAATGACACAGTTCACTTCCTGTTGCCCATGGATCATGATGTAGACCTCTTTGTTCCTTCTTCATCATCAAGTCTACTTGCATGCTGCCATGTCCCACTGTGATGATAATGGACTAAATGTCTGAAACTTTAAGCCATCCCCCCCCCATTAAATGTTTTACTTTATTATAATTGCTGTGGTCATGGTGCTCTTTACAGTAATAGAAACCTGAACTAAGACACATTTGTCAGTGCACCTCAGTCTCTTAATCAACACACACACACACATATATATGGGAGAGAGACAGAGACAGAAGATGGAGGAAGAAGGAGAGAGAGAAGAAGAGAGTGGGAGTGAGGAAGAGAGAGAGAGAGAGAGACAGGGAGACAAAGGGGGGAGTTGGGTTGAAATTATAGGTTTTTGAGACTCTTGTGTGTTAATTTAACTAACCCATCCATTTGATTAGATCACAAATGAGCAGGTTATCTAGGAATACCTATATGTGAGGTAATATCAATTGTACAGTATGCATTAAAGTTGTGCATTGTTTAACTATAGCATGTGAACTGTACTTCAGTAAACAGTCACAATGCGAGAGAAATATAGGGAGAAATAACAGTTAGTGTAAAATAGGACCTTGGGAACATCCTGAAGAAGGAGAGCAACAATGCAATTGTGTTAGAAGTGATGGAATTAAAAAACCAAAAGTCAGTTCAAAATCTGTGCCAATGTGGAATGTGTCAGTTTTGATTACTGTAATAAGATATTGAAAATGGTAATATGAAGGAAATATGGGAATCTCTCACTACAACTTCTTATTCTAGAACTAATTAAATTTTAAAAGTTAAAGAAAAGAATGCAATGAAATCTGTTTTGCAAAAAATATACTAATGGGTTAGTTAAGATAAACTTATTCCCAGTAATTATTTTTAAAATATGTCAACATATCCTAAAGAAACATTTGGGTGCTGGATAAATGTCTCAGTGTTCAAAATCTATTAATACTTTTGTAGAGGGCCCAAGTAGAGAAACTCACTACTTCCTGGAACTCCAGCTCCAGAGGATCTGATGCTGTCACCTGGCCACCGTGGGCACTGAATTCATACATACATGATAAACAGTGAACTAAATCACTTTTTTAAAGAGGCAGTGAATATGGCAGGATATTGGGGTCACAGAGAAGGGAAGTTGTAGGGTTGAGACAGTGGACTCTGGATGTGGGTAGGCTGGACTGCAATTCCTTTTAGGCAGTCAGCCTGCTGGTGACCTTTGGGAAAATGGTCGCTTTCTGTTTCAGGTTCTCATGGATGAGATCAAAGTCACCACCATGCTGGGCATTGGCAACACAGTTATTTTAAAGTTCTGTAAGTGGCATCTTCTTTTACTCTAAAAGTTAATTTTTTTTCTTTAAATAAAAACAAATGGTGTTTCTCACTGGTGCCAAGTAGGGTTGTGTGTGTGTGTGTGTGTGTGTGTGTGTGTGTACACATGTACACAGGTGGACATGTGTAGAGCTCAAAAATTGAAGTTGGGAGTCTTAGCTGCTCTCAACCTTAATTTTTGTAACAGTTTCTTTCAGCAAATGTGTAGCTCACTGACTCACCTAGACTAGTAATGGGATTATAAACACACACACACATGCCCATATACATATATACTCACATAACACACACACACACACACACACACACACACACACACACACACACACACAATGTGATTTCTTGGAAATTGAACTATTAATTCTCATATATCTATGGCAATTCCTTTACCTTCTGTGCCGTCTATTTAGTCCATGGGTGAGTCTTTAGAAGAAGAAAACCAGGAATTTTAGAGGTTAGAGGTGGTGAGGTTAGGGCATTGAGTCACCATGACTATGTCTTTGCCATCATTGCAGTCATTAAGGATTCTCCTTTGCTGCAGGGCATTGCTTGTTTCTTACTCTGGTAAGAAACATAGTTTTCTCCTTCTGCATGGTTTGAATCCCGTTTACTACATTTCAGACTCTTCAGACAGATTTATGTTTGGTGCTGTCAGTGGTAACCACTAGAGATTAGACTGTAGAAGGAGAAAAGATATCTACTGTCAGCGATAGCAAGAGAAATGGAAGCCACACCATTTTCATGTGAAACAACAGTGGTATAGACAGAATTGGGCCAGATAGGATCTTTGATAGTAATGAAGTGCACAAACATGAAAATTAATTGTTTTAATCAATTAATATAAATAAAAATTGATTAAAATAAACAAGGTCAGTCCGATGGCATAGTAATGCTGATGTGTGAGAGTTACTGGTTACAGCACACAGGAAACCCGTTTTCCTAGTTAGCTTTAACTGTTAACTTGACACAGCCTGGAGTCCCTTGAGAAGGGATTCTCAATTGAAGGGTGGCCCAGATCAGACTAGCCTGTGGGCTGGTCTTCATTATCAGTTGATGTAGGAGTCCCAAGCCTACTACTCTGTGTCACCATTCCTATGTAGTGGGATTCAGGTATCAGCTGATAAGGTCCGAAGATGCTTATCCAGGGTCCCAGGCTCCTGAACAGGGAGTGGCCAGCCCCATTCATAAAAAAACTGCTGGGATCTTAATGAAAAAAAAAGAGAGAGAAAGAACGGGGCCCCAAGATCTCAGCAGCCTTTCGGCATTCCTACAGTTGGGTTGCTAGTTTGCACAAGAAGCTAGGCTAAGTGTGAGCCAGCGAATGAGCCAGAGCACAAGGCAGAAAACAGCCTTTTCCTCATAGTTTCTACTTAAGTGCCCTCTTGAGTTCCTGGCCTGACTTTGCTCAGTGATGGAGTATAATCTATAAATTGAAATGAAGCCTTCTCCCCTAATATTTTTTAAATCAGAGTAACTTATCAGAGCAATAGAAATCAAACTAGAACTCATTATTCTGAAGCCCATGACGGATTGAGTAGTAGGATGCACTTGAGGCTTTCAAGTTGATACAACCTAGAGTCTCCAGAAAACATGGAAACTTGAAGAATTGCCCCATCTGATTGCCCTTTGCCTGTATCTGTGAGGAATTATCTTGATTGATGATTGATACAGCAGGGTCCAGCAGATTATGTCACCCCGAGCATGTGACCATGGGCTGTATAAGAAAGCTGTTTGTTAGCTCAAGAGAAAGCCACCAAACAGGGTCTAGTTACTTCCCTCAACGATGGAGTAAGCCAAATAAACCTTTTCCTCCCCCAAGTTGCCTTTGCCTGCAGTGTTTTAGCACAGAAACATAAAGACAGTTAGCATACCTTCTATGGCTTGAATCTGAAGTGCTCCCCCAGGCTCCCAGTTGGGATGTTTGGTCTACAGGTTGGGGTGCTCCCCCAGGCTCCCAGTTGGGATGTTTGGTCTACAGGCTGGGGTGCTCCCCCAGGCTCCCAGTTGGGATGTTTGGTCTACAGGTTGGGGTGCTCCCACAGGCTCCGAGTTGGGATGTTTGGTCTACAGGCTGGGGTGGAAGTTAAAAGACTCTGTGGCTTCAGGTTGTAGGACCTGATGAACAGAAATAGATGGCTTTGGTCAGTCTACTATGCTCAGTCCTGTTCTGTGCCAGACAGACCTATGTACCATGTATTCTGGAGAGCCAGAGTCAAAGCAGTCATATCCAGTTCTTCTATGTTTCTGATCTCTTTCTTTGAGTTATCTCTATCCCTCTAGTTTAGGGCAGGGAAAAACAAGACCTAAGTTCTTAGAAGTTTTCTCATACTAATTAAGTCAGGAATAGGTTTGAGAGATTAAATATGAGAACTCTGATTAAATTTGAATTTCAGAAAAAATGTGTTGATAATTTTTATAATTTTATATTGGCTATATACTTTGTTTCCTTAAGGAGTCCTGGAAACAGCATAAGAATTTCTGTGAAGTGTTTAAGAATTTCATTAGCTATTAAATATTACATGGTATGAGTCACAATAGACCGAGAATAAATTGAATGTGTTCAGTCTAGAACATGACGTTTAAGGTAAAAGGTTTGCCAGTTCCATGGTTTTCCGTTTCTCAACAGGCAGTGGATGGTGTCCAACACTCCAAGCCAATGCTTAAGTGTAGCCCTCACTTGGAGATATTCATACAGGTCTACTCACTTATTTAGAGAAAGGAGTTGAAGCTCAGCAAGCTTAATTTTAGGAAAGTCTCCAAAACACTAATATAGGTTAATTTCTATAGAGCTTGCTTCCACACTTGCAAAATATTTCTGTTTATTGAATATATTATTTTCCATTATGTCTGTATCTAGTACCACAATCTTTCTTATTATGAAGTTCCCTTCAACAGTTGATATCAACTAATTTTGCTACCTATTATTGGTCATTGTGTATATACTTTTATTGTTGCTGAGACAATGGGGAAAAAAGAAGCAATGTAAGTAGAGAAGGACTTATTTTGGCTTGTAATTTGATATGAGACAGTCCACCATGGTGGAGAAGAAACTGTGATGGGAGCAGGAGGTTGGATGTCTGGTCACATGGAATCAGGAAGCAGAATGTGAACAGGAAGTACAACCAGGCTAAAAAACTGAAAGCCCTTTCCCCCAGCCACCCATCCTCTAGGCTTCCAGTTAGATGTCAGTACATAAAAGTTCCATGACCTTTTGAAACAGCATCACTAGCTGAAGACACATGCCTTTGTAGGTGACACATGCCACATTCAGATTATGACTTCCATTTTTCAACCTCCAACTAAAATCCTCCCATGTTAGAGTCATGCTTTATATTCTGATATATCCTTATACACATAGAAACTCCTCAGCTATAGGTTTTCATCATGGGAAAATCAAGAGGACCTAGATTGATAATTAAAAAATATAATTTTAATGTTGGTTTCCAGTATGTAGACAGATACCTAAAACACTGGAATTCATTGGCCTGAGATCTTCATGATGGTAAAATCTAAGTCATGGTATAAGCCAAGATATACACGTGATTTTGGTGATGAAAGATTTGAACAATGGCCTACAGATAACAAAGCAAGCAGCACTGTATTATGGTTGTATATAAACTTGATTTTTAGTCTCTGGTGTTAGAGGGTTTGAAATGAAATTCTTTCCTAACTCCCTTTTGCTCGGTTTGAAAATTCTGAGAGATATGGTTGGAACTCACTTTCTCACTGGCAAACAGTTCTTGAAATAAAGTACAAGCCACATACAGTGTGGCTTATTCTTCATCAGTACTCAGCTGCTTGATGAAGCACTGCCCTGTCTGTCTCAGAACAGCTCTAAGTGAGGTCAACTCTGAAATGATAAAAGGTTGTCTAGCAAAAGGCTAACTCTAACTAATATGCTGCAGGGATGGGACTCATATCTTTATGACCAGGGCTTTGACTGAGATTCCAAATTTAGAGACAGAGAATGGGGCATGAATCAGTCTCAGATACATGAAAAATGGATCAATCATATACCTGGTTAAAAAAAATTCTAGTTAAGCAAAATGATGATATGAACCTATTGAAATGGTTTAGCCAGTAAAAGCGCTTTCTACCAAACATGTCGACTTAAACTGAATCTCCCAGACTCAAAATGATGCATGAGAAAACCAAGTCCCTACAACCTCTATGCATGTGTGCTCCCTGCTCCACAAAGAAATAAATATATAAATGTAAAAACAAATTGTTTTTGCTGTGCTGTGATTTTTAAAAAAATAGATTTGCTTCTTATGTGTAAAAGTGTTTTGCTTACATATGTATGCAGTATGTGCATGCATGGTCCTGATGAAAATCGAAAGAGGGCTTTGGATTCTCTGAACCAGGGAGATACAGTCCGGTTAGCAGGTCGGTTTTGCAAACTGGATCTGGGTCTTATACAATAGTAACAAGTGATTCTAGTTACTTAACCAAATTTCCAGTTCCTGAGAACAGATTTTACTCCTTCCTTTCTTCCTTCCTTTTCTATTTTTGTGAATGAATGAAGAATTTTGGACTACTGAAGGTATAATATTGTCCAGGTTGATACATTGTGCTTCTAAGGATGTTAATCACAGCAAATCATATAAAGTTAACATGGCTTTGTCTCTCTAGAGCTTGCCAAATATGACTTTGACCCAGAAATTCGTTTTGTTGTCTGTTCCTTGCAGGCATACAAGCAAAGATGTACATAAAAAGTACTCTATTTTTTAAAAAACAAAATTTAGAAGCAGCTATCTTGAATATCTAACAGTGAAAGAATGGATAAATAAATTATGCTTGTAAGTTAGAATCATATGGGATTTAGACCATTTTATATTAGTTTCTTACGATATAGTATTAGATGGAAAGACAGGATAGAATACTGTACCTATAAAACTTCACGTTTTGAATATCACATAAATATTTGTAGTAATCTGGAATGGGATAAAACAGCACAATGTTGAAAAGTCTCTAAATGGCATTCCAGTGTTATGTTCATATATATGTATATGTACAATCTGCACATATACTATGTATGTATAACACTTGTATGTCCTCCCTTTATTTTCTAACATAAGACAATAACCTTTATTTTCTCTTTCCTTTCCTCTTTTCACCGTCATCCTTTCTCCTACATTTTCTCCTTTCTCTCTCACTTCTTCCTTCTTTCCTTCCTGCGCCCTTCCCAGTTGACTTTCTTGTATACTTCTGCAGTTCTGTGGAGAAAATCCAGGGCATCACACACATCAAGTGATCATTCTGTCATGAAATCCACCCCAGTCTTATAAAGGACTAACATATATATGAAATCAAAAGTTATATTGATTTTTTTAAAGCTCACTGAAATATTGCCAGGAACCTCTACCCATAGACACCAGGTTTAATAAGCTACTTATGCACTATCATGCAATGCTTCTTCTTCTTCAAATGTAGATATTATGTGCTCAGCACTGCACACATGAACATACATACCCAGAGAAAACTATGTGGGCAGTAGGACACCTAATGAGAAGTAAATGTATACTGTAAGAAACGAAGGAATAGGACAGGGAGTGGGGATCTTTTTGTGATAAGCATAGGACTTTATTGAGACAGTTAGGGATATGGAAATGGCCTTACAATTACCTGGGAAGAGCACCCTTACTGGAGGAAGAACAAAGGAAAAGGTCCCCAGTTAAGCATGGAGAAGATGGTAGGGATTCAAAAGCAGAAAATGACACTGAAGGCAGAGTATACAGAATCTTGTCAGCCATGAAAATATTGGTATTCTGAGAATAGGTTACAACCAGATTAGTCAGAGATTAGCTGGTTGTCAAGGGCTGTTCTACCTGAAATGGGAACAGATGGGCAATCAAAGGGTAAGGAGGGAGGAAGGGCCAGTTTAGAAGCTTTCCTTATATCTTTCTGTCATTTGATATTTCTATAATTACAACTTAACTAGGATGGTGGGGAAGCTGTTCCTGGAGAGCAAAAAAAGCCTACTCACCCTAGATACACAACCAACAAGACTAAAGTAAAGATACTGCCAATGTCTAGTTCAGTGAACCAATGCATGTATAGGCTTATATGAATGTGGGTGAGGGGTTACTTATGGGACTCGAGACAACTGCATCAGCAAAAACTCATTCCAGAATGAAAGACTGAAACCCTGGAGTTCTCTGCATAACTTGAAGGAAGCTCGTGGGTCAGAAGTCTCTTCCAGGCTGCTCTAATTGTCTTAGTTCCTGAGCACCTCAGCAGACATCACTGCTCATGTAACTTTGGGAAGGAAGGAGACTTGTGCACCTGAAATTTCTAATTTATTTACTTCCTGACCCTTAGAGAGTCACCCTTTAGGACTTTCTGACTCTTACAAAGCATCTCTATAGAACAGAATGTTTCAACTTGAAGGTAAATACTATACCACATGCCATATTATGGATATGGCTAAAGATGCAACTGTGGGGAATATGAGAGGGACCGGGCATCAGACACAATAAACAGCAGTAAGAATCTTGTCAAGATTCTTATTTGACACACAAGACAACCATTTTTGTCTTTTCTGAGGTACCTATCACTCCCGTGTGAGGTACAGAGTAGCAGCTGGGGAGAGAGAGACAGGGAGGTTTTATTTTGAAGATGTTTAACTTGGAGAACTTATTTAATATGTTCCTGCAGATAGTTTCAGATAGCAGAGAAAGAGGCAGGAGATAATATAAAGTTGGTTGGGTAGTAAGGTGGTGAGGATATGGGAGGAAGTGGAGGAGGAGAAAACAGAATCAAAATATATTGTATGAAAAATATTTTTGATGAAAAATAAAGATGATTATTGCATCTATTAAAAATACAAAATACAAAGAATATGAACAAATATTTGGTGATGATAGACACCTATCCCTAAATACTTAAGAAATTAGGGCTGGAGGAGCTAAGCTAACGTGCTGAGTGTAGATGGATAGTAGTTCTGAAGATGGACCTTAAAGCATATAAATTTTAGACATTAGGTGGGCCGGGACTAGAAATGCAGCTCAGTTCATAAAGCAATTGCCTAGTATTAAAATAGCTTTGCTCGGACAATATAGCCATGAAATGTCACCTCTTGAAGGCTGCCTATCAAGAGCCAATAAAGGATTCCTGTGTCTCCTCTTTGCCAAAATGAAGGGTCGAATTTATCCATTTTTTAAATAAGGGTGATAAGAAAGATGTTCCTGTTGACCAGAGATGAGAAGAGTTTTCCACTGACCCCAGGGGGGTGGGGGTTAGAATGAATGAATTAGAATAACAAGAAACATACCTGCCTCTTGTCCTTAGCTATGAAGATATTGGATTAGCAACTTTAAAATAGATAAGGTTGTGCACATGCTCTCTCTCAGTCTATAGTTTAATATCATACATTTTAATATAATTTTGGATAGTCAAGGAAAGAAGAATATTCTGGAATTGTCATAAGGAGTAAGCAAGATTGAATTTCTGCTTTAGATTTTAAATACACTAGTTGTGTACAGGAAGAAGCAAACAAACATGGAGGATTTTCACATTCAAAAGAGGAGCAAACTGAGTCATAGAAAATGTAGCATTTGTTGAAAGTGTGAGTATTTAAAAGGGGTGTATATTAGTTACATTTTTCATTGCTAAAATAAATACCTGCTGAAAAGAATCTGAAGGAAGGAAAAGTTGATTTTGGTTCCAAGACAGAGGAGATGCAGACCATTGTATCAGTAAGACATGGCAGCAGACAGAGCAGGCTCAATGATCCTACAGTGTCTGAATTCAGGATGGAGAGCATGAGTAGAAAGTGGGGACAGGAAAGAAAACCCGGAGGCATGCCTTCAGAGACTCACTTCATCCAGGAGGCTGTGCTTTGTAAACTTTTGTAATCTTCTCAAATAGCAGCACCAGCTGTGACAGCCATGTATTCAAACATGTGAGCCTATGGGGGACATTTCATTCAAACTACAGTGTGAAACCGGATCACATTGCATGAAACTGTTACTGAGCCAGGTCCATTTTCCCTGCTGAACAACACACTAATCCTAAAAATAGGCAGTGAAGACAATGTACAGAGGAGGATGCATCCGAAGTCTGCCTTTCAAGGTTGGTTATGGGTTAAGGAGCGTGGTGATTTAGAGAATTGGGACAGCTGCTTACAGATGAACTAATCCAAGTTACACACATGTTTAATCAGATGCCATGGGGGCTCAGGCTCGGGGAACATCGGTGTCAGCTGGTGGCTGGTGGAGTATTTGGTTCACTAGACCAGGCCCAAGACCTTTGTCCAGGCCCATGAGAAGCTAGCTGTTTGGGGGGGAAAAAATTCTTCAATCCTCTTAAAATCTAGCCTAGGCAACTATTAGCACCAGAACAGGCCATGAGATTCATCTATAACAAAGATAGAGGGAGACTCATATTGTTTAACTGTATGACCACCAAAATTAGTAGAATTTTAAATTTTATTTAAATTGTGTGTGTGTGTGTGTGTGTGTGTGTGTGTGTGTGTACATATATGTACCTGTTCACATATGTTCATATATGTGAGCTGGAGGCCAAAAGACAACCTTAGGTACCATTTCTAAGGCACCTTATATTTTGAGATAGTGTCTCTCATTGGCACATGACTGGTTAGGGCTAGGCTGGCTGGCTAGGAAGTTGTCTCTACCTCTCTTGAACTGTAATTACAGGAAGTTATCACTGTATCTGGCTTTTACACCTGCTTCTAGGGATCAAAGTCAGGTTCTGATGCTTGTAAGGCAAACACTTCACTGAATATACCATTTCACAAGCTTCAGTTAGTGTTTTCTACAAGGACTTAAAAGCAAGTCACTGATAACACGTGGAACTGGAAGCTTGCTTCTTAGTTTCACTTGGTTTTAATATGAGGAGTGATCAGATTAGTGGCTAGTGGTGTCCTGCATGAATTGCAGTTTTCAGAATTACTGTTAGCCAAGTTTTCCTCTATATGGGTCATGCAGTAAATACTTCAGGCTTTATTGGTTAAGCATAAAGCTGAGGATTATGTAGTTTCTTACATAACCCTGTAAGCCATTAAACTCGGTAAGAAACAAGGCTGAGAAGATATTCCTGTTATAGTAAGTTTCTGGCCTGTCCGGCCTGTGGCCCAGACACGCAGAACCACAGCCCTGCAGTCCAACAGAAACACAGATGTTTACATTAGTTTTATGCCGATTGACCTGGGGCCCAGGCATATTGCTAGCTAACTCTTTACTCTTAAACTAACCCATGATTCCTATCTTGTTCAGTCATGCAGCTCAGTACATTTTCTCAGAGGAGCGTTTCAACTTCTTTCTTCTCTGAATCTGTTGCTGTCTCTTCATGCTGTCTTCATGGCATCTCTCTGTTTTGTCTCTGGCTCCTCTGCTCTGTTCTTCCTGTTCTCAGAATTTTCCTAGCCTGGTAGACCCACCCATACTTCCTGTCTGCCTTTGGTCAATCAGCATTTTTATTAAACCAGTAGAGGGGCAATTATTTAAAATGTAACAACATAATCCCACTACATACCCCAACCAGCAAAGCTGAAGATCTGAATTCAATGTGAGACTCTATATGAAAAAGCCAGGATGGCACAGTTTGTAATCAGCCCTGGGGAGGGAGAAAAGTGAATGTCTGTGCTTTCTATCTGGCTAGTCTAGTCTACTTGGTGAATTCCAACCTAGTGAGAGAACCCATCTCAAGAAAAAAAAAAAAAAAAAAAAAAAGCTTGGCTTTATCTAAAAACCTTTGGCTTCCACAGAAATGTGCAGCAGCACACTTGCACACGTGTGCTCACACACATGTGAACATACATACATCTGTACACACAGAGACAAGTCAAAAATGCTAGAACTATTTCCAGTCATTCTCCATACTCAACCAGAACTCAGGCCATGCATGTTGATACCTGATACAAAGCATGAAGAGGTTAAACTTCCCTTGCTTTTTAGCCACATCAACACAATTAGGATGCAATGACTGCCCAATACAATCCCAGAAGTGTTATGTCTTGTAACTTCCCAGCAATCCATTTATATTACCTAGTACTGTCATGGTGGCAACCAAACCCTTCCATTTCAGCTCCTGTTAACCTTCAGTATACTTAAAAAAGGGGGGAGGGAGAGATTATGTGCTTGTTTTTGCGAACATGCATTGTTTTGAGTGAGAATGTCCTCAAATAGGCTCATGTATTTAAACATCTGGTTTTCAGTTGGTGACGCTGTTTGGAAAGACTTAGAATGTATGGGCTTGCTAGAGAAACTATGTTTATTGGACTAGGTTTTGAGAGTGAAAAGCCTCACTCTGTTGCTAGTTTGCTATCTCAGCTTTATGCTTGTGGTTCACAGTGTGAAGTCTTTGGTTACTGCTCCAGCTACCAAGTCTGCCTGTCCCCATGCCCTTTCACAATGGTCATGACACTCTTCTCCCTCTGGAATGGCAAGTAAATAAAAATTTCTGCTTGGCTATTGTGTTTTATTACAGCAACAGAAAAGTAGCTAATTCCGTGTAAATGGCTGCATATTCCAGAAACATCAGATATTCATGAATTAGAGTTACATGACTTTGGGTTCTGGGATCCAAACTCCATTACTCTTCAAAACTAGCAAGTGCTCTTAATTGCTAAGCCATCTTGCCAATTTTTTTTTCCCTGAGAACTTGCTCTTTTTGGTGCTTTGTAAAAGACCATGGGATCCTAAATTTTTTATTATAATTCTGTGAGGCAGGTAGTAATTCTATTAATAAGTTGAGAAAACTGATTCATAAATTAATGTCTGGGGCTGGAGAAAGTGTGTCAAAGGCTGAAACCATGAGATTATGTACTGCTCTTGCAGAGGGCATGAGTTGAGTTCCCAGTACCCATTTCAGACAGCCCACAACCACCTGGAATTCCAGCCCTATTGGTATCCAGTGCTTTCATCTGACCTCTTTAGGCTTCTGGATTTATGTGTACAAGTGTCTATACACAGATGCAGACACATAGAGACACACACAAACAACGAGATTTTTAAAAGTTATTGTCTGCTGTGTCTAAAGGTGTCTAAAATCATTCTGCCTCATGCTATACATAAAAACATAATAATGCTATTTTATTGAAGTTTTTCTCACTTTTTTGAAGTTACTTACATTTTCATCTTCTTTGTTTAGGAAAAGTGTTGGCAATAAAGTAAGGCTTATAAGTGACTACAACTTTGTGCTTGTGACATCTTGAGGAGAGCCTATGTGTTCCTGCTTGCTGACCTATATTGTGGTCTCTCCTAAGCACTGGGCTTACTGAGCTGGCCTTATATCATTTTGATTATAAGAAGCTTATGTTTTGATGTTTAAAACATTTGTTGTCAGTGTTTGGTTTTGGAAAAAGAGGAATGGTCAAATATGAAGTGTGCGATCTTGATTTCTTCAATATGTTTGAAGTTGATTTTTTTTTCTACACAGATATAGGACATATTGAAAGCTAAACTACAAAGGTCTGCTTTTGTTTTGACATTACAGAACAGAGATCTTCAAGCAGGCAGGGACTTAATTTTTATCTGCATAAGCACTAAACCAAGATTTTGCCAATGAATAAAATTCTTTATCTTTTATACTCTTCAACAAGAAAAAAAACTTTTTTTTAATAAAAAAGGTCCACAGTTCTTTCCATATTGTTTATGTGTTACGTAGACTCTATATTTAGAGAAGTATTAGATTCCTAACTCATGGCTCTCTCCTTCTCTCCTTTGCTTTCCTCCCTGACTCTCTTGACTGAATAGAAAACCTGGGTCCAGAAGTAGACTACATAGTAGACCGTTTCATAACTTAGTAATGTTGGTATGAATTAAAATTCATTAAACCTCAAGAACACACTGATAATTTAAAAGCCAATTTACACTCACTCAGCTGGTTATTTATATCATTAAAATATTTTAATTATTTATTTAAAATATTGTATATCCGTATAAAAACCATATTCTTCATAAAATAAAGAAATTTAAAAACAATTTTAATCACAATTATTAATCTCTGTTCACATTTTACTGTGTATATTTTTATTTTTACTTTTCACACAGCATTTAAAAACTAGCAATTATTTTATGAATTTCAATTTTCTCACTGCTTTAAATATTATCTTTTGATTGGAAGTTTGTTTTCTAAATATAATCTATTCTGAATGGTGTTAAATAATATGAAAGTAGTTAATTTTATTTATTCCTATTGATATTGTGCTTTGCTATATAAGTTACCTAATATTTTAAAATTCATGCATATTCCCAAAATACATAAATCATATGGGTAATTGCTTTTACCATTTGTGATTTTTTTGGATAAATTTTCCTTGAGTAGAGTGTCTGATTAGATTTTAGGGATCAATAATATTTATGAAAGCCAGGAAACTATCAAATTGCAATCATGCAAAGTAAGAGCTTTTTCTGAAGTTTAAAGAAAGTGATGGGAGCAACACCTTTTTATATGTCTCAGGTCAAGTGAGTGGTGTTAGTGATAATAGGGGAATTTCTTGGGTAACAGGAACTTCACTAAACACTTAACATTTCATAGTGGTCAGCATAAACATTTACCCCTTCCTCCTTTAATTTTTAGACAGAGCCTCAATGTATGGGTATGGCTGTTCTTGAACCACCTTTGTAGACCAGGCTACCTTTGAACTCAGAGAGATCTGTAGAGAGCCACGTGGCCGCACCTTAAAGATGGTGCTGGCTTCTGCCTTTCACCTTCCCGAGGTGAGAGCTCTCTGAGATAAACAACTCCTCATTTGGCTAAGGCTAAGCTCATGGCTTGCTTCCGTGCACCTGGATCTATTGGCATGGCCCACGTGGCACCCCATGACTAGCAGTCCAGAGGGTATATAGCTGGGAGCGGGTTTTCCCCAGTGGGAGAAGCAGCAGAAGTTTCAAGGTCCTGAATAAACCACTGAAAGAAGAGCCTGGTGTCGCGTTGTCCTTGCGGGCGAGGGTGCGCGTGACAGAGATCCACTTACTTCTGCCATGTGAGTGCTGGGACTAAAGGCATGCACCACTATACTCGGCCATTTTTCTCTAATTAACTATTTTACATGTTTGATTTGGTGGATTGTGTCTACATACATGTGAAACAATGAATCACAGGGTGTAGAGTATACAGATATAGAGGAATTCACTTTTATGGATGTTTTATAAGGACAGTTTATTCTGCACCACAGTAAGTATGCTAAGTAATAATGTAACTTATTATTGTCAAATGAGCTTCTAGGTCGTCCCCCACCCACTGCTTCCACTCTGGTGCTGCATGCAAAATGTTCAGCACAGAGTTTTGACCATGTAAGTACATCATCATCTTTTAAAATTAAATGCTATAAAGAGATAGAAGTAATTTAAATCAAATATGTAGGTGGAAAGTATAGTTTTTAAAAAGTAAACAATACAAAAATCATATATAAATTCAACATTTTTTCTGAAATACAATGTATTTTAAGTTTACTGAGGTAGGTAAATTTTTTCAAATAAGGTTATTTAATAGTTCTTTTGAGAAACAATCATGAGATCTTTTAAATAGTTTTTCTCTTCTTTTATCTGTTACTTTTGAAAGTTTTATTTTATAATTTGTTTAAGTATCTGTGAATATGTGTATGAGTATGAGGGGGGGTACTTATGGAGGCCAGAAGAGGGTGCTGCATTCCATGCAGCTGTATTATAGACTGTTATAAACTTCCTGATGTGGTTGCTTGGAGCCAGCAGGGGTCCTCTGGAAAAGCAGTAAGTACTTTTAGTCACTAAGCCATCTCTCTAGCTTTATCTATATTTATCTAGGAGAGAGAGAAAAAGTGAGAGAGACAGAAGCTGGGACTTTGAACATGCAAGTGCCATTGCATACTTGTGGAGGTCAGAAGACAGCTTTGTTGAGTCGCTTCATCAACTTTGATGCAGGTTCTGAAGATCAACCTGAGCAAATCAAGCTGTGACAAGCTTCTTCCTCCACTGAGCCAACTTGCTTGTTCTGATTTTTTAAATATTCATTTTGGTATTAATGTTACTTTAGATTAAAAAAAAGAGTCTTGTTGTAGGAGTCTATGGACATCCAAAGATGGGACTCATGTAATAGAAATTCTTTTCAGCTTACAATGCTCTCCTTGAAGAATAGAAGGAGGTATCTCTGATTTCTTTTATAGTTATGATGAGACAGATGGTTTAAAATATCATGAAATTTAGAAGTTGGGTAAATTAATGTCAATGACATGGTTGTATGAAGGTTTAAGAGGCTTCTTTTCTGGGAACAGTGAATAGAATTGAAAATCTGAACTGGAAGCCTGTGGTGATTAGTCTAGCCTTCATCACTGGAGGTCAAATGACAGACTGTGGGAAAGACTTAGGAGGCAGACCCAGAGATCATTTGTGCTATGTTACTTTTCTTACGGCTGTGATGAAACACCTCCAGAAAGTAAGAGATTATAGTCTGGTGGTAAAGTCCATAATGGCAAGGAGAAGGATCAGCAGAGTGACAGACAGCTGCCCACTCTCTGTCAGCAGTCAAGAAGCAGAGTAGATTAGAAGTAGGTCCTCTGGGCTTCAGGCTGGGTTTTTTGGTGAAAAGAGCCCCTAATATGGTAGTATTTGCCTGTAATCCTGGGGAGGCAGACACGGGAGGACCTTTGGGTTTTGCTACCTAGACAGTCCAGCTGAATTTGTGTACTCCATTTCTATACAAAATCCTGTCACAAAAATTAAGATGAAGAGTAACTGAGGAAAATACCAGATGTGGCCACTTTTGCCTCCACATGCATGTTCAGAGAGAGAGAGAGAGAGAGAGAGAGAGAGAGAGAGAGAGAGAGAGAGAGAGAGAGAGAGAGAGAGAGAGAGAGAGAGAGACTTATGTGCACCCTCACTCATATCAAGAAAGAAAGGAAGCCAAGCTAGGTCATAAAAACCACTAGCCTCTATCCCCACTCCAGTGACCCAGCTCCTCCATTAAGACTCTGGTCCTAAACTTAGTTCCATCACCTCTTCAAACAGTGGCAACACTTAAGGAACAAATGTGAAAACACATGTATGAGACTACGTGAGGAGTTACACACTCAAACCACAACAAGCCCTGTTTGGTTTCATTTTCCAAACGAAAAAATCCAAAGCTTAGAGACTTCCTCGAGGAATCTGAAAATTATAAGGCTTCTGGAATTAGCTCCCGGCTTTGCTGTTCCCTCATCCCCAGCTTTGTCCACGAGAGAGTTCTTCCGGGAGATTCAAAACAAACTGTGCAAACACAGCTTTGTACTCAGACAGAAGGGCCATGTCGGGTTGATCTCTCTTGATGTTTTTGTGGATAAGCCGTATTAATGAACTCTTCCCTCTGAGCCTAGCCTGTCCTCTGTGACAGAACATGGTATATTGCTTATCCCTTCCTGCAAATAATTCCCACTTTCTTTTTATCTGTTTGCAAGCTGAGTTTTGTTAGGGGCATTTCATTTTCAACCCGGTCTGCGATTGAATCTGTATGTCTTCTTCCGACAACCTCTGCTTTCTGTCCGCTCTTACAAGTTCCTCTTTATCTTCCCTGTCATTAGACATTGCATTCGCTGGAGTCTTTCCTCATTTGTAACCTATCACTTGATTTTATTATTTTCTTTCAGTCCCAGGCTCATTTTGAGTAATGTGTTTTCTTCATTCTCCTTTTCTCTCAGGAAAATAAAGAGGAAATACAGGACAGAGGGGAACATCCATATCATGGGGAGGGAGAACCACGTTTTCAGCTGTAACTATGACCTCTCCTTGTTCTTCATCTCTACATGTGTAATTTTTTCTTGAGAGTAAATAAAAGACTTCAGATTACTCATGACTCCTCAGACATTTTCCAGTTAATTAATGGCCTCTTTAACACGCTTTTTATCTACTTAAAATCGTGCTCATGAAGAAGGTCAATAGAAATCAGAAAGAAAACCAAAGAGAATTCATATTAATAAATTCAACCTCCCTTGTATTTCACTATATTATTAACTTATAACCCTGATGTAACTCTTATTAAATAATATATTAATTGATATATCTGTAACATAGTTATCTTTGAAATAAGTCACTGCTTAAGTTTCTTGATATTTTGCTGTTGAATTTGTAAGTAATTTTAGATCCATGTAAGTGAAATGACTCTGTAGCATCTTATGGCCTGATCCCACACATTCATCTGATTAGACTGTTGAAGGATGTGGCTTTCAAATGAATTCATAAAGTTTATAAAGGTTAAATTTGCACAGACAAAGAACAAAAGTGTGAGATCAGTGATGCTCTTTAATAATTAGTTGGAACAGGAGAGCTGGCTGAGAAGCTAAGAGTGTGAACTGCTCTTACAGAACAATTTCAGTTCACAGCACTCATGTTGGGCAGCTTACAATGACCTACCTAAAGCTCTAGATCCATGGGAGCTGTCATATCACCCTTTTATGGCCTCTATGAGTACCCAAAATCATGTGCATGTATCCTCCATCTTTATAGTTAGTTATTACAGGTATTTTGTGATTTCCCCAAAGCTCATGTCATGTGTGGTGCTTTTTCCTACAGCAATAACTGTAGTGGATTTATGATGTTACATTGTAAATAATTATAAATAAATAATCCTGCCTGTGAATTTAATAAAAAGTGTTGATTGGCCAAAGGCAGACAGGAAGTGTGGGCTGGGCTACCAAACTAAGAAAACTCTGGGAACAGGAAGAACAGAGCAGAATGCCAGAGAGAAGCCAGAAGAAGCAGAGGACAACTATGCTGCTCTGAGAAAAGGTACCCAGCCTCATGGCTGAACAGGATAAGAATCATGGGTTAGTTTAAGGGAAAAGAATTAGCAAGATATATACCTGGGTCTTAGGCCAATCAGCCTAAAATTATTGTAAGCATCTGTGTGTCTCTGTGGGTCTAAACCTTGAGGCTAGGCCTGAAAGTCCAGGACAGAAACCTCTTACTACAAATAACAAGATGATATTTTGGATTTTGCCTCATAGCCATAAGAGCCACAGCAGAGAAATATATTGATAGTGAGATCTACGCTAATAGTACCATAAGTATTGACATTAAGAAGGTCAGGAGAGCCTCATGGAGGGTTTCAGCTATCACTCTTTCCCAGGGGCAATCAATCTTGGGAGATGAAAGAGCCCATCATAAGAGGGGTCCATGAGGTCTCTCTTTAGGTTGAGATGGGATTTTAAGGTGATGCAATTGTTTGTGGGCCACCTTGGCTTCTGAATAACCCTTTACAAGGGCTCCATAAGCAAGCCCAACATACTCACTGGTCTCACAGAGATGGTGCTTTGCTATGTCATTGGTGCCCATTTGTATCTCCACAGGAAAAATCATTGCGACAGTTTATTACCTTATGCCTGTGGTGGCGTCTTCACCATGGCAGATGCACTTAGGATACAGTCTGAAACTGAGTTTCTCCTTTATTCTTCTTGTATATGGATTTATGTCAAAGCTTTACTTCATTAACAGTGATTCTTAGTGAGGATGTATACCACATTCTATGTAAGTAGAATTCACTCAGAATAAATAAGCATTCACACACACACACACACACACACACACACACACACACACACACACTACCGTTACCATCTCATTGTCAAGCCAACTGTCATTTAAGGGGACTCCTGCACAGCAGGGACTCCCTTCCAGACCCATGATTAGGCACAAACCACACCCAAACACCTTTTTTCACAGAGAGATTTTTATTAAGGGTAAGAAAAGTTTAAGTGGCTGTTTTCTGACTCAGGCAGAAAAACAGCAGCAAGTGACCTTGCAAATGTCATCCTTAAGAGGAGAAGGGAGGTTTGTGTTAGAATGGCATAGGGTGCTGTGGTAAGGGAGATAGGGGAGGAGGGAGAAGGTGGAAGGGGACAAAGGAAAGAAGCAGGGATATTTGTCTTATAGGGACAGAAGACTGCCTCTGGATAGAGAGGAGACAGATGTGACATATAGACAAATGGTCTTTACCTTTGTAAAGGGGGAAACTCCATGTTAGGATGAGATGTTTAATTTTAACTGGGCATGTTAATTAGGTGAGCCAAAGGGGGCTTCTGATTGCTGGACCATGGTAGTCAGCCTCAGGAGGAGGAAGTGGCCATAGAAAGGAATGGACCTTGGTAGCTAGTTTTAGGAATGTAATCTAACAATTTTTAGCAAGGCAGAGGGAATGAGAGAGAAAGGCAAGGCCTTCCAGAGTCATGTGTTCTTGTGGGCTAGCATCCCTTCAGCTAACATACATCATGGCTTCAGGTTATTTCTTCTCTCCAATGTCTTCATCTTGTCCTTTTATCCATCCCTCCCTGTCCAGCAATGTCTAGACGTTTTTGTGTCAAGTCTATAGCTTCATATTATAAACTTTATATTCCCCATTCAGTATATTTAATGCAGTTGCACAAGCCTCATGGCATAGAAAAATGTTTGAATCTTAGTTTTTGACTTCATGTTCAATCTTCTTGGTAACTCTGTCAGTTCTGCTCTCAAGTTCCTCTACTGTGATCAGAACAAATACAACATGTGTTATCAGTGGTTGTGATTTGAACCAAGTGTTTCTATGTTCTTGACCTCTTAGTCAAGTAATTAAGAATAATGGATCAAGCAGGTTTACAAAAGCAAGATAACTTTATTCGGAACAATGTGATAGTCCAAATCCTAGAGGGATACTGTGTCAAGATTGACAACAGGTCACATTAGTAAGGGCACTCAAGGGTCCTGATGATTGTTTTGGATTTTTTTTTCATGGTGCTGAAGGGAAGGAGGTGAGGACTACCAAGGATTATAATTTGGATGCGTCTCTATTTTGGCTGATAGATTGGGTCATAGATCCACTTTTACTGTTCCATAAGTCCTTCCCCATAATGCATCTGATTTCAATCATATCCATACCCAGTTATACGAACATTTAATATGGCAAATAGAGGATCTGCTTAAAAGTTTGTTAGAGGACATGGTTTTGCCTCGTTGGTCATCCACCCCAAATAGGTTCAGGGGAGATTGGACTTTATATTCTTTATGTTGGATCAATCAGGCATGCAGTTGAACAGAAACCATATAAATTTGGCTGTTACTAGGCAAGGGGCATCTTACACTATTATTAAGAGATGAGTGTATGGGTAGCCTGTAGTGGAATTATGCTGTTACATTGTAAATAATTGTCCTGCCTACTTGTTTAATAAAAATGCTGATTGGCTGAAGGCACACAGGAAGTATGGGCAGGGCTATCAGACTAAGAAAAGTCTGGGAACAGAAAGAACAGAGCAGAGATGCCACAGAGACACCACAGAAACAGATGTAGAGGACACCTATGCTGCTCTAAGAAAAGGTACTGAGCTGCATGGCTGAACAGGATAAGAATCATGGGTTAGTTTAAGAGCAAGAGCTAGCAAATTATATGTCTGGGCCCCAGGTCAATCAGCGTACAATTAATGTGATCATCTGAGTGTTTCAGAGGGCCTATGGGACTGTGGGCCTATGGTTCTGGTCCATGAGGCTAGGCCAGAAAATAATACAATAGTAGCCCGAGGCAGTTTGGGGTGGAAGGATTATGTGGTTGCTGGGTATATTGTTTGGGGATTGCTGAGTGTTCAGAGTACCTGTAGGTAAAGGAGCTGAGCTGTCAAGTGCATTGCTAGAACCAAACACATCTGCAGAGTACTAACCTTGCTCTGACTTACCAATATTCTAGACATTTAAGATATACTTGTGTATGTGTCTATGTTTATGTGAGTTCAAACCCCTTGGAGGTCAGAAGCATGTGCAGGATCTCCTGGAGCTGGAATTATAGGTGTTTGTAAGCTGCCTGATGTGTATGCTGGGAACTAAACTTGGAACCTCTAGAGGAGCAGTGCACATTCTTAACCACTGAGCCATTGTTCTGATCACAAGTTGCTAAGCTATCAGAGTACAATGACAAGTGTGGTATGCAGCCTCCTGGGTCTCCATTGCTAAATTGTGACATACTTTACCTTTCTGTCCAGTTTCATGAACAGATGCAGTTCACAGATAGAGAGAAAGGTAAATATTACCGATCACCAGAGAACTATGGGAAAAGATCTAAATCATAGCCACAAGCCTCACACATAGCCTCACTTAACTGAAGACGGGAGAGAGACTATCCAAGATGAGGAACATGTAAGGCAAATGGCAGGAAACTTATGGTTGGTGGAAAAGTGAATTGGTTCAGTCAATATGGAAACTATGAATATTCCTTTAAATATTAAAAATAAAACCACAGAATAATGTATCAATCTCATTGCTGAATGTATATCTATTAGGTCTGTATTTCGGTGAACATACTAAAATATGTATCTCTGAGGCATATTATCATATCTGTTTACATTAATTAGTATTTTGTGTAAATATATATATTTGAGGGAATTCTTATACCATAAAGATCATGTGCTGTGGTAAAGGACAAACTAATGGAATTGGGTTTTTTTCTTATATCATGTGGATTCTGTGGATTGAATTCAGATCATTAGTCTGCTAAGTCATCACACTGGAACCTCTTCATAAACAGAAACATTGTTCACAATAGGCAAGCTGTAGAAAAAATTCTGTTCATCAATAGATTAATGGATAAAGAAATCATGGTTGATATATTCAATGAAATAGGATTAAGTATTAAATATGAGTAAAGAGTATTATAAAGGAAAGTGGTTGTCAACAGAGCTCAACCTGGAGGACACAATGTTAAGCAAGATAAGCAGGTATAAAAAATAAATCATATATGATTTATAATAATCCTAATAGCAGAGAGATGGTCCCAGGAATTTGGGGGAGGGAGGGGAGAGAATTGGTCTTAAAAAAAAAAACTACTTGTAAAATCATCAAACTAGGCTTTGGTTGTCTAACATAGTGGGAGTGGTGGATATATTAATTCAATCATGACATCCTGTATAGAACAATATGTATGTCAAATCATCACAGTGTGTACTTTGAACATACATAGTCAATTAAATAATCTGTGATTTTTGCTGTATTATGCTTAAAAGATAAATGAAAAGAGAAAAAATGTAATTTAAAAACAGTCTTTAGTAAAGACTATCTGAGATCAAGTGGCTGTATAATCAAGGGAAGCATTCCTTGTGTGTGTATGTGTGTGTGTGTGTGTGGTGTGTATATGTATGTGTCTGTCCATAAGCGGCATATACACACACTTGTGTGCAGATACAATCACCTGTGTACATGTGGAGACTAGAGGGAGATGTCATGTGACCTGCTCTACACTCCGCTCCTTATTTCCTTGAATCATGGTCTCTCACTAAGTAAGCAGGTAACCTGGCACTACCCTCCACAGAGCTAGAGTTACAGGACAGCTTGGCCATCCCTGGCTTCTTATACGGGTGCTGGTGGAGACTTGAACTCAGATCTTCATGTTCTTTCAGTTGTTGCTCTTACCCAGCCACCAAACGTTCTTCTTTACAATAAAAGTAAAATAATATAAGCAGGCTAAGAGAATTAAATTTCAGTTTAAGTATTGTCTAATAATAATAGTATACATACAAGTCATGCTCTTGCCTCTGCTCTTGCTACACCTTAAATTTTTACCTTCAGAATAAAAGACTCAGCACAAAATAGTCCCTGGAAAAGCAAAGCATGCTGGGACATCATGTACTGTTTCCCAGAAGGACTCAGTGAGGTAACTAAATCACCTGCAGAACCAGGCCTGTGAGATAGTCTTTTGGTAAAACAGGCTTGTCAGATGTTTTATCTCTTTGAGGAATCATTTTATTTTACTAGACCATTGATTAAAGTCAACGAAGATACAGCCTCTGCCCTTGTTATCTTTTACTGTTGAAATCAAATCAGAGAATCAATAAAACCAAAAGAAAATAAATCTTTTAAATCCATTTGCAGTTGACATCTTCAAGGAGAAACCAGCAGGGGATATTTACTGCTGTTGCCAGATGAGGTGCTGCTCCTGTGTTTCACATCTTTCTTTGCAAAGGAAATGAGCAAGCACAGCCTTCATCCTTGTGCCCCCAAAGGTAAAGAGTTGAAGTCCTCTCTATAAAATTAAAACCTCAACTTAAGGCTGGGAGAAACTCACTCTGTGCAAACACGAGGACCTGAGGTTCGGTCCTTTCCACAGGACCCATGTAATGAAGACTGGAGTGCTGGAATATTCATTCTAGCACTGTGGGGTCAATAAAGGAACATATTTTAGTTTCTTCTCTGTTGTGATAAAATATCCTGATGAAAATTAGAGAAGAAAAGTTTTAATTTAACTCTAGCTTTAGAGAGTAAATAGTCCATTAAGATGAGGAAATCATGGTAGTAAAACTAGGAAAGTGGCTGATCAAATCTAATGTACACACAGGAAGCAGAAAATAAACAAGAAACAGGGCTTGATAATAAAAAATCCAACCATTTCCCAGGACCATACTTGTTCCACTTTCTGAAGGTCCCACAACCTTAAGCAGCATCACCAACTGAGGATCACATGTTCAAGCACAGGTGTCTTGGGGACATTTCTTATTCAAGGCAGATCACCCTGTCTCAAAAATTAAGGTGGAGATTGACAGAGGCCTCCACAAATACAAAATACATACCAGTATACACCAGTGTGCACAAACACGCCCACACACCTGCACACCTTTGACTTAGCTTTTATGGCTGAATTATGTCTGTAGAAGACAGGAAAAATGGGCTTAATAACTTGAAGGAAAGCTAACATCTAAAGGAGTGACTGGGCCAGTGAGATGGCTCTGTAGGTAAAAATGCCTGATAGGCCTAAGGATTTTATCCCCAGGACCTACATGATGGAGGGAGAGAATCAGCTCCTGCAAGATGTCTTCTAATATTCACATACGCATCATGGTACTCATGTTTCTTCCCCCCCCCCCCCCCCCCGTGTGTGTGTCTGCATGTGGAGGCCAAACAAAGGTTGACACTAGTCTTTCTTAGTTGCTCTTGACCTCATTTTTGAGACATGGTTTATTGCTGAACCTAATTCAGCTAGGCTGGCTGGCCAGTGAATCCTAGGGACTCACTGTCTCTATTTCACAAACCTGAGATTATGGACTCACACCTCTATGTTGACATTTTGATGTGGGTACCAGGGGTCTGAATCCAGATCCTCGTGCTTGTACACCCAGCACTTGATCCACAGAGCCATCTCCCAGGACTGTTGCATTCCTAAGAATCCTTCAAAGCACATGATTGCTGCTGTTGCTGTAGACAACCTCCTTTTAAGAGACAACCCACTGTTGATGACCGCTAGGCCCCTCCTTAGGGTTTCTCTAGGCAGTGTTCTAGTGGAGGTGCTACCCTACCAGGTCTAAAGACACAAGAGAGCCAGCAGGAAAAACATCAAGGGAGGGGATGCAAAGGAATGAGACCACAGGTACAAGGATGCAGAGGCATGCTCAGCACATCAGGGTTTATACGGAGTTCAGAGGCAGAATGCGAGGCAGGGGTGTCTCAACATAAGAAAAATTAAACAAATCAAAAAAGCTGCTGGCCTTTTTCAGCTCTGGCATCTGGTGCTCGGGTGACGACTGTAACATTTCCAATCTGCACAAGCTGAAAGGAATCATACAGATGCCAAGAATGCTCTATAATTCCTTCCCTCCTGGGCCATTCAGAGACTGGCCTTAGTTAATGTATTTCTGAAAGGTGAGGGTTTGTAAGAATGTTTTAAGCAGGCTGGGAAAACTGGAATGTGCAAAAATTATAGGGTTTGTGAAAATGATGTGGGAACACAACAGTATCCTGCACAGTGCCTGTCAAGCAGAGGTTTAAAAATGCTTTCTGGGTGGAACTCAAGAAGCCAGCTTTATTGCCTGTTACTGTGAGCTACTGCTATTGTTTGCCAGGATCAGCAAATAAATAGTGGTTAGTAGAAGCCCAAATCTAGTCCAGAAAATAGTTTCAATTCCTTTTTCATCTTAAAACTGTGCAATTAAGAACCATTTAGAAGTAAAATTGGAAGTTCCATTTATACATAAAAATTTCCTAGCAGTCTCTATAGAGTTGTGACTGCAGCTACTTTAACATATATTATTATTAAATGCAACACTTAGAAGTATGAACAAGGATTAGTTAAAACTTCATCAATGTCAATGATATCAAATGATAAAGTTATTATCTAGTTTTAGAATATTCTCCGTCCATGTGAAGTTTCTGGGTTATATGTATTTAGACATGTCCTTCTTTGTTCTTCTTTTTAGTAGTACCTGATAGTCTAATTTTTGTGTTAAATGTCTTTTTTTAATTACACATGCACACACAAACATGTGTGTGCACATACCCAATATATATTTCATAGCTTTGCTTTTAGAAAATGTAAATATGGATCATTATTTTTTATTCCTTAGATATTTTATACTTGTGTACAGTGTCTTTAGAAATGTTTACTCCTCTTCCCCTCCCAACTTTATTTTCATTTTCTTTTAATAACCCATTGAGTCCAGTTTTGCTGTTCATATACTCAATGGTGTTGGGCCATCCACTGGGGCATGGTTAACCTCCAACGGGTCACATCCCTCATGAAAACTGACTTCCTCTCCTTCAGCAGATGCCAGGTCCCTATAGCTCATCAGTTAGTGACTAGGCCTTTGTAGCCATCCCCCAGCCCATTCCTGTTGGAACTTTGCTGCCTTGATCTAATATGTTTCTTGTGCAAATCCCCAGAACTTATATAATTGTTTTTATATATCTCTTTCTTCTTTTGCTATTTTACAGGATGTTTTTGAGAATAACCATGTAGATGCACACAGTTGAAATGATTACTTCTCATGGCTATAAAGTATTTCAGCACACATACAATTACTTACTGTGTGTTCAGCTGCCTGTAAAGAAGGCTTTGCTTTCTAGCTCTGTGTGGGACTTTTATATGAAGTGCCTTAGTGCCTTATAGCAGAATTCTTAGCTATATTGAATGATGCTAATGTTTTAACTCACTGGCTACATTTTTCTCCAAAAGTAAATGACAATACTTTTATTATGTCCTTGGGCAAACTTTTAATTTTTTGCCTAAGTGGGTAAATGTAAAATCATAGTTTTAAATTTTAAAGTAACATTTCCCTGATGAATAAGGAGTAGTCCATTTAGACTTATATGTTTATTCAAATGTTCTTTTCTATTAAAATCATTGCTCATATCTGCCCATTTTAATTAGATCAATTTTATTGATACATGGGATTTGCATAATGCTTTGACATTATTTCTTCTCAGTCTATGTGCTCAAAATATCTTCTATCAGTTGTAGCTCGCTTATATATACAACCTGGGTATATTTTGAAAGTTAACCTTTTACTTTATGTATTTTTATTGTATACCTGTGTGTTGCAACAGCATGTGTGTGGAGGTAAGAAGACAGCTTACAAAAGTCAGTTCTTTTCTTCCATCATATTGGTCCTGAGGATCAAAATCAGTTTATCAGGCTTGGTAGAAAGTGACTTTACCCCCTAAACCATCTTACTGGTCCCTAGGTATCTTCATATAATCAATGGGATAATTTAAATGTAATTGACCCCCATAAGCTTACTGGGAGTAGTACTATTAGGAAGTATGCCCCTTTTTTTGAATGAGTGTGGCTTTCTTGGAGTAAGTTTTATGCTGTGAGGGCAGGCTTTTAAGTCTCCGTGTTCAAGATACACCCTGCATTTCATACCCCTTCCTGTTGCCTGTGAGTCAAGATGTAGGCCTCTACTTCTCTAGTACTGGGTTTTATTCCATGCTACTATGTTGAACCATGGTGATAATGAACTACTTCTAAAACTTTAAACCACCCTAGTTAAATGTTTTTCCTTTATAAGAGTTGTCATGGTCATGTGAATCTTCACAGCAATAGAAATCCTAAGACAGAAGTTTATACAGGAATGGAGTATTGCTAGGATAAACCTGATTGTACTTTTGTTTGAAGGAATATGGACCTTGGGACGATGAATTGAAAAATCAGTTGAATGCTTTAAGTGATGCTTAATGGGGCATTCTAGAAGGAACCTGGAAGACAGTGATACTTTGTGTGATTTGAACTGTGGGTGTCTGTATCAAGAGGTTACAGAAGAATAATATTAATATGTGGCCCAGAAATCATTCTCTTGATAGTTTGGTGAAAAGTGTGGCTACTTATCCTTGTTTAAAAAGTCTGCCTGAGGCTAAAGGGAAGAGTTTTGGATTAATTCTGTTGGTAGAGGAAATCTCAAAACAATCTAGTATTAACTCTGTAGTTACTCTAATGAAGATTTGTAATTAAAAAATTCAAGCTTAACAAGGAGATAAAAAAATTAAGAAATTGAATAAAGGAAGTGGTGACCTCAGGCAAGATCCTACCCAGCTAAATTTCCAACTTGTGCAAGGAATTTCAAAAAAGTTTAGAATGAGGTGTGGTGGTGCATGCCTTTAGTCCTAGTACTCAGAAGACAGAGACTGGTAGATTTCTGAGTTTGAGGCCAGCTTGGTCTACAGAGAATGCTCCATAACAGACAAGCTTAGACATTGAATGTGACCATTAAAAAATGAAAGCTGGTAAAGATGTATTTAGAAGATCTTTGAGTTCATATTCAGCCTGGTCTACAGATCCATTTTCAGGACAGGCACCTAGGGTAATGAGAAAACAGAAAGTTGGTAAAGATATAATTAAACAAGGGGAGCGTGTTCCAGCCCGAGTAAGCAGCAGAACTTGTCAGCTTTGGATACATGGTTCTGGTTTTGAGTTAAGGATATAAGAAAGGGGTTGTGGAATCTTCCTCTGAGACTAAGGAAAATGCTGAGGCAAGACATATGTCAGGGATGTCTCAGAATGGAGGCCTAGAGAGGTCATTGCGTTAAGTTGTGAAGTTGAAGCTTGAATTGCCTAGGAGACTCCAAGATGTTGGAGATGCTAGAGCTATGAGATATACATGGAGAAAAGGGGCTAACAGGGAGTTGAACCAGCCCAAGAGAAAGAAGTGAGTTGCAGTCAACAAAGCTGAAGGGAGCTGGAAATTTCCAGTGCTTTGATATCAGACATAGAGATGCAGAGCTTGGAGTTTTTCTTTTGTCTCAACTGACTTTTGGTTTCGGTTTTGTCCAATTTTTATTCACTATACTCTCTTCCTTACATTCTGAAGTAGTAATGTATTTCCTGTGCCATTATATATTGAAGTTCTGTAATCTGTTTTTTCTAAATAAGAAATTGTAGTTAAGAGATTGCATGAACTCAGAAAATACTTTAAACATTATTTTTAAAACATTATTGAGAATGTGATATACAATAGGAACTTTTGAAGTTGGAATAAATATAATTTGCATTATGATATTGTTACAAGCCTATGAGGGCTAGGGAGTGGAGTGTGGTAGTCAGAATGTAATTGGTCTGTATGAGCTCATTGGGAGTGGCACTATTGGAATTGGTGTGACTTTGTTGGAGGAAGAATGTCACTGTGGGGATGAGCTTTGAAGTTTCCTATGCTCAAGATATGCCCAGGGTTTCAGACTGCCTCCTGTAGCCTGTGAACCAAGATGTAGGACTCTCATCTACTTCTCCAGCACCATGTCTGTATGCACGCTGCCATGCTGCACCATGATAATGGAATAAATCTCAGAAAGTGTAGGCCACTCCAACTAAATGTTTTAGCCTTATAAGAGTTACCATAACCATAGTATCTCTTCATAGCAATAGAAACCTTAACTAAGACTAGCAGAATATCTGATAATTTTATATCTAAAAGTTTAAAATTCCTTTTCAAAATTTCCTTATGAAAGTTTTGAATTTTGTATCTTTCTTTTAATGCAATAGCTTTTCTTATGCTGTGTATATATGTGGAACAAAGTTCCTATTGCATAGTTTAATTTAAATAGTTCATTATTTATACATAATGATCTCCAACTTGGGCTCTGTTTTCATGGCATTGTCTGTATTTTGAGTCTGTTCTTTATCATTATCTTTTATCTGACCGTCACTGCTGTCTTGAACAATCAGTATGGATTTAAATCAGGTGGTATTGTTTATAACAATTTCAGTGGCTACTTAGTCATTTAGGAATGTATTGCCTTCTTAATAAGCTTTATTAGAACCTTTTTAACTTCTACATACACTTAAAATTGTAGAGTTTAGAATCTGGCTTTTTCAAATTCCATCCAAAGAAGAATATAACATTATTAGGAATTGTTCTACATCAACAAATAATCGAGAAAATGGATATTTTACAATATATGTATCCTTAGCTACAAATGTAGTATAAGTGAGCCTAAAATATCTTTAAGAATTTATTTTATTATTTATTAATCATTTGGGAACATGTTGATCACTTACATGTACACATGAATTTAGGCTATAGAGGCAGAAGAGAACATTCAATTTCCTGGAACTGGAGTTATAGGTATCTGTGAGCTGTGTGATATGGATGCTGTGTATCAAACTCAGGTCCTCTGCAAGAACAACAAATGCTCTTAACTGTGGTGCTGCCATATCTCTAGCTCTAAGAGTTAAACTATCTGTAAGTGAGATTTTATAATTTTTGAAATATGCCTATCATTTAGGAATTTATTTGTTTGACATTGAATCATCAAATTTTCTTGCTATTGTATAAAGTTTCTTGCTTTTTACTTAATTCTGAGGAATTTATCATTACAGCATACAAATGAAATAGACTTTTGTATATAGCTATTATATGCAATAAGTTTCTTAAACTATTCATATTTATTCTGGCTATGTATTTTATTGTAATAGGAATGCTTATGGTGTTAGCTATCCTCTTAACTTTTGAAGTGTATGGTAATGTAGTATTATGTATAAGTTCAGCATTTTATAATGGATCTCTGGAGTATATCTATTCTGATTAACCAAAAAGTTGAGCTTATTTGTCAACAATTTTATGAGTTACCTTTTTGTTGCTGTGGTCAAATAATCAAGAAAAACACCTTAAAAAAACATTTAGTATTTAGGCTCACACATTCCAATTTTTGGTCACTACCTTCATGTAGCATCATGGTAGAAGGGAAATTTGACTGACAAATGCTGTCTAATTCATGATCCACAAGAAGCAGAGAGAAGGAGATGAGAAGATGGCCACAGATAATGCATACCTCAACACTTGCCTCCAGTAAATAACCTACTTCCTTTCGAGAAGTACCACTGCCTAAAGTTTCCACTTCTCCAAATTGGCATGTGATGTGGGAATGTCTTTCTGTATGCTGTGAATAGCAATCTTTAAATAAAGGAGCTGTTTTTGCCCATGACAGGCACCATAAGAAAAGTAGGAGGCGGCATCAGAGTAGGTAGAAGGAACAGGGAAGAGTCAGACAGAAGGAGCCAGAAGCCCAAAGGATGAACATGTAAGGAGAGACAGATGGAGCCAGAAGCCCAGAGAGAGATGGAGCCAGAAGCCCAAAGGAGCAACATGTAAGGAAAACAGGTGAGCCATGGGCCACATGACAGGAAAGATTAATAAAAATAAGTTGATTTAAGATGTAAGAACAAGCTAGCAATGTGCCTGAGCCACAGGTCAAACAGCATGAAGTAAACATAAGTGTCTGAGTCATTTCTGGGGGCCTGAACAGTGGCAGGCAGCTAAGAGGTCTGGGGCTGCAGGTCTGTGAGTCTGGGCCTCTGGCTGCCCGGGACTGAAAGAAACCACAATGTAACAGGCATGGCCATCTAGGAACCAAATATTCAAAACACAAACTTGGAGGGGCACATTTCATGTTTACCCTAATGCCACTCTACATTTTTTCTCATTGTCCTTAGAAACCATCACTTTTTGATTACATAGATTTCTATATTGCAGATTACCTGATGTATGTAGAACTGTTCAGCACATATCCTTCTGTGTCTTGCTTGACATAGTCTTAACATGAAGTATATAATTCCTTTTTCCTATTGATAGATAATACTCCATTGTTTACATCTATAAAATTTTCTTCATGAAACTTGGGTTTCTACCATGTGGCTATTGTGAATTTTACAGAAGCAACAGTAGTGACATTTCTTTTAGGTCCAGGTACCAGTACTCAGAGTTGGTTCCTGAATTAAGAAGTAATGGACTTCACGAGGTTTATGAAGTATCTGTACAATTTTTTTTTTTTTTTTTTTTTACGGCAGTAGCAGCATTTGGCAGACCTACCATTTCATTACAAAGGTTCAAAACCAAAGCAAAAAAAATTTAAAAAAATTCTCCACAACAGAAACAAAAAACTTAACCAACAATTAATGTTTGGTTTACTTAAGAAGAAAAATATTGCCTTACTTTTAAAACAACCTCTCAACTGTATAAAATGCATTGTGATCATACTCATCTCCAGTACTATTTTTGTTTACAATGCATGTGATCACACTCATCTCCCACACTATCTTCATCTGTTTACCCCTCCAAAGTTTCTGGATGCCCTTCTTATTCTAACTTGATATCTTTTGAAAAACCAAAAATAAAGCAGCTGGAAATATGGCTTAGCTATTTGTTAAGATGGCTTATTGCTTTGTCTGTCAGTGGATTTCTATTTCTAGCTCTCATGTAGGGTGGCTCAGAGCTGCCTGCCACTCCAGGTTAGGGAGATCTGACATCCTCTGCAGTCCTCTGCCAGCACTGCACTCACTTGTACAATTCTACACAGAGAAACACAAATGTGTGAATAATTCATAAAAAGTAAAATATTTTAATAAATTACACTAATTTTTCAAATAGGAAGTGCCAGCTTACTGTGGTTTTGAGCTGTATTTCTCCAGTTCCTGATGAGAGTATCTTTTTGTATACTTGTCCACCATTTTGGTGTCTTCCTTGTGTCCTGTTTATTTCTTGATGGTCTTGATTGGGTTTATAAGTTCAACGTAGTTCCTATGACTAACAGTAATTGTCTTATTTCTCCAGCTCTGCGCGTCTTAATTTTGTCCTCCTGTTTTATTGTCTTGTACTATTTTCATTCAGGAGAGTAAGATGTTCCCTGTGACCTGAGAGGTTGTTATCCCACATCAAGGATATCGGTTCAGATTCCCATAGGTACAAAAAGAGCATCAAACTTTAATGTTTCCAAATTCGTTTCTTGCTCTGTGGCAGGCTGTCTTGGTGCTGGTGCTGATGTGATCGGCTTGCATGCAATCGCCAAGTAGCTTCCACCTTGTGGGACTAACTCCTCAGAGTCCAGTCAATTCAGTTGCAGATGGCGGACAGAATAAATCAATCACAAGGTAGAGTTTTATGTTCAAAATATGGAAATATTGCACATCCCTTGCATTCTAATTCCACCTCATGGTCATGTCTAGCTACAGTAGAATCCCAATAGGCTATCTAGTCTTGTGATTGGGCAGAATTTTTAAAAGTCCCTAGCAAGCTGTCATAACACCTTGGGAAAAGTGACCTTCTAGTCTTCCGTTTCTGTATTTGGATGATTCTTTAGTTTTCTTCTTTTTGTTTTTAGCTTGAGTCTTTAGGGAGAACATTGGGTGATCTTCATTGCTGAGCCATCTCCGCAGCTGTCTTCTGCCTGTACCTTTTGTGTCTGGCAGTCATATTTGTTTCTCATAATGTCTTTGATCTTGTTGCCAAAATTAAATTAGACTCACAAAATTTATAAGGATTTACATTTCTTATTGGTTTTGTAGTATATTCATTTTTGGATAAGTTTATCCAGAATGATCTGTTTTTCGATTATGGGACAGTATTGATAAGTATGAATATGTTAGAGCATAGCTCCAGTACATAAAATTCCCTAGACCTATTTATTCTCATTCATAATTCATATTTGTCTAGGAATTAATTTTATATAAATATGTTTTGATTTAAAAATATTTCAAAGTCTACTGATGTAGGAATGTCTTTCTGTATGCTGTGAATGTCAATCTTTAAATAAAGAACTGTTTTGACCCTTGATGAACACCATAGTCAAAAACAAAAACATAATTAAAAAAAATCAGAGCCAGATTAAGCCAGACACCCAAAATAGCAACATATATTAAAATAAAAAAAAAAAAACAGGTGAGCCATAGGCCATGTGACAGATTAATAAAAATAAGTTGAGTTAAAATGAAAACGTTTAACTAACAATGTGTCTGTCATAAGCCAAACAACATAAAGTTAATATAAATATCTATATGTTTCATTAAGACTTTAAGAGTGCTAGTCCAGATAAAGAGCAAGTCCAAGCCATACAACTAGTCAAGTCAAAAACCTTACGATAACAGTCCACCAGCAGCCAAGCCTGAGAGCTCAGCTCCATTCCTGAGAGTCAAGGTGCAGAAGGAGAGAACCTACTTTTGAAAGCTATCTTCTGCCTACCTCATGTAACAAACATTTTAGGAATGTGCAGATCTTAAATGTGTTCCAGTGTGCTTTGAAAATTTGTTCAGCCTGATTATTTATTGGAATCCAGAGCCCAAGTCTTCCTCTATGGCGTTTTTCTCCACCAGGGTCCGTTCTTATATCTGTGCTCTCATGAAATGACTGCTGCTTCACTTACAGCCTAGTTACTGAGTGTCTCCAGAAGCATTGACTTTCCATGTCATAGGATGGAAAGCAAAGGAGTTCTGTGTGTGCCTTGGTGTGATAAGAATTTGATTTCGGAGTTTCCAGCAGCTCCCAAGCTCCCTGTGGCTAGATGAAGCCAGAGGATTTATGACTTGCTAGCAGAATGGCTGCCCAAACACATTGTGTTCAGACCTACCTTTCAAAGTGTTGCCTCTCCCAGAGCTTTTGCTCTTCAAAGTCTTCTACAGGTAGCCGCCCATCCAGTCCTGGGGCTGCCAATGATGGATCTTTCTGAAGGAGACTTCTTTTGTAAAACTCTGTTTGAATAGCTCATTTATAAAATGCCTGTTATCTGTGCTTACATAGTTTTGCTTTGGAAGTTGAAACTATCTCTCTAAAACCTTGGGGTATCTTTGCCTTTTATTTTACCTTTTGTGTTCGCTGGTAGCTAAAGTTTTTTGTTTTTTGTTTTTTTTTTTTTTCTGTTAGACACTCAGATATGGTGAGGTGAGCATGTGTTTACTTCCCCACTAATTATGTGGGCTCTAACTACACCAGGAATAGGCAAAAATGAGTGAGTGACATATATTTTTCTAGTTATCATCCTGTAAAAACATTTTCTATTAGGAAATCTGACATACAGCACCAAAATCTTCTTGATTTAGTTTCTGAATCTTATCTGTAGTTTTCTTTTCAACTTAAACATTATACCTGGAGGAGATACTTTTAAAGGAACATTTGTCTAAATGAAGTGAGTAGGGGGTCAGTGGCATGAACTCCAACTTCCAGTTCTTTAGTGCCGACTTAGCTAACAGTGGAATTCGAAGTCCTCTGACGTCAGGTAAGTATTTTCTCACCTTCCACAGAAGGGAATTAAGATTAATAAACTGACTTAGAAATAACCTCCTGAAAAGATATTTGCAACACTGAAAAGAATTATGAAAAAATAAGATATTAACTTTATAAATGCTGCAATAATGAATTAATGTAATTTGGAGAGAGAATGCAAAATAAGAAATATATGGCATTTAAAGTCTGGAGTAGGTCACACAGCACGATATGGAAGCCTTTAAGATTTGATCACCTAGTTTAACAGAGACAGCTATTTTCATGTATTATTTAACAATTATAAGATGAGTACCAAATTCCAGCCAGAGCATCTCATATTTAGAGGACAAGAGAGTCTAAAGCAATATATATATATACAAGTCAAAATTTATATCCTTAAAAAATTCTAATATAAATCTTATGTTTATCTTGAAGCATACAATCATAAATTGATATTTATTGATATTTTTGTAATATGAGCTATTATACCTCTCTTTCTCTCCCCCTCCCTCCCTCCTTCCTTCTCTCCATCTCTCCCTCTCTTTCTCCTCTCTCTCTCTGTATGTGTGTATGATGTATGAGAGAGAGAGAGAGAGAGAGAGAGAGAGAGAGAGAGAGAGAGAGAGAGAGAGAGAGAGAGAGAGAGGAGGGAGAGAGAGAGAGGGAGAGACAGAGCACACTCAAACTCAAACTTATGCCTGTCTCTGTAAGTCCAAGCTTAGGAATCCATGGTGCCTGGCAGTTATGGAGCATGATGGCATAGCCATTCCTAATTTTTCAAGCCTTTCATAAATTTTCCTGTCCTAGGTTTTGAATAACTGGGTGAAAAAATCAGATGTATAATGATTATTGAGCCATGTGGGAAGATATAATTAACCAGTTGGAACTACGACAGTTGTATTTTTTTTTCTACATCCATTTTAAAATCACTTAAATTTCACACAGGAAACTTAGAAGAAACATTATGTGATACAACATAAATATTTTTAAAATATTCTTCTTTTCCTAAAGTGTATCCAAAAAACCAGATTGTCTGTCCAAAGCTGTTTTTACATTAGCATGAGGAGTTTTGGCTGTTGTTCAATATGCTATTTTGCAACAACATTTTATCTCAATAGGGCAGAATGGGAATCACATATGTTCACATATCTGTCCAAGAGAGACAAGAACTCAATACACCATTCTTGACTATTACCAAGTTCTTCCTTCAGGAGAAGAGAGATATGGGCCAGTGAGATGGCTCAGTGGGTAAAGATAGTAGCTGCCAAGCCTGAACCTGAGTTCAACTCCTGCCCCCATACATCAAGGAAGGAAAGAAGTGACTGTGACAAATTGTAATCTGTGCTCCATGTGTGCTGTACACACACACACACACACACACACACACACACACACACACACACACACACACACAAAGGAATAAATTAATGTATAAAAATGGTTAAAAATTATAATACCTGGATAACAGTGTTGTATATTTGAGTTTCTCTCACTCAAAGTAAGTGGAGCCCAAAATCTATCAGGCTTTATATTCCTTCTAGATTTGGGAACACATGCATTCATGTAATGAGATAGTTCAGCAATGGGTCCTGCAATGGTCTATACTGATTTTCTCTTGCCAGGATCTAGAATCACCACGGAGACAAACCTTTGGGTTTGTCTAGATTGCATCAATCAAAGTAGCAAGATTTGATATGATCTAAATATGGGTAGCACCAGTGAACAGGCTGAAGCTTTGGATTAAATACAAAGGAAAGAGGGAACTGAGTACTATTGCACAAATTCTATTTAGGATTATAACAAAAACCTGGAGTCAGATATTTGGAAAAAGCTGAAATATCAGAAAGATAAACAAACCATAATCCCTACTCATCTAGCCAACTCCTCAGACCTGTCTTCATAAATCCTCTGACTTCAAATCTCTCTCTCCTCAGCCACTAGAGAAGTGGCAGAAAAAACTGAATTTTTCTCTTTTCTCTCTCCACCCAGCTATTTTAATTTGCCCTTCAACATTTCTAGAGCTAGTATAAAAGGTGTCACCAATCCTTGATCTTCAAGGCTTGGTCTGGTAGGTAACTCTGTCCTTTGATATTCCAGACTGTTTTTATTAAATACACAACATATTACCATATATCTCCTTCTGTATCAAAAATAAGAAGTTTATAGCTAATATAAGAAAAGCTATATACAATAGGTACAATAACTATATACAGTCAATAATTACATGAGTAATATCTAGTCCAGAAACAATTGACAAATTCAGAGAAAATATTCCATTATTATACTGTTTTGGTGAGTCCAAAGGATTGTACCTGTTCACTTTATATCTAACTTGTATTATCAACTGAAAACTATCTTTTGATGTTTTTCAAACATACACTTTACACCTCTTACTGAATTCTCTTTCTGAAACAATAATGAAAGGATATAATTATCTCATATTAAACTTCCTAAGATAACCTCTCAAAGATAATATTAACTGAGTAAACAGGAAGTATAAGGAAGTGACTTCTAAAAATTGTGAAAAATGAAACAGCTAGCTGCCTAGGCACTCACCCAGGGTTCCTCTGAATCTTTGGAGCATCCATCTTCAGCCTACAGGCCTAGCATATCTTATAGACTTCTCTATGAAGCAGCATATTCCTAAAGACCTTTCTACCTTATCATGGTAAGATTTGGCAGTTCTTTCTTGTGTGTCCTCTTTGTCCATTTCAGACATCATACTGTCAGCAGTCATGGAAAGAACACTTTATTGCCCAATGGCTAACTTTTGCCCAAAGTCAGCTCCTTATGGTATTTCTTCAATGTCCATCATTTTCTGTGAAGTAAATTGCTACTGCCAGAAATAGACATGTCTTATTGTCATAAAAATAAAGAGAACCTATGATTATGATTAAGATAATTATCTTAAATGCCACATTCTGTAGTTCACTGAAGTACTTAAAGATGAGTTATCTAAAATATATCTATTTGGCTTTGAAAATGTATCTAATGTTACCATAAGTGTGATTACAATGATTAACTACTAACTTGCATTTCTTTATAAACTAATTACTTGGTAATAATTTTCAAGGACTCTAAATTTGCGTTACACTGTTAGATGAGCTGTAAAGGTAAAATACCTTGAACAAGAGTAGAAGAAATATATGTACAGTAACAAAATTAATCACACTTTACCAATATACACAATTTGTATACAATATATAAAAATCCAATCTAATGTAAAATATTTAAAAATAGTAACTACTTTTTAAGAGTAGATTCAATAATCTACTATTATACCTTCTCATAACTATGTTTCCTTTTTAAAACAAGAATCTTGAATCTAAAATTTCTTGTTCATCTTTTTTAACTATAGCCAAATAACAATTTGTATTCAATTTCCCTAAATAATGACAATTATCCATAACCAATTGAATGATCAAAACCTGCCCTATCTCTTGGGAATGTGGTTATCCTGTTCTTAAGTTTGCTTCCTGCTGTCTAAAGGTGATGACATCTTTAGAAAATCCTGAAAAGAATAAAATGTTAATTGTAGCTCTGTCATTAATATGTAGCTGTATCATTTTTTGTCTAGTCTTTGCATAATGAGAAGGCTTGTCTCAAGCCTTGGATACAGTAGTCTATGAGACTGGTTTATCTCACCTAGACACCACAAAATTGTCCTGAGAAGTTTGTAGTCAAAAGATGATCTTTGATTTGTATTTTTTAGCCTAGTGACTTTGTACATGTAAAATCATCTGCAAAATTTTATTTTTATGTACATCTTTAGTATTATTTTATGCTGGTAATGGACTTTGCTTATAGAAGGAATGTGTAGGACATCTTAACAATTTCTTTGACATGTTGTTAAGTAATGCAGAAGTCCTTTTAAAAAACTTTGCTATTGACATGATGTTTGGTTTTTTTTACAAAACCCTGAAGCCTATAGCAAATTTTCTATTAATAATTTATCAATTTCATCATTACCATGTTGGAAAGGGCCTGAGAAACTTGTATAGGATTAGATGTGTGTTACATACAACTCTGCATACTGAGAGTCAGTGACTATGTTAAGAGGTTATGTAAAAACCCATTAGTACCATTATGCTAGCATATAATTCTGACCTTTGGATAGAACTATGAGGTCTTTGGGCCATATAATTGACATTGTAAGAGACAAAAGAAAGAATCTCTGGTATGAATTATTCTATAGTGGAAATAGATATGTCAGTTAAAGAAAACACTAAAAGAAGAAAAATCATAACACAAAACATCCAGGGAATATGGGATACCATAAAATGACCAAATATAAAAATAATAGGAATAGAAGAAGAAGAAAAGGAAGAAGAAGGAGAAGGAGGAGGAGGATAAAGAAGGAGACAATGACCAGAACAAAGGCACAGGAAATATATTCAATAAAATCATATAGATAAAAACTTTCCCAATTTTAAAAGGAAATGCCTATAAAGATTCAAGAAGCTTACAGAACACCAAATAGACTAGAATCCTCCCCACAAAATGTGTGCTCTCTTTTTAATAAAGAAGCCATTAAACCTACAAAATGAAGAAAAAATATTAAAAGCTGCAAAGAAAGAAGGCCAAGTGACTTATAAAGGCAGACCCATCAGAATAACACCAGACTTCTCAATAGAGACAATGAAATCCAGAAGGTACTTGTCAGATGTTATATAAATACTAAGAGACCATGTTTGCCAGTCCAGCCTGCTATACACAGCAAAACTGTCAATCAGCACAGATGGAGTAAACAATGTATTTTATGACAAAACCAGATTTAAACAATACCTATCCACAAATCCAGGCCCACAGAAAGCACTAGAGGGAAAATTTCAACCTAAAGAAGCTAAATAGACCCACAAAGCCACAGTCAACAGATAATCCCACAGAAAGAAAACCCAAAGTAGGAAAACACACACACACACACACACACACACACACACACACACACACACACACACACTACTACCAAAAATAACAGGAACTAACAATCACTGATCATTAATATCCCTTAATAGCAATGGCCTGAATACACATATAAAAAGACACAGGCTAACACAATGGATATAAAACCAGAATTCTTCCGTCTGCTGCATACAAGAGACACACCTCAGAGTAAAGGATTGAGAAAAGACTTTCCAATCAAATGAACTCAAAAAGCAAACTGGTATAGCTATTCTAATATCTAACAAAATAGACTTCAAACTAGTATTAATTGCTAAGTACAATATTTAACTTAACCTGACATTGGCATTTATTCACTGATGATATGTTTTGTTGCCCAAGAAAAATCTTTAGGAAGGTGGAGTATGTCATCAGGGGTCCTGTTTTATAGACATTTTTGTTTTCTTTTTTCTCCTTCTTTTGGTTGTTGTTAAAAATGTAAAAATTTTCTTTTTTACCCACTTTTTCTCCCCTAATCTATAATAAGTCACTCAAGTGGTTTTGTTTGGATATTTATCAATGTTTTGGGCTTTAAATAAGATGTTGATGGAGTATGATAGACATACAAAAGTTTTCAGTATTTATTGATATACTATGGTAAACTTCGACAGGTGAATTCCTGTAATTAATACATTGAAGATAATGTTCCTATTTCTTTGAAATACTCCCCACTTCCTCTGAACTCCTTCCTTTCTTCAGAAACCTCTACCTATGATTTTTGAACTTTTTGATTGTTTTTTTCCAATATATGGTATATAAATAAACTGTATTATGTGTGATATAACAAAAAAAGAGATCATGATGGACATTATTTATTCATCTCAGGAAAAATCCACCAAGATGAAGTCTTAATCCTGAACATTTATGCCCCCAACACTAGGGCACCCACATATGTAAAAGAAACATTACTATAGGTTAAATTTCACACCGAACACCATACATTAATAGTGGGAGATTTCAATATTCCACTCTCACCAATGGGTAGATCTATCAGATAGAAACTTAACGAAAAGTAAGGGAATAAGGGACCTAAAAGATGTTATATACTTCCCCCTCACACACACACATGCACACACATAAAACTTTCCACCCAAACATTGAGTGCTTAGCATTCGATGGCACTTTCTCAAAAATTGACCACCTGTCAGTCATTAAGCAAATATGAATAGATAAAAAGTGGAAATAACCTCCTATATCCTATTAGACTACTGTGTTAGAGTTCAACAACAGTACAAACCATAGAAGCCTAAAAATTCATGAAAACTAAACATCTCTCAACTGAACCACCTCTGTGTCAAGGAAGAAGTAAGAATGAAAGTATGGATTTCCTATAATTTATCAAAAATGTATCCACAACATACCCAAACTTTGGGGCACAATAAAAACAGTGCTAAAAGGAAAATTTATAGCACTAGATGCCCATGTAAAAAACTTAGAGAAATCTCACACAAGAGACTCAACAGCACAGCTGAAAGCTTTAGAACAACAAGAAACAAATTCACTTAGAAGGGGTCGACAGCAAGAAATAGTCAAACTTAGGGCTGAAATCAATGCATTTGAAACAAAAAGAACTATAAAAAGTATCAAATAATTTAAAAAGTTGGTTCTTTGGGAAAGTCAATAAGATAGATAAATCCTTATCCAAACTAACCAGAAAGCAGAGAATATCTAAATTAACAGAATCAGAAAGAAAAAGTGGGACATAACAACAGACACTGGGGAAATCCAGAGAATCCTGAGGTCACAGTTCAAAAACCTGTATTTTACTAAATTCAAAAACCTAAAATAAATGGACAGCTTTCGGGATAGGTATGACTTATCAAAATTAAATCAAGAGAAGATAAATTAACTAAATATACCTATAACCCCCAAGAAAATCAAAGTTCCCAAGAAAAGAAAAAAAAAAAAAACCCAGGGCCAGATGTTGTCAGAGCTGAATTGCAACAGATTTTTAAAGAAGACCTAATACTAATACCAATACTCCTCAAATTGTTTCACACAATAAAAATTGAAGGAACATTACCAAACTCTTTTTATGAAGCTACAGTCACGCTGATACCCACAAAGATGTAACATAAAGAATTACAGACAAAACTCCCTAATGGATATTGATGCAAAAATACTCAATATAATACTGACAAAGCAACATCAAGAACATTTCAATAAAAAATCATTGACAATGATCAAGTAGGCTTCATCCCAGAGAAGCAGGGATGGTTCAACATATAAATCCTGTCAATGTCATCCATCAGATAAACAACCTAAAAAAAAAATCCCCAAAACAAAACAGTAAAAACCATAACAAAAAATCATGATCATCTCATTATATGCATACAAAAGCTTTTGACAAAATCCAATACTCCTTTAAAATAATAGTTCTGTAGAGATCAGCAATATAGGGAAAATACCTAAACCCAATAAAGGTAATATATAACAAGTCATCAGCTACCATAAAACTAAATGGAGAAAAACTCAAAGCAATCTCATTAAAATTAGAAAAGCGACAAGGCTGTCCTCTTTTTTTATATTTATTCAATATAATTCTTATATCTTAGCTAAAGCAATAAGACAACAAAGGGAGATCAAGGGGATACAAATTAAAAAGGAAGATATAAAACTATCACTATTTGCAAACAATATGATCATATATATAAATAATCACCAAAATTCTATACAGGAACTCCTACAGCTGATAAACACCTTCAGCAATGTGGCAGGATACAAGATTAACTAAAAAAATTCCCTTCTATACACAAATGAAAAAGGGGATAAAAATGTAATTAGGGAAACATCACCCTTTACAATAGCTGCAAATAGCATTAAGTGTCTTGGGGTCATAAAGAAGTGGCAGATCTATATGACAAGAACTTTAAGTCATTAAAAAAAATGAAGAAGATAACAGAAAATGCAAAGATCTCCTATGCTCCTGGATAGGTGGGATTAATATAGTAAAATTAGCAATCTTACCAAAAGCAATTTATAGATTCAATGCATTCCCCATCAAAATCCCAACACAATTCTTCACAGATCTTGAAAGAACAATACTCAAGTTCATATGGAACAACAAAAACTGAGCATTGCCAAAATAATCTTGTACTATAATAGAACCTAACAAAGCATTATCATTCCTGACTTCAAGCTATACTACAGAACTACAGTAATAAAAACATCTTGGTACTGGCATAAAAATAGACTTATGGATCAAAGGAATTGGGTCTAAGACCCTGATACTAATCCACACATATATGAACACCTGATTTTTGACAAAGAAGCCAAAAATAGCCAATGGAAAAAAGATAGCATTTTCAACAAATGTTACTGGTATATTGGATGACTGTATGTAGAAAAATGTAAATAGATCCATATTTATCACCCTGTACAAAACTCAAGTTCAAGTTGGTTGAAGACTACAACATAAACCTAGTTACACTGAACCTAATAGAAAAAAAGTGGGAAATATTTTTGAATACATTAACATAGGAGAGCACTTTTTAAAATATAATACCAGTTATATAGGCAGTGAGTGCAAGGATCAACAAATAGGACCTTCTGAAACTGAGGTGCTTCTTTAAGACAAAGGACATGGTCAATAAGAAAAAAAAAACCAGCATACAGAATGGAAAAATATCTTCACCAACCCAATATCTGACAGAGAACTATATATTTCTATAATATATAGAAAACTCAAGAAACTAGAAATCAAAAAACCAAAGACCCCAATTGAAAAATGGGGAAATTGCAACAGAAGAATCTCAAATGACTGAAAGACACTTAAAGAACTACTCAATACCTTTAGCCATCAGAGAAATGCAAATCAAAACAACTCTGAGATACCATATTACACCTGTCAGAATGGCAAAGATCAAGAATGCAGATGACAGCCTATGGTAGAAGGGGTGTGGATCAAGGGAAACACTCTTTTATTGCTTGTGAAAATGTAAACTTGTACAGCCACCTTGAAAATTAGTATGGGAGTTTCTTAGAAAACTTGAGATCAATCTACTCAATGATCCACCAATACCACTATTGGATAAATACCCAAGGGATACACATTCTTACCTCAAGGGCATTATCTCAGCAATGTTCATAGAAGCATTATCCATAATAGGAGAACCTGGAAACAACCTAGATACCTCTCAACTGAAGAATGACCTAACAAATTATACCACATAGCAGTAAAAAAAAAAAAAAATGACATCCTGAAATGTTTAGGCAAATATATGGATCTGGAGAGTATCATCCTGAGTGAGGTAACACAGACTCAGAAAGATAACCATGTTATGTATTCACTTGTAAGTGGATTATAGACATAAAGCTAAGGATAGCAAGGCTAAAATCTACCCACTTTCCAGAAATTAGGTTACAGGAGAAAGTTAAGAGAGACATCCATAGATTCCCCATAGGAAGGACAAATAAAGAAATCTCCTGAGAAAATTGAGATCATAAGGGGGAGGGGTTGGGGAGGTGAAAAGAAAACATGAAAGAATAGGATGGCAGAGTGGAAGGGAGAGAGAGAGAGAATGCAAAGAAGTAGATATCCTGATAGAGGGAAACATTATGGGATTAGAGAAAGACATGATACTTAGGAATCCCTAAGAACCCACAAGATGAGCCAGCTAGGATGCCAAACAATAGTAGAAGGGTGCACTAAACTGGTCTTTCCCTATTATTATATGAATAACCACCCTCAATATCATTTATAGAACCTTCATCCAGCAGCTGATGGGTACAGATGCAGAGAACCATACCTAAACACTAGGCTGAGCTACTAGTTCAGGTGAAGACAGGGAAGAAAGATTGCATGAACAGAGGAATTGGGATTATGATAGGGAGAGCAATGAAGTAGTTGGTCCTGTATTGTTGGGAGCTTGCAGATTCTGAAATAAAAGTTGGCAAACCTTTATGGAATGGATCTGGATGCTCTGAATGTAGATGACAGTCAAAAGGCATAGGCAGTTCCTGGAGTCTCTTGCAATCTGACCAGAGTCTAACCCAGGTCTACAAACTGGCCTCTCAAAGTCCATGATTAGTGGGAGAATACCTTTCTCATCCTTGATACCTGGGGGAGGGACTTGGTCCTACTGCAACTAGATATGCCAGATCAAATTATCTCATCTAGGGATTCTTTGCCTTCTCTGGGGAGTGAATGGGGAGGGAGGAGAGGATGGGGAGAAAGACTGGCGAGTCTTAAATTAAAAGAAATAAAATAAAAAATTAAATCAGAAAATCTTTATACTCATCTTTAATTTCTTACTCAGTTTATGTTATAGAAATATTCATTTCAATATAATATTTCCCTTTGCATTAAAATTTCTATAGAAGAATGCTTAGAGGGTAAAACAAAATTCAATTAAGATCATGATCTACATGATCCACATGTGTATCTTGTAATTTCTTTTCCACCAAAGCCAATTCTTTCTCAGTTTCAGCTGATAATTCTCTTGGACGATTTAAGTCCTTGTCACCATCTGAAGTTTTGAACAAGTTATCTAATTGTTGATTTTTAATTTCAGTAGTGAATCATATATTTCTAGCAATCTCTAGGAATCATTAAGCGTCAATAATCTATCTCTCCTAATTTGAACCTGTTGGGGTCAAAGTTTTTGTAGACCTATTTTATATTTTAAATAATTAATTGTAGTAGTGGGTTCTCGGGTCCCGGGCAGCCAGAGATCCGAGACCCACAGACCTGCCTGCCTGAGACTGCTTAGGAACCCACCGCCGCCCAGACCCCCAGAAACGACTCAGACGCTTCTATTAACTTCATGCTGTTTGGCCTATGGCTCAGGCACATTGTTAGCTAGCTCTCATATCTTAAATCAACCCATTTCTATTAATCTGTTGGCCACGTGGCCCGTGTGGCTCACCCGTGCTCCTTACATGTTGCTCCTTGGGCGGCTGGCTCGATCTGTCTGACTCCGCCCTGCTTCTCCTACCTAAGCTCTGATTTTTCCTCCTACTTCTATGGTGCCTGTCATGGCCCAAAACAGCTCCTTTATTTAAAGATTGAGATTCACAGCATACATAAATGCATTCCCACATCAATTAATAGCATCTCCTCTTTGTATTTTTTTCAGGAGCAATTTGGAATACCCAAGAAGGCAATTTATTTTCACTTCTTCAAACATTCTTTATAAAGAAGCAATATTTGAGTAAGCCAAAAAGATATTCGTACAGTGGTAAATGATAGATTTTTGGGAATTGCTCATGTATCACTTATGAAGGCTGTTGGACAAGTATTGGCACATAGTGGGGTTATTTAACATTCCCTCTGTGAGTTCTTTCCATTGATATATCTTTACAGGTCAAGAATATTTATAAGTCAGCATTGTAAAGGCAAATTTTTCTTGTAGTGGCATAGTAAAAAACAAAAAAGCAAAAACAAATCAACAAACAAAAACAATCTTGTAAATCAATAACTATGGTAGGCCATTCTGTAAAAGAAGACAAAAAAATTCCAAATTGTCTAGAGTCCATTTTTAGATCTGTTACTATTCTCCATTTTCCAGATTTATTTTTAATAACAAATACAGGAGAATTCCAAGGGCTGATGGATTCTTCAATATGCTGAGCATTTAACTACTTCTACTTACAGCTGTTCTAAGGCCTGTAATTTCTCTTTTGTTAAAGGCCATTGCTGAACCTATATAGACTTATGTGTTAACCATTTTAAAGGTAGAAATATAAGTGCCTTTGAAAGATCAGCAGCTGTTGTGCTTTGTTTTTGCAAAATCTGAATAGTCAGTGACTGTTTCTTGTACTATCTTCTATTATTTTTCCCAGAAACATATAATAGTTTATGGCTCATTTCTGAGATTGGAGGAATATTAATCTACAATTCCATTGTTGTAATAGGTCTCATCCCCATAAAATCATAACAATGTTGGCCACATATGGCTTTAATTTTCCTATCAGTTCTTCTTTCCCTATACATTTGAGCCATCTTCCTCTTTGTTTTATTTGAGTTAATGTTTCAATTTCCCAAGGCTGTACATTTACCTCCTGAAAAGACCAATTTGGATGTCAAGATTCTGACAACACTATAGTTACATCCACACCCGTGTCTACTAGGCTTTCAGTAACATTATTTATTTATATTTTTAATTTTCATCTTTGTTCATTTATAGAAGTTTGCCAAAATATTCACTTCATGTTATTTTCTGAATTTTTTGTTCATTTTTCTATATCTGCTCTGTTGTCCAAAGCAGTATGATTTTTCAGTATAAGCTTTAGGTTCTTTAATTGCTCTGGAAATGTGATCTTCCATGATGACAGAATAAGACTGATCTGGATTTGATATGGGGGCCTGTGAAAGCTCCCTCAGGGCATTTTACAAAGACAAAAAGTTAACTAGACTCTTGCTTGTTTATCTTCATTCATGTATCTATTGCCTGCCTTCCCTATGCCTTCAGCATACTCCAGAAGGGAGAGGCATTCTGTTGGGATTATTCTTAGGAAAGACATTGTTTTTGAGGATGCCTTGTTTACAGTTCCTTTTGAGGTAATCTGACTTTCCACAGTTGTAGTATTTGATAATTTGATGTTTCTTAACCACTCCAACCCAATTCTCATCATATTTATAAGATTCCATATTAACTATATACTTGATTCAACCCTTCAACAATGCTAATTTTGTCTTTAATGTCGTACTTAGCCTTTTGTATTGTGAGTTAGTATTTTCAAAAGTAAGACATTTAATTATTATTTGCATAATTTTTGAATCTTATACCATTCTATTTACTGTTACAGTTAATCTTTTTAAAGAATCTGTAAAGGTTTCTTCTGACCCTTGGATAATTTTGTAAAAGATTTAATTTTTCTCTCTTCTTCAGTTCTATCTCAAGCATTTAAGGCTGCCCTTTTGCATAAATCTAGGGGTATTGTCATGATATAAAGATTTCCGTTTTATATTAGCATAATCTCCCTCCTCAAAAAGTTGGTTTTGGAATATTTCAAATCTTCTATCTCTTCTGTGTCCTATAGTTTTTATTTTATGATTCTACCAGGTTCTTCACTGTAATTGAGACCCAGTCTGCAAAACTGCTGTGACTATATCTGTCTAGTCTTTAGAAATAATTCTATTACAAGTTGACCAGAATTTTAACATTTGCTTTACAAGTGGTGAATGCATGTATTATGTTGCTTCTTTAAATATCCTTAAATCTAACATTTGAAAGGAGCCCATTCACTCTTGCACACTTTTTATCATTTATAATTTCATGGCTTGGTTCTGTATGTAGCTCTGTCCTCAGATATACCAGTCTATTCTTATTAAATATATAATATATTGCCACACAGTACCATGCTTCTCATTCTCTGCTTCCTGACAACACATGACTGTCTTATGTTTTTGCAAGCAGGCCTTCTATATCCTAGTAGATTTACATTCAAACTGTGAGCCAAAGTAAACCTTTTCTTACATTATCCTTGTTAACTTGATCATGACAACAAGAAAAGAAACGAATAAAGGATCAAAACCTAATATAAACTTAATTTATAGTTCAAATACTGTATGCTAATAGCAAAATATAGTTTTCAAGAATACACACACATATACACACAAACACACATACACACTACACACACAAACACACATACACACACAAACACACATACACACACAAACACACACACACACACACACACACACACACACACACACATATATATATATATATATATATATAAAGCAAACTTTGAATACACAGAACTTTCAAGACTTAACAGAAGAATCAACTTACAAAGATGCTTGGTTTAAAAGCATTTTGGATTTCATATTTTCAAGTTAGGTCTTCTCAAACAGAAATGTAAATTATATGTATGATTGAATGGTTCTAATCATAAAATATAATTTAGTATTCATTATCTTTTTCTTAGTTGTGTGTATGTGTGTGTGTGTGTGTGTGTGTGTGCATGTGTGTGTGTATGGTGTAGGGGAGGGGGATATGAGTATATACAATTACAGTTTTACATCCAGGCCTGCAGAGGGCATTAAATCACCTGGAGCTGATGTTACACGTAGCCGTGAGCTGCACAAGTTAGGTGTTGTGAATGGAGCTGAGGTTCATTGGAAGAGCAATGCATACTCTTAACTGCTAAACCATCTCTTCAGCTATAGTTTTTTTTGTTTGTTTGTTTTTTTTTTTTTTTTTTACCGTGAGAGGAGATGGACAAAATAGTTGACAACAACCCAAATGAGTAGTGTCTTCCTTGGGAATTAATGCTATGTCTAAGAAGCTACATCGAAGAAGGTCAAAGCATGAAGAAATGTAAGCCTTTAAGTCATCATTTAAAATGAAATAGTCCAACATACATTAAAAATATCCTTTTACCCCATATCTGCTCACTAGAGATTCTTTAGGCTTTGCCTGGGACAATTTTACAAAGCTCAAATATAGTTCTTGAAATCTGATCACCATGCATCTCACCTACACTGAATATGAAATCAGAACACCACAGGAAACAGAGCAACTCAAGCAAAATATATTCAATTGACTATAAGATTGCGTAGTAAATAAGGTTTTAGAGGAAATTGAGAATTTAATATGCTTCACTGAGCCACAAACATATGATACACACAGTATGCTTGCCAGTGGGGGACCATATTACTACTGGGAACAATGATCATGATCTTGTCAAGTAGGAGTATAGCTTCCCATCAGTAAAAGCAAGTGGAAATTGTTCCCCTGTTTCTATAGTGTTTCAACTTGTAGTTTTGTACATGAAATTGTAATTTTCTGGTCATCTATCCTCATATTTGCAGATTATTGGCTGAACTATAGGCTACTACCTATAAATCCTATTATCAACATATAATTTTTCTACTAAGGAGTGTCTATACAACATTTTCATGGTTACTACATTGCAAGGGTCTTTTGTTTTAAATATTTCTTGTATTAATTTCTTTTTGCTGCTGTGATGAAATACAATGAGAAAAGGCAACTTTAGAATTTTGTCTTCTAGTTCGAGGAAAGAGATGGAGTTCACCATGGCGAAGGATGCATGGTACAGTAGCAGTAGGAGGAGGATGACTGATCAAATATAACAGGAAGCAGAAGAACAGGAAATGATGCCAATGGTAAACTCCCTAATCCCAGAGTGATACACTTCTTCTGACAAGGTTTCTCATCTGAGGCTCCATAAGACCCCCAAAGTGCCACCAACTGGGATCCAGGAATTAAAACACCTGAGCCTGTGGGAGACAGTTCTCATTCTAGCCATAACACTTCTCAACTTTTATTCTGTTCCCCTTCATGTATGGAGAGAAAGATAGAAAAGCCAAGAATTACATTGACTTAACCACTGTAGTTGGTCTCACTAAGAACAGTTATGTTCCTAAGAACAAGTAATTGAGCTGGAAGTAGTCCTACAACTGTTCTTACATCCATAGAAGTTACATCTTCTAATTTAAGTATTATGATCCCAAAGATAATTGAGTTCCTGGTATGTATTAAGCATTATAGGGACCCTTAAAAGCACTAAAAAAAAATACCTTCCTAGCTTTGTAGATAGTAAAATGTAAATTCAGAATCTTTGCTGCATTTTAAGCCAGACAGATCAAAATAATACTATTGTAGAGATATTATAAGGTCTCACTGAGAAGTATAAATGGGGTTTAGGGTCAAAAATCCTTATCATTGATTTCATAAAGGAGAGTGTAGGCTCTAGAAATTGCTGCCTCAGAAAAGAGTCTACCAAGACAGTATGGAAACTGGTTGGTGATAGATATGGTATGTTGCCATTTTGGTTTTCAGTGGCACACCATGGCTTGTGTAGTAAAAACCTGGGCACCACACAAGGCTTATTGGAAATTCATGGAGCAGTAATAAGCAAAAGTGTTGTGGAATATTATTTTAACTGGAAAAAAAATGTGCTGCATTTGTTTATGTTACCTTTGTTAATAATGCCATCAACTTGTGTTAATGCAGCATTTGTTTAATTATGTAAAAATGTTTTAATTTGCTTCACCTTGCTTGCCTAAAGCACTTGACTGGTCTAACAAAAAGCTGAATGACCAATAGTTAGGCAGGAGAGATATGGGGCAGGGAGGGGGGATGGGGCGAAGGTGGGCAGAGAGGATAAACTGGAGAGAACAAAAAAGAAAAAAGAGAAGAAAATTAGGCAGAGATAGAGGGACATGCCTGGGGCCAAAAGCCAGGCACCTTCCAGCCGGGCAGCCATGAGAAGCAGTGAAAGCAGTACATACAGAAAAATGAAAGGTATAAAGCTCCAAGATGAAACATAAAGAGAAACATTAAAATAAGAACTAAGGTAAGGCTGAACATTTATAGCTATTAAAAAGTCTCCATGTCATGTTCCTGGTTGGTGGCCCCATAAAGGAAAGCCTGTTATAAAAGATCCTCAGGGAGATCTTTCAGGTCATTAGAGACATGCCCTTTAAGGCAAATGTGGGTTCTTTACCCCTACTTCCTCATCTCTTTTAACTTCTGTTCACAGATTGATCTGATTTATTTATCATGTGTTCTTTCCACAACGTGATACTTGACTCTCTAATCAATGGAGCTATTTGCCATTTGATTTTATCCCAAAACTCTAAGTCAAAGTGAACAATTTTAGGTTAGTTTACCAAATTGTTTGGTTTGTTATTTTCCATTTGTCTGACAAATACTTGAGAAAATCAACTAGTACAAGGAAAAATTTAATTCAGTTTGTTAGCTTTGAGGTTACAACCAAAGGTCACATGCATCCTTTGTTTTGGGCAAGGCAGAAGTGAGACAGAATACCATGTACAGTAAAGAGCAGGCTGCCCCACTTCATGGTGGCAGGAAACACAGAGAAACAGAGAAAGTTGCCTATCACAAAATAGATTCTTCTAAGACTCATCCAATGTCTTAGATCTTCTACACACATAGATTTATGGCAGTCTTCTCCATGATGCCACCAGATGGATACTGGCCATTAAACATAGGTGGACTTCTATATCCAAATTATATTACTCAGGCATGAATTATGGCAATTGGAAATCTGAGTAATACTTGGTCTTTCCCATGTTATATGCTTCAGTGCTTACAAAGGATATATTCACAAATTCTCATCTAAATAGGTATTGTGGAGGAACCCACAATGTAAAATGAAATAATGATTATATAGCTAATATAGGAAACAGAAAGTTCTTAAATGTGGTCTGTAATTAGAACAAAGAATTGGAAGATATTTAAATATGTAAGTTTCTTAAGAATAATGTAGCGTATGCTGGGTCAAGTACATATCTTTAGTCCCAGAACTCTTGAGCCAGAGGCAGGAAAGTCTCTGCATTTGAGGCTAGACTGATAAACATAGTGAAACCCTGTCTCAATAATAGTGTCTTTTAAAGTGTAGCTTATACTGATGCCTGTATAATATTGAAAGGAAATACCAGCTTGACTCCTAAGTTATTTGAAGTAGAAATTAAGGAATAGAAGTGATAATATGACCCAAACTTGTGAATGAGATGCTAGGGAAGAAGACTGTCCTATTTTCAATAAATTAGGAATGACTGGGAAACCGTGTTGGAGCTAGAAGTCAGGTTTGTAACACAGACTGTCCAGAGATACTGGTGTGGAACTTCAGTTAGAAGCTAGGACTCACAGTCTGTACTTGTAAATCATTAGCAGGGAAGTGCCAAATAGCATGAAGGACTCAGAGAAGAGCAGATGGTAGAGGAAACAACTTTGGAATTAATCCAGCAAATATTTATCCAACTTGCACATGTATCAGGAAATCAGCAAAGTGAGGAGAATAGGCTGAGTATCTTTCTCTCATGAGGAATATGGCTCGTGTATCAGTGGAGAAAGGGAGACAGACCAGTTGGTTAATTCATGAGAAGATGTGGGAAACACATAAAGAAGATGGCTTTCAAAAGAAGGAATGATTAAAACGTGAAAGTCAAAAACAGGGACAGCTATTTATGAGGTTTTATATTGATTCTCTGGACCTCAGGAGACAGGAGTATGGGTGTTACTAGAGGGGAGTTAGTTAATTGAATTGGGAAGCCCCACTCTGAATGTGGGTGTCACCATTCTATCTGTTGAGGTCTAGAGTGATTAAAAGGGGAAAAAATGAGCTGAATGCTGGCATTCATTTCTCTCTGCTTCCAAGTCATGTATAGCATGGTGCAGGATGCCTCACAATGCTCCTGTTGCTATGGCTATTAACTATATCCTCCTACACAATGATTTGGGAGTGTACATCTATAATCCTTGGATGGGGGAGAAATTAGTAGGGCTCCCTGGATCGTCAGTCTGGACAGCTAATTAGGTCCAGCTTTAATAAGAGAACGTGTTTTAAAAAAATAAGAGAAAATAACTGAGCAAAATTTTGCCTCTATGTACATATATAAACACTTATACATGCACCTACAAACACACTGTGCACTGAAATAAGTCCATACACATAGAGATACTGAAGATAACATGTTAGAAAAATATATAAGAGCATAACTGATCTAACAATATCTCACTATAACATTATTCTCTCAAATAATTGACCTTATACGACCATATTATTTTACAAAGAGATTATGTTTTAGAAGGAGGTAAATGTGCATCAAACTTCAGTATTATCATGTGTTAGTTATATGATTTTGATTAAGTCAAGTACATGTCCTGAGCCTCGACTTGCTTTTCTGTAGTTGTGGACATTATCAAGTATGTCCTTTTGTGGGAGTAATAACAGGTGGAGACTCAGCAGAGATGGGGGGGGCAATTTTCAAAAACTGGTACTTTGCTTCTTGTTTCCTTTTCCTTTCCTACAAAAGCATCTCTTTCAGGATATTCCTTTCTCTGAATGTTGGGTAATCTGGTAACATTTTTCCTTAACATCACTTTACGTCCAACTTAATATCTCTGTGACACTATCATAGTGCCAAAATGGCTCTCAAAAATTATCATTTGTAAAAAATAATTTAGTTGTGAATTTATCTTCTTGGTAAGTATTATCTCCACAGAATATACATAAATAAACCTCTAGATATATTGTTTAAACATATTAATTGAGTTTCAGTCAATCATTGATTCAGGATTGGCTGAAACAACAACAAAATTGAATCATAAAAACCAAAGCATAAAATTTCAGTTTGGAAAACATTTATAGATGAAGTGTTTCTATATCTATGTGCATCAGGGAGTGCTAGGAAAGCAGATGTGATCTCAAGTTTGAGACAAGAAAATTGTTCTTCATTAAAAATGCATACTGGGGGCTGGAAAGATGGTTCAGCAGTTAAGAGCACTGGCTGCTTTTCCAGATACCCTGAGTCCAGTTCTCAGCAACCACATGGTGGCTCACAACCATCTATAATGCTATTTGATGTACTCTTTTGGCATGCAGATAGAGCACTAATATTCAAAAAACAAAACAAAAAAACATATGAACACCATTGCAAACCCCTTGTATATCTTGATGAGATGATGAAGTCAGTAAGAGAATTTGCTAATCTTGCAGAGAATCTGTATTCGGTACCTAGCACCTACACTGATTAACTCACCTCTCCCTAGAACTTTAGTTCTGTACCCTCTTCTGGCTTCTATGGGTACACAATACAATGCCTACAAACAACATATGCATAATTTAAATATTTATAAATCTTAATAAAATGAGCATTGTGATGAGACAATGTGGTAAGCAAAATTTTTCTGCCACACAAAGACATGCTTTCCTTTTTCATTATATTTGTACTTAAAGTGCTTAGCTTAGTGGCTGACACTTGAAAGAAATTTATTGAACTTGACTAAAATTTGTTTCATTTTTCAGTATTAATCCATATTTATGTGATGTCAAATTTTATATTCATTATTGCCTCTTATTTAGAGAATTCTCAGAATTCATGATGTCTTTCTTTGTATAATTTTAAAAACTAATTACCAATTATATAGATGGTAACAATCAAAATATTGATTCTATATTCCAGGAATAAATGCATTTCTACTTCTTTTGTCTACAGATACAACACAGTTATTAATTAAGCTTCAAAAATATATCCCCTATTCCTGTTCATTTAGCAGACAGAAATTACGTGGTTTGAATAACTGATCCAAAGCACTTTGAGAAACCAAGTAGATTTCAGTGTGAACATTTTGTGTTTGGTTCCAGCTTCATGGAAAGATCTGTATTTAACATAGGTACAACTCTTACTAGTGGTTGGGGTCTTGGGCAGGTATTTTCAGGTTCTTGGTTTTTTATTTAAAGTGTTGAAAACAAATACTCACATAGAGTAGCAAAATAAACATGATGCCTTTATCCAAAATGAGGCATCAGTGAAGATTGTGTAGAGAGATGCACTGTCAAGGTCAAGAGCAGGTCACAGGAGGGAAAGAGCACTGAAGAGCCCCACTATTGTTTGGGACTTCATTTCACGGGTTTCAAGAAAAAGAAAGGCTTGTTCCTACATGCTCTACAAATATGTGCAATTGTTAAAAGCTGAGAATATATTATGTGGGAGATTGTGTTGTTTCATTGTAAATAATTGTCCTACCCACTAGTTTAATAAATAGTGCTGATTGGCCAAAAGTAGACAGGAAGTGTCGGTGGGGCTTCCAGACTAGGAAAACTCTGGGAATTGGAAGAACAGAGAGAATTCCAGAGAGAAGCCAGAAGAAGCAGAAGACAAAAACCATGCTGCTGTGAGAAAAGGTACTGAGCCCCATGGCTGAACAGGATAAGAGTCATGGGTTAGATTAAGGGTAAAGAGCTAGCAAGTTATGACCAATCAGCCTAAAAGTATTGAAAGCATCTGTGGGACTGTGGGACTGTGGGACTGTGGGACTGTGGGACTGTGGGACTGTGGGTCCTGAACCTTGAGGTTAGGCCCGAAAGTCCCAGGCCAGAAACCACTACATATGTATCCTGATGGTAGGAGGACCATGGAATTCTGTTAGTTTCATTGTTTGGAAAGGAGTATTGTGTAGTGTATACAGGCAAAGAAGCTGGATTCCCAAATGTCTTGTTGCAAGGGATTAGCTGGTGAATAACCAAAAATATAAAATAAAATAAAATAAAATAAAATAAAATAAAATAAAGTAAAGTAAAGTAAAATAAAATAAAATAAAATAAAATAAAATAAAATAAAATAAAATAAAATAAAATAAATAAGACTCCAGGGTAAAAGCTTATCTCTTATGAGCATCTACCTCATAACCTTAGAAGCAGCAATACCAACTTTACTAACAGTTCAGGCAAGACTACAGCATTTTTTAAAGGGTATTGGATAATTGTTGAGACACATTTCTTTAGACTTAATATTACCTATTACTAACTTGAATGAATGAAAGGCAAACCAATTCCTAGTGAATGTATTACCTACCATTTAGAAACATCTCCACCTGCATTGCATTTTCATTCTCTAGACATTACTAAATCTTCCAAATCATGAGGCAGTAAACTAATAATTAAACTTGTCATTATTTAACTTAAGAGTAACATCTATTATTTAAGCATAGTTTTATTTATTATCTCCTCTCAATCAGACATTAAAGAATTTTAAAATATTTCTGTGATGCTGTTGGGAAAGATTGGATATGATTAAAAGATTGGAAATGCTAATGTGGATAGTGCTGTAAGAATGAATTCTACATTACTACCTATGATGTTTAAGATGCCTTGTGATATTGACATCTAGGATATGAGAATCTAAGTTTTCCTGTGAAGAATTAACTTGATTACATTAATAAAAGTGAGAAGATCCATCCACGGCGGACAGCATCGTTCCCTGGCTAGGATCTTAGATTATATAAATAGATAAAGGAGCTGAATATCATCATGCATTCATCTCTGTTCCCAAGTTTTGGATAAAATGTGACCAGCTGCTTCAAGCTCCTGCTCCCTTGACTCCCCCATCATGAAGGACTGTATCCTTGAACTGCAAACCAGAGTAATCCTTTCACCCTTAGGTTTTTTTGGTAGGTTATTTTATTTTTTCTCATTTTTTAAAAAATTATGCATACCCACCACTGTTCTCTCTCCCTCCCCCTTCCTACTCCCTCAGCTTCCTCCCACCCATCCCTCCATCCATTCCTCAGAGAGGGCAAGGAGTTCCAGGGTGAGTCAAGGCAGTTTGGCATATCCAGTTGAGGTAGGACCAAGCTCCCCACCTCAACCCAGTATCAAAACTGAGTAACATGTCCCTCTGTAGGGAATGGGGTCCAATAAGGAATAGATTCTGGTTCCTATGCCAGAGGCTCTACATACCCAAAGCATTTGACTATCATCCACATTCTGAGAACTTAATTCAGTCCCATGTATGTTCCCCAGATGTCATTTCAGAGTTAGTGAGCTCCAAATAGGTCAGGTCAGTTGTCTTTGTGGGTTTTCTTATCATGATCTTGATCCTTTTGCTCATATAATCTCTCCTTTCCTCTTTTCAACTGGACTGGGAGCCCAGTCTTCAAGTAATCAGGGCACATAGGGGCTCATGGAGACTGAAGGAGCAATCATGGAGCCTGCATGAGTCTGCACTAGTTCTGTCTCTGTGTTACAGTTGTTAGTTTGATATTTTTGTGAGACCCCTAACAGTGGGAGTATGGTTGTCTCTGACTCTTGTCTGCTCTTGAGACCCTTTACCTCTGGCTGGATTCCTCACTCAACCTTGATGTGAGGGCTTGTTACTAGTCTTATCTAATTTTGTTATGCTGTGTTCAGAGGATTTTCTTGAGAGATATGCTGATTTTTAAAGGTAAATGCAGAAGGAATCATTCTGGGTGGGAGGGTGAGGTAAGGGGGGGGGGGGGACAAAAGGAAGGGAAGCTGTGGTTGGAGTGTATTGAAAACAAAGGAATAGAGAAACCAAGCTAGCACAGGCTAGTAACTAAGTATGAATGAGTTCATTTTCTCTTTCCTCTTGGATGTGATATCTTTAGGTATTTGAAGTCCCTGCCTTGACTTCTCCACAGTGATGGACTATGACCTGAAATTATGAATAAAGGCCTTTTTCCCCTAAGTTATGTTTAGTCAAGTATTTTTATTATTATTATTACAGTGACAAATAAGCTAGATACTGGGGTTATAACTGATTAGTGGGAAGAAGGCATCATTTACATTTCCTTAAACAAAGAGGAGACTTTTCCCTCCATAATCACATCCAGAAAAGAGAGAATAACATAAGGGTGGTGTTGGTGTAGACCTTTAGTCCTTGTGGGAGGCAGAGGCAGTCCAGTCGCTGAGTTACAGGTGATCCTGGTCTACAGAGTGAGTTTGGGATAACCTGAGCTACACAGAGAGATACTATCTTGAGAAAACAAAACAAGAGAGAGGCAGACACACACAGAGAGAATAACTTTGTTCCTCTCACAAATTCTATCATATGATGAAGATGACCTCTTTGCATTTCTGTATTAAATAGCATATTCCTCACTTGGAAACATGTAACTCTAAAAAGAATAGTTTGGGGGCTATGTAAATGTCACCCCATGAGTTGAAAAAAATAATAAAAATAAAAAGTAACCATAAATGAAAATTTTGGTATTTATTTTAATTCCCTACATATACTTCTTTAATCATAAGTCAATGATTATAGTAAATCAAAAATATTTTTGAAAACCACAAACATAATTGGAAAAGTTAAGAAAGTCATAGTTTTAGATTAACAGCAGAGTAAGAAAGTGTATCTATTCTAAAAATTTTCAGTAGGGACTCAATACAATCCCTCGATACAGTGTGCCTGTACAAGATCCAATACATTTTAAAGGGTTTAGACACAGGGCAACGTGCACTAGAACAGGAAACTAAAAGTCTAAAAATATTGTTATGAGTCATGAGACTTCACTGCTTATGTACAAGGTATATTTGACTACAATTGTGTATAATATGTAATTATGGATACTTGATGGTTTCTCCCATATCCCCAAAGGTTTAAAGTGGTATGTTTAAATGACAAGAATACATTTTACAACCTTACCCTTGAGTAAATGTGATGTTTCTCAGGAGGTGACAACCAGCTGAAAAATAAGAATAGAGTGCTGGGGCTTTTAGCTGTTAGTACTCATTCATGTGAATAGCTGAGATCTCTGTCTTTCTGTTCTCTAGGTCTTGGTCCCAATGTTGATCTTTTCAGACGTTAGATACTTCTTTCTTGGCTTGCAATTTCTTTGTTACATTGTACAGCACAATTGGCCAAACCAAACACCACTTTTCAGAGTTGCTCTTGGGTCATGGAGGCTACTGTGAGAGAAGCTGCCTTTGGGTCCATAGGACTTCTCAGACTTCATGGTAGAAAGTAAAATTTGAGCCTTCTTTATATGTAAGGGGCTATGGTGTGTAATGCTATTCTGACTTAAGCTTGTTAGCAGTGTTACTAGAGTTTTCAGGGTCAGAGAGAGCTGAGGCCCTGGCAGCCACTCATCCTCCAGAGGCCAATTACACAAACAAGTGATCGAATCAGAGAAAGGAGATTTACTCAACATGGACACAAAGAAAAGAAGAATAAAGAGATTTAGTGTCACCAAAGTCAATTCCTGTCATCCAGCCATTAGGTTTATGTTTAAATAAGAAGACAAGAGATATATACATAATTAAGCAGTCTTGGCCAAGATGTGGTCCTGCCCATCACTGACCCACCAAGGTGTCAGCTCTAGTCTCTCTTCCAAGATGATAGAACAAATTATCAAAACTGTGTGAACTCTCTTTTCAGAAGACAAATATCAGTCTTTTTCTTTTTCCAGCAGGAGATTCCTGGGAAATTCCAATTTCATAGCATCCATTGTCTCAGTATTCTGATAGGCACAGGGCAGGGGGCATACACATCCATTTAGACCATCGTTGCTCCTGTCAGGCCAGTTTCAGGTAGAATAAGATCAAACTGAAGCAGTTATCCAGCACTCTCTTCCTCTACAACCATACTTCATTCTTAAACATGTCAACCATCACCAGTGCATCCTTTCCTATGCATGCTCTGTTATCATTCCAGTTTAACTTCTGAAATCCAAGGTGAAATCTTAGCACGCTAAAAGAAGGATCTGATATAGAAACATGTTTTTTGGTGTAATATAGAGTACACCTGTACTGATATAAAAGTTCAAACCAATATCGTCAAGCTTCTAGACCTGTATGCAGTTCACAAAAGTCATTTTAGAAAGAGGAACAACTTAAAGTCCTACAAAGGAGCAATCAGCCACACGCAGAATATGATTAATGCTCCAAAGCAAATGGCCCAATTTTTCTTCAGCAAATGTGCAGCATAAAGGGGAAGACTGATTATTATATTTTGAAATTATTAAATAATAGCTGTGATATGAGAGCATTGTTTGGATCCAGAGTTACACAAACCAACATGAAAAATTTATTTTAGAAGGCCAAACAAATTTAGATTTACAATGTTTGTTAGGAAACACTAAGGAATTAATACTAATTTGGTTATGTATAGGAATGATGATGTATTTATACAAACAAGCAATAAACAAGACTTTCATGAAAACAGCTATTAAAGGATTTTTAGGGGTGGGAATGTGACTCGCTTGATAAAATGTACATCTAAAATGTTAAAGACACATGTTTCATTCCCAGCATTGCATAAAAATTTGGTGTAGTGTTACACACCTATAATCTCAACATTGCTATGAGGGTGGAGCCAGGCATATCAGAAATGTGAGGTCATTATCCATGGGAAAATAGAAAGTTTAAGGCTAGCTTGATATACATGAAACTATCATAAGGTAGATAAATAGATAGAAAATAGATAGGTACATAGATAAGAAAAATAATAAATAAGGGTTTAGAGAATTGGCTTTTTTGGTTGAGAGCAATTTTGAATATCTTACAGGATCTAAGTCCAGTTATCAGTACCAGCAATATGGCTCATAACAGTCAGTAAGTCCCATTTCAGAGGAGTCTGACACTGTCCTGACCTCCTCCATTGGCACCAGTTACTCACACAGTACATATACATACATGCAGGCAGAATACTCATCCACATAAAACAAATACATCCAGACCCTAATAAATAACAATGATACATACAATAAAATGAAACTGTTTCTGTAAGTATATAGTGGAATTCATTTTAGTAACATAATGAAACAGCAATCATACACATTCTTTCAGCTACGCTCCAGTTCAAGAATTACTAGAATTAGCCACCATTGTCTCCAATTCAAAGACAGCACATTATTTTATTATATTTATTTAGTGGGAGAAGGGGAAGGCAGAGAATTTTCAGAATTTCAAATAAACTTTTAAATAAACTTATATTTTTGTTTTAAATTAAGACAGATCAATTATTTTCTAGAATCTGAATAAACATGACTTCCCATATCAACACTGTTCAGTTTATCAAATGCTTACTACATGGAAGAGTTTACCATACAGAAGAATTTACCATGTTTACCACATGGTACAGTTTACCATACATGGTCTTGTGGTTAATTTCATACACACTAATTTTAAAATATTAAAGTTTTACAGCTATTTGACCATTGTATGTTCTCTCAACAACAACAAAAAAAAATGCATAGTTAGTATCTTATTTCTGGTTTTAGGTTTAAGAAGGACTCTGAGGTTAATTATCTTTTGAGAGTAAAAAAATATTGTGAGTTATTATTGCCATAGACAGACAATAACACAGGGCCTGCTAAGAATAAATCAGGCTGATGTGGTATAGTGGGTGAAGTTCTTCTTAGACAGTTGGGTTTTTGTTTTGTTTCTTTTTTGTTTTATTTTTTTTTAAAGTAGTGGTGTAGTTCCATCGTATGTGGTTGACTGGTAGCCTATTAGATGTGCATCCAGCCAGCTGAGTGATTCCTGGTGGAGTGGGTAGCCTGCTGGCATGGGATCTCTATGTAGAATCAGTCATGAGGCTGAGGGCAACACAAATCTAAAAAAATAATTTGGGCGAGGGTCCAAAAGTGATGCAGCCCTGGGATAACAGTATCACAGGAGGATACACAAAATTTTATTGTTTTATTAAGGAGTTGGCAGATGTGGAAAGGGATTGCTTATTTAGAAAAGCCGTGAAGCTTTTATTCCTTTACATTTTCACCCTAGAGTTTGACCGTGACATCAAGAGAGATTCTAAAAGAATAGCCTGTCCTTCAGCACCACACGCATCCATGTCAGCTGTCATGTTTGTGCCCTTGTGTGATGGCAGGACCCCTTGGAGTTACCAGGCTTGCCACCGCCAGGGCACTACAACAGATGATGGCATGGCACACATAGGTGAGCCTGGTGACCGCTGCAACAGTAATAGACAGTGAGGAGTGCTCAAGGTTTTTCTCATCTGAGAACACTGCTCTCTTCTTGGTGACATGGGAAAATGGGGGGGAGAGTAGATGGGTGGGTGGGTGTCTGAGAATTTCATTGAGGTCTTTTCTCTCACATCATTTGGCTTAGCTTTGGATCTAGGTTCTCAGAGGAAAAAAAAAATCAATGACTACTAAAGCTACCACAAGTTAGTGACTTTTGAGTTCTTACCTCCAGAATTCATGAATGAAATTCATGGACCACAGAGAGTGAGTTTTAGAGACTAGTTTATTATAGATTTCTGGTATAGGGGCTTTAAAAAGAATTTATAGCAGATACTGGGGTGAGTCAAGGGGTGTGGGAGGGTGAGCTGCTCAGCAGTTTCAGGTATCTGCCTACTCTCACTTTCAGTCACTTCCTCACATTCAGCTTTTAGGCAAGGGTATGAGTACAGGTAACAGGAAGCCTAAACTCTTCCAGTATTAGTGACTTCCAGCAAAGAAGAGTATTGCTTGAACTGCTGCTGTTCAAAGCCCTTGCTGACTAACTAGCTTTTTAAATCCCCTCTCCTCATCCCTAGCTCACATTATCTTAGAAGCATCTTCCTCCGGCCTATAGATTGCATGGCTCTCAAGAGGAAAACCTACTGTAGCATGTGCTCCCTTTTATTTCCCAAACTACAGCTCACATGTGGTTTCATAGTGTGTCTGATTTTCTGCAATAATTCCTTAAGCCCTCAGGCCCCATCAGCATTCCCTACCTGTTTAGCATTTAGCACCACATTCTAGTAACTCTGGGAACATGCTGTGAAGAGCTTCAGGGAGCTAGGGGAACTCACCTGAAATGATTAGAAGAGGCAGCAAGTTCTATTTTCTTTTCTCCCATTTTTCATTTCTGTTTACTGAGACAAACCTATGGCCCTCACAAAAGGAAAGTGGGCAGGCAGGGGTGGGAGAGAGGCTTCCATCTCTGGCTCTTTCCTTACTAGAAAGTAGGGAGGAAGATGAAGAGTATGATCAAATTAAAACAAAATGAGACACAGGTAATTTGGAGTTGGAATGATAAGCACACTGTGTTTGTTATTCCAAGTGCATTCTAGCCAGTAAGTGCTAAATGTGTATATTTGGTGGGAGTAGACATGAGTTAAGGTTTAGAAATCAGAAAAGAACAGACAGAAGCAGAGAAATGGTTTGAGGAAAGAATGGGGATCAGAGATCAAAGTAGGAAGAGGAATATGCGGGTACAGTGGAAAAAGTGTGTGTGGGGGGGGGGTAAAGAGGATGTGGGGAAGAATCCACCCAAACAAAATGTTTATGAAAAGTCTGTGTAGAAATGTGTTATCTGAATATTAACCAGCTGTGAGTATCTTAATTGTCTCAAGAGCAGAGATTAAGCTTGTGTGAAATATTCAACCTTATATCTCCTTAACAAGGACAGTGAACTATTCTGGAGGAGGGGAGAAAGATAAGGAACTTGAAAATTACTAAGACGAAGTGGAGATCCATGGACATGCAGGACAGGTGCACTTATGAAATCACAGCAGCTGTGCTTGTCAGAATAAGACACACACAAGATCAAATGGGTCAGTACAGATGAGGAGCTGTTGGCTGTTGATGGCTGGTGGATGTGTGGCCTCCAGTAAATAACCCATGTTCCAGTGGATGGCTCCATAACCTTGTGTATGTACTTTTAGTCTCAGTGAGTTAAGAAGAAAAGAGAAATAAGGTGGGCAGAGCATTGAAGGGAGGAGTATGAAGTTAATATGATATATATTATAGTATAACCATCTATGAAATTACCAAAGAATAAAAATTGCTCCCAAGCAAAAGTTGTTTATTTGTAAGCTAATTTTAATGTATTTTTGAAATTAAAATGTAATTACATCATTTTCTTTTTCCATTTCCTCTCTCCAATTCCTCCCAAGTTCTCCCCCATTCTCTTTTAAATGTGTGGTTTTTGGCCTCTTTCTTTAATTGTTGTGAGACCCCACTCACTCTGTATAATGTTATTTGCATATATATGCTTTGGGGACTGACTACTACTTCGTATTGGATAAGCAATACAGAAAACAGCTTTCTCTTTTTCTCAGGAGTTCTTGTCTTCCGGTCTTTATCTAGTGTGGGGTCCTTAGTGATTGTCCACTCCCGTGTTGTATATATTGGTGTTGCCCTTGATCGTGTTTTGTCTAAGGACATAGTCTCTCATATTGGTGAGACTATGGGTACAGTTTCTGGGATACTTCTAGGAGACACAGTTTTACAGTTGGTATTCTGTTCTCTAGTTCTTACAATCTTTCTGATCCCTCTTCTTTGATGTTCTCCGAACCTTCGGTGAAGAAACTGCTTCAGATGGATCCACTGGTACTGGGTCCTGCAAGATCGATTGTTCTCTGCATTTTGGTTTTCTGTAATGCTCTCCGTCTGTTACAAATATAAGTTTCTTTGTTGAGGAATGAGAGCTACACTAATCTGTGGGCACAAGTGTTCAGAATGCAGTTAGGAGTATGCTGTAAGCTGATTTTAAAAAGAAAAATGTAATAAGTCAAGACACAGGAGAGGTGGGCTTATGATTCATTTCAAAGGCAGGAGGTATTTTGGGGTGGAAAGGGTATTTTAATGACAACTGTCTGCAGCTCCCCACAGCTATAAACACTGATGGCATATCGAGAAGGTTACCCACTGCTTCACTTTCTAATAGTAATGCTTGTTTTCTGAACGTTGGAGCTTCATCCTAAAGACAGGAACAGAGACTATTTAACATCTTCTCATTGAACTTGCTGGATAATCACCACACTTTTCTAATTCCCTGTTTCCTAATGATTTCACTTTCTAATGACAGGGACTAATTTTAGGATAATATTTGGAGAAATAAAGAAGTAGAAACTTGTGTTTGTGTATGTGTGCATATGCATGTGTGTGTGTGTGTGTGTGCTTGCCTGACAAATTTCTTTCTTCTTACCTAAGCCTCTTTAAATCCACTATCTATATAAATTTATACAATGATGATCCTTGATTACAGGAATAGAAAATCTCAAATTCTATCTTTGCCATTTGGCTTTTGCCTGGTAGGTTTTTAGTCCTGATGGTTTTATTACACCTCTTCCTTGTACGTGTAAGCAGGCACATGCTCACACATATATGTACTTGCAAACATCTGTTCATGTCTCCACGCTTCTGTATACATGTGTGAGAAGGCCAGAGATCAGCCTTAGTTTCTTTGCTTGGAAATCATATGCCTTTATTTTTAAAGGCAGGCTCTCCCACTATAGAATTGGAGCTTACTAAGTTGGGTGACCAGCCAATGAAACTCAGAATTAGCCTGTCTTCCCCTTCTCAGTGCTGGAATTACAACTATATGCCACTCCACCTGGCTTGTCTACATGGATGTCTACATAGGTTCTCATGCTTACACAGCAAGCAATTTACTATGCAAACCATCTCTCAGTTTCAACTTTGTCTTTCAATGTCTGAATCTTTGATGATACAGCTGTTTGAATAGTAGACCTTATGGTCTTTCCTGTTTTTTGTTATTGTTTTTGAGATAGAGTGTTACTATGTACCCTTGGCTGGCCTGGAAGTTTCTATGTAGACTACACTTGTACTTTTATTGCATGTTTTTGACTTGTCTCCAGAAGCACTTAATTAAAGATAGATGCTGCCCTTACCTCTGCACTAAATACCTCTGCACAGGTATTTCAATTGTGTGACTTTAAACATCCTTTGTAGAACACTCTTTGTGTCTTCATACTCTCAGATGCTCTCTGGTCAATACAAATCAGTGTGGTTCAGTTATGGCACAGGGACTACCTGGTTCTGGAATACACCCTTCACTTAGAGAGCACACCAACTTTCACCAGCATTGAGCTTACTCAGGCCCCATAGGTCCCACAGGTGCATCATGTAATACCATTTCAATGATTCCGAAAGCCTCAGCCTCCAGGGTGATGGGAAGTGACTCTGAAACATCAGACAGCTGCTCTGTACAGAAGATTTAATTCACATTGCATAGTAATGCTCCTAAGATGAGTTCCCTGAGGACATGTTACCATGCAGGACTTTCCACAGAGGCTCATTGCTTTTCATGACAGTATCTAAGCCTACTTAAGAATTCTACCCTGGCTTCTGTTTCCTCATGGGACAGCATCTGCATAAATCATGTCAGGTGGTGAGGCTGTATAGATGGATCAGATGTTAAGAGTATAGCTCTTCCAGAGAGAGACCCAGAGTTTGTTTCTCATATAGTTTGGCTCATAGCTGACTATGACTCCAGTTCTAGGGTACCCAACACTATCTTCTGTCTTATACATACACCACATTCATGTACCCCCACACATATGCATTTCAATTTAAAGTCTTTTAAACAGGCAAAAGCAGAGGTGAACATAAACAAAACCCTCCCCTCTTATCAGTCACCAGTCTTATTTGCCACCATATCAGGAAGTTGGTGAGGGAATGTTTATACCTTTAGATGACCTTTACTTATTTTATCTACCTGAGCTCATTGCTTGGCATTTTAAACCACTGAAAACCCATGTCTGTCAAGTTAATAGAGCCTTGACTTTGAAAACAAAGCACAAGGTATCAAGCAATGTCTTTCCTTTCTCTTACTGAGCAGTGCTGGCCTGTGACTTTATGTACCTGCCCCAGATGATGCTTTTATACATTCCCAATGCTTCTGAACACAGGGAAAGTTCCTACTCTTACTCATGATTCAGAAAGAGATTGTTATTGGACTTGGGGTCACAGCCTATGCCTGAACAAGCCAGGTTCAGCCACCTGTCCTTGATAAATCAATTAAAATAGTTAAAGACAGAAGGATTAAAAATTTATTCAATGTAGCCACATTGGTAAGAGGTTATCACCGAGTCTATCTTTTGTGATCCTGTAGTAAGGTTGATGTTTAAGTTGAAATCCAGGGTTATATATGGTCAAGATGTGGTCTTATGCACCATTGTTCCATCATTTTCTCTTCCATAATGTAGTCTACCAAGTTGTAGATATCTTTCTTCTTTAGCTGGAACAAGCTTGAGGTTATCTTTTGTGCTAGCATGAGATTCCTGAGGAAATTCCCATTTCTTGGGAGTCCATTGTTTTAACAGTCTGATAGTTAGTACTTGAAACACAAATGATTCTTGAGAATTTTTCCATCCTTGCAAGGTTGGCTAAAGACTAACACTAGTCTCTGTGTATGTTGCTTGTTTTTTTACCATCTGGTGAGAAGAGCCCCAGCCCAAAGGAGAGAGACAGCCATGGCCAATACTATCTTGTGGGAGATACTCAGGCTGAGACAATGATGATGAGCATAGTTGTAGTCATCCCTTGACCACACCCTTAGGCCTCTACTTAAACCCAAACCCTTAAACTTTGTGCCAGGACCTTGAAGATGGCCATGGGTAAGTAGTGCTTGGGTCTCTGCATCTCCTTGTTGCTTTTCCCAAGGTGTCCAATATTTTTATTTTATCCAATACTTTTATTTGAAACCAAAAGTGAGCACAAACAAGTCCGAAATTCACAGTCATAGTTGCAGTCCTAACTACCCAGTGAGCTGAGAGGATTGACTGCTCAAGACAAGTCTGTGAACATCGTACAAGACCTTATCTTAGCAATAAACAAATGTATCAAAGTATAACTTCAATAATGGGCTCAGGGTTTAGCTTAGTGATTTAGCACTGATTTGCCTGACACTCGAACTGTTCAAGAAGCTTTTGGTTTGATGAGGGGAATTGAAACAATAAATAAAAAATAGATAATTGAACTTCCTTAAAATTATATAGAAACTTTTAGGTATAAAAATTTTACCAGGAATATACAAGGCTAATCTACAGAATTGGATAAAAATAATTGAATAGTACATATCTTATAAGAATCTACAAATTCATAATTTAGATTATAGCTCAATGGCAGAGCATTACCCAGCATATATGAAGTCATAAGTTCAGTCCTTGGTATGGGAAAAAAGTAAATTGGAGAATCCAAAAGTAAAAAGAGCCCTTAGTCAGGCATAAAGAGTTAATCTGAGCAATAGGCAAAGGATGGGCAAAAAGCTCCATGAACACTTTTCTAAAGAAGCAAAATAAATGGCCAATAAGCACATGAAGCATAGGGGAAGATGTTCAACATCATCAGTTCCTTAAGGGGATACAAATAAAAATGCAGCCATGTGTGGGAGGTTGTGTTGTTTCATTTTAAATAATTGTCCCAACCACTGGTTTAATAAAAAGAGCTGATTGGCCAAAGGCAGGCAGGAAGTGTAGGCGGGGCTACCAGACTAAAAACTCTGAGAACAGAATGCCAGATCAGAACACCAGAGGGAATTCCAGAGAGAGGCCCGGAAGAAGCCAAGGACAACTATGATGCCTTAAGAAAAGGTACCGAGCCCCATGGCTGAACAAGAGACATGGGTTAAAATAAGGGTAGAGAGCTAGCATGTGATATGCCTGGGCCTGAGGCTGATCAGCTAAAACTATTCGAAGCTTCTGTGTGTCTCTGTGGGACTGCGGGACTGTGGGACTGCGGGTCTGTGGGTCTAGATCTTGAGGTTAGGCCCGAAAGTCTGGGCCAGAAACCTAATACTACAGTCATGTACCAATTCATTGTTAGTATTAAAAGATACAGTTTGCATGTGAAGTATGCTCACAAGAGCTCATGGGTTCAATATTAGGGTGCAAACTATTGCAAACTTAAGGACTTTTGAGAAGTGACTCGGTCATGAAGACTGTGACCAATCAATGCTAAATTTCTAATTTGATGACATTGAGGGGGGGAACATCTGCTCTTTACCAATAACTTTCCTCATAGTTTACACCCATCTCAGTGATTTATCCATTTTAACATATTTAAAGTAATTATAAAATACAGATATTCTGTAATATATTTTCATGCTAGTTATTTATAGAAAAAGGGAGTTTGCTTTTTTGTCCCCATCTTAATGCTAAATTATTATTATTTAAAGGAGGTTTTGAGTGTTGTTGGTTTTGTTCAATGGAGCAATTTTTTTAAATGCAAGTGTTGAACTAAAATATATTGAATTTTATTCATTTTTGTGATTACTAGACAAGCTTTAACATAGTGTATACTAGATGATTTAAACTGTAAATTTGATAAACTCTAGGCTCACTTGGGCAGAGATATTTACTTGAGGAATTATGTAAATGAGCTTGGCCTGTGGGTATGTCTAGGGGGTTGCCTTGATTGTTAATCAATATGAGAATACTCAGACCTTTGTGTAGGTACCATCTTCTAGGCAGTAGACCCTGGACTATATAAGACAAGAGAAAGCTAGATGAAATTAAACAAACAAGAATCCACATTCCTATTCTTGATTGTTGCTATATGACTATATGTTTTCAATTCCTGCCTTAACTTCCTCTCAGTGATGACTTGTGATCTAGACCTATAAATCAAATAAGCTCTTGCCTCGCCAAATTGCTTTGGGTTGGGGCATTTGATCACAGCCATAGAAATGAAAACTAGAACATATTGGTACTTACCTTCGCACCCATCATTAGTCTGGAAGAAACTCATTTTGCAAACTCTGATGAGCATCAACAATTTTCTTTCAAGTTTTAAATTTGATTATTGTAAAGAGTATGTTGCTTTTGTTTGAATTTACCCTTCAAACATTAAAGTTTGTGGTTAAAAAATCCCAGATAGATTACCCAGAGTTGTAGGGGTATTGCGTTATTTCATGGTAAATAATTGTCACACCCACTGGTTTAATAAAAAGCGCTGATTGGCCAAAGGCAGGCAGGAAGTGTGGGCAGGGCTACCAGACTAAAAACTCTGAGAGCAGAATGCCAGAGAGAATGCTGGAGAGAAGCCAAAAGAAGCAGAGGACAACTATGCTGCTCTAAAGAAAGGTACCGAGCTGCATGGCTGAACAAGAGACATGGGTTAGATGAAGGGTAGAGAGCTAGCAAGTGATATGCCTGGGCCTGAGGCTGATCAGCCAAAAACTACTGAAAGTGTCTGTGTGTCTCTGTAGGACTGTGGGACTGCGGGTCTGCGGGCCTGTGGGCCTAGACCTTGAGGATAGGCCAGAAAGTCAGGGCCAGAAACCTCTTACTACACAGAGGTGTTTAATAAATAAGAGAATCATAAGAAATAAGATTTTTGCAACAATACTACTTCTCATATTCATTCTTGAACTTTGGAAGGTATGTGGACAGAGGTTACACAGAGGACAGAGAAGCCATGGGATAGCTCTGGGGAAATACTCCCTTTCACAGTATTACAGAGGACCAGACAAGCTGGACACAAGAAAAGCTCCTCCCTGGACCGAACTTTTGGCCTGATGCTCTGATCCTGTTAGTTTGGTTTTAATTTCCAACAAGCAATTTGACAGCAGGCGACTAAGGTCATGCTTTGAGTATCTTGTCACTAATTCTATGTGACACTCCAAACCTGAAATTATCTCATGGTTGTCATATGCGATTCCTGTTGTTCCACTAATGGCCCATATGCATAATAAATGAAAACAGAGAGTTCCTGCCCTGAGAGTGGGAGTCCCTTTCTTCTCACAGATCACAGGTCAACTGACCACACTAATTAAGACCCACAGCCTAGCACATATTATCAGGATCATGTGTGAATGAGGTTCAGCAGAGAAAGATAACTTTTCAGATCACAGCTAAGTGAGTAGAAGACATCACTGGAGCTCTATGAGAGACACACAAGCCCCACATGATACTCCTGCACTGCTAAAGTTTCCCATTTCTAGACTCAGAGACTCGCTTAGTGAGTGAAACAAGCTGAGTGATTACTGTGTCTCCAGGTTCAGTTCTCAGTGATTCTTGCCAATGACATCATCTAATAGTCTGACAACCTTGTGAATCTGTTGTACTCAGTTCACAGGCAGGCATATGGAGGCATTCACTTTTACAGAGTTACACAGTTGGTGTGAGAGATTCCAGTAGTTTAAATGCAGATGGTTTGTATTGGAAACTAAGTGGCCATCAGCTGTGATTCTAAGACTGTCTGGCCCAATGACTATGAAACAGTAGGGCATTAAGCACATACATTCCAAAATAGCAAACAAACAAACAAACAAACAAACAAACAAACTCCCCACCCCCAACTGGGATTAAACCTAAAAATAAAGAAATGTGAAGCTGAAATAGTAGGGCATTAAGCACATACATTCCCAAATAGCAAATAAATAAATAAATAAATAAATAAATAAATAAGTAAGTAAGTAAGTAAGTAAGTAAGTAAGTAAATAAATAAATAAGTAAATAAACTCCCCACCCCCAACTGGGATTAACCTAAAAATAAAGAAATGTGAAGCTGCTTGAAGTGTGGTAATGGGCAATTGACTAATCTTATTTATGATATTCACTATTAAATATGTAGCTTAGTTCCAATGTATAGAATTTAATTATGTATGCTCATGTTTGTGTGTGAGGTTTACATGTTTGTGTGTATACACAAATTTGTGCACATGTGGAGCTTAGAGAATAACTATGGGTGTCTTTCTCAGTTGCTCCCTGTAGTCAGAAGTTTCTCCCCCAGACTAGCCCCTAGATCCAGACCAGCAGACTCGATCATACAAAGACTTATATTAATTACAAACTACTTGGCTTATAGCTTAGGCTCATGATCAACCAGCTCTTGCATTTTAACACATTTCTATTAATCTATGTCTTAATTAATCTATGTCTTACCACATGGCTCATGGCTTACCTATACTTTTACATTTTGCTCTCTTGGTGGCAGCTCACAGTGTATTCCTGACTCTGCCCTCTTCTCCTGCATCTATGCTTGGATTTCCTTCCTGTTTTCATGCTGCTCTGCCATAGGCAAAAACAATTTCTTTATTATCCAATGGTATTCACAGCATACACAAAGACATCCCACATCAGGTCCCCACTTAACTTTTGAAACTGAGTCTTTGATTGGACCTGGCATGCTAATTCATCTAGATTAGCCAGTCACTAAGCCTTTATGTCCATCCACCTTTCCAGTGCTGGGATTACAGAAATGTGGTACTTCAATTTTGTTGTGTTATATGAGTTCCAGGCTTCAAATTTATGCCCTAGTTTTTACGTAACAAGCACTTTTTCTGACTGAGTTCCCTGATGACCCAAAGGTGCTTTGTTTTATATTTTTAAAAAAGGAATGTTGTTTGAATCTTAGTACTTAGGAGGCTATAGTAAGATTGTTAATTCCAGAGCAGCCTGGGCTACACAGTGAACTTATTTCCCAAAATAAGAAAGAAAGAAAGAAAAATACACTATCTTTCTTAAAATGGAAATGTTAAAATTCCCATCACTTTTATTCATTTCTGGAAGTTGTAGTTCTGTTTGAACAATTCACTACTTAAAACTAAATTTTAAACTAATGGCAACTCATCTTCTTTATATAAAATATTAATGATGAGGAAAGGGGGAATAAGAAATTATTTAATATTCACAAGTGTATGCAATTGTCTTGATAGCTGCTGTTTCTAAGTGGTCACATCCCTGCCATCTTTTGCTCCCTAATTCATGACTCCTATCTTGAGGTTCTTTTTTTAATGGGGTGACCTAAATTATCATTGCTAAAGGGTATGACTTCTCAGTAACTCTGCCTTTTCTGTCTTTGCTTTAAGGTTTTATTAGCTTTTACTATGAGCTAAGGAAGCACTAAGTGGCTCCCAGGAGACTCATATAATTCCCTGCCCCTTTGTGAAAGACAATCTGAATATTAAGACTTGGTCTCATGTAGTACAGGGTGGCCTCTAACTCGGTATGTAGCAGAGGATGACCTTGAACTTATCGTACTCCTGTCTCCTACTCCTGAGTGTTGAGATTGTAGGTGTGCATCACCACGCCAAGGATGTGAGATACTGGGGATGAGATACAGGGCTTTTATAGTACAGCTGACTATTCTATTCCAGAGCTGTATCTACAGTCTCTGCAAGACAGAATCTTGATTACTTATTCTCTTCCTTTTTGACCATAGAATCAATGTTATACCCTCATAATATGCACTTAATAATCTAATTTCCAATTATTGATTTTCCTGTGTCCCTTAGAAGTAGTCTTTCTAAGTTGAACCAAGACCTACAAACCAGTAACAAGTAGTGTGCTGGAAATAGAAAGCAAGATTTCTATAACTGGGCTGACAATTAGCAGACAGAAATGAGATACTTCTATATCCTCTATTAGATTTGTAGGTATATGTGTTCTATAGAAACACATTACATATATTACATATATATAATATAATTTTGGTGCACTCTCACTGAATTTTGCATATAATGGCACTCTGATTTTACTTTTTTTTATATTTATGGTAACCAAGTCTTCAGTAGGCTATTCTACAGCTTAGTTGAGTGACAGATCCTAGGAATCAATTACATGCTATGACATCATAGCTTACAAATTAATCCAAATAAATGTATGGTTTGTGATAATGAATTATAGATTGTGTGTGTGTGTGCGTGTGCATGTGCGTATGTGCATATGCACCAGAATGCACGTGTGTGTATACATGACTGTGGGAGTAAGAGGCTTATATTGTTTTTTCATCTTATTTTTGAGACCAGGGCTGTTTTCGTACCTGAAGATCGGGCTCTACTGACAGGCCAGTGAGATCCAAGGAGCCTTATGTATCTTTTGTATCTTATGTAACTAAGATGTGTGTGACAGGGTACCTAACTTTGTATATAGATTGTGGGGATTTGCCTGTATGCTTGCAAAACAGGTATATTATTAACTGAGCTTTCTCCCTAGTCCATGTAATAAAGTACCTTCTGATGTATGTATCTTGGAAAATAATTGCCTAAGGCTTTGGCTCTTAGTTGGACAGTGATGCCCACAGAATTTCTGAGGCAGGATGAGTATGATCAATGGTGCCAATATAATCATAAAAAATAATGACAAATTTAGGGTTTAAAATTTTTATATACATACACAAAAGATGTAAGAACTTTTTCAGTGTCCCTAAAAAAATCTCTAGTTTGGTAAAGCTACAGGGCCAAAAGTTTTGTTTTCTTAAAAAGAGGACACAACATTTAATTGTATAGGCTGCAGAATTGCAATGTGAACTCATCCATAACTTTCAAACAGATTTCTCAAGAGAAAAGCAGAGTAGACTTTGGGGAGAATAAGAATTGTGAAGCTAGAACTTAACAAAGCTGAGACTTGGGGTAATTCATTGTGGGGAAATTTGGCCAATGCAGGCAGCTTTTCCTTTCTATGTCTGAGAGAACAATTCATCTTGGTTTGAAGTCCCAGATGTAAACTTTGTTTAGCACTTGTCTTCAAGAGGTACCAATTTTTCTAAAGATGTCCTTAAGGGCCATTTCATAACTGGATGCCTATAGTAGACTATAAAAGAATATATCTAGAGGAACAGTTTAAAATCTGACAAAGAAATCAGCACTTGTATTCTGAAAGAGTTGCTTATGTTTTCAAATTCACATCAGTGTAAATCTGGTGAATGATTATATCAGCTGAGTCTAGGAAGTTAGAGCAGGAGGAACAGAATATGTCTAAGTTGAATTATTCATACAAATGAATTAAATGAATTCAGGGTTGAATGTGTAGCCTGTTGGAAAAGCTTCAGTTATTCATGTGGAATATGATTGACTTGCTCTAAATAGTGGACAACATGAACACATACATTTCATGAATCTTATAGATTGTTCTCATCATTAGAGAAGGTATAGAAGAAAAGGTGAAAGGCTAAGAGGTGCTAGAGATATGTGAAACTTAATGCCCATTCTCCTTGATACTTATCCCAAGAAAGTACAGAGGTATTTCTTAAGCTAAATTGCAGAATGCCTTAGTATGTTTAGTTCATGGTTTTATTTTTTTTCCCCATAGGTGGCAGTCATTTATAGGCTAATAGTTGAAAATGGTGCTAATTAAGTTAGCTTTCTGGGGCTAGCAAGATGTCTCAGTAGTTAAGAGCTACTGGGTGGCTTACAACATAATGTAACTCGAATTCTAAGCAATTCATTACCCTTTTCTGGCCTCTATGAGCACCTACACACCTGTACACATGCATGCACATATCCAAAGTGCATGTGTGTGCATGTGTGTGCGCATACCCACAATCTTTCCAGAGGGTGAGCTTGCTTTTTTTAAAAGAAGGAAATTGTGATCTCAAAGTATGAGACAAAACTCCATTATACTAAAAATTTTTAAGACTTTATCTTTAGTAGTTTGTGTGTATGGAGGGGGTGTATGTGAGGCCCCAAGAGGATCATGGGAGACTGCAGAAAGAGTTGCAGGTGGCTGTGAGATGCCTCGTGTGAGACCTGGGATAAAACAGGGTCTTTTAATTGCTGAGCCATCTTCCCAACTCTAATGTTGCTTTTGAAACATTTGATTTTTTATGATCAGTTTTTGGAAAAGCAATGACCCACTAACATTATGTAGGGATAGAGTGTTGGTATCTGTGCCTGGAACAGCAAAAATTATTTTCACAATACATTAAGTGTTAGGACTAGAGTTGGTTAAGACTTTTGTCTTCTCACTACCGTGACAGTAAGTCTTCCTTACTCTTCCCAAATGAGCCATGAAGGCTTGGAGCAGAATAGCAGTGTAGTCATAGTCAGAATTCCCAGAATTAGCTGCTGGATAATTTAAAGCCTCTCTCTAATTTCCAGACAGTAAAGAAGGATCTAAATTGTATAGCTATATCATTTTCTATTTTATCCTTTTGGAATTTTCTCCCCTCTACACTGTAATGGGGCTTTTCATTTTCTAGTAACTTGGGAAAGTAACTGATATTGGCACTATAGAACAACTATATGACTTTTATTGGGTGTGGTTATTGCATATTTCGTCAAGTGGTTTGACCTTCAATATCTTGAGAATCATGTTTAATATCAAGTGATATTCCTGATGCTTTTCCTGGTGCCTTGTTCTCTTTGGCTAGAATAAGATTTCTCAATGACCACATGATAATATTCATTCTATATTATAAAGATATCTTCTTGTTTTTCAGAAAAATGTGTTTTAGCATAGAGAGTTAGAGATGTGAGAGTGAATCACCATACCCCTTAAGAGCTTTTTTTTTTTTTTTTTCTCTATGAACACCTGTAATAAACTCAATGAGGGTCAGTTTATTTAACTTTAAGTATTCAAGGGAATGTAGGGCAGGCTTGAGGCTAAAGTAATCTCTTCTTCTGAGAAATCACTTTCTCTTTTCTTGATATTTCTCTTTATATATATTTAATAAAAGTCTTGTGGGAAAGCTAAACGATAAGCCCAAACAGGTGAGTGACCCCCTACAGAGAAACTTCAGCCCTCCCATTCTTTTCCCTTGCTCTATTCCCCAGGCCCACACCATCTCAGCTAGCTAGCCCTGCTGCTAGATCTTGTTGCCAACACCAGTGGACTTCTGCCACTCAGGTACAGGCCACATTAGCCAGAACCAGTGAGTGACCTGCCTGCCAAAGGAGCTGCCCTCCCTGGATTCTGTACTTTGGACACCTCCCACAACCCACATCTTTGCTGGCTCCACTGCTAAGCCCAGGCCCCAATCCAGTGATCTTCTGGCACTCAGGCACAGGTAATACTAGTCAGAAAACAGTGAGTGACCCACCTGCCAGGGCTGCTGCTCCTGTCCCTGGAGTCTGTCCCCCTTCTCCAGGCCCACACCATCCCGGCTCCTCACTGTTCCCACTACTGGACCACATACTCAAATCCAGTGGACTGTGCCACGCAACCCCAAGCCACACCAAGTAGAACAGAAACAAGTCACATAGGCTTGATCAGACCTCAGCTGCTCAGGTACAGGCCACAGCAGTCAGAGGAACAGAGGCCTCATGTTGCACCAAAGGCCAAGCTAACTGCCAGTAGGTCACCTCTCAACTTGGACAGAGACTTGCAACTAGACCAGAGGTCACATCACATGAGGGAAATCCAGGCCACGAAGTCTAGAAACTAAAGTGGAAACAAAACTCAAGGAATGTAACATCCATCCAACAACAGTCAATGCATTATGGTACCACTAGAACCCAGCTATCCTATGAACACAGAGAAACTTGAAAATTCCAACAAAGCTGAAGTACATGTAAATGACCTTAAAAAAATGTTTAGGGAGATGATAGAGTCCTTAAAGAGGAAATAAAAAGCTCCCTTTTAGAAACTGTGGAAAAGACACACCCAAAACTATAGGAAATCAACAAATCCCTTAAAGAATGCCAAGGAAGCCAAGAAAAATAAATAAGAGGTGAAAAAAACTGTTTATGACATCAAAATCAAAATAGAAGCAATAAAGAAAACACAAACTGAGATAATTCAGGCAAAGGAAAATCTGAGTAAGCAAATAGGAGCTACAGACACAAGCGTCACCAAAGGATTACAAGAGATGGAAAAGAGAATCTCAGATGTTGAAGATACAATAGAAACAACAGATTCGTCTATCAATGAAATTGTTAAATCTAAAAAAGAAAAACAAAAAAACAAAAAAAACCAAAAAAACTAAAAAACAAAAAAACCTAACACAAAATATGTAGGGAATCTGGGAAACCATAGGCCAAACCCAGAAATAATAGGAAAAGACAGACGAGAAGAACCTAAGCTCAAAAGCCCTGAAAATATATTTAAAAAATCATAGAAGAAACTTTCCCTGACCTCAATAAGGGCATGCCTATAAAGGTACGAGAAGCTTATCAAACACCAAATAGATTGGATCGGAAAAGAATGCTTCCATGTCACATAGTTATCAAAATACTAAACATATAGAATGAAGAAAGAATGTTGAAAGCTGTAAAGCAAAATTGTTAAGTAACATATGAAGGCAAACCTATTAAAATTACATATACCTAATGAGAATCTAAAAGACAAAAAGGGCCTAGATAATGTCTTGAAGGCCCTATCAGACCACAGATGCCAGCTCAGAGTACAGGGCCTAGCAAAATTTTCAATCACCAAAGTTGAAAATAACCCCAAGATTTTCTATGATAAAATCAAATTCAAAAAATATCTATCTACAAATACAGCCCTACAGAAGGTACTAAAAGGAAAACTCCAACCCAAGGAAGGTAAACACACTCATAAAAACACAGGGCATACATAATCTTACATCAATGAAGGGAAACACACATACACAGACAGATGACAGACAGACAGACAGACAGATGGACAGACACACACACACAAACAAACACACACACACACACAAACACACACACACACACACACACACACACACACACACACACACACACAGTACCACTACCACCACAACCAACATAACAGGAATAACAATCAGTGGTTACTTTTTAAGAATTATTTATTTTACATTCTGACCAGAGCCTACTGTCTCCCTCCTCCTCCCACTCCCTACCCTCTCCTCCTCTACAACCTCCTCAATTCACCATTCCCCCATAACTACTCAGGGAGGATGAGGTCTCCTGGGTTTGGTCTTCATCTCTGAATCTGACTCCATCAGTCACTGGATGAAGGTCTCCAATGAAAACCAGGGTAGTCACTAATATGATCATAGCTGATCACCAGCAGCTACAAAGCCACTGTTGTTAGAAGTATTAGCAGGGTCCATCCTTTTAGACTAATGGGAGTTTCCCTTGCACCATGCTTCTACTCCCCTCTCTAAAGACCCTCTTTCCAGTCATTACTATCAGCACTGTCCCACTCACCTCACCCCCAAACTGGATCCCTCATGTTGCCATCCCTATCTGTCCCCAGCCCAACCAGGAAATCTCTATTTCCTCTTCCCTGGGAGAGCTGTGTACCCTTTGGGTCCTCCTTGTTACTGTGCCTCTCTGGGCCTGTGGATTGTAGCATGGTTATCCTTTAATTTCCATTTAATATTCACTTATGAGTGATTACATACACTGTTTATCTTTCTGAATTCAGGTTGTGTCATTTAAGATGATTTTTTTTTTTTTGGTCTATCTATTTTACTTTAAATTTCCTGATGTCATTGTTTGAACAGCTGAGTAATGATCCACGGTGTAAATGTACCACATTTTCTTTATCTATTCTTCAGGTGAAGGGCATCTATGTTGTTTCCAGTTTCTGGCTATTACAGTGGGAAATGTCATTGAATATGTTAACATGGGAGGCAATTTCCTGAATAGAACACCAGCATCACAGACACTGAAAGAAACAACTAATAAGTGAGACTTCCTGAAACCAAGAAGCTTCTGAAGGTGTAAAAAAGACGTAATGTTAGCTTACAGAACTGGAAAAGATCTTCACCAGCCCCACATTCAGCAGAGGGCTGATTTCCAAAAAATATAAAGAACTAAAGAAACTAAATATCAAAAACTCAAATAATTTAATTAAAAATTAATTAAAACATAGAATTCTCAACAGAAAAATTTCAAATGGCAGAGAAATGCTTAAATAAACGTTGATCACCTTTGACCACCAGGGAAATGCAAATTAAAATGACTCTGAGATTCCATCTTATACTTTCCAGTATAGCTAAGATCAAAACCACAATGACTGCTTATGCTGGAAAGTATGTTAAGTAAGGGGAACACTCTTCCAGTGCTGGTGGGGGTGTAAACTTGTACAGCCACTTTGGAAATTAATATGGCTTTTTTCAAACTGAAAATCAATTTACCTTAATACTCAGTGATACCATACTTAGACATATACCCAAAGGATATTCAGTTATACCTTAACTATACTTGTTCAGCTATGTTCATAGAAACATTATTTGTAACAGACAGAACCTGGAAATAATCAGTGCTTATTAGTATCTCTCAATATCAACAGACTCAATCAAAGAAGAGACACAGGCTAATAGAATGCATGCAAAAATAGGACCCATCATTCTGCAGCATATGAGAAACAAACCCCAATATTAAAGGTAGACATTACCTCAGAGAAAAGGGTTGCAAAATTTTTTTCAAGCAAATAGACCTGACAAGCAAACTGGTGTAGGTATCCTTATATCTATCAAAATAGACTTTAAACCTAAATTAATCAAAAGAGACAGAGAAGACATTTTCTACTCAATAAAGGAAAAATCCACCATGGTGACATCTAAGTTCTGAAAATTTATGTCCCATATGTAAGGGCACCCATATGTAAAGAAATATTGCAAAAGATTAAATCACAACTTGAACTTCACACATTAATAGTAAGAGACTTAAACATCCCACTCATCAATGGGAATAAAGAAACTCAACAGAGAAATCACAGAATTAATAGAAGTTATGACTCAAATGGACCTAACAGGTATCTTCAGAACATTTCACCCAAACACAAAAGAATTATCTTCTTAACACATTATGGAACCTTCTCCAAAATTTATCATATACTCGGTTACAAAGTAAGTCTCAACAGATACAAGAAAGTTGAAATAACTCTCTCTATCTTATCAGACCACCATGGTTTAAAGTTGTATTTCAACAACAGACAAACTATATACTTGGGGAAACTGGACAACTCTCTACTGAATTACCACTGAGTCAAGGACAAAAACAGAAAAAAAAGAATTTTTATAATTAAAGGAAAATGAATTCACAATGTAACCAAACTTATGGGATGCAATGCAATGGTCCTGGAAGAAAAATGTATAGCACCGAGTGCCTGCTTAAACACCTTAGACCAATCTCATAGCAGAGGCTTAACAGCACACTTGAAAGCTCTAGAACAAAATGGAGCAAACACACCCAAGTGGCATAGATAAAACTTGGACTAAGATGAATACAATAGGAACAAAGAGAACAACGCAAAGAATCAATGAATCAAACAGTTGAGAAAGCCAATAAGATAGACAAACTCTTAACCAAACTAACCTAAAGACAGAAAAAGAATATACAAATTAATAAAATCAGAAGTGAAAAGGAGGATATAACAGCAGACACTGAGGACATCCAGAGACTCAAAGTAAAGGATAATTGTAACATTTGGTTTCTGGCCCAGACTAGCCCACAGTTCAGACCTGCCCTTTGCCACTTATCTGGCCCAGCAATCCCAAAATCCCAAAGAAATACATAGACATTAATATCATGCTGTTTGGCCTATGGTTTAGGCACATTGCTAGCTAGCTCCTTCATCTTAACTCAACCCATTTTCATTAATCTGTCCTGCAATGTTGCCTGTGGCTTACCTATGCTTTTTAAATGTTGCTTCTTTGGGCATCTGGGTCAACCTGCATCAACTCTGCCCTTCTTCTCCAACCTATCCTGATTTCCCTGCCTACTTTCTCTGCAGTGTCTGCCAAAGGCCAAAACAGTCCTTTATTCAAAGCATACAGAAAGACATTCCCACATCAGAGGATTATGATACAACCCATAGACCCGGAGAATCTAAGTAACAACAATGGGGAAGCCATAATCTTACTGTGAAGGGGAAATAGAATGAACATTACCAGTGGAAGGGTAGATGGGCCTGGAGGGGGAAGTGGGGATGGGAATAGTAGGGATCTGGCAGGGATGGAGGGAGAAAATACTGGGAAAGACAACTGGGATCCACAGGCACCTCAAGGATGAGCTGAAAACCTAGAGCAATGAAAATTCCCAAGGATGCTAAGACTCCTAGCAATAGGGATATGGAGTGTGAACTGACCACCTCCTATGACCAGGCAAGACTTGCAGGGGAGGGACTTGGTCACCAACTCAGCCACAAACACTTTCACCTACAGTTAGTCCTGCATACAAAATGTGCTGGGATAAAGATGGTGCAGAAATTGTGGGAGTGGTCACAGCTGGAAATCCATACACTGAGAGGGAGCTCACACCAGAAGGTCAGGACTCAGAGGCAGGATACTCCAGGGACATGGGATTGAACTAAACAGGAATGGAAAAAAATCAATAAAATGATTTCTAGTGATATTCTACTCTGCTGTACTTACAGATTGATGCCTAGATCAACTGTAATCAGAGAAGCTTCACCCAGACACTGGTGAAAACATATGCAGAGACCCATAGCCAAACATTAGGCAAAGCTCAGGGAATACTGTGGAAGAGGGGGAGGAAGGATTGCATAAGCCAGTTTGGTCAAGGATATCATAAGAAATACCACAAAACTAACATGGGTTTATAGGGGCTCACAGAGACTGACGCGACAACCAGGGAGCCTATGTGGGGCTGACCTAAGCTCTTCGCATACATGTTATAGTTGTGTAACTTGGTGTTACAATAAGGTTCCCCATCTGGAGGTCCCAGACCCATAGACCTGCAGACCCCTTAGTCACCCACTGCTGCTCAGGCCCCCAAAATGATTCAGACACTTATATTAAGTTCATGCTGTTTGGTCTATGGCGTGGGCACGTTGCTAGCTAGCTCTTCATCTTAACCCATTTCCATTAAATGTCTGCCATGTGGCCAGTGGCTCAACTATGTTGCTCCTCTGGGTCGATTTGTCTCTGATTCTGCCCTTCCATTCCTACCTATTCTAATTCCCCACCTATTTCTTCTATGGTGCCTTTCAAGGCCAAAACAGATCCTTTATTTAAAGATTGATATTCATAGCATAGAGAAAGACGTTCCCACATCATCTTCCCATTTCTGTCTAATCAAAAGGGAAGATTTCAATTTTAGCATAGCAAAATTACATATAACAAAATGGCTATTAAGCAAGAATTACAGTTACAATATCTATTTGTATTTAGCAAAATTAAAAAAAATACTCTATCATCTACCTTATCTTTGTGAATGTAAATGTTTTATAGCCAATATACCTTTTAATATAACTAAGAAAAATATCTATATGTCATCTTCAACTACATCAAAGACCACAGAAGGATATAATATTTACTCAAGTAAACAGGAAGTGCAAGCAACTTCCAAAATCTAAAAATGACAGAGATGACACCTATCTTCCTGGACAGTCACCCAAAGTTCCTTTATAAAGTTGTGGCATCCATCTTCAGCCTACAGGCCCAAAGTCTCTTTTCATTTCAGTAAGCAGGAAATTTGCTCTGCCCATTCTGGTATAATTCATTAGTCACTTCTCCTTGAGTCCTGAAGAATGTCTGACAGTTTTCTCTGTAAAACAAGAACCTGAATGATCATCTCAGCTTGTTTTGCCAAAGTTCAGAGGTTACCTTCTTATGGAACCTGCATGTCTAGTGTAAACAGCATACTGTCAAGAGACAATACAAGGACAGGTTCTTGCCACAAAGAAAGTAAACTCCATATAGAATTTCTTCAATGCCCATCTTTTCTCTTGAAGTAGATTGGTTCTGGCAGGAGCAGATCAGTCTCACTGTCCAGAAAAGTCTAAGCTATTAAAATAATTTTAAATACCATATTCTGTAGGTTTTAGAAGTGTTTGAAGATTGCCTATCTTGAAATATATCTTTGTATGCCTAAAGAATCCTAACTAACATAAGTTTGGTTATCATAGGTTATGATTAACCTGCATTTCTTAATTATACATTACGATTTTAAATCAGTTACATGAACACCATCCCTTAAACAAGAGTAGAAAAACACATACAGCAAAACAAAATTGACCTTAAATTTGTTATCAGTAAATCAAAACCCATACCAATGTAAAACATTTTTAGATTAACATCTTATTTCTGGATTAAAGTAAATTCAATAATCTAATTTTTTAAAATTATTCATATGCCATATCCCATTTTTCTTCTTATAAAGAGATTAACTATGACCACTAATTATAGTCAAAACAAACATTGATCAACACTATTTTGGGAATTTGGGCATAGTTTTCCTTTACTACTTCCTGCTGATTAAGGAGCAGTGTTGGCAATCTCATGGGTTCTTGAGACTGGATCATCTTAATCTGCAGCCCTGAAGTTGATGCAATCATCTCTTCCCATCAGGGAATTTTCAGGTAGTCTTGGTTGAAGAAACCGTATTTGCCTGGAAGCAATTCACAGGTTCTCATCTTCTGTGGAAACAAAAGCAGAACTCTTCCAAATCAATAAATCCTTAGATACAAATTTCAAAATCACTATACTTTTAAAATATGTATTCTTATATAACTTAGCAGACTTTGTAATCCATTGAATTTCTGCAGTTAGCTCATTAACAGTTAAGAAATTAAAATAAAACACAATAATAACCATAATCCAGATTCTGTGTCTATAGTCCATCTTTATGTGGCTTATTATATTTTAATTACTCTTTCTCTTTTTAAAAACTTTCTCTACCTTCTTTCTCTTCTCTCTGAAGCCTATGTACATTTTACACACATTGTAATCCATTTACAGTTTTTTTTTTTAAACTGAATCTGTTTTCTTGTGAATCCTTAATCATTTTCCAACCAGAAGAACTTTTAAAATGCTAGAACTCTGTTCAAGAGCCATAGTTTTTGCAGATAAAGCTGAGTCAGAAAGTTTTCTTAGAGGGGCCATATCTTTATTCACCATCAGCAGACGGAACAGACCTAAGAAATACTGCTACTAAGAAACCATCTTGGACTCCATTTCCTTTTTGTTCAATACAAATGTAAACCTTCCTTAAATCAATCACATACTACTAAGTCTTCTGTGAGACTCAGGAACAGGCATGGTTGCAGCTTAAGCTCCCTGCCACCAGTCTGCTGCCGCCATTTTGTTTGTGGTCTGGATGCCATGCTATCTGTACAATGACCCTCTTCAGATACACAATTTGAAATCTGCTTTGGCTCAGTTTCTGTGATCTAGAGCCCTCTCTAATCTTTCTGAGGCTTTATGTGGGTATTTAGCCCACGTTGGGCCGCCATCTGCTACATTAAGGTTTCTGGACCTATCTGGAGGTCCCAGACCCACAGACCTGCAGACTCCTTAGCTACCTGCTGCTGCTCAGGCCCCCAAAAATGCTTCAGACACTTATATTAAGTTCATGCTATTTGGCCTATGGCTCAGGCACATTGCTAGCTAGCTCTTTCATCTTAAATCAACCCATTTCTATTAATCTGTCTGCCACATGGCCCATGGCTCACCTATGTTCCTTACATGTTGCTCCTTTGAGCTTCAGCTTGGTCTGCCTCTGACTCCACCCTTCCTTTCCTACCTATTCTGATTCCTCCTCCTACTTCTTCTATGGTGCTTGTCATGGGCCAAAACAGCTCCTTTATTTAAAGATTGATATTCACAGCATACAGAAACTTTATCTTCACATGAGACTCCAAACAGTTAGAGGAGGCACAGTCTGACTCTGTTGCCTGCTTTTGGTATTTATTCCTCCTATTAGATTAACTCATCCAGCCTTAATAGGAGAGGAGGTGACTAATCTCAATGCAATTTAGTATACCATGGGTGGCTGAAATAAACAGGAGGCCTGTCTATATCTAACATGAAATAGTGGAAGAATGGATTGTGGGTGTTTTAAGGAGGAACTGGGAAGAGAGGGGAAAGTTTTTATTGGGATATAAAAATAAAAATAAAAATGAATAAAAAATGGTGAAAAAACTAAAATACTTGCAATGGAACAGGTAAGCTTCATTTTGGTTGATTCCTTACTTCCCACATGTACAAAATTCTCATATGGAAACCCATTCTTTTAAAGATGATTTTACAATTTAAAATAATAAAGTCCAGTGATGTCAAATTGTAAAATATTATAACAAATAACAAAATGAAATTAGTCCACTTTATAATAATTTTATCCAACTTAAAAACCTTTATTTTAGAACTGAGAAGATGGCTTGGCAAGAGTGTCTACTGTCCTTTCAGAAAATCCCAATCTGGTTCTCAGCACCCACATCGGGTGGCTCACAACTACCTGTTACTCCAGCTTCAGGAAATTTGATAACTGTTCTGCATGAATATTTGTACTCATATTTCATTCATTCATTTATTCATTCACTTATTCTCTCTCACACACAATTAACATAAAACAAAAATACATTGTTTCAAATAAACCAGATATAAATCAAGCATATGTAAAATTTAAGAGTATTCTATCTGAGTGTTGCCATCATGCTCACAGAAACCTATGCAATTTACACTGAAGGAAGAGAATTCTTGCATCATTAACATACTGATTTGAAAGCATAAATTTCAAAGCTTTTAGTATCGTATTTTTTAAGCTGCTACATCTACACTTTTGAATTCCCTGTATTTCAATGATTTTTCAAGTGTTTTCACCTTAGTATATGTTTGCAAGTATGTATATATTTCCCTGTATATATTTATGAGTAATATAATATATTGTAAGTTTCATGTGTTAAATTGTATTTTTCATTTTCTTCAAATTTTCTCAAAATTTTGTTTATGTGCTCATGAACATATGTGTGCAATTGTATACACATGTGTGTTTGCACATAGAGGTAGAAAACTAATCTTGGATATTGTTCATCAGTGACCTTCTACTTTTGGATTGAGACAGTTTCTAATTGACATTAAATTTCATAAAATTGGATAGGCTATGGTCAGGGAGCTTCCAGGACCCCCATCTCTCACTCCTCTCTTGCCATTTTTGAGAATACAAGCTTAAGTCACCATGTCAGACTTTTATGTGGCTTCTGGAAATCAAGTTCAGGTCTTCTAGCTTAAAAGATAAGCACTTTAGTGACTGAGACCTCTCTTCAGTCTCCTCTCCAAAGTTTTGAGAATCTCCTAAGAATACTGCCTGTGTTTTGGGGTCAGACATTGGACTGAGCATTAGCATGTGTTGTGGGATTCAGGTGTCAGCTGATAAGGTCAAAAGACACTTATATAGGGCACCGGGCCCCTGAAGGGGGCAGGGAAAGCCCATTGAAAAGGGGCTTCTGGAACACGAGACGCTCTCTTCCTGGTTCCTGGATGATTGGGGATAGGATCAACTCCACCGTCTGTCCATCAATCGTTCACCGTTCCAGACTCCAGTCCCTGTTCAGGTGCTACTGTAATCTGTTAACTGTACCGTGAGTTCTGATTTATATTTTAATAAATATCTATCTGGTACTGGTGCCTTCTAAGTAAACTCCGCCTACAAGCATGGCTGTTTTTTTTTTTTTTTTTTTTTTTTTTTTGGATCACTCTAGTGACTTCTCCTATAGTTATTATTGCCATGGCACCAATAAATACCTTAATATTTCTAGGTTTAAATTGCTGTGGTGCAGTAAGAGGTTTCTGGCCCTGACTTTTGGGCCTAGTCTCAAGGTTTAGGTCTGCAGACCCACAGACCCCCAGAGACACACAGATTCTTTCAATAGTTTTAGACTGATCAACCTAAGGCCAAGGATATAACTTGCTAACTCTTTACCCTTAAACTAACCCATGTCTCTTATCTTGTTCAGCCATATGGCTCAGTACCTTTTCTTAGAGTAGGATAGTTGTCCTCTGCTTCTTCCAGCTTTTCTCTGGCCTTCTGCTCTGTGCTTCCTGTTCTCAGAGTTTTCTTAGTCTGGAGCTCCACCTATACTTCCTGCCTGCCTTTGGCCAATCAGCGCTTTTTATTAAATCAGTGGGTGGAATAATTATTTACAATGTAACAACATAATCTCCCCTATATCCCTTTCTCTTTTTAAAACAAAAAGAACAACAAATCTAATATTCCCCCCCTTATCTATCACAACTTATAATCAACACTGTAAATAAACACAAACATCCATAATCCATGTTTTGGGAATGTGGGCGTTTTTCTCTAGGCTACTTCCTACTGAATGGGGCATTGACAATCTCATGGGAATCCAAAGAAAAATGCAGGATTATTCACAAGTCTTTAGTAGAGTAGTCTGTAAGGCTGGGTTATCTCAGCCAGTCTCCTTGAAATTGTTGTGGATACAGAGTTTGCGAAACTTCAACAGAGGTGCTCTGAAATGTTAAATCATCTAGGCCATCCATTTACATGGGAGATTTTTCAGGAGGTCTTCCTTTATCAAACCTTATGTTCTTTATCCAGAAATAAATCCACAGCTTCTCATTTTCTGTGAAAATAAAACGAAAACCTCTTCTCCAAAGTAGCATACCATTGGATCTCAATTTTAAACTCAATTCATTTACAAAATATATAGGTTGAATTATTCTAACAGAATTTATAATCAACTGTCTTTTAGCAGCTTTTATTATGTCATTTTCAGTCAAGAAGCTTAAAGATAAGACAATAATATACTGTATCCAGACATTCTTTGTATTTTCTATCTTTCCGTGCCTTATTTATTTATTTATTTATTTATTTATTTATTTATTTATTTATTTATTTATTTATTTATTTTACTCTATTTCTTTTTTAAGGGCTTTCTCTACCTTTTCTTTTCTTTCTCTAAACCTCTGTATATATATATTTAATACACTCTAAACCCACTTAGACTTTTTTTTAAAAAACAAACTGTCTTTACTGTATATTTATTTCTTAACTTTTTCTGTCTCTGACCACACCTTTGTTTGGCTAGGGTGATTGACTCCACCCAGATTCTCCTATTTCTTTCTGTTTCTGAACACATCTTTAATCTGCCAGAATTCAAGGTTGGTAGAATGGGGGGATGGCTCCACCCAGCTCCTAGTCTAATTTCATAGAAATTTTCTTTTTGCTCAGGTACTTTAGGAATTTCAGGGTCCATATAATCACCAAGTAAAGCTTTGCCATCTGCTGCTCATTAACTCCATTTAAGTATTAGGCAGCAGAGCCTCTTAAAAGACTCACAAGTACTTTGCCTCTAAGGCTGAATCAGGAAGTTCTCTTAAAAAAAAGTCAAGCCTCAGTTTGCCTCCGGCAAACAGAGCTGATGCAAGAAAATATCGACACTAAGAAGCCATCTTTGATTCTATTCCCTTTTTTGTCCTTATGAACATCAATACATCATTTACAACTTTTTGCTTATATTGAGAGTCCTGTGAGATGTTAGTAACAAGCCATTTTACACCTTAAGCTGAACTTCAAAAGCTCACCATTGTAGCTCAAGCCCATGTGCCTCACCAGGGTGTCTCTGTACCATGGCTCACATGAGAGACACAATTCAGAGGCTGCTTTGGGCTCTAGACCATTTTTTAAGTTTTTCATGTCTTTATGTGGGCATATTTGACCCACATTGGGCTGCCAAATGTAGTATGAGGTTTCTGGCCTGAATTTTTGGGCCTAGATTCAAGCAAGGTTTAGGCCCGCAGACCACAGACCCCCCAGAGAGACACACAGATGCTTTCAATAGTTTTTGGCTGATGGCCTAAGGCCCAGGCATATCACTTGCTAGCTCTTTACCCTTCAACTAACCCATGTCTCTTATCTTGTTCAGCCATGTGGCTGGGTACCTTTTCTTAGAGCAGCATAGTTGTCCTCTGCTTCTTCCAGCTTCTCTCTGGTGTTCTGCTCTGTGCTTCCTGTTCTCAGAGTTTTCTTAGTCTGGTAGCTCCACCCATACTTCCTGCCTGCCTTTGGCCAATCAGCACTTTTTACTAAACCAGTGGGTGGAACAATTATTTATAATGTAACAACATAATCTCCCACACTGTGTCATTCTGAAGTGTGACTCAGTCTGCTGCTGGGATATGTACCCATGCAAATTAGGAGAAAAATTGTGCAATCCAAATAACCCATGTGTAGTGAACTCATCTCCCTTAGAAGACTGTTAGTCGTTCCTGTAGCAGGCTTCTAAAATGATTCTTCATTAAGTTCTTTTAATACTTTTTTTTCTTTCATAAATTTTCTTAATCTCTTGCAGGTAGCCTGGAACATGGGAAAGGAGATGGCTGAATGATATGGTGTAATGGATATAGATTAATCTACATATATTCCTAGGACAGAAAACAGCATTCTGAGGTATGTGTGTATTTACATGTATGTTGGTGCATGTTTGCATTTATAAACATATGTATTGTTACATACATCAATCATAATATTAAAAATTTTACTATATAATATACTACATAACAAATATATAAACATTCTATATCATTTACTTATAATTTGTATAATATAAATATAAGTATTAAATATATATTACAATGATTAAAGGAATAGAGGCTATGGATTTAAGAGAGAGCAAGAAGGTATATGCATAGGACTGGAAGGTGGAAAGATAAAAGAAAAAATAATGTAATTGTATTTTAATATTTAAAAAATTAAATAATATTGAGAAGCCCCTTTTCTGACATAGATGCTCTTACTCTCCAGGTTCTCTTGAGAGCTGTAAATTTCCAGTAAAAGCCACCTCTATGTCTGCAGCTTCTCAGGATAGTTAGCTCAAATATTTGAAAACATGTATTTTGAGGTGGGATATCCTGGTCTTCCATAATCATATTTCAGATACTGTGTCTTGATCCTCAACAATTATTTATGGGTAAGAAGCTAATAACTATGAGAAATGCATTATATTATACTGCTTCATAGTATGCTCATTCTTAGACATCATAAATTATTTCTGAATCAAAGTGGTCCATGGGAAAATTATTTTTTTGTGTGAGAGATGAATAACCTTTTACTTGAAAGAATACAGAATATTTAGAGAACCTTAGTACTTTTAGAATAAAAATACAGAATGAATTAAATTAATTAATTTTTCAGATAGTCTCTAAATTATTTTTCATAGTATCTCACTTGTCATATAATAAGTCTCATGTAAAAAAGGCTTCTGAAAATTTTCAATAGGAAACAAAAGTTATTAAAACTATTATTAACTCTTATAATGGGTCTCCAGCTTTATGTAATTATAAAAATTTGGCCAGTTTCATTAAAGTCAGAGAAGAAGCTCTTTCCTTAAGTTTGGCTTTTTTGTTGTTATTAATTCATTTTCTTTCTCCAAGTAGCACAAAGACAATGAAAACATATGAACTTTTTAAAGTCTGATATTATGTTGAGCTTTTTATCACTTCTGCTTTTGTGACACTGGCCAACAAATAAGAAGTGTGCATGCAAAGTTAGGTGTCAGAGTGACAGAACCATACTTGGAGTGCATGTCATGGAGGTATGGCTGGAGAGAGAGAGAAAGCAATGAAGGAACTCATACAACTGCAACAGTTGAACCCCATAGTTGAACCCCATAGATTTACCTCAAGTTTCTCATCTTCTGTATCAATTACTTTTCTACTACTGTGACAAAACACCAGGACCAGGGAAACTTATAAAAACATCAAATTGGCTTATGCTTTCAGATGACTTAGAGTCTGTGATGGTGGAATAAAAGCAGAATGGCATGAACAGCTGAGAGCTGACATCTTGATCCACAAGTAGGAGACAGAGAGGCACACTGGGGAGAGCCTGCCTCCAGTTACACACTTCCTCTAACAAACCCACACCTCCTAATCCTTCCCAAATAGTTTCATCAACTGGGAACCAGTTATTCAAAGATAGGATACAATAGGGACCACTCAAACCACCAAATTTAGTGCAAAACCCATCAAAGCATCTAATAATAGAAAAACAGATTATCTAGAAAAAGTCATCAGGTAAGCTGCTTGCGTGCAAGCAAGAAGATCTGAGTTTGATTCTTAAAACCAACTTTTAAAGAGGTAGTAGATGGGCTTTTAATCTCAGTGCTGGGGAAGATGGGGCAGGAGAGTCCTCAGACTGGCCAGCTAGCCTAGCCAAACTCAACTGTTTATCCTTTTGATTCTCTGTCTCAAGAAATGCCAAGGTGAGGGGCCGTTGAGATGGTTCAGTAGACAAAGGTGCTTGCCACCAACTTAACAGTGATCTAAGATTGATCCCCAAGACTCACTGTGGAAAGTGAGAACTGTTCTCTGACATTAACATACACATTATGGTACAAAATGTAATGAAATATGAAACAAAACCAACTTTAACAAAAATTAAGATCAACAGCTCCTGAGGAACTGCAACTGAGGCTGTTTTTTCTCGCCTCCACGTGTGCATGTGCGCACACACACACACACACACACACACAGAGAGAGAGAGAGAGAGAGAGAGAGAGAGAGAGAGAGAGAGAGAGAGAGAGAGATTGATTCCTTCACTAAAATAGAGAAACAAAAATTAGTTAATATACTTACTAACAAACACGGTTAACTGAAAAGTCCTCAAAAAATGTCATGGACGTCTATGATATCATTGCAGACAATAAACTTATGGGCCAGGAGAGATGCAGCAAGGTCTATCTGTTTGTTTGGATTCTTCATGGCCTCTTGATATGGACTTCCTTTCCCCTAGGTATAGCCAAGAAGCCCTGGAATGTAGTCTTACAGTTTGATGTCGAACAAGGGAGGTTGGAGAAATTATTCCTGTAGAAAGCAGCAAGTTAGAATAACATTTCTAAGTCTAGCGAGAGAAAGGATATAAATCCCATGGCTTACTTTGAAGACTAAAGAGAGAGGGAGAAAGAAAGGCAGGGGACACTTTACTTCTGGGCTTTTTCAAGATCTTTAGTTGAAAGTACTCTGCATACCAGAGCAAATATTTCATTTTGAGGTGTTGTTTCTGAGCCTCAACACAACCAGGTGGATTGGAAGAAGGCTGCTGGGTGGGTGTGGTGATACGTGGCCTAAGTACCTATGGCAGATAATCTAACTAAACAGGAGAGATGGCACCTAGGCACAGTGAAGCACATGCCATGGCAACTGTCCCACACTCCCCTATCTGAGAAGAGAACACCTGAGCAACTGTGGTTCTTAATCTTCATTATTTACATGATGGGATTTATAATCACTATGGAAACAAACCTCTGGATGTGTCTATGAGGGTGTATCCAGAAACATATAATGGAGAAAGTAAGTCTTACCCTGACTGTGGAAACCAGGGTCTATGGAGTTTGAAATTGAATAAAAAGGGGAAAGAAAGCCAAGCACTAGCATTCATCTCTTTGCTTCCTGCCCATGCTCATCATGCAAGCAGCTGCCTCATACTCCTGCTGCCATGATTTCCCCATCATGATGGAGTGTGACCTTGAGTTGTGAGCTCAATTAAGCTGCCTTTTCAAGTTGCTTAGGTATTTTGTCAAAGAAATGAGATAAGCAACTACTTCATCACTAGTTTCTCACACATCACATTCATACTTGCACTTATACACACACACACTCACACATTTTCACATGCATACATATATACAGACACTCACATATTCATACTTTCTCTGTCACACACACACACACACATACACACTCACAAATAACTAGAGCAGCTGCTGAGTTTCTCATACTATGTCTACTATGTTCTTCTTTTTGATTTAGTTCCATTGACAGAGGTGTGTGTGTGTGTGTGTGTGTGTGTGTGTGTGTGTGTGTGTGTGTAAAAAACTTTCTGATTTTCCTCTTTTGATAGGGCATGTACTAAAAATTCGGAAAGTCTCTTCAGAAGCTAAAGCATTCCATTTAGGAAAGGGAAGACTCATCCATCTCACATCTCATTCTCCTCTCCTCTGTTCCTTTTCCATTTCTCTTGGTTAGAACATGAAAACGGTACATAGAGTGGATTCTGTTTTCTTATCAGTGTGAAGCTAAAAGCCAGATACTAAAGGCAGTTGATGTGGGATATCTTTTTGTATGTTGTGAATATCATTGATTAATAAAGGGTCTTTGTTTGCCTATCCCTGAGGTCTGGAAAACCTATGTTGGGACACCAGATATTGTAGGAATTATTCACTGGCAATTGATTATATAAAAGGATTAATTATTAAGGGGTTTATATAGAATATCCCATGCAGTGGTGGTAGCAATCCTCTCTCTGAGAACTCAGGAAACAAACAGTATTTGTAGGCAGTGTTCAAAGGGGTCTGGTCTTGCCCTATACAGGGGTCTTTAAAACTTCAAAGCCACTCCTAAATCTTGCTTAAAAGTGCTTGAATCTGCCACATAAAGATGACATGAAAGACATGATGTGGGACGTCTTTCTATATGATGTAAATATCATTGCTTAATAAAGAGACTGTTTTGGCCTGTGGCAGGGAATCTTAGAAGCAGGCAGGGAATCTGAGCATAGATGAAGGAGAAAGAGGGCAGAGAGGGCAGAGTCAAGAGAGATATAATTCGGTTGCTCAAGGTCAAAAGTCAAGAGAGCAGTAATTCAGCTGCTCAAGGTGCAAGATGTAAAAAACACAGGTAAACCATGAGCCACGAATAGAAATGGCCTGAGTTAAGATGAAAGAGCTAGCTTGTAATCAGCCGGAGCCATAGGCCAAACAGTATGTAATTAATATAAGCCTTTGTCTGATTATTTTGAGACCAAGCGGGGCTTCAGGTCCAAACCTCCAGCTAAGCCAGGCGGTGGGCAGAAGAGATTCATCTAAACCTTGGGGTCAGGCTGGGCAAGAAACCCATGCTACAGGTGGTCAAACAGCAGATCAGTGCTGAAGACACCCAGGTCCACTGTGGCAGTACAAAACTCACAGCATCTAAGACTTGGAAGGAACAAATGAACCTGGTGGTATGTTAGGCCATACTTCTTTCAAATTTCCTCATCTTGGAATCTGATATATTCCTGCCTGGTAATGTAATAAATATTGAGAACCTTGGATATGCTTGGAATTGTAGTTTCTGCTAGAGATGCTAAGATAGGAAGACTGTATCTGAAAACAAGTATCAGCCTCTGTGGAAGGGCTTTCATAGAGTGATATACACACACTTTGCTAATACTGGATTTTTCTTTTGGTGTTTGTATGTGTGGTTCTGTGTATACTTCTGTGTGTGTCTCTCTCTCTCTCTCTCTCTCTGTGTGTGTGTGTGTGTGCATATGCACAAAACACTACAACCTTGGCTGATACTTACAGATTCAGCTAAATTGACTTAGCCTTCCCAGTGCTAGGATCAAAAGCATCTGTTATTACTGCTTTTTATGTAGGCTTTGGGAATGGAAGTCTGGTCTTCATACTCAAATGGCAAGTACTTTAATGACTATCGCCCAAGCCCACTTCTATATTGCATGAATTCTAGTTAGTATATAATGAAAACTCAGAGCCAGATATTGGGGAAAAGCTGGAATATCAGAGAGAGGAAACAGACCACAGTTACATCTTACCCAGCCAACTTTTCAGGTCAGAGTAAATGCTATCTTCGAGAGTCCTCTGCCTGGCTGGTTGCTCCTACAGAATACCTGAATCTCTGCTCCTCCTGCCTTAAAATCTTCCCCACCTAGTTCCTTCACTTCTAGGTTCAACTCTGCATCATAATCCAGAGTTAGAATTTCAGCTATGTTGACTCAGGAATTTAATTTTTCTTCTGTGTGGGGAAGAAGAATGCTGAACATCCTAATGCTTGTTTGGTAGGAACAGGCGATAATGACTTCCAGTGCAGAGATGCAAGCTAGAAAGCCAGGAAAGGCAGTCCAAAAGCAATGGCACATGGCAGGCCATTTTAAGTTCCCTTCCACCATCAGAAAAGCTTTTCTTTTCCCTGTGAAGTATGGGACGATAACGTGGGAGGCTTCTCCATGTGTATCACCCTTTATCGGGGAGGGGAAGAGAAAACCAGAATTTCTTGGCAGGTAAACTTACTTCTATTTCTTCCAAAAGACATCACAATGTCAACTCAAGTACCTCTAGGGTAAAAACAATAGCTGGAGGTCTGCTACCTCCATGGGAAGGAGAACTTTCTGTTCCTTCTAAACAGTCTGAGAGGGCCCCTGGCCCAGGGCACGGCTTGCTTTGGTGTGCTCACAGCTGAGCCTTAGTGCTAGCTTAATGAATCATGCACCTTGAATCTCCCCCAGAAGAGAAAGATATGGCTGGCACAAACAGCTGTTCCTCTATACAAGGTTGAAACATTCTTATTTTCTCTACTGGGGATGACCATTTTTAGACAATATAAGAAACAGCTGTGACCTGAATAATATCAGCTTCCTGAATTTGAATAAAGGCTTAAGAAAGTGTTTTGCTTTCTCTCTGTTCTCTCTCCTCCACTCAGCTGTTTGTTGACTCTTAGCATCCTGGGTTTGAGCACCTCATTTCAAATTCCCCTGTGTTTATGATTTCCTAAAGTCAAGGCTGCATTCAAGTCACATACCACTGAGCTGTGAAGATTTAAAAATAAAATATCTGAGTTTACTAAAAGGTGTTGAAATACCAATAAACAATGCTGTGATAACACATGAATGACTTTTTATTGTAATAATGAGTATCTTCTTAGTTAGGTTTCTATTGCTGAGACAAAACACTGTGACTGAGGCAACTTACAAAAGTAAGAGTTTAATAGGGCTTACAGTTCCAAAACATTAGTCTATGATTGCAGAGAAAAGATTTGAAGAAAGACAGCTAGAACAGCAGGTGAGATTTCACATCTTGAGCGTTGAACAGAAGATAAAGAGCACACTGGGGATGAGGCCATGTTTTGAAACCTCAAAGACTATCCCCAGTGTCTGCTTCTACCCCATCAAGTCCACACCCATTAATTCTCTTAGACAATTCCAATGCCAGTAATGAGGATCAAGCATTCATACATAAAAGCCTATGGGGAACATTTTTATTTAAACTACCACAGTAGGAAATAGTAAAACAAGGCTTTAGGAACAGAAATATGTTGGACTATTTTTAAAGTTTAATTATTTACTTATATGTTTATATGTCTATATGGGTAAGTGTATGCCCATATGTGTATTCACACAACAGTATGCACAAAGATTGGATGAGGGTGTTGGGTGTCCTCAAATACTCTTCACCTACTTCTTTAAGGCAGGTTCTTTCTGAAACCGGATCTTGGGTTTCTTGGCTAGTAGCCAGAAACTTTAAATGTTTTTTCTGACTCTGCCCACACTGAGCTAGGGTCACAGGCATGTGTGGGATGACAAACTTGTTAGCTGGTGCTGAGGTCATAACTGCAGTCCTCATGATTGCGCAGCAAACTCTCTTAACTATCGAAATACTCCTCTAGACCCTGAAATGGGTTTGATTTTTGAAAGAAGTTCTGAATAATTAGTATGGAGTTGAGGGCTGGGAACTGTGTGTGTATGTGTGTTTTAAATCTGAATGTTATATTTGCAAAAAAATTAAATAGAGAATTTCTTGTCAGAGAATATTCTTTTAGATCATGTTACATTGTTGAGTTGTTTTCTGTGCACTATAGCATAAGTATTTCCATATTGCGTACTTTTGTTTCATTAATACACCGACTCCCAAATTCATAAAACCATATTATAATTCAAATCACATATTGATCCTCATACACTGATAGTGACCTCAATACCCCTCTTTTGCCAATAGATAGGTTATTCAGATAAAGATAAAAGCTGAGAAATGCTGGAGCTAACTGACATCATAAAGCAAACAGACTAAGAGAACATTTCACCCATATATAAAAGGAAGCATCTCTGTATCTCATGGAACTTTCTCCAAAATTGAACACATATTTGGACACAAAGAAAATCTCAATGTATACAAGAAAACTGAAGCAACCCCCTACATTCTATCTGACAAGGATTGTAGCTAGATATCAACAACATAAAGACCACCAGAAATCTTATAAATTCATGGAAACTGAACAACTTTCTATTGAATGAAAAATAAAGACAGAAATAAAGAAATTCTGGACTTTTTAGAATTTAATGAAAATGCGTGCACAACATACACAAACCTCTGTGACAAAATGAAGGCAGTTCTAAGAATTTGAAGCACTAAGGAACAACAGTAAAAACACTAAAAAGTGGGAGAGTTCTCATATTAGTAACCTAGTGGTACAATGTAAAGCTTTAGAATCAAAAACATCAATAATAACCCAAAAAGCATTAGCAGTCAGAAATAGTCAATTCGCAGATGAAATCAATAAAATAGAAGCAAACAAAGTGTTTGTTACATGATCAAATCAGTAAGATTAATAAACCCTTAGAAAAATTAGCTAAAAGACAAGTAGAGAAGATTCAAATTAATAAAATTAGGGATGAAAAGGAGGAAGGACATTACAACAGACCCCAAGGAAATTCAGATAATCATAAGGACATACTTTAAGAATCTGTACTTGACCAAAATGGAAAAGCTAAGAGAAACTTTCCGGGGCTAAAGTGTGACACCCAGTCATGAGGGAAAAAGAAAAGTAGAAAAAGACTAATTGGCAAATAGAGAACAAACCATATCACACATCTCGGAGGCATTCTGGAACCTAGCACAAATGACACTTTTAAGTCATGAAACCCAAATGTTCAGTACAGATGCAGGAATTTACAAATGCATTTTCATATGAGACTTTTCTAATAAAACATTAATGTTCCTATCCTATAAAACACATTCATTTTATACTTACCTATTAGACAGAAGGAATCTGGTTGGCTTGTTAAAGCTGGGATCTGGGGGATAAGGACAATCGCCTTCCACTGTAACCTGGGGCTTGGTCAAAGTGGATGGATGATGACCTCAAAAGGAGTTAATAGTTTTGTGATTGAATATGTTATTCCATTCAGTATTACATTACAAATTAACTGTGTGTGCATGTGTGTGAATTACACTATTAGAGACTGTCAAAAATTTAACAACCAAACAACTAAACCAGAGGGTCCTAAGTGTAGGTATCACAATTGCATACATCCTTAATCACAATTTTTCTTACTTGGACAAATTAATGTAGTGAGTTCTTTTTACAACTGTAATTTTTAGATTTTTTTTCTTTTATAGACATATGTTCGCTAGGGCCCAAACCACCTTTTTTGTAATTGTTTTCAATAGGTAGATAAAAATAATGTAATAATATTAGACAGATGTACAGATTACCAGTTAACCAGAATATACTTTTATCTTTTGCTATTAAAATAATGCTCCACTCACAAAAACAAAAAGACAAACAAAACTACATGTTGTCAACTAAATTATGAATAAAATATGAACAACTGTTTTGACCAAAAATAAATGGTTTATGTTCGTAAATTCTGATGGTATCTTCTTTCTACTCTTTCTAATTTTTCTTAGGTCATATAAAAGTGTGTGCATTTGTCATTTAGAAATCAAAGAAATAGAAATCATGACATAGAAAAAAGGAGAGAGGTTGAGAGGGGGAAAGGGGAAGAGGACACATATGAGAGATAGAAAGAGAAGAGCATGTAGGTGATAGGGGCTTAGAAGGAGGTAAAGCAGGATGGACAGAGGGGGGGAATGAGGGGAAGCAAGGGAAGACAAGGAGGAAGAGAGGATAACTAGGGTTAAGAGAGAGAGAATAAAGAGAGAGGTGCCAAGGAGTGAAGACAGGAAAGGAGAGGAGAGGAGATTAGCACATTGGGGGGGGGGGGATTGGTTATAGAGTTATTACAGAGAGGGAGAGTGGTGGGGCAAACAAAAGAACTGGAAAATGATAGTAATGGTGGCTCCACTGGCTGGCTGATTGGGGTTTCCTGAGCTCTAGACATGGAAGGTATCTTCAGTCCTGTTGTCTATCACCAGTGAATACTCAGCTTTCTTTATTTCCAGACCCAGAACTAAATATGTGTAGTAAGGCTCTGGTAGTGTTTCAGTTTGACTGTATTCACCTTAATAAATGTCTTGTTTTAGCTACTACTGTTTAGAAAGATGGAAAGATAGATGATAGATAGATAGATAGATAGATAGACAGACAGACAGACAGATGATAGATAGATGATAGATAGATAGATGATAGATAGATAGATAGATAGATAGATAGATAGATAGATAGATAGATAGATGATAGATGATAGATAGATAGATGATAGATAGATAGATGATAGATAGATAGATAGATAGATAGATGATAGATAGATAGATAGATGATAGATAGATAGATAGATAGATGATAGATAGATAGATAGATAGATGATAGATAGACAGACAGACAGACAGACAGATAGATAGATAGATAGATAGATGATAGATAGATAGATAGATGATAGATAGATACATAGATAGATAGATAGATAGATGATAGATAGATAGATAGATGATAGATAGATAGATAGATAGATAGATAGATAGATGATAGATAGACAGACAGACAGACAGACAGATAGATAGATAGATGATAGATAGATGATAGATAGATAGATAGATAGATAGATAGATAGATGATAGATAGACAGACAGACAGATAGATAGATAGATAGATGATAGATAGATAGATGATAGATAGATAGATAGATGATAGATAGATGATAGATAGATAGATGATAGATAGATGATAGATAGATAGATTTCTTCCAAAAAGTAAATTTCAAGTTATTCCAAGTAAAGGACAAGCCAGCATCTGTCCTGGCTGTTATTTATTGTTTGTTTGTTTTGTTTTTTGTTAACCTGACACAAACTTATGCATACTGGAAGAAATGAAATATTAATTGAGAAAATGTCTTCGTCAAGTGGCCCGTAGATTATTTTCTTGATTAATGGTTGATATGGGAGGGCCCAGCCCACAGTGCCATCTCTGGAGAAGTAGGCCTGAGGTGTGGAAAAGAGAAAGCTGAATAAACCAGGATGAGCAAGCTAATGAGCTACAACATACTCTGTGGCTCCTGCACCCATTTCTACCTCCAGCTTCCTACCCTGAGTTCCTTCCTTGACTTTAAATCCTCAGTGATGGAGTGTCATTTGTGATCTGAGAGTTGTAACATAAAATAAAACTTTCCCTCTAAAAGTTCTTTTGGTTATAGTATTTATCACAGTAATAAAAATTTATCACAGTAATAAATAGTAATAACTATGGTATTATCTAGATATTTATGTGTCAGCCCAACATAGGTATCACTTTACATACCTGGATATATGTCACTTTATCTTCAGAGACTACATGTATTTAATGTTCCTTAGCTACACTTCCTTAAAGGCTCCCTTTCCCCCTCTCTGTGTATGTGTCCCCTGCGGTTGAGTATGTGATTGTCCACATGAATTTATGTATACATTTACAAGTATTTGCATGTGTGAGTGTAGGGAGAAGTCAGAAGACAGCAGCCTCAGTTTCTCATTGCTTGAGATAAGGTTTCTGCTATCTTTTCCTTCTGGTACTTTGAATTAAGTTAGCAAACAAGAAACCTCAAGTATCAACACAGAGTGTACTTCCAACAGTGCTTTAGAGTATACTTATTTTTGGTCAATCCACAGTTCAGGAACAATGATTGAGCACTTGAGAAATACCAGAGTCTACAATTGTTACAAAGGTTTTGGAAGCCTACAAATTGCCACTTGATTCAAAAGGCTGTCTTTGTGTATTCGAAGCTATGATTTGTTTTTTCATAAGGAGATGATTTATACTGGTTTTCAGTTTTCCATAATTCATGAACCTTAGTCTAGGCTTCAATGATGCCGATTAGTGTCTGGGAATTTTGTCTACCCTTAAAGAGTAGTTCCTTTAATTATAATGACAGACTCTGGAATTGTTCCCATGCTTTGACTCATAACCCTAGTGTGTCTTTGAATGTTATATAGTCATCAGTAACCCACCAGATGGCTATTATAGTTTATCCAAATCACCCAAAGATGGATGAACTTGCCACCTAAACAATAGTGAAATCATCTGTGTATGGAGATGCTAGCCAAAATCTAGAGTATGTCGTTCCTGTGACATTAGAATAATAAATACATTACCATTCAACATTGTGGCAAATGCTGTCAAGACTTTATGGCATAGGTGCTCTGTGAAATTCAAGTCCTCTTATCTGTCTGGAACAGTTGAATGGAAAAAGCCAGGTGATGAAATCCAAAACTGATGCCATGAATTTAATTCGGCACATATCTACTGTGTGTCTATTTCAGGCTTCACACAATTGAAGGTATTCAAGCTACAGTATACAACAGGACTATGCTTTAGTGCAATGTCACTGAATAATGAGACTAATCCAGATGGAGTCATGGGGAATTCTGAGCAAAACTAGAATTGAATATGGCCACAGGAATGTTTGAGCCATGTCAGGAAAGGTAGAGGAAGGCCATAAATGGGAAGGATTGGATTCAGTTGAAGACAGATCACATCAAGGTGACATGCCAGAAAGAGTGCAAAGTTAGAAAAAGAGGACATAGGCAATGCTCTGGCAAGTGTAGTTTCTGTGCCCAGAATACTTAGGGACTAGGGCCATACAAGTGCCTCATCTTACTTAGCATAAATAGTTTCTTTGGTAAGATGTCATGACTTGCTGTATGTAAAGAAATAAAATGAGACATGGAACGATAGTTTGGTTGATAAAGTACTTGCCTCACAAACACTAGGATCTGAGTTTTGGTCCCCAGAACACAAAGATGGATTTAGTAATAGCCCATCTGTAGTTCTAGTGTTCCTACAGCCAGGCGAGAGGATGAGACATGATAGTTCTCTGAAACCAACAACCCAGGAAGTCTGTCACATGTAGCAGAGATCATGAGACTCCTTCTCAAACAAGATGAAAGGATTTGTCCCACATTTGACATTATCCTCTGATTTCCACACACAATGGTTGTGTGTACAGCAGTTTTCTCCAAACTTAAAATTCTCTCTACTGGGGTAGAGGACACTTGTGAGACTCTTAAGATAAACCAGTATCATATTCCTGAGAAGTTGAAACTTGCTGAGAGGAGATCACTGAACCTTTAGGGCTGCCTGCAGTCAGTACAGGCTGCAACAGGATGTGACTTTCCTGAGTTGTCACCTATTGGGAGGGACTTTCTGGTAGTGGAGCCGCCTCTGTATCTCCACTATCCCTTGTACATCACTGCTCACCTATGTTCCTGTTAGTAACCCCATTACAAATGCATCACTCCATCAAGTTGGACTTTGGTGCTGTATGTTCTATTGCTGTGACCAAGGCAACTGTAATCAAAGAAAAAAATTAATTGGGAGCTAACTAAGAGTTTAAGAGGTTTTATTAACATCATGGTGAGAAGCATTATCATTATGGTGGGAAGGAAGCTCACCAGAATACATGGAAAACATGGTGCTGGAGAATAAATAAGAACTACATACTGGAAAGAGAGAGAGAGAGAGAGAGAGAGAGAGAGAGAGAGAGAGAGAGAGAGAGAGAGAGAGAGAGAGAGAGAGAGAGAGAGAGATGACTGACTCTGAGCTTGAGATGGGCTTTTGGAACCTCCAACAAGCCCCCTCCTCCTAATTCTTCCAAATAGAGCTACTCCCTGGTGACTACACATTCAAATATATGGTGAGTCTAGGGGCCATTCTTATTTAAGCCACCATAGGTATAAACATTTGACCCACCTTAGGCTTCTTTTCTGGGATCTCTCTCTCTCTCTCTCTCTCTCTCTCTCTCTCTCTCTCTCTCTCTCTCTCTCTCCTCTCTTCAGAAATAGCTTGTCATATCACTTTCCCACAAGAACATAGGATGACTACATGTGTGTGTGTGTGTGTGTGTGTGTGTGTGTGTGTGTGTGTGTGTTGTGTATCCCCAGGAAAAGCTTGTAATGCCACAGGACCCACAAGAGTATGTGAGTGTCCACACTAACAATTACATACACAAAAGAGTTAATATAAAATACCACCTATATGCCTACATATACACAGGGACAGATTACAAAATATAATAGGGGTTAAAATAGGAAAGTAGACCTTATTTAGATTAATGGACTTTAGAATTTTAGAAACAGCTTTTCACAATGACCTTCAGTTTCAACTGAGGGAAAAAAAGGCTCTACATTCCAAGTAAAATCATAGCCATGGGGGTTCTGTAAAATAGAAAAGGAGGTTGGGTGTTTGATAGCAAAAATAAAATATCCCACAGGACTGATCATTAATGGAGCCAGAAATTAAAAAAATAAGATTAAGCCAACTAATAATGAAAAATATATTTTAAAGCAGTGTTCAATGATACTACAAGAGAAGAGATTAACTCTAAACAGTTATCTTAAAACGAGAAATGAGATAAGTTAACATCAGTGAACTTAGAATGGAGCCTTATCAGAAGAGAGGATTAAAAGCGTGCAAATATTCTTTTCTTATTTAAAGCATTTGTGTCTGTCAACTGAGCTATTATACAACAGCTCAAAAGTAAGATAGGGAAAGAATGAAAGCTAGTAAAAATCATTATTAAAACTGAATAATAAAGGCATCTACAGGTTATTAGTAACTTCCTCCATGCAACACACATACACACACACACTCACACACTATACATAAACAGATAATACATGACACACAACACTTAAGACACCAATACACATGCAAATACAACATAGATATACACCACTCACAGAACATATGACATAGCACACACATGTACAAGCAAATATATTCATGGAAAAGGATTTTTATGTATTATTTTGGTCATGTGTCTCCCATACTCCATGTCCCCTATCAACATAGACAGCAAGATGCTAGTCCATTAAATTCTCTCTATTTCAATCAGATGTCATGACTAAAAGGACTCAAGACCACACTGCTCTTACAGGTCAGAGTGCTGTGCTCATCTTCTCTGAGGATATGAATAAGTAGCAAAGTTTAGATGTATTTCCAGTGTGTGAAGTCTAGACATAAACAGCTTCAGTTTGAAATCCAGGAACCCTGTCTACTGCTTGACCCTTTTCTGTGTCCACAGACTCACCCATACCATTGCACTTTCTTTCTAAGACTTAACAAGCAAACAAAGGTGCATGGAGCACTCAGGAGAGACTTTGCTAAAGTCAGGCTTAGCGTGAACGCTTATAATCCTAGTACTGAAGAACATGGGATGGAAAGATCAGACAGAGAGCTGAGGTGAAAATCACAATGAGGTGTTGATACAGAAGCAAATATGTGCTTTCAATCTCAAGTTACTTATTGGATTCCTATAGAGATCAGTGATATCCATTTTCTACAAAGCCTGAGTTCCATCTCTAGGACCCAACACAGAAGGAGAGAACTAAGGCTTTCAGAACCCCCATAGAATAAAAAATACTGTCCTAAATTCAAACTCAAATGCTAATGCAAGAGGAAGCCTCACTTAGAGCTGTTGGTTAGGGGAAATACCGTAATATAGGCTACTGTTGCCCTTCAGATCTTGAAGGTCAGACCTTGTTCATGACAGTACCTCATACTTTGGCCACAGGACTTGGAGTATTTGAGCTGGAACTGACCTGTAAGTCATTTACCTGAGGACTAGGTTTCATACTATTGAAAGAGAGGGATAGATATTTTAAGAGCCATAGGAGCAGGATGTCTGCTCAAGGACAGTGTCTTTTATTTAAGCCTGGAAAGCTGTAATCATGACATCTAAAATGTTTAATCACCTAAACAAAACTTGTATGCTAACAGCAACTAACATGATAACATGGTAAGGGAACCTCACAAAGTTCCACTTCTTGATGAAGAGCTATTTCCTCCTTATTGTTACAATGTGGTTTCTTTGGTCTCGGGCGGCCTGAGATCCAGACCCACAGACCTGCTGCACCAGATCCCTTAGCCGCCCGCTGCCGCACAGGCCCCCCAAAATGACTCAGACACTTATATTAAGTTCATGCTGTTTGGTCTATGGCTTTAGGCACATTGCTAGCTAGCTCTTACATCTTAAATCAACCCATTTCTATTAATCTGTCTGCCAAGTGGCCCGTGGCTCACCTATGTTCCTTACAAGTTGCTCCTTTGGACTCCTGGCTCAGTCTGTCTCTGACTCCGCCCTGCTCCTCCTACCTAGGCTCTGATTTCTCCTCCTACTTTTTCTATGGTGCCTGCCATAGGCCAAAACAGCTACTTTATTTAAAGAGTGATATTCACAGCAAACAGAAAGGCATTCCCACATCACCTTCCCCTTTCTGTCTAATCAAAAAGGAAGGTTTCAATTTTAACATAGCAAAATTACATATAACAAAATAGCTATCAGGCAAGAATTACAGTTGCAATATCTGGTCTATTTGTATTTAGCAAAAGTAAAGAAAATACTCTATCATCTACCTTATCTTCATGAGTCTAAAGTTTTATATCCAATATACCTTTCAAATGACTAAGAAAAACTATACCTATAACTATCCAATCTTCAACTACATCAAAGACCACAGAAGGCTATATTTACCCAAGTAAACCAGAAGTATAAGCAACTTCCAAAAGTTAGAAATGACAGAGATGACACCTATCTGCCTGGACAGTCACCCAAAGTTCCTTTATAAAGTTAGGGCATCCATCTTTAGCCTATAGGCCCAGAGTCTCTTTTCATTTCAGTGAAGCAGGCAATCTGCTCTGCCCATTCATCAGTCATTTCTCCTCAAGTCCTGAGAATATCTGACAGGTTTTTTTTTGTTTGTTTTGTTTTGTTTTGTTTTTTTTGTTTGTTTTTTTTTTTTTTTTTCTGAAAAGCAGGAACCTGAATGACCATCTTGGCTTGTTCTGCCAAAGTTCAGAGGACATCTTCCTATGGAACCTGCATGTCCAGTTTTAACAGCATACTGTCAAGCAGTCAATATGAGAACAGGTTCATGTCCAGTGGCTAACCAATGCCACAAAGAATCTAATCTCCATATGGAGTTTCTTCGATGCCCATTTTTCTCTTGAAGTAAATTGGTGCTGTCAAGAGCAGATTTGTCTCACTGTCCAGAAAAGCCTAAGTTCTTAAAACATTTTAAATGCCATATTCTGTAGGTCTTAGAAGTATTTGAAGATTACCTACCTAATTGAAATATATCTTCATATACCTCAAAATCTAACTAACATGCATTTCTTAATTATACATTACAATTTTAAATCAGTTACATAAACATCATATCTTAAACAAGAGTAGAAAAATACACACAGCATAACAAAATTGACCTTAAATTTGTATTAATAAACCAAAATCCGTACCAATATAAAGCATTTTGAGATTAACAGCTGATTTTTGGATTAAAGTAAATTCAATAATCTAATTTTTTAAAATCACTCATATACCATATCCTTATTTTCTTCTTAGAAAGAGATTAACTATGACCATTAACCAGTTATAATGAAAGCAAACATTTAGAAACAATATTTTGAGAATTTGGGTGTAGTTTTCCATTACTACTTCCTGCTGATTAAGGGGCGTTGAAAATCTTATGGGTTCTTGAGACTGGATCATAGTCTGTGTATGCAGCAGACCCATGGGAAGTGAAAGATGGCACCAACAGCTTCTGCCACAACCTTTCCTGGGATTCTTTAGGGGAGGAGGAATTTTTTAAAGACAGTGTAAACAATTCTTCTCTACTAAAAGCACTTCAGTGGCATTCCAGAAGTTTACTGATGGGCTGGGACTGGAGCTTAGTGGGTGGAGTGCTTGTTAGCATGGAGGAAGCTCCAGTTTCAATTCTAGGATTGCATAAACTAGGCATGAAGGTATATGTGTAATCCTAGTGTTGGAGAAGTTAAATATAAGGATCAAAAGTTCAAGGTCATCTTCAGCTACAAAGAGAAATTGTAGCCAGCATGGCCTACATGGGATGTTGTATCAAAATAAAACAAAAAATGATGAATATTACAACTTCCAACTTCCAGCATCAAGGTTCAAGTTCAAGGTCTTAACCTCTTTCCCTTAGACTTCTAACATGTAGTGTAGTTTTTCTACTCACACTTAGTCACCGAACTCTTTTTTATCAGGGTATATATTCTGTTTTCTTGTGCTTCCATATCTGAAGTCTATAAAACTATAGGGTTAGAATACAATCAAATGCAAAGCAAGCTTTCCATGACAGGTTTGTCTAGGAAGAAGCTTCATCCTACAAAGGTTTTTTTCTTGTCTTTTGGAACCACACAGATTTGAAATGTGGCCATTTTGTAAAGTCAAACAAATGAAAGGAACAGAGTACTGGGGCTCTGGGGATGTCTTAGTTGGTAAATCCCTTCTCTTACAATTACATGTCCATGAACCTACTTAAAAGTGGTAGATGTGGTGATGTTGGAAAGTGGGAATAGGCAGGCCCTTGGGACTCAGTGGCCAGTCAACCCAGCCTAATTAGTGAGCTCTAGGTCAAGTGAGAAACCATGCCCCACAGGATGTGGATATTGTTCCTAAAGATAACACTAAGGTTAATTTCTGTTCTCTATACTCACATATATATGAAAATAGATGGTAACACACACACACACACACACACACACACATGAATATGCATATACATATGTTCATTCATACATATATAGACATGCATACATCAAAAATAGGTAACAAAAAAGCAGCCAAAATACTTTTGTGTTTAAAGTGCCTTTTAGCTTACATTACTCTTATCATTTCCAAGTTTCCTTCTCTGCTGGGTGTGTATCCAACATCAGGCTGTCTCTGACTTTCCTAGCTGCATCTGCTAACAGTGGCATCTATTTGTGATTGCAGTGTTATTCAAGACACACTCCAACACTCACCTTGAATATTTGTGATCATCTCATAGAAATGGTAAGTACTATGAAAACTGCCTTCCTTCTACTATCTAATTAACCTACTGGTACACAAATATTTGAAATATAAATTTAGTTTTTGGAAGTAGAGATTCTGAGACTATCAATAGGAAGAGATCAAAATAATATTTCTCAGTTATTAAAAAAAATAGCCCCAAACAACCATTCAGCCCAGGAGGAGGGAGTGGGGGGGTGGCATACAACCGAGGATAGACAAGAGAATGAAAGGGCACTCTTCCTAGAGATTCCACTGGAATCTTGAGGAGAATGAGGTATTCTTTGGGACCTGCAGCAAGGACTTTCCTTATTCATTTTGTTCAGAAACCACTTCCCCCTAAAAGCTAGAATCCAGAGTGCCAGAGCAGCTGAACTCAGTTTGTCTTGAAGACCAAATACCCTTGTTCACATTCCATGTAATATGGCAGTTTCAGGAGAGGATGCACAGAGAAGCCTCTGTGAGCCCACAGAAGGACAGACAATCCAACGGCTATATGGAAGGAAGGTATTTGTTTTTGTTCCTGTTTTTGCATGGGTACATAAATGAATAGGTTCCATTGTGATTTTTGTCATCTGCAAATGACATTATATTCTGTCCCTGTCTCTCCACTGTTATTTCCTACCTCCCCATGTTACTGGTCTCCTTCCTTCCCATAGCAGGCACTCCTCTGCTTCCATGATAATGTGAACTCTGTACTCTTTCCTGTCCTGTCTTTCTAGATTGCTTCCTTTCCTCTCATATTCCCATTCTGTTTCTACATAACACATAGAAAAATATATAAATTTATGACTAAATATTTAATTCTTTCCACATATTTACCTCTGTATATTTAAACATATTTGTGTACATACATACATACATTTGTGAATCAGCTGCTGACTCAAGGTTACTATGCCGCTTTTGTTCCTGCCTCATTGCTTTTGATGATGAATAGTTATGTGGTACTGTGAGCGAAGTAAGCTTTCTTCCCCAAGTTAGGTTGTACCTTGCAATGACAGCTGAACTTGGTAATTTGTAAGAGTCATCCATACCAAGGCGGCACCGGAATCTATGGATGTTTCAGCCAGTAATTGTGGCTCTGCAGTTACTGGCCTGCTTCTAGCATCTCAGGCAGTAGTCTGGCTTAATTTTCTGTCCCTCTGTATCCATGCTTCCTGCCACTGCCATTGAATGTAGTTTTTAACTAAATATTTACTGTTTTACTTACCAATAAGGAATCAGAAGCTGGGGTGAAAACCTGCTAAGTCGGAAAGGTTGAGAAGCATCTAGCTTACCTTCCCCTTTTGTCTATGACTCAGAAAAAAAACGTTTTCCAACTATGTCAAACAAACAAACAAAAAGACTGCCACACTCAAAGTGCCTCCCTACTACTTCCTATGCATCTCTCTATCCATCTTCCAGACTCCCTCTGCTGTTTTATGATTAATTTTTGTCAACTAGTTGCTGGCTCCACCTCCTTACCCAGAGTCTATCTTATTTAATAAATGCAAACATCAACTCAGGGTTCACAGGGTGACTGAATATCCATCCCCCAGTATACTGAACTGAAGACATTAAAGGATCACAAAAAGCAGCTTAGGCTTAGCTCTGTGAGAGACCATTGCCCATGGTTCAGCCTCAGTAGCAGATCAGCTGTAGGAGTGAGGCTTGGCACCATGCACAGGGCCCAGGAGAAGCTCCTGGTGAAAGTGCTTCCCAGTTTCAGCAAAGACTTCAGCATTTTGGAGATGCCTGTGCCATGGAATGACCACCAAGGACAGTAGTAGTAGTGGAGTGGAGAACGGCAGAGCCATAGAAGGTGGAGGAAGGGAAGTGACCCAAACCCTTTGAAGGAGCACAGAGATCATGCCTGAATCACATATAGTGGACATTGAGTTTGGTTTTGTTTTATACACAGACTGCAACTGTGCCCTGGTTATTCCCTCTTGAAGTCAAAAGGCATTTAACTTAATTTTGATTTTATAGAAACCCACAGTTAAGAGACTGATGATTGATGGGGAAAGGGTACATCCCATTGTGGGTGGTGCCTCCCCTGCGATGGTGGTCCTGAATGTAATAAGAACAGGCTGAGGAAGCTGTGGGAAGTAACCTAGTAAACAACCCGCCTCGGAGGCCTCTGTATCAGCTTCTGACTCAAGGTATGTTCCTGTTCTACTTAAATTACTGTGTCTACTGCTTTTGATGATAAACTATTATATGAAACTGTGAGTGAAATCAATCTTTCTCCAAGTTACCTTTCGGCATGGTGTTTCATTACTTCAACAATAACCCTTATGTATACTAACACACTCGTGTATATAAATCTAACACTACATTCCATAAGAGAGAAAATGTGATATATCTCTTTTTGAGGTAAGGTCATTTTGCTTTATATGATGATTTACAGTTTTGTTTCCTGCAAATGTTGTAATTTTAGTTTTCTTAAAAACTTAATAAAATTATATTGCATACTTGTACCATATTTTCTTTATCTTCCCATGTGTTGATGGACAACTAGGGTGGTTCCATATACTTGTTGTTGTAAACAGTGCTGTAGCAAATGCATATGTATATGTAACTCTGTAGAGTTCTTTAGGTATACTTCTGGGGAATCATACACAACTCTGTTTTCAATGTTTTAGTTTGACAGACCTTCATACTTAGTTTTATTACCATCCTCCACTCTAGAATGCAAAAGCTGTATAAAAGTTTTTAGCTTCTAATTATATAAATGCAAGTCTTACTTACTCTAAAATTTAAACAAGATAAATCCTGCAAACTCATTTATCTTTAAAGTAGAAGATGAAATGCTTTCTCTTCTGATCACCGTATTGTCTATAGACCCTCATAACACAGGAGGCAGTTTGGAGGATGGACCTTAATGATTCCTGCTTCCTGGCATCAATGTCCTTGTATAGTCCCTTCTCCTTGAGTAGCTGGCTTATAACCAAGAGGATACAACTCTGAAGGAGCACTGCTTTAAAGATTAGCTTTGAAAAGAACATGGCCTCCCTTCTGCCAGTCAACTGCAAACGTAGCTGAAGCCAGCTGCTATGGCAGAGAATCCCAGATGTCAGGGAACTAGGGATGGTTTTGGCCAATTGCCAGTGAAGAATTAAAGCCCTAAATCCTGTCACTGACATGGAATTAAACCTTGCCAACTACATGGTGAGCTTGGAAGGGAATGCTTCCCTAGGCAGGCCTTTAGAGAAGAGGACAGTCCTCCTGCCAAGGACTTGCTTGCAGTCTTCTAAGAATTTATAAGCCAGAGACTCTAGCCAAACATGGCTTAGATTCCGCCTCAGAAACTTGGAGATAATAAGCATGTGCTTTGATTTAAGCTGTTAAGCTTTGGGGTGATTTGTTCCATAGCAAGAGAGAACACAGACAGGAGACTTGATCACTGAAGCTTCTGTTTCAGCATTCCCTAAAGTTTGCTGTTCTGGAGCAAGCTCAGAGAACCCTCACTTTCCAACTGTTCCCTCCTCCTGGCTTGGTCCAGCTATTGCTTCTGACATAGATACTAACAACCAGTTTCCCAGGAAAAACAACACACTTCGGGAGACTTGTTCTGATTAAACATGATGTTTGATTTTTATACACTGTCTTACAGTTCCCCATCTACCCAAGGAGCAAATTAGTGCCACTGGATCACAACACAACAATGCTGCATGGATTGATGAAGTGGCTTTTATCTATTGTTTTCAGATAGAGTATATTCTGTTAAGTTCTTCAAATTCATTTTTACAAATTACTTTGTCATGTACACATAGACTTGATCATTAATTTCTGTTATTTCTATATTCACATTAATCTCAATTTTCTTCCACATTTTCTGTATTTATTATGGCAAAACTGAAACAAATGTGACTGAATGATATACAAAAAGGTCAGAGATATGCCCCACAAAAGAAAAATGAAAAGCCCATATTTCAAAATCAAATTAAAAAAAGTCAAGGAATGACCTTTATTCTTTCTGTAACTAATATGCCTTCTTTTTTCAAGCATCAAAGATGAGCATATCCAGAAGCATGGCCTTGATGTGTCACCCAGTTTGACTTTTCTAAAAAAACAAAGCAAAACCCTGAACTAATCAAGTTGCAAGGAGACTACATCTGCAAGTTGGCTCACAGATTAAAAGTCTCAATCATTATTATTTCTTAAATTTCTTAAAAATAAATGTACTAGCTGTTACTTTCAAAATTATAATTTGTTAAGCAGTATTAACAAAACATTACCACTCTTCTGGTGAATATTATATGAGAGTCTGGAACATGCTTCTAATACCTTGAATGCTATCATTTTAATTTAGATTTTATTTTTCTGAGATAGTTGTTTATCTGCCACAATGGCCTCCAACTCATTAAGGAACCCAGGAGGGCCTTAAGATGATAGGCATAATAAAATAAAATTGATAGAAAAACGAAATTTCCAAAAAGGATAGGAAAATGGAAGGCTAATGTTTTTCACAATACAAATCAATAATTGTCATCAAATTGTAATTAATCTCTAGATCTTCAGTTTTCACTTTTCATAGTCTGAAAATAGTCTGAGGATGATGTAAAGACACAGTCTGGTTTTGAAGAACACCCCAACTTTGAAGACAAAATTGTTTTGTGAGTGCCTGAAGAATTGTGTGAACTCCACCAATCAACTGTACATATCAATAGTAGATTGTCAAATATAGGCTGTAATACAGAAGCAGAGAGGGATATTGGAGAGATAGCTCAGTGGCAAGTTGGAAATCATAAATTCAATTCCCAGAACTCATGTTAAAATAATTGGACAACAGCAAAAAGCCAAGTGTGGTGACATGTGGTTGTAACCCCAAAGCTTGGGAGATCAGATTGTCTGTCTTACTTAGTGAGTTCCAGGCTGGCACTTGAAGAATGACATCCAAGGTTGATCTTTGTTCTCCACACTAGTACATACACATGTATCTGTTCTCTCTCTCTCTCTCTCTCTCTCTCTCTCTCTCTCTCTCTCTCTCTCTCTCTCTCTCGCACACACACACACACACACACACACACACACACACACACAAACACACACACACACACACACATGAGGGAAAATTATTCCCTTGCCCCTGATTCAATCACTGTAATGCTAATATTTTGGCTTATATTACCTTAAGAATTTGAATTTCTCAGAACATGAAAATGTAAAGTGAGACAAGATCACAGTTAAGCTACCTTTTTCAGGGAAGAAGAAATAGTTAGCAATGTTGCCATAGAGGAGGATGAAGGTGAGGATAATGAGAAATACAGAAAGCTAATCAAAGTCTATAACTTTGAGTTAGATAGCATAATTTTCTCCAAAGAAGTTTGATTTATAAGGTATCATCCTTCTCCTTGCCTCATTTGCCTGACGCTTGTCGAGGTGATATGGAGATGTTGCATTAAACTTCAATGCCCTTTAACCTGTGTGGCTGTAGTTATACCATATCTTCTGCGTCTACTTAGGTAGTAACTTCCCTCACAACCTGCCAGCATACAAACAATTCCTAATTGCTAGATGTGAGAAAAATTTAAAAAGATGGAGATTTGGAAGCAATACAAATCAAATGCAAATGGAAAAAGTTCTGCATGGATGTGATTTAATTTTCAGCACTACCTCATGTGCTTTTCAGATACAATCAGCCCTAAACACACTTCTGAATGGTGTTTTTGTTGCATATAAACTCTCTTTTAAGCAGGGATGAGGTGAGCTAATGGTTTTCTTTATCAGTGCTAGGATTGGATTATACTGCAAAGATAAATTTAGGTCTCTGAATGCAAAAAAACTTAGTAAATCACACAAAAATAAGTGTTGCTTATGCATGAGGGGTGTTACTTCCATAAATCCTTCTTTGTAAATGTAATGGCAGACTAGTTCTCCCTTGGAGTTTCTTGAAACACTTTCACAAGATCTTGTTAACTTCTCTTTTATGATTAAATGAAGAAATACTTATGGGAGCTAAGAAAAGAGAAGAATGACCTTGTGCTAATCCTGGAAGCTATGATCCCAGAATATAAACAACATTGAGAAAGGTTTCTTAGACTTCTGTGGACTAAAGAGCATAGAAGCAAAAAGTAAATGCATAAATTGGCCAAGAAGTCAATATTCAATCTTGAAAATATGACCAACATCTTTTTTCATTTTGATTTATATTTTACAAATATATAATATGGTTAAAATGTGTTGATGGAATTCACATTATGTCAGACCCATATTAAATATTCTCTTTGGAATTGTATCTGAAGATTAAAATGTAAGATGAGTGTGCTTATATTTAGAATAATTCATGTAACTTAACTTTTTAAAACGTAAGACTTACATAATTCAATCAAATGCTATACACTTAAAAAATTAATTGAATGAATGCTTAGTCAAGTCAGGCTACTCTAATAAAATACCATCAATTGAATAAGTTTATAAATAATTGTTAGGGTTCCAGATACAGGTTAGGCAGGCCACACCTACCTATCTGTAAAGCAAAGGACAAGCCTATGGATCTTTTAATTTCCCCTGATGTCCAGATTCCAGGAGAATAGCAAGTGTCATTTTCCTGTTTCCATGGAACCTATAGACCTCAGACTCAGGACCACATTTGTTCTCAGAATTCCCTCCCTTCCCTCATAGCCCATAAATCATCAACAGTCTGCCTGCATGTTAACACAAAAGCCACCTTCCTCTGAGACCTGTGAGAAGGTATTCAATCTCTTTCATTGGCTTAAACTATCCTTAGCGCTTTTGCTAGGCGTTTGTCTGTCTTACATTACAAGCTTCCAGTAAATCTTTTACTCAAAAGGACAGTCCATTAAGTCCTCCTTGAACCCCATATCTTTCAATAGCACAATTAGTTTTCATAGTTCTGGAGACCTAAAAATTCCAAGATAATTCAGGGAAAAATTTAATGACCTGAGGGTACATGTTCCAGTTCATGGGTGATAAGTTTTGTATCCTCATTTGATAAAGGGGACAGACCTGCTGTCTGTGGTCTCCAATAAGAACCCATATCCTAGTCAAAGCCCAGTTACTTCAACAAGGTTCCATCTACTAATACCATTACCTTGGTGGTTAGGATTTCAGCCCACAGCCCACTCCCATCCCATCTGTAATGGGGACAAGAGTAATCAAATCATAGTCTTCTGCCCTCACCCTTGCTTGTATCATGTTCTTCAGAAATTGAAACTGTATTCTTTTTATCCCAATGTCCAAAATGGCCTTATTTCAACATCACCAACAGTGTCCAGTCTTAAGTAAATATTCCCCAAATTATAAAAAAGTGAAATATAAGATCTGCTGCATCCTGGGACTCACAACTCTGAATCTTAAAACAAACAAGCTACATGCTTTCAACACACAACAGTAACACAGTGTGGGATAGCATTTTCTAATTTCTGTCTTTGGATTAGGGATCTCTCTTGTTTATTTTTTTTAAAAAATAGAAAACCATTCCTACTTCAAAGAGAAAAAAAATAATGGTTTAATGCAGTCCAGACCTCAGAGTCTTGAGAATAATGATTATACAACAAAGCATCGTGATTATTTCTTCATAGACAAAAGATTTATGTTCACAGGAAAATGGATTCAACAATGATTCATGTGGTATTTTCCTACTTAGCTTTCCTAAGCACATGTTTTTTTTTTGCGGGTTTTTTTTTTTTTTGTTTTGTTTTGTTTTTTGTGTTGTTTTTTTTAAAACCTTGCTTGATCAATCCTACCCACATCCTTAGGTCAGTGGTGGGGAGAGAAAAAATGAGAATTTTTCATATTCAGCCTCTCACATTAAAAACAGAATTTTATAATAAGAGAAATGCATATTCTAAGTTGCCTTCTTTAGAAAGTGTGATCTAATACTAGTTTCAATTTTCTTCCTTGTGAATGTTAACTAGTAATTGTGACTATGTAAATTCTACTTAAGGAGAGCTAAATAGAGGGGAAAGGTATCCTCTTTCTTCTCCCCAAGGTATTGAGAGATGATAAACAGTAAACAAGAATGAAAAACCCAGATAGTTGTCTCACATTGTAACTATTTTAGACACTTATGCAGAAAGACAAGGTAGAGGGTGGCCAGGAGTACCAGCTGATGCTGAGCTGGAATTAAAGCAAGAATGAGAATAACTATGAAGATACTAGAGACCATATCTAAAATATCTCCATTTTCTCTAATGAATGTCTGCTATGTATGTGGTGTGGAGACTTAGAGACTGTCGGGAGGTAAGGAAACTTCCTGAAGTGTGAGGAGCATGCTGAGCCAGAGTTCAGTGAAGTATTCAGGAGGGCAGAAAAGATGGCTCAGTGGTTCAAAGCCTGTCCTGCTCTTGCAGAGGACCCGAGTTTGCTTGTTCCACCCATATGAGGTGCCTCACAATGGTTTGTACAATTCAGCTACAGGGAATTGTGAGACAATGTCATCTTATGGCCTCTGGGGGCTGCATTTGCGCACACACACACACACACACACACACACACACACACTTTCAAACAAGATAATTAACAAAAGAGCAAACAAAGAAAGAAACAATAAACCTCTGCCAAAACACAAAAGTGAACATCAAAACAGGTAGGCAAAATTCTCCTCAAAAAGTCCACAAAACTGTGGATGAGTTCATTTTGTGTTGGTCAAGTGTTCCTGGGTCAAGTACTCATGGCCAGCCTGGTGTGTGGTTGTTATACTCAGTCTGTGTCTGGGGAAGTTTTCAGCGGAGGTAACATTAGAGTAATAGCTTGAGACACCAGTAGCAATGAGTCTACATGGGGAGAAGGTGTTTGGCTCTTTCTAAAATATTATTCAAAACCATGGAGGAGAATACACATCACACAGAATCAAAAATTCTTGGAGAGTTTATTGTGGCTGAAACATGGAGCATGTATGCAAAAGTAGAGAATGATTTAATTATTAGGTCTGAAGCAATGAGCCAGAAATACAAGCCTGTGTACTATTAAATATTGAACAGTGCACCATTTGATATTTTAGAGTTATGGGAGTTATGAGTACTAGTGTAGTATTAGGTTTCTGGCCAGTACTTTTGGGCCTAGCCTCAAGGTTTAGGACCCTCAGACCAGCAGACCTGCAGACCCGCAGACCTGCAGTCCCACAGTCCCACAGTCCCACAGTCCCACAGAGACACACGGATGTTTACAATTGTTTTATGACTGATCAGCCTAAGGCCCAGGCATGTAACTGGTTTAATAAAGAGCGTTGATTGGTCAAAGGCAGGCAGGAAGTGTGGGTGGGGCTACCAGACTAAGAAAACTCTTAATAACAGGAAGCACAGAGCAGAATGCCAGAGAGAATGCCAGAGAGAAGCTGGAGGAAGCAGAGGACAACCATGCTGCTCTAAAAACAGGTACTGAGCCCCATGACTGAACAAGAGACATGGGTTAGATGAAGGGTAAAAAGTTAGCAAGTTACATGCCTGGGCCTTAGGCTGATCAGGCCCAAAAGTCCGGGCCAGAAACCTCATACTACATATTAGGGAAGTTTACAGAACAGGAAAAACTAAAAAAGACAAAGCACTCAGTGAAGGCTTCATGGAACATGAGAGATTCAAGCATATGCCCTTTGCGTTTCTGGTTTTTATGTTGGCTTTTTAGAAACCCGCTGAAATGAGGCAGCATTAGTTAAAGCATGAGGGTTAGAGGTACCAACCCAGGGATGCTCTGATGCAGATATGCAGGGATGCTCTGAATTCCTTGACTGAATCAGTGGCGTTTATATAAGGATGGGAAAGACCAGTCCAAGAATATCCTGGTTGACTTGTATGCTGAATACCTTAAGTGATTCAGTTGTATGTGTGGTGAACTAGTTTTGCTGACATCCTCATCAATTTCTATTGGTAATTAACGTGTGTTTCTCATAAAAATAATTTTGTAGACAGAACTCAGTTGGCTTCTCTCATGTTCTTTATTAATATTCCAGTAAGTGCTGTGATGAGGGCAATGGTTGCCAAGAAAATTTCACCAGCATGCCTGGAGCAATTCAACATTTGCTCTATCTACAGTGTATACTTATTATTATTACTATTTTTATTTCAAATGTTTTTCCCATACCCACCACTGCTTCCCCTTACTCCTTCCCTCCCTCCTCCCAGTCCTCCCCCAACTTCCCCTTACTCCATTCCCCCATCCATTTTCTAGGGTGGGCAAGGAATCCCAAAGTGAGTCAGTTCAGTCTGGGATATCCAGTTGAGGCATGTCCGAGTCCCTCCCCCAAGTCTCAAGGCAGATTAAGATGTTCCTCTGTAGGAAATGGGCTCCAAGAAGCCAATTCGTGCACCAAGAATAAACTCTGGTTTGACTGCAAGAGGCTCCAGAAACTTCCCACCCCATTGTCATCTATATTCAGAGGGTTTAGTTCCTTTCTATGAAGGCTCCTCAGCTGCCATTTCAGAGTCAGTGGGCTCCCAATGACTCAGCTGTCTCTGTGGGTCTCCTCCTCATGATCCCTATCCCTTTGCTCATATTATCTCTCCTCCTCCACTTCATCTGGACTGGGAGCTCATCCCGGTGCTTAGCTATGGATATCTCTTTCTGCCTCCATCAGTTGCTGGATGAAGGCTCTATAATGACAATTTAGGGTTGTCATTCATTTGATTATAGGGGAAGTCCTGTTTAGGCACCCTCTCCACTATTGCTTGGAGTAGATATAGCCAAAAATATCTTGTGGGTTCTTGGGTGTTTTCCTAGCACCAGATTATTCTGTAACCACACAATCTCTCCCTCTATCAAGATATCTATTGTGTTTTCTCCCTCTCTGTTGCTACTCCCAGTGTACCATCTCATTCTATTCTGATCACTTCCCATCTTCCCCTTTTCCCTTTCCTGTATGATCACTATTTACTCAGGCAATTATCTCTATTTCCCTTTTCCATGGGGATGCACCATTGTCTCTCATAAGTTCCTTCTGTTACCTAGCTGTTTGGGATTTATGGATTATAGCCTGATTATCCCTTTGCTTTATGTCAAAAATCCACTCATGAGTGAGTAGTAGATGCAAAGTCTATCTTTCTGGGTCTACCTCACTCAGGATGATATTCTCAAGATCCCTCCATTTGTCTGCAAATTTTGGGATGCCATTTTTTTAACTGTTGAGTGGTATGTAAATGTATCACTATCTTTCAATCCATTTACTCTAGGTCGTTTCTAGGTTCTGACTATTACAAATAATGCTGCTATAAACAAAGTTGAGCTAATGCCCTTGGGATAAGAATGTGCATTGTTTGGGTATATACCCAATAGTGGTATTGCTGGATCATTGGGGAGATTGATTTCCAGTTCTCCGAGGAACTGTCATATGGAATTCCAAAGTAGCTGTACGAGTTTACGTTCTCACAAGCAATAAAAGATTGTTTCCCTTGATCCACATCCCCTCCAGCATAGGCTGTCATCTGTGTTTTTGATCTTAGCCATTCTGACAGGTGTAACATGATATCTCAGAGTTGTTTTGATTTGCATTTTTCTGATGGCTAAGGATGTTGAGCAATTCTTTAAGTGTCTTTTTGCCATTTGAAATTCTTCTGTTGAGAATTCCCTATTTAGCTCTGAACACCATTTTTAATTGGATTATTTGGTTTTCCTGGTTTCTAGTTTATTAAATTCTCTATATATTTCAGACAGCAGTCTTCTGTCAGATGTAGGGTTGGTGAAGATCTTTTCCCATTCTGTAGGCTGTCATTTTGTCTTAAGGACCATGCCCTTTGCCTTACAGAAGCTTCTCACTTTCAGGAGTTCCCATTAATTGTTTTTCTTGGTGTCTTTGCTATTGGTATTGTATTTAGGAAGTGGTTACTATACTGATGTGTTGAAGGGTATTTCACACTTTTCTATCAGATTCAGTGTAGCTGGGCTTATGTTGAGGTCTTTGATCCACTTGAACTTGAATTTTGTGCAGGGTGATATATATGGGCCTATTTGCATTCTTCTACATACCACCATCCAGTTAGGCCATAGTATAGCTAAAATGGGGGATGGTGATACCTCTCAAAGTTCTATTATTGAACAGGATACTTTGACGATCCTATTTGTTTTTCCATATGAAGTTGAGCATTGTTCTTTTGAGGTCTGTGAAGAATTTTGTTGGGATTTTGATGGGGATTGCATTGAATCTATAGATGGCTTTTGGTAAGATTGACATTTTACTATTTTGATCCAAGAGCCTGGGAGATTTTTCCTTTTTCTGATATTTTCTTCAGTTCTTACCATAAAGGTCTTTCACTTTTTGATAAGAGTTACCCCAAGATATTTGATGTTATTTGCAGCCATAGTAAAGGGGGATGTTTCCCTGATTTCTTTTCAGCTCTTTTATCTTGTGTGTATAGGAGGGCTGTTGATATTTTTAAGTTAATCTTGTATCCTGCTACATTGCTGAAGGTATTTATCAGCTGTAGGAGTTCCCTGGTAGAATTTTTTTAGGGGGGGGTCACTTATGTATACTATTTTATCATCTGAAAATAATGATAGTTTGACTTCTTACTTTCCAATTATATGACCTTGATCTCCTTTTGTTATCTTATTGCTCTAGGTTAAACTTCGGGGACTATATTGAATAGATTTCTGGAGAGAGGACAGCCTAGTTTTGTTCCTGATTTTAATGGGGTTGCTTTGAGTTCCTCTTCAGTTAGTTTGATGTTGGCTAAAGGCTTGCTGTGTATTACCTCTATATTGTTTAGGTATTTTACCTGTATCCCTTATCCAAGACCTTTATCATGAAGTGTTGAATTTTGTCAAAGGCTTTTTCAGCATCTAGTAAGATGATCTTGTGGGTTTTTCTCTGATGGTGAATGACATTTACAGTTTTTGGTATTTTGAACCATCCCCGTCTCTCTAGGATGAATCCTACTTGATCATGGTAGATGAATTTTTTTCTTGATATGTTCTTGAATTAGGTTTGTTAGTATTTTATAATTTTTGCATCAATAATCAGGAGGATATTGGTCCATAAATATTTTTCTTTGTCACCTCTTTGTGTGGTTTGGGTATCATGGTGACTGTAGCCTCATAAAACATGCTTGGAAATGTTCCTTTGGTTTTTATTATGTGAAAAAAATTTGAGAAGTATTGGTGCTAGTTATTTAAAATGCTGGTAGAATTATTCACTGGAAGCCTTCTAGCCCTGCACTTTTTCCCTCCATGGGAGATTTTTAATAATTGCTTGTATTTACTAATGGGTTATAGGCCTATTAAGGTCATTTATCTGGTCTTGATTTAATTTTGAGAAGTGGTATCTGTCCATTTCTTTTAGGTTTTCAGATTTTGTGGAGTGCGGACTTTTGAAGTATGACCTAATGATCCTCTGAATTTCTTTGGTGTCTGTTGTTATGTTCCCCTTTTCATTTCTGATTTTGTTAATTTGAATATTCTCTTTCAGCCTTTTAAGTAGCTTGGATAAGGGTTTGTCTATCTTGTTGACTTTCTCAAAGAATCAACTCTTTTTTTTTTTTCATTGATTCTGTGTATTGTTCCCTTTGTTTCAGGCTTATTGATTTCAGCTCTGAAGCTGTCTACTTCTTCTGGGTGAATTTGCTTCTATTTATTCTAGAGCTTTCAGCTGTGCTGTTAAGTCTCTTCTGTGAGTTTTCTCATACCTAGTGCTATGTACTTTCCTCTTGGCACTGCTTCCATTGAGTCTCATAAGTTTGGGTATGTTGTGGGTTCATTTTCATTAAATACTAGGAAGTCTTTATTTTTTTTTATTTACTTCTTTATTAGTCCAGAGTTTTCAGTTTCTATGAGTCTGTAGGCTCTTTGTGGTTTGTGTTGTTGTTGAACTCTAACTTTAGTTCATGGTGATCTGATAAGATACAAAGGGTTATTCCCATTTTTTCTATCTATTCATATTTGTTTTATTACCGAGTATGTGGTCAATTTTAGAGAAAGTTCCATGGTGTGCCGAGAAGAAGGTATATTCTTTGGTATTTGGGTGGAATATTCTGTATATATCTGTTAGGTCTATTTGAGTCATAATATCTGTTAGCTCCCTTATTTCTTTGTTAAGGTTTTGTCTGGTAGATCTACCCATTGGTTTGAGTCAGGTATTGAAATCTCTCATTATTAGTATGTGGGGATTGATATAAGGTGTAAGTAAGCTTTAGTAATATTTCTTTTACATGTGTGGGTTTCTTTGTATTGAGGACAAACATATTCAGGATTGAGATTCCTTCTTGATGGATTTTTGTTCTGAGATAAGTAATGTCATTCCTGATCACTTTTGATTGAATTTTATTTGAAGTCTGTTTTGTTATTGCTACACAAGCTTGTTTCTTGAGTCCACATTTTTGGAAAGTCTTTTCCCAACCCTTTACTCTGAGGCAGTATGTCTTTGAAGTTGAAGTGTGTTCTTTTGTGTATGTAACAAAACAATGGATCCTGTTTTCATATCCATTGTGTTAACCTGTGTCCTTTTATAGGTGAATTGAGGCCCTTGATATTAAGGGATAATAATTACCAGCGATTGTTAATTTCTGTTAATTTTGTTGATAGTTTGTGTGTCTTTCCCTTCTTTAGAGTTTGCTTCTGTGGGATTGTCTATTGCTTGTGGCTTCATGGGTATATCTATCTTCTTTCGGTTGGAGTTTTATTTCTAGTGCTTTCTGTAGGGCTGAATTTGTGGATAGATATTGTTTAAATCTGGTTTTGTCAAGAAATATGTTGTTTACTCTGTCTATGGTAATTGAAAATTTTTTTCTGGGTGTAGTAGACTGTGCTGGCATCTGTAGTTTCTTGGTGTTCTTATAACATCTGTTCAAGACTTTCTAGCTGTTTGAAAAACTGGGTGTTATTCTGATATGTCTGCCTTTATAAGTTACTTGGCCTTTTTCCTTTGCAGCTCTTAAATTCTTTCTTTATTCTGTATGTTTGGTGTTTTGATTATTAAGGGGCACCCTGATTATTTTTGGGGGTGGGTGTCTAGTCTAGTTGGTTTCTGTAAGCTTCTTATATCTTTATAGACATTTTATTTTTTATGTTGGGAAAGTTTTCTTCTATGATTTTGTTGAATGTATTTTCTGTGCCTTTGAACTGGTATTCTTCTTCTTTTATTTCTATTATTCTTAGGTTTGATCCTTTCATGGTGTTTCAGATTTCCTGGACATTTTCTGTTACAGTTTTTTTTTAATTTTAGAGTTTTCTTTAACTGATGAATCTTTTATCTCTATTATATTTTCACACCATAGATTCTCTCATCCATCTCTTGCATTCTGTTCACTAATCTTTGAATCTGTAGTTTCTATTTATTTACTCAAATTTATCATTTCCGTCATTCCCTCAGTTTGTACCTTCTTTATTGTTTCTATTTCAGTCTTTAAGTCTTTCTCTGTTTCCATCAATTTTTGATTGCTTTTTCTTGATTCGCTAGTCTTTCTTTAAGACATTTATTGCATTCTTCCAATTTTTGCTTTGCTCTTTCTCTATTTCCTTAAGGGAGTGTTTTATTTATTTTCAAATTTTCTCTTTAAAAGCTTCCATTTTTAAAGATATTTTTAAGGTCTTTTTCTCTGCTTCTTTATTAAAACATTGTTGCTATTGTAGAGATGCTAGGTCCTAGTGGTGCCGTATTTTTCTTTATGCTGTTGAATACATTTTTGCACTGGCATCTACCCATATTTTTTGCTGATTGGTGTAAGTATTGTCTGTGTTTCAGGGAGCTTTTTTTTTTTTTTTGGTCTACTAGGTGTCACTGGTGCAGCAACTGGAGCTCTTGAAGTAATTAGAGTCAGTGGAATATGTGTCTTAAGGAGTAGTTAAGATCTGTAGCTGAGGCTCTTATGAAGGATCTCTCCAGAGTCTAGGCTTCAGGTAGCCACTCTTATGATGGAGCTCTCCTGAGGCTGTGTCTTAGGAAGTAGCTCCTGCTGGGGCTCTTCTGTTGGGGCTCTCCAGAGGCTGTGTCTCAAGAAGAAGCTGAGGCTAGGGGAATGGGTGAGTTTTGGCAATGGATTGAGGCTTATAGGGTAGAGGATCCAATGAAGGACGTTGATAGTTAGGCTTGCATACAGAAGTCCTTCCTGTTTGCCTGCATCTAGAGCTGTGATGGGTTTGCGGGGCATATTTTGTGCCTTGTTACCCAAATCTGAGGCCTGTCCTAGCTAGCCTTACTGTGTATACTTTATGGAACACATAATAATCACTGGTATTGATATCAGGGATTATCACTTACAGTTTATCAAGAAACACTTTAAAATATAGCAGAAAGGAGGATTAGCTCAGTTGGTAAGTGCTTGCCAGCATATCTGAAGGTTCGATTTTGAACACTACATTAACTTGGCCTAGAGGCACAGGACTGCAATCCCAGCTCTTGGGACATGAGGGCAGAAATATCAAGAGTTCAAGGTCATTTTTGGATATATTGTAAAATTGAGAGAAACTTGGCTTACATGACTCTCTGAATATATATATATTATATATATATATATATATAATATATATATATTCTTTTTCTAGAGTACCTTACTATGAAAGACAAATCTTCTGAAGAAAATATGAAAACACATCGTAGGAAATATAAAATGTAGCAGGATAATTGAGTGAGTAAAATAGTTGTTGTACAAGCATGAGGATCTGACTTCAAATCACCAGGATACAGAGAAAACCTTGGTCTGGCAGCAATGGCTGTAAAGATCTGCAGTTCAAATGACTCTAGAGGTAGGTGAGAGGCAGAGGAAGAAGGATCTCTAGGACTTCATAGGCCAAATAGCTTGGAACAAGCAGCAGTCAGCTATAAAGACCTGAACTCAAACAAGATGAAAGGCAGGAACTGGCATTAAAGAATGTATTCTGACTTGCACACCCTTTGTAACACATGCCTTCTACATTTTTAAGAAGACACACACACACACACACACACACACACACACACATCACACCACCTCACACATAGAAACAGATAAAAGAAAGAAAAAGAAAAGATATGGAAGGATGTTCAGTATTTACAAAAGTCAGTATGACCCCTGGTCCAACTTACAAAATCTGAAAGATTCACTTTTTTTTTTTTTTCATGTTTTCCTTTCTTGACTCTGAAACAGCTCTTCAGTTTTTCAATCCTTCTACGTGTTTTGCTCAGAATCAAGGCTCTTAAAATTCTTCCAGATTCTTGAGGTGATCCAGAAAAAATGAGGCAGGAAGTTTCTTCTCTCTTTCCAGGAACCTTCAGTGGTGATGGAGGACGCTTCCATTCAAAACAAAAGAAGGCTAACATTTCAGAAAGAGGCTCCATGGGTGCCAGGCAAGGCCTCTACTGCTGGGTGCTTGAGATGAAGGATTTAACTGAGACATCAGCTGCTAAAGGTCTACATTATAGCAGTATTCAGATGCACATTGTTTTGGGTGATAAATGATTTACTTCTGAACTTCCTATATCATTAAATTTAACATATGCTTCACTCAAGCTACTAATACATTTATCATTGATAAATGCTTCAACAACATCCATATTGTTGAGCTGAGGAATGGCTTGAAGCACTTGAATGTGAGGATTCGAGTTTTCAGTTCCCAAATTCCACGTAAAATCTAGTGTAGTGTTGCTCCTATCTATAATACCAATGCTCTGCTCCTGTGGTTAGTTGGAAAGCAAAGACAAGTAAATCAGGAAAGATCACAGGCCACATATAGTGGTAAAGGTACTCAAGAAACAACAAAAAAGAGACACCACCTCAAAGTTGAACATGAAAGTTGACACCCAAGTTGTCCTCCGACTTCCACTTGCCTCTGGTCCTTCCACCATGGCACATTTGTAACCTCATTCATTCACAGCCACATGTACACTCCTACATACACACAAACTACACTTGTATATATACACACTACTACTGTGTACGCACACACAGATTACAAAGTAATGAAATAATCTAAGCAGTGTTCATGATTATCATTAGCATGCAGTAACAGACAGATACCAACACAACTCCAAGTTTAAATGTGAAATTTTACCTTTTAAGGAGAGCTTCCAAAAAAAAGATATATCAAACTTGAACTGGGCCAAGTATCCCGTTCTAGTATCAGGGGCAGTAATAGAGAGCACAGAGAATATAGGCTATGAAAAACTCTGGCAACAACAATCCAATGTCTTCAACAAATAAATTATAAGGAAATCCAAAGATTAAGTGTTATGCAGCAGACATGTTATTCAGGATGATGTGTTGGTTTTGTTTTTGATTCAATTCAGATGTATGCAGAGATGCCTAGTTTAAAAGTGAACAATATGCTGGATGCATTACTTAATCTACTTACTTCCAGTTCAGTACCTTATTATCTGTTCAAAATGATAAATCTAACCTGAAGTCCAGGTGAGAAGATATACATTTTTTATGATACATTGAACTTTTCATACACTTCTTGAACAATGTCCTTATGTAGATAAACAACGTACATAATTATAAGATGCTATATACAAAGACACATGTCTAAAAAAATATCCTAAGGGTCATTCAAAACTATTTCTTTTAATATCACAACTATGGATAGGGAGAGATGGTTTAGTTGATAAAGTGACTACCTACCTTATAAGAATAAGGAGCTGAGTTCAGATCTTGAATACCCATGCAAAGAGTCACACAGTTGTCATCCAGTACTGGGGAGGATCTTGGAAGTTCTTTGACCAGTCAGCCTAGTCAAAATGGTGATCTCGAGGTGTAGTAAAAGTCTATGTAAAAAGTAAGATGAAGAGTGATATATAAAGACACTTAATGTTGAACTCTGGACTACTTATGCTATTGCATGTATGAATGTACACATACACATACTTGTATATTCTCATATACCATAGTTACAAAGGTAATATTATAACTTTATCTCTCAGCAATTTAATAGTGGTTTTTCTAAGTTTTCAAATGTATTGTCTCATAGACTAAGATTTTACATTCCTCCTGGAGCGTGATGGTAAAAGTTTACATTAGCATTGCCATTTATATAACTGCAGATGCACCTCTCAGGCCTGGACATATTTGCGATAGTTTCTGTAATCTTTTGAATGAAAAAATGTATTTCCTGTGCTCCCAGGTATTGCTGTTAAAAGCTAAAAGGGGTAAAGTTGGTAGCATCCATAGCACTGTGGCTAGATGCTTTTAGCTTGGAATGCACAGAAATTAAGATCCAGTAGATTGCTTTAGTTTTGTAATGGCCAGTTTCAATTATCTGTTTGATAAAGCCTAGAGTCAACCGAGAAGAGAGTCTCATTGAGGGATTATTTACATTGGACTGGCTTGTGGACATGTCAGTGGACAACTGTTAAACTAATTAAAGGAAGACCAAGCCCACCCTGGGTGGCACCATTCTCTAAGCAAGAAGTTTTGAACTGTATGAGAGTTAAGCTGAGCATAAGCAAGCAAGTTTGTGTGCATCCATAAGTGTGCTCCTACTACAGACATGATGTGTAGACATTTCAGGTTCCTTCATGGCTTTTCACAATAATGGATTGTAGACTGGAACTGTTCACTGAAATGAATCCCTTTGTCCCCTGATTTGCTTTTAGAAAGGACATTTTTATCACAGTAATATATATGAAACTAAAGCAGTTTCAATTCTCAAAAACCCTTACTAGGAAAAGGAAAACATCAATTTATGGTAATCTCAGCTTTCTCTTCCTGCACTTACTGTTCAAATCCGACTGATTAAAGAAGCAACGTGACAACTGACAAGAATAAGGATGACTTTGGCAGAAAATGGATCCTAAAGTGAAATGCCCAGCCTTTGAGTAGTCACAACTTAGCCATGGTTACAATGAGACAGAAAGTCTTATCCATGTAGTTACTTGAGTGTGTGTGTGTGTGTGTGTGTGTGTGTATGTATGTGTGTGTGTGTGTGTGTGTGTGTGTGTGTGTGTGTGTGTGTGTGTGTGTGTGTGCGTGCGCCTCTGGACAGGCATGTATGTGCCATAGCTTGCCTGTGAAGGTCAAAGGACAACTTGAAAAGGACAGTTCTTTCTTCCCACCTTGTACTTCCTGAGGGCCTGAACTCAGGTCAAAAGCTTAGCAGCAAGTGCCTCTATCTCTTGTACCACATTTCTCATTCATACATGCATATATATATATATATATATATATATATATGTTGAATTGTTGTATCTCTGTTTTTGCTAATAAAAATTAAAGATATTTTATTGCTAATAAAATTTTTAGAGAAAATAGCAAATATTTTATTTTTTACTTCTATATAAAATTATTAAAATAGTAAGTAGAATATTGAAGTAATTTATACATAGCTCATTATTATTTATTTTTACATATAGGTATTCAGAAATATACACACAAAAATTAAATCAGCACATATGATGTGTTTTTTTATAAAAATAAATAAAATGAAATATGCTTTCAAATTTATTGTTACAAAATATGAAGTGGGATTAGAAGGGCATATTCCTAGGCTAATCTTTTTATATGGGTTCTGGTCATGGACCTTGGGTTTCATGCTTGCCAAGCAAGTACTGAGCTTTCACATCAGCATTAAAACAAAGATTTCTACAGTGGTGGGAAGAGAGCAACAGAGCCAGGGATATTTTTTATCAAAAGATGTTTGCTCATTTGGAAATTGTTTTCTTTCTTTATGAATATGAACATGTGAAAATATTCTACCCTTTTTCTGGAAAACATCTCACAGATGTTTTACACTGGCTACTGACATACATATCTTTCTGCAGGGTCCTAAGTCTGTAACTGTACGGTATCTTTCTGAGTCTTACAAAGTAGTCAGGTCAGGGCATCCTTCAATGTCATTCTTAACTTTATCCTTAATATTTATTCTTATATCTATAGATAAAGTTATGTCTCACCATTAATAAAAGAAATCTCTTCCCATTTCAAAAGATGAAAATCAGAACTAAAAACCACAACCAGTCAGATTGTAGAGAATTAAGTGACCTTGTGGCACCCAGCACTAACAGACACATCTACAACACAACTTCTTGCACCTAATGTCCAGGGATCATAATGGAAAATGGGCAGAAAGACTATTAGAGCTAGAAGAACAAGTTTGCTGAGAAATTTTGTCCTCTGGAAATGTCAGAGAAGCTACATCCATGAAGTCCCAACAACATGGCTGCATAAACAAGATCCGAGCAAGGACAACACCATCAGGTATGGTAACATGGGAAGAGTATCATGGGGCCCCATCCCTCAAGCAGCACTACAGGGAACTAAGGTCTGCTGAGAGGGGAGAAATATACTTGCCCAGAGAGGAGCTCCTGGTTGGTTATCCAACACCAAATCATCAGCCCTGAAAACGTACCCATAAATGTAATATTATACAGTTTGCATTCACATATTTAAGAATATAAGCCCTTCCTGTCCTAGGAATGTCAACAACAATGAACAGAATAGAAGGCATAAATCTGAGAAAGAGCACAGTATGTGGAGTACATGGAAAATGCAGAAGGAAGGAACAGAAAGGAGAAAACCATGTAATCATATTTTAATTTCAGAAATATTTTTAAAAATCATTAACTAATTCATACTGCTTGATGAAAGCAGAACATTTTCATATCATTTTCATTCCCAAATAACTGCTAAGTTAAAAATTATTGAAGTGCCATTTGACCTGATTTGTAACCCCCCCCCTCACAACTGCTCAAATCAAGAGATGTCCCTCCCTCCCTCTCTCCCTCTTTCCCTCCCTCTCTCCCTCTTTCCCTCCCTCTCTCCCTCTTTCCCTGCCTAATGAGCAGGGAATTGCTGTCATTCTCTAATGACTGACACCTTACATTTTTGTTTTGGGCTTCAGTTGCCCTGTTTAAGAATCAAACAAATTTCTGTAGAAACATTTCAAGTTTGTTACGCTTCTTGTGTTTTAATTAGATCTCCTGGGGAACCTAAGAAACACATGAATTAAAAAATAAAACTTAGAGACAACAGGAACAGTACTGAATGCTGTGCAGAGCCTTAGATTTGTAGTTCTTTTGGGTTGAGTATCTTCCCACATGCCCTTCGGCTAGAGGTCCCATCTGGAGCTTTCATGCACTGGATGCAGGCCATGGGTCTACCTTACCTTGAGTCCCTGTCTGTACCTGTACTTACTTGGCCTGCGGTGATAAGGATTCTCAATGTGAAGTTAGACGCATGCAAACACTGTCTAACCTGTCCTACACTGATATTTTCACTGGCTCTGTTCCATGTTAATTTATTTTTTTTCTCAGCAATATTACCAAGGACAAAACAAATGAGGGCATTTCATGGTGTCAAATCACCTAGAAAATCTTGTTCTCCTTCAGGTTTTAGGTTTCTTTCATACCCAGGCTGATAGACTTTCCCTTTTTGAGTTAGGCTTTCAGCCTAGGCTGGCCTTGAACTCGCTATTTATCCAAAGATGACTTTCAAGTCTTTCTACTTCCAACCTCCAGAGTGGATCACAGGTGTGTACCCAGCAAGTTTCACTAATTTTTTAAAGTCACCAAATGAATTAAGTTACCTGTGAAGTTTGGATGTTGCTGAATTGGTATAGCGCTTGCCAAGCAAGCACAAAGCCCTGAATTTGATCCCCAGCACCTCACAAATTGGTTGTGGTGCTGCATTCTTGTAATGACAATATTTGGGAGGAAGATCAAATGTTTAAAAGCATCCTTATCCACATTGAGATTTGAGGCTTGTCAGGGATATTCAAATGAAAAATCAAACATTTTGACCACAGCTCTCCATTCGAAGATTTAAAGGATCATTATTGTCCAGTGAGCTTCCACTGCCAATGCCACACAAAACTATAATTACCTGGAAAGAGGAAACCTCAACTAAGGGAGTGCCCACATCAGATTGGCCCTGTGACCACAATTGAGGTATCTTCTCAATTACTAATTGGCGCACCTTCCCATTGTGAGCAGTGCCATTTCTGGTCAGGTGGGTCTGGGCTGTACAGGAAAGATAGCTGAACATGAGATGGGAAAATCGTGTTCAACAAGCCAGTAAGTGGCATTTCTCCATTGTCTCTGCTCTAGTTCCTGCCTGTAGATTCTTGCCTTGGCTTCCTTTGATGATGGACATGAGCTATATGCCAGATAACACATCTCTACGTTTTGTCCCTGGTCAGTGTTTGATCAGAGCAACAGAGGCGCAAACCAGGACAGTAACTAAGGCTCGCTCAGGTGTGTAGTGTATATGCCTTGGATAGATTGTACAGAGGGATAGGCTAATTACACCAGGGGTGGGAAGAGATAGAACAGTATAGAATTATATCATGCTACTCAGCATGATGTGTACTTTAAGTTTATGAGTAATTTATTTCTGGAAATGCCCACGTCATATAATTTGAATCATGTTTTGAAACAAATAATAGAAATCCTGAAAACAATGACAAATAGAGACCCTGGAAAACAAATAACAATGAGAAAAATGGATTGATGTACGTTATGCTGCTTTCCTTCCTCAGGGCTTCAGTTTGAGGGAAGGGTTAAGCCCAACTTTCAAAAAGAGCTAAATATTATCTTTTTTACTTAATCACATCTGAAAGAAATTGGACTTCTAGAACATGACCCTTCTGTTTCAATTTTTTTATTTTGAGAATAAGTTTCTGCTAATTTATATGCTAGATGTGGTTTTTGACTTTCTGTGGCTGCTTGTTGAAAGATATAGAACTTTACAAAGTTCTTAGTTCATTAAAAGACTGATTCTCAAATATGTGATTTTCATCAGGAAAAGAGCACATGACTTGATTGATTCAGATTTATATCTAATGACCTTATCCAAATTTTAGGAGATTTTGTTTGTCATTCAGTAATTCAACTATTCAGTGATATTATCAAGAAAAATGCTGGGCATCCCAGTACTGGATGAAGTTTCAACAATTTAACACATAGGATATTCTTGCCTAATATGTAATTAAATGTCTTTTCAAGTAGTGTTTCAAATATTTAAGCATATTCTATATATTTAACTAATATATTCTATTTACCTTAAAGATACTTGTTAAACATTAAAATCTGAAGTAACTACAAACAAAGTGTCTAGACATAAAAGATTTGTCTGTCTTCAATTATAGTCCATTTAAGAAAAGAAACAAGTGACCAATATACTATAGGAGTTTAAGAGATTACTCACGTACTTCCCTGGAAGATGACTTAAATTTGGTTCCCAGAACCCATGCTGTGAAGGTCACAATTGTCCATAACTTATAATGTCAAGTGACCCAAAGCTCTCTTCTGGTCCCTGAGGATACCCACACATACATGTTCATATTTGTTCACAGTCCCCCCCCCCACACACACACACAAATGATAATAAAAATAAAACTTTTATACTTTTTGCTATTTTATGATAAGCAAAAAATGTTTCCAGGCATTCTCTAACAGCAAAGGGGAGGATCATTGACTCAGCATCTCAGCTGCCAAATATTTGAAATCTGATCCTTCTGTAGGTGAGCTTGATTGACAGGGGTTGCATGGAAAATTATTTCATGAAATAGAAGCAAGTATGAATATAGATTTATATATATGAAAAGTCTGGAATCAAAAGTCTTGAGGACAGAGGGACTTAGAGAAACAGGGGGGCTGCCCGTGTGGGACCTGCAGGGTTTGGATTGTGCAACAGCAGCACAGCTGTAAAATAATTTTGGTTTTGCAGTGTGGGAGGATCTTCTTTGTTCTAAAGTTTAAGTTAATTTTCAAAGTTTACAGGATATGTCTTCTGTGCCTTTCTTAGTACATGTATATTGTTATGTTTGAAGTGAGTTTTTTATTTGAAAGATTAATTAATTTATGTGTTCCTGTGCTTGGATATGCATGCAGAATAGGATGCTTGATGTCCTGGAGCTGGAGTTGCAGGCAGCTGTGAATTGCCCAATGTGGGTGCTGGAAACTGAACTCTGCTCCTCTATAAGATCAGCAACCTCTTAAGCGAGGAGTTCTCTCTCCACCTCTAAAGTGAATTCTTATTTACAAAATTTGTTTGCTATGTTTAATCTACTCTGCCCATATGCCTTTTGATTTATTCATTTAAGTAATTTCCATTTAGTTTAATTATGAATATACCAGTGCTTGCATTCTTAAAAGAAGTTTCAATTTGTTCTCTTACTTTAGTATGTCTGCTATCCTTTTACTTACTTCCCAAGCACTTTATAGTCCCTTTCCATCTTTATATATATATATATATATAGTTCTTTCAGTATTTGCTCTGGGTGTTACATTATCATGCTTCCTGAGTGTCATGATTTTACCAGTTTAAAGTTTGAGTGAAGTATGGGTTCCTTATCTCTCACAGGTCCTGCCCTTCTCATCTACCTAATAGTAACTATTTATTGCATGGAACCACATTAGAGTTAAGCCCTTCCTCAACCAACAGTAATAATTTGGAAAACACAGGGATGGTGGAAAGTCCTTTTTGTGTAACGTGATCTCTCTCTCTCTCTCTCTCTCTCTCTCTCTCTCTCTCTCTGTGTGTGTGTGTGTGTGTGTGTGTGTGTGTGTTTTGTGCTCTGAGATTCCTTCTTTAAAAATATTTATTCATTAATTGATTTGTGTGCTCAGATGACTCCAGAGACCATTCGGCAGTACTGGATCCCCATAAGTTGGAGTTATCTCTCCAGCCCTGAGATCTTTATGTGTGATCTGGGTCTATAGAGAAATGTCTTGAGCTTATCTCATCTACGAGTGACAAATCTTTTTCCTCTTCTTTACCAAAGAATATCTTCCTTTTTTTCCGCTGCTGACGAACACTGGCTTCTTGGAAGATGGTTCTTTCTCTCCAACACTTTGCAAGCATTCTGGACTTCTTTCTGGTCCCCACAATGGGTTTATTTTATTGTTATTTATTTACTTCTAATGAGAAATATGACTTTAAAAATATTTTGCCTATAGAGAGAAGATCTGTTTATTTTCTGGTTTCTTGAAATGTTATGGATTTTTAGTTCTCAAGATTTTAATTTGTTTTTATATTTGGGTATGTATGTGTGTCCCTGTGAATGTGAGTACTGGAGACAAAGTTGGTCCTTTGTAAGAGTTGTAAGTGCTCGTGACCTCTGGGCTATTTCTCCAGCCTGCTGCACTTTAGTTAGGTGTAGGAAGGTGTCCTTCTATGACTTAGCTCATTCAGTTGAAACTCCCTGCCTCCTACTCTTGTTTTACATCTTTTCCAGCTAAGATTCCAGGCATCACAGCAGCATGCTTAGCATGCCCTCTCCTCTGCTCCATACAGAACCTTCAGGGACGAGTGTCTCGTACTTTATTACAATTTTTGTGCATCTCTGAGTTGCTGGGTTTTTGTTGCTGTGTCTTGTGTTTATTTTCTGTTTTCTTTCTGCTGTTTAAATTGCATTCCTTTCTTCTTTCTTTCGCTATCCCTCCCTCTCTCCCTCTTCCTGCTTTTTTCTTTGTTTCGTTGTTTAGGGGTTCCTTGAAGCTATTTCTTAGAGTTCAGGTTGACCTGGATCTGTGCAGCTGAAGATGACTGTGACCTGATTTTCCTGAAGCCAATTCCTAAGTGTTGTGATTTCAGGTTTTCCTCTACTCTTGGTCTAGATCAGGTCTCCAGGTTTGTAATGCAGAGAGTCTTTAATACAGTTCCTAATGTTCTGGTGACTCCCTCAACATAAAAATTATTTTTGTTGCTACTTCCTAAATTACATTATGAAATGTAAATGCTATCTAATGTAAAAATATCCGATATGCAGGAGATCAGATATGTGACCTCTGAGAAGGGGTCATTTGACCCTCATCAGGGTTGTGACCCACAGGTTGAGAACCACTGGTCTATATCCAATAACCTTTAACATTCCATTTTTCCAATTAAATAACTCTCATTCTTTCCACTGAATGTCATTTTATTATTTTTTTCCTAGAACTTCCATTTGGTTCTTTAAAAGTATTATTATTATTACTGGTGGTGGTGGTGTTGTGTGTGGGCAGATATGCCACAGTGCATGTGTAGGCCAGAAGACATTTGAGAGAGACACTTCTTTTCTTTCACGTTTGTGGAGTCCAGGGATTGAACACAAGCTTTCAGAACAATTACCTTCATCCAGGGAGCACCTCACCTTGAATCTTGCTTATGTCCTATGTGCTACTGCTGAAATAACCTTCTTAGTGTCTCTGATTGTTACATTATTGGATTGTTAAGAGATAGCTGTAGGAAGACGGAAGGAATGAAGAAAGAGAGGCTTGGTCTGATCTGAAGTGGGGCCATATTTACTTACAGCAAGAGAGTGTGCAGATGGCCAAAGTGCCTAGAGAGGAAGATAGGATGATGCTCCCTATAGGTGTGGAAACAAATTCCATAGTCTTCTGGAGAAGCTGGGAATTGTAGTCTTTCAGCAGGAAACTATCAGCAACTGTATTTTTCTTTCAGATATGTTCATGGTGAATCACTGAAGTCCTTTTATAATGTAGTTTGTGAAATCTCTGTTAGATAATTCTTACACCTTTCCTAGCTGAATGTTAGTAGCTTTCATTTGGACCTTTTGGTCCTATTTGAGATATTCTTGTTCTGAGTGAGGCCTGAATTCTTTTTCATATTGTTATAAGATTCTAGATCATATTTAAACATCTGTTTTCTTGGATGTTCTAGTAATTCTCTAGCAAAGGAAGACGAGTGTTATCTTGTTCTGTCAAGTAGGGGTAATTCTGCCTGATTCCTAGGCTAGGAAGATGGCTGAGTAGGTATGAGCATTTGCTGTGCAAGCCTGGGGACACGGATTCAAATCCTCCATGTCTACATATAAAGTTGAACATGCCTGCTCACATGTCTGCATTTCCAGTGCAAGAGGAGGTGGAGACAGAAGATTGCTAGGGCATGCTGGCCTATAATTTAGCTCAAGATTCAGAGGCCTTGATTTAAGGGAATAAGTAGACAGAGATGGAACATATGGTGCCTAACATTTTTCTCTGGCCCTTTCCCAAATATATGAGCACTTACATACATATGTGCACATTTAACATATAACAATAACCTATAAATACCTCAAAAAAGTCTAAACTTACCTATTCAGCCTCCTGCAATACTCCACAGTCTCTGTTGACACAGCACTCTGATTGGGCTCCTTCTCCTCAAAGAAATTCTAAGTTCTGACTCCACAGGGACACCTCTGTGATTCGTGGGTAGGAAGAGGATATGACTCAGATTGCTGTGTCTTAGAGTACACCTTGACTTCCTGTTTTGTGTGTTTTCTCTTTCATGATAGCCATGGGTACTGTGGTGTCAACACTGTAGGTATTTATGGTCCCCACTCACCATTCTTGGGCTCGATTATAGTTGGTTTTAATCTGTTCTCTGATGTTTGCCTAGGCTAGGCTGTTTAGTGTTAAGATGTTTTATTCCTCACTGGGCTTCCTTGGGGGTATGTCTTTTGACTAGAGAGTATAAGATTTCATTTGTGTTATTTTTGTCTATTTCTACTTTCTGGGCCAGATTATTAAATATTACATTTCTTGTAAGAGTCCTGCCAGAAATCCACTGTTAGGATATAGAGACAAGATGAAATGTTAAGATGAAAACAAAATAAAAATAACCAAAGCAAGGGACTAGTTACTTACACTAGACAGCTTCTATTTGTTGTGATAATGGGAGGAAAACTTTTATTTTTCAATGCATTATGAGTTAATCACAATATAAAATATCAAGTTATGCCCCTGAGATGGTAAGCATGTAAGGTGCTTGCTGTTAAGCACAAGGATCTGAGTTTATCCCCCAAACTCCATGAGGGAAGGACAGAGTTTTCCCTCAATAGCTGTCCTCTGGCCCCACAAAAGCACTGTTGTTTGCATTATATTCTGACCTCCTCACCACAAATAAATGAACATGTTTAATAAAAAAGATGTCAAATATCTCTTATTTTTATAAAACCATAAATGTATTTAATTAAAGTGTAAAATAATTAAAATATTTAGAATTTGGTAACAGAAATAAAACATCTGACTGACTACAGAAATTACCTCAAAATCTTAATAACATTCGATGGGACAACTGGTTTATATGTGCTTGTTTAATATTTTTCTATACTTTAAAAAAATTTTATAGTAAGTGTTTTTGAACTTTTATGATTAAGAAAGAAATAAAGTACATTTATTCTTGTGAAAAAAGGAATTTGTGTGTTTAATTAGTGCAGCAACCATTCAGTGTAGGAAGTGAGCGAAGGATTTCCAGATACAGCACTTATTTTATTTGCTGATATATGTCTAGGTTTTATTTATTGTTACTAATTTTTTTCCATTTCTCTTTAATGTTCTAAAATCTTTCCTTTAAGCTGAAGCATAGTTGACCTCAGAAGATAAAGGGCCACTATGCTATAAACCAAATTGCAAACAAGGGCAGGGCTGGTGAGGTGGCTTGGGGAGTAAAGTACTTGTTGCATAAAAGTGAGGTCCCAAGTTAGATCCCCAAACCCACATTAAAAAAGCTGCTAGCAGGTGCACACCTGTCCAACACTTAAGAAGCAGAGACTCACTCAGGGGGTCCCTGGGGTTTGTTAGACAGCCAGACAAATGCAACTGGTAATTTCCAAGTTCACAGACAGATTGTGTCTTGTGTCTCAAAATGTATTTGTGGAAAGTAATTAAGAATGTGGACTTCTGACTTTCATGCACAGACACACACACACACACACACACACACACACACACACACACACACACACACACACACACGCGCGCGCGCAGAGAGAGAGAGAGAGAGAGAGAGAGAGAGAGAGAGAGAGAGAGAGAGAGAAGCACCACCAGACAGAGTCTCATTGGAAGAATCTAAATGAATTCCAGAAACCACTGTAGATATAGTTGACTTGGAAGGCTGTAGTTCAGGTACTTATTGCTTAAAAATAAATAACATTTCCTGGGATGCTTAGAATGAAGTGTGTGGCAACTTTGTAATATTAAGCCTTGTCAAGTGGCATCTACCAGTTGACAAAATAATTAGTAGTAAGTTAATGTCCAGGGCTTATGACATCTCCAGCCCTGCTTCTTGTAATAAGCCTATTCTGGTACTAGGCATAAGTTCCTCCTGAGGAACAGACCTAAAGCCCAATCATAAGATGGTTGATCTCTCATGACAGTCTTCTCACTGTTGAGACAGTCATCTGACATACTTTAGCTCCCAGGTCCCTAGCTGGATAAGAGCTCTTATGACTTTTCTCCCACAGAAGCCCACATGGCATCTCCTGTCACTGGGACTGTTCTTGGCTACGTGCCATGTTACTTTGTAAAATACCACTTTGAGAAGAAATAGTCATTTACCAAAACCACAGTAATTAGCTTTTAAATATTAAAATAGCTTGTTTTCCTAGATTTCTGTCCATAGGCCCACTTTAGTCCTCTGGTAATGGTTGGCCATAAAAGATGTTTAAGGACCACTTAATACTTTATATCTCTTAATACTCACTGGCAAGCCCTTGGAATGCCAGCTGAGCACCAAGACAGAAACCATTCCGCATTTCTGAGTTATGACTATCCCGGATGGATAGTGAGCTCTGACTATTACACAAATTCTCTGAGGGTTTTTCTCCTCACTAAAAGTCTGTACTGTTTTAAGTCTTTTTCCTGTGTCTGTTGTTTCTTCTCACTGACCTCTCAAAAGCCAACAAAGAAGAAGCTTCTTGTTCCATTCCAACTTGGTTTCAATATGTCCTGAAACCAAAGGGTGTGATGCCTATAACATGAGGGTTTTTTTCATCTACTTCTGGAGAGTAGCCAAGGATAACAGCACCAAAATGTGTCATTTTCTAAAATTATTATTATAATATTTAATTTAATTTAAAAACATGAGTTCCTCAACCACAAATGTTTCTCATTCAATAATATAACTTTCTTAAAACCATGGCATTTTAATTTGCTATCTTTTTTAAACTATTCATCATTCAGTAATCTAGCAACAGTATTGTTTAACCCACAGCGTCGTGTAATCATCTGTGCTGAGCAACTGTGCTCATGTGAAATTCTGAGAAACAGTTATATCCAAGAGGGATTGCAATGAAAAGTAATAATATTATGAAACCAAATTTACTCAAAGATAGGAAAAAAATACACTCCACTGCACTTTTGGTTAAACATCATTTGAAATGCTGCAAATCCATGAGAGGTATATATGGCATTAAGAGCTGGATACCTCTTTCATTTTAATAAATGCACATTATTGATGACTACTCCTTGGAAGCCTATTTGGGTTCTTGATTCTAAATAGGTTCATGGTTAGTTACCTGCTTAGTTAGTTTGTTAATCAATAAAGTCCAATTTCCCTCACCTCATTAACTTTTACTTCTCAATCATTATTTCTTTTCAGTAGCTAATTTGATGCCTATAAATGCTTCCTATCAACTGTCTCTCTTTTTGCTTTCTGGCAAGTCCAAAGACTTTTCTTTGCTACAAACATGATATTTAGGCAGGTTTCTAGTTTTTTGTTTTTTTGTTTTTTTGCTTTTGGGTTTTTTTTTTTTTTTTTTTTGATGCGCTTTCCTGTGCTTTGGAGTTTTAATTTCCATATAGTCTCAAATACATGATAAGTTCCTTTTTGAGAAGACGATTTTCTAACATGTGTTGACACACTTTTAAGGCTAATATCAGCATTATCAATATTAGATTTTGACAAAAATGTAATTATGCTGAAATTACTTTTGTGACCCACTGATTTTAACCAGGATAAGTTTGGGGGAGGGATCTGTGGTGAGGAGGGAGAAAAATAGAGTAGAAGGGATATCAAAGAACAAAATTAATTAATAAAAAACAGTGCCAATTAATTGGAATTTTAAAATACTTTAATTGACCAATCTATGTCTATGCTGTTAAGTTGAATTTTATAAAAATGAATCCAAATACAGTTAAACTTATAAATAGCAATAGCATTGCAGGACTTGGATCTCATATTCAGGTGCTAATGTTATTATCTTGCCATTGATAATATTATTTTTTAAGGTAGTGATCTATACGTTTTTTAGGCCCCGAATGCCTGGGTTAGTTAAGCTTCTCTTTATGAGACAATAGATGATATTAATTCAGTATAATTGTTATTTTAGAAATGATAATATCATGGACTTTTTAAATGCATAGACACCTGTTTTCTCCACACAAGAGACATCATTCAAGAGTACTGACATTTAATTAACCTCCTTAGCATGTATAAATATGAATTCCTTTTATTCCTAGCATCAGCTCCCAACCTGGCTAAACACCAATAGCAAGAAAAGAGAAGAGTATCTTTTAAAAAATTATTTGGGTCCAATCTGTGTTGCTATAAATAATGGAGTATTAGTTGGCTCATGGTTCTCATGTCTGGGAAGTTTAAGGTCAAGTGGCTTCAGTTGAGAGTCTTTCTTTCTGGTTGGGTCTCTGTAGAGTCACACCTTTGGGCAGGGTATCACATAACAATACAGACCATCTAGCCTAGGCTGCTCCACTATTTATAAAATCACCGTCCCTTGATTGAGCGACCCAGATCTTTTGCCCTTATATAACTACTTTTGAAAGACTGAAACATGTTCTCAAGTATTTCAGGCTAGCCACAAACTCACAGTATACCGAGGGATGGCCTTTAACACATGATCTTCCTGCTTGTACTTCTCAGGTGCTGGGATCACAGGTATGACTCACCATTACAGATATATATGGTGTTGAGATAGAACTCTGACCTTCATGAAGGCTAGAAAAAATTACCAACTGAGTTTTATTCTCAGATTTTCCTTCACCCATAGTCCCCATATGTATTATTTTCTAAAGTACTATTCATAATTGGATTATTTTTCCATCTTCTGAATACTTCACCATGGGGATTAAAACTAACATGAGTTTTGAATGGGATATTCACGGAGCAGCAAAAACTATTTTTTCCCTACAAATAGGTATGATCACTCTACCTTCAGTGTTTTGTGAACAATTATGCTTGTATAGGAATATCCCTTGACACATGACAATACTCTCTGTTGAGGTATCTTACAACACACATATACCTTTTCTAGTTGCTGTACAGTTCACTGAGAATAACATAATTTTCATATGCATATTTTTAAAAGATCTATTCCAACTAGAGTTAAGATGAGCAGAGGGTTTCTTTTTGGATACTGGCATAGAGTGATGCTCCTGGAGAAGCTGCCGGATTGTAAAGGCCGTTAATTAGCATGCGTCACCAAAAACTCTCCAGATGATGCATTGTGACTTTCTTTCTGACACTTGAGTGCTTGGAAGTTCAGAGAGCTCTGCCTTTGTGAGTAATACTGAATGTCAACTTGAGAGCATCTAAAATCACCTGACAGACAAACCTCTGCTTGTTCCTGGCAGAGTTTCTATACTTGAATAATTAAAGAGGGAAGAGTCACCCTAAATATGGGTAGCACCATCCCGTGGGGTACAGTCCTGTACTGAATAAAGGTCTGAGGGACCTAGATCTCTCCTGTGACCTCTTGAACCTTATCTCACTAGATAACTGGTCAAACTATCACACATCACCTGTATATCCTTGCTGAGTCTGGATCATCATTCCTGGTTTGGTGTTTAAAGTGCACACCTAAACAAAAGGTATTGCTCAGTGTACTTGGCATGTGTATCTGCTGGCCTTTTGCTGTTGTTGTTTATGTATATATGCCTGGTGTGCATGTGAGTGCAGATACAAAAGTGTGTATGTGGATGTATGCATGTGTGTGTGTGTGTGTATGTGTGTGTGTGTGTGTGTGTGTGTGTGTGTGTGTGTGTGTGACCAGATGATTATATTGAATGTCTTCATTGGTTACTCTCCTTGTATGCTGAAACATGGTCTCTCAGTTGAACCTGAACTACTAATTCGGTCATTCTAGTTTTCCAATTTGTTCTACTTTATATGTCTCCTACATACTGGGATTAGATGTTGCCATCCATCTGGCATTTGCATAGATGCTGAGGATCTTAGCCCTGTGAGATACTTCCCAGCCACAGCCAATTCCCCACAACCTTATAATGTTCAGTCTTCTGCTTACCTGGTATCTGCTTGGAGATCTCCTTTCCCATTCACAGGAGGGAACTGTCTTCTTCTTATATGCTTTATGCTTCTTGGTGTTGAGGAGACAGAAAGTACAAACTTTACCAAAAAAGTTCAATATCTTTCTCAGCTCCTCCAGCAAGAATTGCTAATGGATTTTGCTTAAAGCCTAGATGGCAGATTAGTTTTTAAAAGCCTAGCCTCTGGTATGGCATTGCTAATATTCTCACACATCTCCATGTTTCTGCCACTTTTCTTCTTCTCTCTCTCTCTTTCTCTCTTGTTTTCCATTTTTTAATATCTTTTTAAACTTAAGCAAACATCTAAGAGACAGAAATAGCTTTTATAATTTTATCTTACAATACTGAGGAAACACATGCTAAAATGATTGCAATATTTTTTTTAGATTATAGCATCTTCCAGATGAAAATATTTACTTGGAAGGCAGCATTGAAATTAAACCAGTAAGATGTGAGTTTTTTTTTTTAAAAAAATCACACCTTTCTTTCATCATAGATTCTTGCTCTGAAGATTTTGACCTTCAACATACCATAAAGCCAAGATAAAAGTTTTAATTTGTAAAATTCATAAAACTAACTTTTAAGTGAGGTGTTAACAGCCTTTTTTCAAGATCAAAGTTTATGTGCTAAGTCCTATCTGTAGTGCTAAGTTCTCAAAAATATGTCCAATTAGTATATATATGTTCCATTAGATCTGTTCCAAAGGAATGTTATAAAATTATTTGCCAAGTTCACCCTGGGCTTAATGTACCTAATTGCTTATAAATTTTGGTGTTAACATAACTACATCTGTGTCTCCTTTCCCGCAGTTTTTATTAGTTTGTGTGCTTATATTTGGGTGCAGTATTTCTGCATTTGTGTGTGCATATGTGTGCACCTTGTATAAGCAGAAGCAAGAGAAGGCTGTCTCATGTCCTGCTCTATCTTTGTTTTGTTTTCTTGATACAGGATTTTCCATTGAACCTGGACCTAGGCTGGTGGCCAGTAAGTCCCACCTTCTGGGATGATTAGTTTTTGTCAACTTGACACAAGCTGGAAAAAAGTGGGAAGAAAGAACAAGTGAGCAAATTCCTCCATCAGAAGGCCTGTCAGTAGGTCTGTATGTGCCTTTTTAATTAATAACTAACATGGAGGCTCAACCCACTGCGGGCAGTGGTAGTCCTTGGTAGGTGCTTCTGGGCTGTTTAAGAAAGGTGGCTGAGCAAGTCATAGGAAATAAGTGAGCAGTTTTTCCCCATGGCCTCCAGGTTTCTGCCTTGAGTTCCTGGCCTAACTGCTGATAATGAACCACAACTGTAATAATAAACCCTTTCCTACCAAGTTACGTTTGATGGTAGTGTTTATCACAGCATAGAAAACAAACTGTACAGTGATCTTCTGTCTCCCCACCCTCCAGCACCGAAGTCACCTATGACTGTGTAGGCAAACTTCTTTTGTTTGTTTTTCACATTGGTTTTAGATCCCAAACTCAGAACTCAGAACAAACTAATCCTCCAGCTCCAGCTGCAGTTTCTGAAGTCCTGTCATAGTGACTAGACTCCTGAAGTCTCAGTGGGCTAGCAATGTGATTGCTAGTGGGGGAGGTATAATTAATACCACTTAATTACTTTAGGACCCCACTGGAGCAAAATGTGTGATTTGGCCGAGAGAGAGAGTATCATATAGGCCAAAGATGGATATTGTTCTTTGTTAATTTTTTGCTTTTTACTTTTGTCTGTTTTTGAGGCTAGTGGAGAAAGTTAAAAGCTTGGAGGACCTGATAGCTAAATGAAATGAGGAAACAGCAATATGAGAGACTCATCCAAAGGGCGCCTGAATTGAATATGATGGACCTGCCATTTTGGTCCAGTTTAAACTGAGATTATGTTGTGCTAGTTGATATTCTTTAGGATAAAATACAATAGGTGCTGGAGAGTCGCCTTGGTGGGTGAGCGTTTCTCTGTAAGCATAAGGACCCAGTTTCCTTATGTAAAGTTTGATGCTGAGAGGCAGAGTCATTTGAATCCCAGAGACTCACTGGCCATCCAGCCTAGCTAAAATAGTGAGCTCTGGGTTCACTGAAATACTCCATCTCATAAAATGCACAGAAGAGAAATCAGAAATATTCTGACATCAAACTCTGACTGCCATATATATCCACCTGATCAAGTACACCTGCCCACTCTCCAGCATGCATGCATGTGTATATCCCCATTATACATAATATAAAAAGCATAAGCTTCAGTCAGTAAATGAATAGATATAATTATAACCCTGGTTAGCATGATGCTTACATCTAAGCCCTTCTGTGCGGTATCCCAGCAGCAGTCTATTTCTGGTCGTTTGGATTGCTCTTACTAGTGCTTACTTCTGTAGATCTTTATAAATACAGCATGGATAGCTAAACTGCAGGGATAGAAACCATTAATGTGACATGTGACTCTCAGAACCCAAAGGGAAAATCTCCTGAAAACTATCAGATGGCTCTCAACGTAAGTACCTAGTGATTTGCAGTGTTTATGCAGAGTCATGCTAAGTTCTAGTTTTGTCCTCCATTTGTACAAAAAGCCATTTGTTTAGAGAACCTCGAATACTTCAAGTCAAAAGGAAGAGGAGAGACGACCTTTAAAACATAAAACATGTGAGGGAAATCGAGTGCTGGCCCTTATGGTTGTGAATGGTACAGAGAATGCATAACAAGTCAGAAGCCAAAACAGTGCAAGGGTGGAAAGGACTCGGGTGAGATGTCGGGCAGTGCTATGAAATGCTGACTTCTGAACTTGCTGAGGCCATTGAACTCATGAATTCACAGCACTCATCTGAAAGAGAGAGAGAATTAAAAAAATAAGCATCCTTTGAAACAAAAAGGAAGTACAAAGTCCTTTTAATATTCTTCCTGATATATCAACATCAAGGCTAGGATGATGGCTAGTCCATGAAATGAGTGCTTGTAAATACAAAGAGCAATGCTCTACCCCAGAATCTACATAAAATTAATGGGAATGGTATTGTACACCTAAGATTCCCAGCATTGGAAGAGGCAGAGTAGAAACAGACTCCCGGGGGTTGCTGATAAAGCAGAATCATCTAAATGGGAATAGGCTGGCCAGGGAGGCTGAAGAGCTCTCTAGTCCTCTGGCTATAGTCGAGTGAGTACAAACACATACACATACAGCACACCCATACACAGAAAGTAAATAAATAAAACAAGTACACTGCCCATGCATTTAAACTGGTTAGAAAAATGCAGTATTTTAGGTTGACTTGTGATGAACATGAGAGGTTGTAATTTCCTCTAACCAAAAAAAAAAAAAAAAAAAAAAAAAAAAAAAAAAAAAAAAAAAACCATGACAACACATAAGGAGCTTGGGAAGGCTTGCTTACAGATGATGCATTTTCTCACAAGCAGTTTATGGCAAGAGCTTTCTGTACATCTCCTGCCTTAGTCTTGTAGCCAACATATTTCTTGTACTTCCATACTTTTCTGATGATAGTTGTTTCAAACATTTATAAACTTGAATGTTTTATCAACCCAAGAAATTATCCCACGTACTTACCATTAATGTTTTGACATTTTTATTATGCAAGTGTGTTGTGTGTTTTGTGTGCTTGTTTATGTGTGTGTGTGTGTGTGTGTGTGTGTGTGTGTGTGTGTGTGTGTGTGTTGAGAGTAACACATGTGCAAAAGGAGGCTTGAAGACATCATTGGATTCCCCTGGAGCTGTTATAGGTGACTGTAAGCAGCCCAGTGAATGAGCTGGAAACCGAATCCAGGTCCTCCAAAAGAGCAACAAGCACTCTTACCTGAGCCATCTCTCAGTTCTGTTCTAACTTTCTGTGATTTTATTTTATGGAATTAAACAGAACATCGTCCTTGATACCATAGCTTCTTTGGGTAGTAGAAGTCAGGGCTTTTAGAAGAAGCTGGAATGTGTCGTGGTTTCTATCTCTCCCTTTTTCTGGGTGAATATCTTGCCCTAATGCAATTTAATTAGTATTTTTGGCATTTCTAGAAAATCACAGTGTTATGTGTGATTTGAAATGAATCTAAGTTGTCTTTTTAAAACTTTGTCTTACGTTAATTTTAAATGCCAGCAGAAAACCAACTGCTGTGAAAATTAATGAATGAGCTACACCAGTCTGTCTTTACACTTGACTGATTTTTGTGCCCGGTGAGCACGTGTGACAAACTAAATAAGTCACATAATACAAATGACACTGCAGAAATAGTCATCTGTTTGCTTTTTCGCTAAGCAAGCAGACAGACAATTCCATTCTTTCTCTCTGAAGATAATCACCCCAACTTTTTCTTAAGGAATTAAAATGTGGGTTTTTATTTATTTTTATTGCTTTTGCTAATCCTAGAGAATAGTGCTTGAATGCTTGGCTACAAAATTATTTTATATTTCACTTACATTATAGTATTAACTATTTTTGTTCCATTGCCATTACATGGCACATTCAAAAAATTCTATGAAATCTTACATTCTGGAATTTCATAGCCTCAATTACACAGCATGAGGCATTGTAAATGAAACATGTGTTTCACTCTTCTTCTTAAAGTGTAAGTCTCAGCCCTGTCCTGTCGTTTACCAACTGGAGAAATGTTTTTAAATTTTAATTGTATTTATTCTTTGAATTTCATTATCTGTATACACACATCTTGATTATATCCACAGTTCACTTCCCCCTTCACTTATCCACCTCCCAGCACATCTTCCCAACTTCATGTCTGTTTCTTTTTGTTAATGACCTACTGAATTCATTTAGTGTTGCCCAAGTGCCAGAGAATGACCCAACCTCCATGTGCACATGAGCAAATCTATCAATGGCCACACTCCTAAAGCAAAGCGACCTTACCCCCAGCAGCCATCAGCTGTGAATAGCTTCTCAGCTAGGATCGAGGCATTGGAAACACCACTACCCTCCTTGTTGGCGTTTTCAACTTTCTTGATCCTATGCAGGCTTAAGAGATGTGACCACAGCTGTAGTGAGTTTGTAAGTGCAACAGTCATATTATGTCCAGAAGACAGCATTCCCCAGCTGCCCAGATGCCAGCTCCTATATTCTTTTCACCTCCTCTTCCTCAATGCAGCTTGAGTCTTGTGAAGTGTGTATGCAATTGATATAGATGCCCAGCTACAATTCAGCTCTCACAGTCACTTATCTTCAGCACTTTATACAATTATGAATCTCTGTATTCACCTCTACTCACTGAAAAAAGGGAGCTTCTCTAGCTACTGTGAATGCTCAGAAGTATCATTTTCTCCCTTCAGAATGAGGATAATAGCCCTCATCTCAGGTATTGTATTCAGACACAGAATGGAAATAATGTACATTAAGGATCTGGTCCATAGGTGATAATCAATATGTAGTAGTTACAGACACACAGCAATAGCCATAATTATAACACAAATCACAGAGTAAGGACACAATCTTCTTGTTCTACCTTGAGAATCAGCATACTGCAGTTTGAGAAGCAGAGACAGTAACCCCACTGCTGCCAGATACATCATCCAAGTAGCCGTCCTGCAGATGCACAGGGAAAAAATAGATAAGACACAGTATCCTCCATGATTATCAATGTCAGTGTGCATGTGTGTGTGTGTTGGAGGGTGTATGTGGTATATAGGTGACTGTATTTTCATTACAATTCAGTCATGAAATCAAAAGCTGACATTTCTCCTTTTAAAGACTGTGTGTGTGTGTGTGTGTGTGTGTGTGTGTGTGTGTGTGTGTGTGTGTGTACATATGTGTGAAAGTACCTATAGAAGCTAGAGGAGGGACTCAGACGCTTTTCAGGTAGAGTTCCAAATATGATACCAGTGCTGGGATCTGCACCGACATCTTAATAATTGAGTAGCAATTGCTTTTAACAGCTCTACCATCTCTCTACTCTGGAAGCTTGGCATTTCCTAGAACAAGTCTATATACTTCTCTGTAGCTAAGGCAGTAATACAAGGATTAAAAATTGGGACTTTTGAAGATCAAGAAATAAACAGACTCAGAATACATAGTCTATAATCTGAGAATTATCCAAGAGGCTGACAGCTTCCCAAATTGTCCTGCCATATGTATGTGCCTCAAAGGATTCTCAACAGCTTCTGCTGTCTTCACTTCCCGATGGTTTCTGAAAGCTGGAAAACTCAAGGTTGTCTGCTTCACTGAGCTTTCAATGCTTAGCCTAAGTGCACATGTCAGTTGACAAATTCAAACAACAACCAGAATTCACAATCTTCTGTTTTCAGATTCCGATGCTCATGTCTTTCACCATCTTCTTCCTTTCCAGTAAGGATGAATCCATTTTGCTATTTCTGGGTTTCCTGAGTTCTGTGACCTTACTGGGAAAGTTTAATTCATAGAGGCTCTGACCTCAGTTTCCAGTTATTCCTTACTCAAGTTTTGGGGGTTTTGTTTTGTTTTGTTTTTGTTTAAGCTGTATGTGTATGTGGCAGTATTGGTTTGTGAATGGGTGTGCAGTATCCAAAGTTATCAAAAGAGAGCACTAGATTCTTGTGAACTAGATTTACAGGTGGTTGTGAGCAGTGTGAGCAGTAAGTGTTCTTAACTGATGAGCATCCCTCCAGCACCCCCTCTGGAAATCCTGGAATGTATTTTTTTATATATATTCCCATTGCACTGCCTCTCTTAATCTGATCTGTTACCATAGTTACCTCTGACTCACAAAGACTCCTATTTCCATAATGTTATGAAAAATGTCTTCCTTCTTTAAGTGTGTGACTACTGAGAGATAATATGCATATATAATTATTTTATAGCATGAGAAACAGAGAAAATAATATTCAAATTGTGAGTCTGTAATTATGATGAGACACATGTCTAGTTTTTGCTTAACTGCTGTTTGACTGAACCAAATTCAAAATGGAGAAGACAAAACACATCTGCAAGATGGAGAAATAATAGTATCAACCTTGTATCTACTGTGCTCATAAGCCACATGCATATAAAGCTCCTGTTTCTTTGCAACAGAAAAGAGACTTGATATACTTTGTCTATCATATTTAATAATTATTTTAGTTTTGATCTTTCAAAGAAACCATAATACTCTGATAAAAAAATATTTTAAGTTCTTTAAAAAATGTTTTCACATTTCTGGTAGGGACAGAGTAAAGACCTCACCCTCTTCCTACTAATAAAATATTTAAGTGGATGGGCTTTAAAGAATAAAGGACACTGGAGTTTGGACTTTGCATGATGAATTTCTCTGACTTCTCTTGCTACCTCTTATAATTCAATAATAACAAAATTATTGGACTTCTATCATTTTCACCAATATCTCTATCCCATTCACACAAAAGTGGTCAAAATTACACCCTACTATAGTGCTTTTTGGAAAGTTGCTATGATGCATGGATTTAAAACACTTTATCTAGGATCAGTGAGATAACTCAGTGGGTAACAAACTGGCTGTGTAAGCCTGATGATCCGATTTCTTTCCCAAAGTCTCCTGTGGAAGTAGACAACTGACTCCTGCAAACTGTCCTATGACCACCTTCGTATATATTATAACACTTTAGCACACACACAAATACACCCATACACACTGTTGCAATGGGGCTTTCTTGGTCCCGGGCGGCCAGAGGCCCAGACCCACAGACCTGCAGCCCCAGACCCCTTAGCAGCCCGCCGCTGCAACTCAGGCCCCCAGAAATGACTCAGATGCTTATATTAACTTTATGCTGTTTGACCTATGGCTCAGGCACATTGTTAGCTAGCTCTTACATCTTAAATCAACCCATTTCTATTCATCTGTCTGAATGTGGTCCATGGCTCACCTGTGTTCCTTACATGTTGCTCCTTGGGCAGCTTGCTTAATCTGCCTGACTCTGCCCCATTTCTCCTTCCTATGTTCTGATTTTTCCTCCTACTTCTTCTATGGTGCCTGTCATGGCCCAAAACATCTCTTTTATTTAAAGATTAATATTCACAGCATACAGAAAGGCATTCCCACATCAACACACATATACACACACATACACACACATACACACACATATACACACAAACACACACAACCATATACAGTAATAAGTAAAATGAAAAAAATTTCTATAAAAACAAGGAAGCTTATATAATTAAGTTATAAGAAATAATTAGAAGATAGTAAGACAATATGCAAATACGTGGTTACATTTTGCCAGCTATTTAACTTAAACTATGTGTTTTAAATCTATACATATACACCCCAGCAATGAAAACAGTTTTAGTGGATGCTAATGATTTCTAAAATAGCTTCAATTTTGAAAATTGCAGCATTGTATTGTACTGCATAGAGTAAAGCGAAAGCACATAAAGAAAGAGAAGTATTCTTTATGATTTGATCAGCAGTTAAATGGAAGGTTTAAAAACACAGGACTTTGATTGGTATTAAAGTCCTGCTCCAGCTAGGGAGTAATTAAGATCCTCTGGCAGAGTTTTGCTAAAATAGTACATTCTAAATATTTAATGGGTTTTTGCAATATTCTGTACTGATTATAAAACTTAATAGACTCTTCATGTACGAATTGTAAACTGGTGGTGACATGGTACCTTTCTCATGCTGATCTCATGGGAGACCTTTAAATTCTGAGCTTGCTCATGTTTCCCTACTTTCATGTCATTCTCTACGCAGAAAATTAAGGCTTATGATTTCTTATTTCCTTGAGAAATTTCTCCATCCTCATAAAATATTTATGTTGCTTCTTGTTTCCTTCTTGTCTCTTGGAAAATTAGGCCAGTTTGGTCTTTATTCAGACACTCTTTATGGTTCTACCCACATCTATCTGATGCTCTTGTTTCAATAGCCCTACTTCCCTTGATGGAGATACTTCCAAGAGAGATGGCACATGCATTTGTATCCATGTTTTCCTCTGAAATAATAATGGTAAGATACTGTTGGATTCTTTTTATCTATAAAAACATTTCAACAACAAAGGGACTTTTAAGACCATGGGGCCGAAGTTGAAATTTCACTTTTAGAAAGGAGAAAATATTGAATTATAAATCAAGCTGTAGTGTATTGTGGCTAACCTTGTAGTCAGGAAGACTGAACTTGCTATCTTGGTTCTTTCACTATTCAATTGATGTATCTGTAATGGATGTCACCTGTTGAAATCATAAAATGGGATCACAGGACACAGTCATGGCAGCAACACTGTGCATATACGGAATGTAGGACACGTGGCTGACTCTTAATACATATTAGAAACTCTTCCTCTGCAATACAGACCCCACACCAAGTAACTCCGCTCACCTTTCTATGCCACATACCTACATATGGGGCTCGATGTAAGTCAGAACAACTTTTAATTTATGCTTTCCTAAATCACAAGGGGCCTTACAGATTCCCAGTGAGGCATTACATCTAAAAATTGTTTGTAAACTAAATCTACCTCTTAAAATTATGGAGATTTTGGCTGAAGAGAGGGTGGCTCAGTGTTCAAGAGTTGTATTTTGTTGCAGAGAACTGGAGTTCAAATGCCATCATCAATATTGAGTGGTCCCTAGCCACCTGTGACTACTGCTCCAACAGGATCTGATGCCCTCTTGTGACCTATGGAGACATTTACATGCACATAGACACATACATACACATACACACAGATAAATAAGTAAACAATTAATTTTTAAAATATGTCAATTTGGGATTAGTGTCATGGCTCAGTAGTTAAAGGTATTGGCCAGTAAGCCTGCAGATTTGAAGTCAGTCCTGGGGCTCACATGGTAGAAGGAAAGAATGACTCTCAAAAATTGTTGCCCAACCTCCTTACATATTTCATAACATCTAATTGTTCACCTTCCCCATTCAAAAAGTAGGTACATAAATAAATATGAAAAATTAAAAATTTGTAAGCATTCTGTTTTTTTCTGAAGGCTGGCATAACTGATTTTTTATCAGTCATAACCTTTTTGCCCTACAGAGAACAAATGACATTAATAATTTCATGTTGCAGAAGTCAGGTTACTTGTGTCTGTACAGTAAAATGATGGCCAATTCAGAAATAAAACCATAAATCTTACCTAAATCCTTTGCAGTATTCCCATGCTCTGGACACCTTTTCTGTTTTGCTATATTGCTAATGTGTTGACATAGCATATTCATTTTCTTTTCAATGAAAAAAATTATATTTTCCCTTCAAGGCCTCTCTTCCCATTTCTGAGTGAGTTCAGCAAGTGGTCTGCCAGTTTTGGAGAAAATATACAGCCAGGAAAGAGATGAACTGGAGTTGATGGATTGACTTATCTGAATTCCTGCTGGGTTGTGGACTCTGCTGTGTTAGAGAAAAACAGAATGCTGCCATGTGCTTTCCTTTCTTCCTAAGGCATTTGCCAATATCTATGTATGGGGAAAGCAGGGTCTCAGTGAAAGCATTGACAAAGAGACTACTCAATATGAAAGCTTAAGATAATCACTTTCAGTGGACTTATGATACCATTTTAAAGTATAGTCTGAAGACGTCCAGTTAGCAGTTGTGGAGTAAAGTCTTCCCTGGGGGTTGGGGAGATAACTCAATGGGTAAAATGCTTGCCATATAGCTATAAGGGGTGTAATTTAGATACCCAGTACCCATGTAAATTCTGAGTGGGTATAATTTCTGCACTCAGGAAGAAGAGGCAAAGAGCCCCTGGAACAAAATGGCTTTCTAGACAAGTCAAATTGTTGAGTGCTGGGATAAAGTGAGATGCCCTATATCGCTACATAAACTGGAGAGTAATCTAGAATTAATTTGATGTCAATCTCTTGCCTTCATGTACATGTGAACCTGCATACACACATGTAGCCACAAACATGCAAACACGTATACATGTTCAACACACACACACACACACACACACACACACACACACACACACGAACATAAAACTAAGAAATTTGACATTGTGTAATAGAAATAAATGGTCAAGAAAATAAGGTCCCATTTCTAGAGAACAAAGTATACTTCCATATTTCAAGTATAATACAAAAACTGACTTCTAAAAATCATATGGAGTGGAACACAAATACCTTGAAGGTGGAAATGAATAATTAAGAGACTTAATGAACCTGATTTTAAATTTCTGCTTAATAACTTAAGGGTCATGTAACTATTCTGTGCCTCACTTGGCTTCTATGACAACTGGGCATGACTGCTTGGTAACTCATGTAGATGCTACAATTATGATGTACAGTCTTCCAGTGTATAGGCCTGCCTTATAGTAAGTACTTGCATGTTTATTCTGGTTATTCCTCTCTCTTGAAGAGTAGATAAATTTTGGAGTTCCAGAGGAAGTCATAACCCAAACGACAAACCAGTGGCTCCAGTTTAGAATGACAAAGCTGTTACCATAGGCTAGCCCAAATCAGAGCAGCAATAAAAAAGTTATGGGCTCAAGGATTTGAAAGAAGTGAGCTTTACTCATTAGAAAAATATACAAAAGCCATAAATTGGATGAGAAGACACATCAACTTTGTCACAGGAGACTATTGGCCAGTAACACACAGAACTAAGCCTGCTGGGTCAAATGTGGATGAAAAATTATTCTCCTACAAATATGAGTTCTTGTGACTAATGTTTCATTCAACAGATTTCTTAATTATCAAAGATAATTTTTACTTTTTTACCGTTGAGAATCCCATACACACAAACAATAGTATATGATCATATATATCCCATCTCTCCAATTCTAACACATCCTCATAATATGCCCTTCCTACTCTATGTCCCCTCTAGCCAATTAGTGATGTTCCTATGTCCAGTGTTAATCCAGGTTCTGGAGTATGGGGATCTGAGGAGTGGCCACATTCTCATAAAAAGAATGCTTCTTCCTCCATCTCTAGCAACTACTTACTTTTGAGAGCTCCCCAGTAAGGGGTGGAGACTGAAAGCATTTACTCCATGCATGACATTTATTGCTAACTTGGTCTTGTATAGTTAGTGATAGCTACTACCTGGAGTCATATTGCCGTGATTGCTTTAACTTTGACTGTCCAGAATACAGCATTTCACAGCACTCCTCCATAGAACCTGGTTCTTGTGTTCACTCAGCCTCCTCATCCACAATGTTCCCCAAGCCTTAGTGGTGGTGGGTTAAAATTATATATATTCCATTTGTGGGATATATATATAAATATCAGTCTCATGAGCATTTCTCAAATGGCTATTGTTCTCTGTAAAAATAAATTCTGGACCAAATTTGAGAAAAACCCAAGTTGGACAGTGCCAGGAGATAGAGGAACTGTAGAAGTAGAGGCCATGGTCTCAGACCTTACCTGTTGGCATTAGGTGCTGGGTAGATAAAGTATTGTATCAGGTAGGGTTTTTCTATTTCTGCTGTAAAAATGTAGTGACCAAACACAGCTTGGGGTGGAAAGAGTTTATTCTATCTAACAGCACTGAGGTCCATGCTCCATTACTATAGGAAATAGGGGCAGAAAATCAAGACAAGAACCTGGAGGAATGGTGTCAATCAGAAATCATGGAATATCTCAGCTGACTGGCTCTCTTTTCATGGCTTGCTCAGCCTGTTTTTTAATACACCTGCCCACCTGCCCCAAGGTCATACTGCTGTTAGTGGGCTGAGCCTTCTCGCAGGCAAGTTGACGAAGACATTTTCTCTTTTGAGTTACCTCTTCCCAGATACCTCTAGCTTGTTTCAAGATGGCAAAAAAAACAACCAGGAAAAGTCCACCTCTAGCCTAAAAAAGTGTGTGTGTGAGTGAGTGTGTGTATGTGAGTGTTTGTGAGTGTGTGTGAGTGTTTTTGTGAATGTGTGTCTATGAGTGTGTGTGTATAAGTATGTGTGAGTGTACACATGTGCATGAGTGTGTGTGAGTGTGCATGTGTGTTGTTAATGAGTGTGTGCATGTATGTGTGATATGTGTGCGCATGTGTGCGTGTGTGTGTGTGAGTGTATGTTTGTGAGTGTATGTGAGTGTGCATATGTGTGTGAGTGCACAAGTGTGTGTGTCTGTGTGTATGAGTGTGCATGTGTCTGTGTGTGTACAAGTGGAGAGGACACTCTCCGATGTCATTTTCTTGTGCCATCTACCATAACTTTTTGAGATAGGGTCTCTCACTGTCTTAAGGCTCACTAAGCATCCTTGACTGGCCTCACAGTGAGCCCCAGGATCTCTCTCCATGTTCCATGGCTGAGATTGCAAATGCGTTCTCCCACTCTTGGTTTATTTATTTTAGGTGTATTTTAGGTGGAGATGCAGCTATGTCCTTAGGCTTGCAAGGCAAACACTTTACTTAGTAAATCATCTTCCAAGCCCACCTAAAATCAACTCTCTATTGAATTTTCTTGCTCCTCCATTTCCCCCCCTCTTTTTCTTTCAGACCTTCAGATTTGTACTCAGTAAGTTACCAACATGAAAACTGTTTCCAAAGGGCAACTGAAGTTAAGAAATGATATTTTAGAACCTATAGGTTAGGTGTTTCTTGGAGCAGAAAGTCAAAACTAAGAGTATAAGGTGAGGTATTAAAGTATGGGCTTCTGTATAAGCCATCGATGATCTGAATGCCATTGAGGAGGAGATCAGTGGAGGAGTCCAGAGGGGCAGCTTCTCTTCTTCGGAGATTACGAACAACTTTCCCCTTAAAATACAAAATCCTTCCCTCATAAATTAAAAATGAATGAGTAGAAATGTCCATGGTCTAGGAAACTAAGCAGCTAAGTCATGATGGCCAGGTAACTTGTGACTTTAGCATGGGGCACTTCCTAGACAGGGAGAGGGTAGCAAATTAGATTACATAGAGCCTTGCTGTGTGAAGCGATGCTGACTGCTTTCTGAAACCATGCATTAATAAGATTCCATTTCAAACACTTTCCCCAAATGCCTCTAGTTTATTTTCTAATTAAACAAAGGTCTCAGAGTGGCAGCTGTTGCTCTGTTGGGTTAATGCTAGCTCAACATAAAAAAAAAAAAAAAATCTAGGCTTTGAGGAGAAAAATATTGGATCGCAGAAGATAAAATCATGGGTGACCAATTCATTTCTAATGAGCCAACTGGCCAGGGAAACTATTTCAGTCCTACCTGAGGACCTATTGGCAGTTGATGGCCAGCAGAGGTAGGACAGTTTTCTTTAGGGATGTGGCTCCTGGTAGGTTGTTCACACTCCATTGGAAAGGCCGTACACATCACTAAATGGACTCAGTGGGCTAAAAAACAAGCACATTAAATTGTGAGGACTCTGTGGGGGCTGTCTGTGAGGACTCAGAGGATTTGAGGAGATATGATCAAAATATACTATTTAAATGTATGAAAAAATAAATATTTTTTCAAAAAATTATCTGGGATATATTTTTTAAACTTTTATGTTTCTTAATTTTTTTCTTGATATTAAAGAACTCACTTATCAAATGAAAGCCAGGCTCAGTTACTTCCATCCCTGTATTTCATGGAGGAAGTAAGAAGGTGTGACTGAACTTTGAGGGTAGTCTATTCTGTCGCTATTGTCAGAGCAGATTTTCAGGAAAGGATAAACAGTACTCCCATTGTTCAAGGGATTTTTAAAGAGCTTGTTATAAAGGTCTGCAGACCTCATTCTTGGCTTGATTACTTCCCTATACATTATTTCAAGACCTTAATAAGTAGGACTGATATAAATTGGCTCCAACTGAAGTAACTAGGGAGTATTTGCATTGCCAGAAATGAAGAAAACATTCTTTGCACAAAATGAATGGCTAAAGGTAACTTTGTATAATGCTGTAGTTCATAAAACAATCTTACATCCTTTGAGCTAGGAAATGGAGATTATGGTGCTGGGGAGATATCTTGGTTAAGCTTTCTATTACTGTGAAGAGACAGCATGACAATGTTAAGTCTTATAAAGGAAAACAATTAATTGGGGCTGCCTTAGAGTTCAGAATTTAGTCAATTAGCATCCTGGCAGGACATGGCAGCTTGTGGCAGATATGGTGCCAGAGAAGGAACTGAGAATTCTGTATCTTGATTTGAAAGCAACAGGAAGTGAATTGATATACTGGGTCTGGCTTTAGAACATATGAGACCTCACAGCCCACCCCCACAGTGACACTTCCTCTAACAAGGCCATACCTACTCCAACAAAGCCACACATCTAAATGGTGCTGCCCTCCGTGAGCTTATAGAGGGTTTATTACACTCAAACTACCAGAGGAATCAAATCATCAATTAATGGGTTGCCTTAAAATCTTAAAAATTTGAGTTAGATTTTCAAGAAGTTGTTTTCTTTCTTTCTTTTTTTTTTTTTTTTTTTTTTTTTTTTTTTTTTTTTTTTTTTTTTTTTTTTTTTTTTATAGGTAGTCTGGTTTATACTAATAAATCGCAGAGCTCAAGAGGCTGGGACAGACAAGAGTTCTGAGTCTCAGTGTCCAACTAACCTAATTGAATTTTATGTTCTACCTCACAAAGAGACTCTGCCTCAAAAATAAAGTGGATGGCATTCTCAAGAATAACACTTAAGATTGTCCTCTGGCTTTTATATATGTATATCATGTGTACCTGCACACCTATACATTTCCACATACAATGTACCCAGACACACACACATGCACACACACATACAAACACACATACACACACACACACATACACAGAGACAGAGAGAGAGAGAGAGAGAGAGAGAGAGAGAGAGAGAGAGAGAGAGAGAGAGAATGTGGTAATTGTTTCATAACTTTTTGATAGTAACCGAACATATAAAGCTATAGATCAAAGCAATCTTAAAATACATCAGTGAAAACATCAGGTAGTTTATAGTAAGTCAAGGAAATCTAGTGCCTCAGCTGCTGTCTGATGGACACTCTAATGGTGGTTGGTAGAAGTCAGGGGTCTCTTAAGTTAATCTATTATGATAGGTCTCACTTGTTATTTACAAGGATGGTAAGTCAGACACAGGTGTGGGCAAGGATGGCCATTAAGGAAGATAAAGACAAATTGGCATTATGCTCTGAATCTGCAACATCTCAATTTCTGTACATCTAAGTTCTCATCTGTTATCCAACCTTGCAGATACTTTAGTGGAAGATGAGGTTCTTTTCAGGAACTTTAGCTTACAAAAGTAAATAGCAGGGATAAAATTATCATTATTAAAAAGGAAGGGCAGGATTCAAATCCATGCCATCTGACTTTAGGAACCACATTTGTCTATCACATGTTGCCTAGAAAGGAATTTGAATTATTGGTTCTACACAAGTATAGATAACGTGACCAGATAATGAACTCTTCTATGATCAAATATTTTCTCATTAAGTTTCCAAAAGGACAAAGTTTTAGCAGGAAAAGTATGTTTATACTAGAAGTAGATTCTAAATTTAAAATAAAAGAATATATTATATTTACAATGGAAGTCCACATAACTCAGACAACATTGACAGGTGATTAGAGAAATACAAAGCTTAACATACAGAATTCACCACCTTACATTTTAGTAGTAGTACAAAAGCATATTTTGCCTCTTAAAATCATGTGACTGGGAGGTGGTATCCTAGGCATATATTATTAGAAACATAATGTGAAGGTCTTTTCATCATGTATCTCCAGAGAAACTAGGAATGTTAGACATACAGGATTGTCTTTCCAATGGGAAAGATTAAAAAAAAAAACCCACTATATTTCCGCCAAGAAAGCTTAGAATTGAAAGTAATTGATAGCTTAGTGACCTGCCTTATCTGTTTTTCCAGGCCATGTCAAGCTCCTACAACCAGAACTGGAAGTTGCTAATAGCCGAAATGACTTCAACATTCTTCCTTAGGCTCTTAACCTAAGACAGGCCGCCTATCTCCAGACCCATCTTCTTGGAGGCAATGACATCTACCCTGAGTTGAGCTTCATATAATTATATATCCTTGTGCACCAGGGATTATATTACACAAGGAAAACTTTTTTTTTCAAATAATAAACTAGTAATAAACCACCTGATAAAAGACTCTTCAGAAGTCTTGATCCAGGCTGATAAAGTCAACTGAATCCAGTTTTCATTCTCATCTCTGTGTGGTTTGTTTTTCTTTCCTGACAACTGCAGAGACATCCTTTATGAGTTGAACATGAAGAGAAGCCATTGTGAACACTAATAAGAAGTGAGAGTGAGTGTAAGAGAACACATAGCAGGAGGGTGGAAGAGCTGGATTTTGTGAAGAAAAGGAAATGACAGGAAAAGAAATAGAAACTCAAGGTATCCTTTACCCATTACCGTCTTCAGTAGAGATGTAAGTCAGTGGTAAGAATTACTGACCTTGAGGTCACTGTTCATGCTTTAAGAGGTCAAATCCTACTACTTGTTCACAAGAAGTCCATTGATACAGCCTAGATAAGAGTACACAGAAAAAAGATTTGCTCAATGTGGCCACATTGAAAAGAAGGACAAGTTCTGGTGAATCACTCCATTCCACATTCTGGGCCCTGAAATGAGATTGAAGTTAAGTTAAGGACTTTGGATATGTATACCTAAGCAGTACTGGTCACAAAATTAGATGACTCCAGAGAAAATGGGATTTATAGTCAAATAATATGACCTTTCTTTATCATTTTATTTTTAATAGTATGTGCCTGTCTGTCTATATGACTGTCTGTGGAGATGATCCTGCATATGTGTGCTAGAGCCCTCAGAAGCTAGAAGAAGGCATGGGATCTCCAGGACCTGGACTGACAGGTGTTATGAGCCAACTGATACAGGTACTGATAACTGAACTCAGGTCCTCTGCCAAAAGCAACAACTACAGCTAGATGCCAAGCCATCTCTCCAATGTAGAATGTGAGCTTCAATAGCTAAAACCTCCAATAGTAAGGATATTGATTTGAATCTCCAGCTCTGAAGATAAATCTGATAGATGTGGCTAGGGTATCTAGAGAAAGGCGTCAAGACCCTGCAGAAGACTCAGGATAGTTTGCTCATGCACTGCCTACACCTGTTTTCTTCATGATTCATTCATAACAGTCATTAATCAAATAAGCTATAAGCTGGTCAGAAACAAACTAGCTTGTTTTCTTTTAAATAAATATTTATAAAATCAGATAGCTTGCTGACTCTTTCACTGTATTTTTGTCTATGATAGAGAAAAATATCACATAAACACTAACAGATAGTCAGAAAACTGTAAGTTTCCTTGCCCAGATCTAGGGATGCATTTTTGGGAATGGTTTTGAGAAGGTCATAAATTTACTTCCATGTATGATTGTCTCTCATTAATTTCACAAGGGTAACTGAAAGTTTTGAGGAGTTTCCCCTTTATCTAAATTGTGAATATTACCCTGTATTACTTAGAACTGTCTTAATTATGGTTATAATTGCTGTGATGCAACATTATAATCAAAAGAAACTTGAGGTGGAAAAGATTATTTTGCTCACATTCCATGTTGCCATTCATCATTAGTCCACACTGAAGGAAGTCAAGGAAATTCAAATAGGGCAAGAATCTAGAGGCAGGAGCTGAGGCAGAGGCCATGGAGGGGTGCTGCTTACTGGCTTGCTCTTCATGATTTGCTCAGCAAGCTTTCTTATCGCACCCAGTAGCACCAGCCCTGGGTGGTATCACCCACAATGTGCTAAGTGCTTCCACATCAATAATTAATTAAGACAATGCTCTATAGTTTTGCCTGTATCCTGGTCTTATGGAGAAATTTTCAACTAAGGATCTCTCTTTACTGATGACTTATGTGACGCTGACATAAAAATTAACCAAGATAAGAATTGTGTTTTCCTCTTGAGGTAACTGTTGCCTTGTCTATTAATTTTTCCATATGACCTGCGTGTTTAGGATTCCAATAAAATGTAGGCTTGAAATATAGGAAGATTACCCATGCCAAGAAAGGTTTTATGTGTGACTGTGTATATGCATGTGTGTATATAAGTGTATGGATATTGGATTTGTGTATTTATGTGCAGATGCAAAGGCCATGGGAGAATGTCAGATGTGGTGCTCTCTCACTATTCACATTAATCACTCAAGATACTGTTTCTTTTATTTATTTATTTATTTTTCATGAAACATTTGATTTATTAATATCTTCCTTTCAGGAACAACACTGGTATCCTAACCTCAGCAGTCATGTTCCCCTCTCTGCTTATTACAGCTCATATGACTTCAGTCTAATTATAAAGTAAAATATTAAATATTATATAGTTCGTAGGACATGATAATAATTTAAACAGGTTTGGCTACATTTTAGCTGATGTTTTAAAAATCAATTATCAGCATCCTATTTCTTGCCTTTCTATGTCACTTTTTGTCAAATTGTTCAGAATTTCTGATTCAAATTCAACTTATTTTGTCTAATTTCTAAACAAATTATTATTTATAACAATATTTCAAGTTTAGTTTTATTTTTGATTATATATTTCTTATAAATATTGCCTTCTACATAACCCAGAAGTACTTCATATTGATATGCTTATGGTTACTCCTATTTCATAAAATTTAAAATAATATTTTCAAAATTAAATTTGTAATTCTATACAATGTGTTTTAATCTTGTGCACTAATTTCTGACTTTTTCATATTAATCCCCATTTTAATTTAGTTTGATTTTATATAAAAAGTTTTTTCCATATATACTCTGCTCCCCCTCCCTTCCCTCCTCCCAGTTTTTCCAAGTCCTTTCTCAACTTTCCCTCAGCCCATCAATTCCCCAGGTAGGACAAGGAGTCCTAAGGTGGGTCAGTTCAGTCTAAGTCCATCATCCAAGTATTAAGACTCTGTTGGGTTTTCGTCTGTAGGAATGGGCATCAAGATGTCAGTTCATGCACATCCTAAAATTTGCAGGCAAATGGATAGATTTGGAGAGTATCAACCTGAGTGAGATAACACAGGCCCAGAAAGACAAACATGGTATGAACTCACTCATAAGTGGATTTTAGACATAAAGCAAAGAACATACAGCCAGCAATCCACAAACCCTGAACATCTAGGTAACAGAAGGAACTTAAGAGAGACAACCAAGGATCCTCCCAGGAAAGGGAAATAGAAATGATCTCCTGAGTAAATTGGGATCATAACAGGGATCAAGCATGGGAAGGTAGGAATGAAAAATGAGAGGAGGACATGGTTGAGTGAGAGCAGCATCAGAGAGAGAGAGAGAGAGAGAGAGAGAGAGAGAGAGAGAGAGAGAGAGAGAGAGAGATGGATATCTTATCTTGATGGAGGGGGAGCCACTGTGGGGTTAGAAAAAAAATATGGTGCTAAGGAAACCTCCAACAAGCCACAAGATGTCCCTGGATAGGACTCTGAACAATAATAGAGAGGGTTCCTAAACAGGATTTCCCCTATAATCAAATGAATGACTACCGTGATTGTCATTATAGAACCTTCATCCAGCAATGGATAGAGGCAGAAGCAGAGATCCATGGCTAAGCACCAGGTCAAGTTCCTGCTCCAGCTGAAAAGAGAGGGAAAAGAGAGTATATGAGCAAAGGGACCAGGTCATGAGGAGGAGACACACAAATAGCTGACCCGAGCTACTGGGAGCTCACTGATGCAGAAACAATCACTGAAGAACCTTCAGGGAAAAGAACTAAACCCTCCGAAGGTAGATGACTGTCAAATGACGTGGGCAGTTTGTGGAGCCTCTTACAGTAAGACAGGGTTTCTTGAACTCAGCCAAGAGATAAGCTGATGGGCCGTCATACCATCGTGAGCATGCAGTTTAGCTACCCTGCAGTGCTGGGATTACATGCATGTGTTGGGTGTACCTGGCATTTTAGATGATGAGTCCTGGTGATTTGAACTCAAGTCCTCATGATTGCATATTCAGTACTCTCACCAACTGACTGATTTCCTCAGCCCTGAGTGTGGATACTTATCTAAAGGATGGTTGTGAATGCTGCTTCCATAGAAAAGAGCTAAAACCTGCATCGCTGGGCTCAGGGATGAATTTGAAGATCAGTAAGAGAAAAGTGGAAGATGGTGCAAGCCCCAAAACCTGAGATTGACCTCAAGACTGACCAGTGAAAGGTAAGGATTAACTTGTTAAACTTGTCCTCTGTTCACACCTGCTCCATGGAACAAGTACCCACATACAGGCATTGTGCACAGATAATAATAATGGACAAATTAAGTTTTAAAAGCACTGTAATGTATTAGGCTGTCACAGATGTCCCAAGTGCAAATGACAGATAACAAAAGTTTTCTGCAGAAATGGAATGTGATGTGACTCTGGTAATGACAGAAATCATAACTGTAAAAAATGTTTGTACATTTGTCATCAGGGGAAGATGGTAGACACTACCTGGCCAGCGGAAAGTGAGAAGAGGTGAAATAGCTGTGCCTGGCCAATAAAAGAGCCGGGTGCTTAAAGGCAAAGAGAATGGAGGGCTGGCTAAATGGCTCAGTCGCAAAGCATAAAGCCTTCCACAGCAAGAGGAACCAAAGTTAGACCCTCCAGCACCAAATCAATGCAAGGTAGGAAGTGACAACCCAGCTTTGGAGGTAGACTGGGTAGCACCAGAAGCCGAATTGGTGAGCTCTGGATTCAAGTGAGGAGCCCTGATGCCGTAAATTAAATGGACAGTGGCTGAGCCTGTTGTCTGTCTCAGGTCTCCATCCACCTGCTCATATTTGTGCACATGCACTTGAACTTCACACATATGCTTTTACTCGTATATAAAAAAAGAAAATAGAGAAAGAAAAGAAGAGAAGATTTGGCTAACTACAGAACAGAAAATATAATGAAAAGAATAACGCAGCTGTGATGAAGAGAGGGAAGGACTGGACAGGGAAGAGAAGCTGCTTCCCACTGAGAAGGAGGCCTGCAAGTGCTGTTGGGGAAAAGATGCCAAGTGACAACATGGATAAAACTTAGGGACATCAAGGGCAGGATGAGAGGAGACCCCTCACTCCCCAGTCCCAGAGTACCGTGTCCCCAGGAGAGCCACAATAAGAAGGTCCAGGAGAAGAAAGCTTGCCTGTCATCTCACAGGAAGTAGAGCAGGTGTCCACAGGCAAATAAAGAGGGAAGTTCAAAGAAAGTTAACAAACAGTATTTCAGTCAACAGGAAAATGTAGCAGAGCATCATTGAAAATCAAAACATGTCCTCCTGCTAGCAGAGGACAAAAGAAGTCAGGGGAAAAAGGAAGGGCGAGACAGTGGGATGGGAATAGCAGTGATTGTGTTGGGTTTGGGAGGAAATGGAATGTGGTTTAGATTTTTAAATATTGGAAGGAGATTTGTTTGTTTGACTTGAGAGGAATTAGAAATAGGCCACTCTTCTGACAGCTCTCTCCCAAGCAAAAGACAGTTCTAAGATACTGTCATAGATTCAGACACACGTTCTCACCTATGGATTTGATGATGAATATTGGTTGACTAATATGCTAGAAAATGATGAGCTTAGTATCTATAAAACAGAAAATTAAATGAATGTACTGCATATGTGAATTTGCTGTATGCATGTGCGCATATGCAAATTTAAGCAATAATTTTCAAGAAGGAGTGCTGAACTGTATGTATATGAAAGAACAGATGAGAAATAAACCTCCCAGTTTCTAGAACATCCCAGGAGGAGCTATGCATTAGTTGTTGGCCTTGGTAAGTGCTGATCGTCACTCTTACCAACTGGACAGGATCTAGAATGGGATGAGAACCAACCTCTGTGCGTGTCTAGGTAGTTGCTAGCTAAAATATGTTGAAGAAGGAAGACTCACTCCAAGAGTGGTGGCACCATCCTACATACTGGGCTTTTGTTGTAGCCAAAACATAGAAACTGATACAAACATTGACAGAAAATAGGTTTCATTGTAGTTCCTTATTTTGTAGATTAAATAGGTGAATGTAGTTGGACACATCCTTTTGAAAGTTTAAAAGTATCTCTTTTAAAACTTCATTAATGCTTTGAATCCCTAGGAGTGATACATTTTCATAATATAATTTCTCAAGGCTTCCTCATCAGCATCTAAACTGCTCCAAGTCCAGATCATTTTCTCTCTAATCACATATTTTATGTGACTATTATATCTATTGTATCAAGGTAAGCCAAGCTTGTTTCAAATTTTTAAACTTGAGTTCTTTTTTAGATAAAGTGTTGATAAATTCTTCTATCTCAAGGAATATACGATTTCTAGGTTCTCAGAATTTCATAGAATATATTACAGCAAAAATATAAGCAAAGTGTTATTTTCATCTATTGGGAAATGCATAGGCAGAGATAAATAAAATCCCAGCCTAATCCCTGAGACACATTTTAAAGATTCTTATTAACTTCTTTAATAAAACATCTTTGGTGAAGATAATGACCAGAAAGCAAATTGTATCTGAAATTTCACATATGACCCCCTCCCCACTTCTACTCATACCAAGATTGGAGAGACTATGGGTGAGTCCTCAAAAACAGCAGCCAAGGGCTACCTTAAATGTAGCATTAAATGTAAAATAAATGAATATCTCTCCTTCTGCTGTAGCTTTAATATGAACTGTTCCTCAAAAATTCATGTCTTTGAATACTTGGTGACCAGCTCTTTGGGAAAGTTGTAAAACCTTTAATGGGTGGAGCCTTGCTTGAGGAGGCAGGCCATTACTGGTGGACTTTGAGATGTTATAACATGTCCCAACTTCCTGTGTTCTCTTTGCTTCTTAGATGTCCATACAATATGACCAGTGCACAACTGCTTCAGTGGCCATCTTTTCCCTTCTGTAACCACGCCTTCCTTACTATGATGGAATTATACTCCTATACTGTAAGCCAAAATAAGCCCTAACTCCCATAAGTTGCTTCCAACCATGAATGTGGACATAGGCATCTTCTGCTTCCTGCTTACACTGTTAAGCAGGATGTCCTGCCCCAGTCTATTATATTTTTAGAATGTAGCATATGTGCAAAATACTGGAGTTACTAGAGGATAATGAATGCTTGCTCTGCATGTCTTACAATGGGACCCTTAAGTTACACTTACCAGGACATCAGGATTTTATATGTGAGGGAAAACTGTCATCCAGGGTAGTGAGAAGTATGTGAGAGTTTCTTCTTCGTATTTCACATATGTTCTTGTTTCCAGTGTAACTTTGTGTTGGTCTGTGATCATGCTCATTTTTTAAGCTGTCATCTCATTTTCATTTTTACCATAGGAGTAGTGACTACTTATTTTCAAGGAATATAAAATTAAGCCAATATGAAAGCAAAATGTGTAGATTTAAAAGCATGTATAAAGAGGTTTTCTGCTCTTTAGATGGGGCTTCTCTCCATAGCAGAGGAAGGACAAGGGAGAACTGAAAAGCTAGAGTATGGGAGAGAATGAGCACAGCCTGCTTAGTGCACTCATGAAGGAGTAAGAGAAACAGAGCAAAGATGCATAAGATTGATCAGCTGGAATAATTTATGTGACTCAGGTCTTAAAGGGCTGATTGCAGTGGAGGATTTGGAATGATCCATAGTCATTAGGGCCAGGGAGTTACTCGCTGGAGAATGCGAGTCTCATTGGAGGCATCTCTGGGGAGGGGTTCCAGGTGAATTAGAATCTTATAATTCCAAAGAGGCAGAAGATCTTCAAGAAGACACAGGATGGGAAAATATCAGAAGGCATGCTTGATAAGCCCTTTCAGTTTTAAAATTTACCCATTTATATGTATATCTCGCTCTAATTTCAAGCTGTCTTTAGTGTTGCACAGTTTCAGTGCCTCAACTGAGCTCAGTTTTTAGAATCTACATGTTCCCACTGGCTGTTGGTTACTATTTCTTGTGGTCCAAGTGTAAAATGTCTCTCATAGACTCATAAGTATGAAGACTTGGTTCCTAGCTGGTGGTGTTGTAGGGAGATTATTGAATCTTTAGGAGGTAGGGTGAAGTACATCAGAAGGAATGATTTTGAGGTTTTACAGCTTGGCCCCACTCCCTTCTCTTGTGTGTAGTTAAGATGTGTTCAGTTTCCTAACTTCCAGGCCAGCTCCTGCTGCCATGCCTTCCCCGCCAGGATGGACTGGTATGCAAAATGAACCTTTCCTATCTAAATTGATTTTAGTCAGGGCATTCAGTCACAGAAACATAAAAGTTATTGATTTTATGGGTCTGTGACAACCTTATTGCGTTTACTGACTTTGTACCTGCACTTATAAACATACAGCTATGCAAACATAGACACAGATACCCAACTTACACACCATACCCACTGTGCTAGATGGTCTTATGTCAACTTGTCAGAAGCTAAAGTCATCCATGAGGAGGGGTTCTCAGTTGAGAAAATGTCTCTATAGGGTCAGGCTCTAGGCAAAGCATGTAGCCAATTTCTTAATTCAATTTTTAATAAAGTTTTATTTTATTTTATATACTAACAACTATAGTTCCTCTTCTCTCCCCTCCTCCCACATATCCCCTATCCCTTGACCCCCCCACCCCAAAATACACTCCTCAGAGAGGGTAAAGCCTCTCATGGGAAGTTACACAAAGTCTGACATATCAAGTGTAAGCAGGACCAAGCCCTGCTGTATCAAGGCTGGGACCAGGTTTTATCCCTAGTGCATGAACTGGCTTTTCAGAGCCCATTCCCTATAGAGGAATATCTTGCTTGGCCCTGTAGGCATTTTCATAATCAGTGATTGATGGGTGGCAGGGGTTGGGAGATTGGGGAGCAGCTCACAGTGGGTGGCACCATTCCCTGGGATGGTGGTGGTAGGTCTATATTTTTTTTTTTTTTAAAAAAAAAAACCAGAATAGGCAAGCCATAAGGAACAAACCAGTAAGCAACAGTCTTGCATGGTCTGTGCATTAGCTCCTTCCTCCAAATTCTTGCCCTGCTTGAGCTTCTGTTTTGACGTCCTTTGATGATGAACTGTGATGTGGAAGCGTAAGCCAATAAACCCTTTCACTCCCAGGTTTTTTTGGACATGGTGTTTCATCACAGCAATAGTAAACCTAACTAAGACACAGAGCTATACATCAATACACATTCATACTATATGCACACTATACCCTACACATGGCATGTACACACCCATATCTACCACAATATTTCATATATGCCAAAGAGAGAGAGGGGGAGAAAGAGAGAGAAGAAGTGATTATAGTAGTATTTGTAAAGACAGAACTCTAGAGGCAGGCAGATAGGCAGATTTCTATGAGTTTGAGGCCAACCTGGTCTACAGAGTGAGTTCCAGGAAAGCAAGGCTACATAGAAACCTTAAAAAAAAATCTAAATAAATAAATAAATAAATAAATAAATAAATAAATAAATAAATAAATAAATAAAATTTTGGGATAACTTAAATGTTAATTTAATTGGTTAAATAAATTCTCATGAATCCACATGATGTATAGCACTTTAAATAATATTTGGAGTAGCATTTAATAATTTAAATCAAATATGTATTTAAAACACTGATTTTACCATATGTAGATAAATTTTAAATATACACATGAACACATTAATCAGGATATTATGAGGAATATATATATACATGCATATATATGTTAAATCATATTAATTAATATTTTTCATTACACTTTTTTGTGATTAATTTTGATTGCTGTGGTAGTAAAAAAAGAACATCTCACTTGCCACCTGGAGGATTTTTATGTATCAGGAGTATGATTCGATCATTCATTCAAGCAGCATTTCTGAGCATCTATTGTAGGTGGGCATAATATAGATGTGGAAAAACGATTTGGTGTGAATGGGTATCTGCCATCCTAGCGTTAGAGAGGCAGGTGCCGATAAACAGAAACTACAGCTTCTTGGCCCAATTTTATACCTGTTGTTTATCAGTAAGTGCCTCCTTAATAGTCAAGGGAGAAATAATTTCAGGTGGTACACACACACACACACACACACACACACACACACACACACACCCCACACACAGACACATACAACTACATACATACATACACACAGTATACCCACACCACACAATGTACACACATACACATGCACATCATATACACATACACACATACACACACGCACACACACATATACACACATACACACACCACACACATACATACACACTACACCACACTCACATACACATACACACATGCATATACACATACCACACATACACACATGCATATACACATACCACACATACACACACACATACACACACACACACACACACACACACACACACACACACACACACAGAGGAGAAAGACTGAGAGAGATAGAGATGAGCCAGTTTACTTGAAGAAGTGCACACTGGGAGCAGGCTGTGAGGCCTCAGCCTGGCCAGGCTTTCTGTTTTCTCTCTGATTCTTGTGTGTAGATAAAATGTGACAGAAATGAACATAGCAGACTAGACAGGACAAAGCTCCAGGAGCCTCAACTCTCATAAAGAATTCAAGGAAACTCAGTGTAGCTAGAAGTAGAGCTGTTCTTCCCCAGGGAGCAGCACATCAATTGGTGGTCCAGTGCCAAGAAACCCCCAAAATATACATACAACTAATTTTATGTAGATTCAACAGGTCATATTTAGAAACATATATGTATATGCAAACACATATACGCATGCAATAGCAATTAGTTAAGAGAGGCCGTGGATTTGAAGGGTAATGAGGAGGGGTGTATGGAAGGGAGAAACAGGAAAGGAGAAATGTAATTAAAATACCATTTCAAAAATAAACAACAAAATGATAAGATAAATAAATAAATAAAAGCCATTGTTTTTTATTTTAAAAATGTCATCTTTACCTTATGACTGAAAGATACTGTAAGTCAGCATAAGCTCTCCCTTCCTCACTCCCTTAAGTTGCTTTCTGTTACGTATTTGGATTCATAATGGGAAATAACTAATATTCTGTCACCTCATTGGTAAGGGGCAGAATGTTCAAATGTGTTACAAACTTCAATGATATCCATTATTTGATGCTACTAACTGTTTTCACTTTCTAGTTTGCTTGCTTTAAATTTTTTTCCATAAAGAAATCCTGATTGATTCATGTGGAAATTGCAGATTTTCTCTGTCACCTTTGTTTACGTGCCCCAGTGTGTGTATGTAAGTGAGGAGTACATGAAGATGTGTACACATTGATGTCATGCTCAGACATCATTTGCAATGACTATATATCTTATTTTGTGATAAACAGTCTCTCACTTAACCTGACATTCATCTAGTTATCTACACTGGCCAGTCAGTGAGTTCCAGGGATCTCCCAGTCCCCTGGAAATGTTTAGAAAAATGTATGATGTGTGGGAAGGAATATTGGGTGAGCTTGTATAGGAATAAATGTGGGTCTCATCTAAAGGTAGTCAGCAGCTAACCTTAACGAGCTTCTAAGTGTAGATACTTCCTAAGACTCCACAGTCAGGACTCCACTGTGGTGGTTAACACTAATGAGTAACTTGACTGAGTGAAGAGAAGAGTGTAGAGCAGTTGAGATGTATTGTGTTACATTTCAAAAACATGTGAGTGTGTAAGTGTATTGTTTGTGCTATCCTGAGAACCCTGGAAAGGAGGGGCATTTACATCACATTAATTTTGTAGAAAACTCAAGTCTGGCTGGGAAACATAAGAATGTTGATTTGACTTTGAGGCAGTAAGATAACAAACACATGGAGATGATGTTTGAGTTGAGGTAAATGAAATGACCAAGAGGCCATTTTTCTGAGGCTGTCCCCATACGGTTAGTTCCTATGTAAGAGACTGCAGCTGGCTGTGTGTAAGTAAACCAAGCATAGCTAGAAGGGTATTTTAGCAACAAACGGGCTTCAGCTCAGAGAAGACAGCTTCAGCTAAGCATAGGCCATAAGGGTTTGACTATCACCACATAAAGAAATTCTCAGCTACAACCAATCAGAATTCTTTGCTTTGTTACCATTTTGTCTAAAAGAGCCCTTCACCCACAAGCCTGGTTATAGTTCCTGAGCATCTTCTAGTACTGAGTGCTGCCTAATTCATAAATTGGCCTTTATCTCAGTAAGAGTTGACTCCGTCTTTCTCCTTGCCCCTCTCCATATCTCTCCCTCTCCTTCTCCATTTCTCCCTCTCCCTCCCTTCCTCTCCCTCCCTCCATCTCTCTCCTCTCTTTCTGTTTTTCTGGATACACACACACACACAGATCATCAGAGTGTTTCCTCTTCAATCACTCTACATTTTTGTTTGAGAATTTCATACATGTATATAATATGCTTTGGTCAAATACACTCTCCATATCACCCCTCTAATTCCTAATTCCTTCCCATCCCACCTATCACTTTTCCTTCTCAATTCCATGTGCTCAGTTTAAAAAGCCTGAGTCCACTAGATGCTGCCTCCTTGTCCATGGTCACCTTTTGGGGGCCTCCGCAGTCACTGTGAGCTCATGTACTGGCTCTGGGCATCTGGGGCCTTTTTCTTTCTTTCTCTGCAATCATCTACATCCTATAGCTCCTGTAACTGTTTCACTACCTTCCCTTGGTGACGGTTGAGCTTTGGCAGGTAGGATGTGACATAGACATTCCATTTAGAGCAGAGCACTCCACAGTCTCTTATCCCAGCATGTTTACTAACCGTGAGTCTCTCTGTACTAATCATCATCTATTGCACGAAAAGGCTTCTGTGATGAGGACCGGGAGAGGCAGTCATTTATGAGTACAATGATCAGAACTCACGGCACTTTATTTCTGTGTTCATTTAGCAGAGTGTAGTGTTCTCCACATGATCCACTGATCTGTGGCTTTTTAAGCCAGTTAATGCTAACAGACACAACTCTCTACTTACTTATGTTGTAGTTTTCTTAACTGTTCAGATCTGTTTCCTGCTTTGTCAATGTTTACCCAAAAAAACCAGTGAGGCCAAGGCATGACTTAATCTGCTTTAGGCTGCAGTGGTTTAAATAGGTATGGACACCATAAGGGCTCATATTTCAATGCTTTGCCCATAGAGAGTAGCACTTTTAGGAGGTGTGACCTTGTTGGGGTAGGTGTGGCTTTGTTGGAGGAGGTGTCTCAGAAAGGGCAGGCTTAGAGGTTCACTTCCTGTTGCCTGAGGATCAAGTTGTAGAGCTCTCACTCAGCTCCTTCTGTGGCACTGTTTTGGCCTGCGTGTTGCCGTGCTTCTCACCATAATGAAAATGGGCTAAATCTCTGATAACGTAAACCAGACCTAATTAAATCTTTCCTTTTTAAGGAGTTGTCAAGCTTCTGGTGTTTTTCACAGCAATAGAAATCCTAAGTAAGACACAAATACTATCTCTCTTCCTCCTACTGAACCTAGTGTTAAGGACCAGGCATCCTTCTCTCACTTTTGTCTTTTGTCTCTACAGCTTCAGGACCCATCTCTTCATCACTCCATGGAAGCAGTAGGAGCATGGGTGGGATCAAAGCAGTTTTCTCAACTTCTGCATTATTGATGCTTTGGGATACACAATTCTTTGTTGCAAAGCATTCCTAAGGCATTGCAAAATGTTAGCAACATATAGCAGGTTCTCCAACAGGATTCTTTTCCTTCCAATTGTTTACTTTGTTTTGTTACTTGAGATAGTGTCTCATGTAGCTCAGAATGGCCTGGAACTCACCATGTAGTTGTGGATGACTTTGAACTACTGGTTCTCCTGGCTCTATCTGGGTGATAGAATTATAGGAATTTTCTATTATTCTTGGTTTTATGAGGTGCTGGAGATTAAAACTATGACTTCCTATACCCTATCAACTGAGCTACATCCGTAGCTCCTTCTCCTTCCAGGTGAAACAACCAACTATGCCCCAGACATATCAAATGTCTTCTGAAAGCTGACATCATCCCTACCAGAAAACCCCTAGTTTAGGGCTAAGGTGAAAATGGAGAGATTAACACTTAACAATCAGGTCGTCTTACTTTGAGGGCATATATTTGCCAAAATCCCAAACAGTGTAATATAAAGGTGAAAGCAAGTCTGACTTCAAGTTCTGTCTCCACCACTGAGAGAGGACACTGCTCTTCATTTCACATGACAATATTGTCATCATCAGACCCTCAGAGGAAAAAAACACAAACCACGATAGAGAGAGTCATAAAAACAAGCAAATACACAGTCCCCTTGAGTCAGAGGAAGCCTGGCTGTCTCAATGGGCTTGATGATGAGACTTGGAAGTGCTCATGGAAATTTCATTTTCTACAGACAGAAAAGAATGTGCCATTCCTGTGACTGATAGAAAAGGAATGAATGCACTCTACACACAGCATTTTGTTATCTTAAAGAGCAAGACCAAGAAAAGCTTTAGATAACATTTTATAAGGAGGAACAAGTATACACGTGTATGGCACACACGTTGGTGGTCAGAGGACAATTATTATGTCTGTGCTCAAGTACTTTTGAACCCTCTGTGTGAGGCAAGGTCTCACATTGTCCTGAAATGTATACTAAGGCAGGTGAACTGCTAGCTTCCTGGGATCAGCCTGTCTCTCTGTCCCATCTCATCACGCTGGGATCATATGTGAATGGTACCACACATAGGATTTTGAATCAGGGTTTCATATTTGTGTTGTACGATCCTTGATCACTGAGTCATCTTCCCAGTCCACTTCTATTTTTTAAAGAAACACTTTATTATTCACTTTCATGCTAAACATTGAACACTGAGCCTGAAGATAGGGTAGAACATCATTCTTTTCTGCCTCCCTTCCTAATGTTCAGCCTTATAACTGGCAAGTGTAGATTGGGAAACTTTTACTGAATGAATTCATGCTAAGTACTGGTTCTTCCTGCCATTCTTTTAGAAGCTGACTTATTTAAGGTTTTATACTCTACAAAGAGATACCATGACAACACCACTCTTCCAAAAATAAACATTTAATTGGGGTGGCTCCCTTACAGTTCAGAATTGCAGTCCATAATTATGGTGGCATGTAGGCAGGCATGGTGCTAGAGGTGAGAGTTACACATCTTTCAGGCAACAGGAAGTCGATTAAAACCCTGGGCAGTATGCTGAACACAAGAAAACATGAAGCCTGCTTCCACAGTGACAAACTTCTTCCAACAACGCCATACCCACTCCAACAAGCCATGCTTCCCAATAGTGCCACTTCCTGCGAGATTATAGGGGCCAATTGCATTCAAACTACCACATATCTGACATCATGTATATTTAATTTCTCTGGTCTTGTTGTCTATCATTTTCATGTTTGAGAAATGAAGTTAAGAAGCTTTCCCTACTGTGAATCATTGACCCATAGATGGAAATTACAATTCTTAGGAGAGTTGAAGCTTTCCATGAAAGATAGCCTAGAAGAGCTATATGCAGAATTGGTGTTTGGGAAAGGTAAACTCTTAATATGTAAGCTGTATGTGAGTAGAAACAGCTGAGAGAGATGATGTCTATGCTTTGTAATATAGAGACTTTGATTCTGGTGACAGCTCCATAGTTGGCTCAGCAGTTTACTGCTCCCCTTAGTCTACTTTCTTCTCTTTTTAAAAATTTATTTTTATTGGAAGTCTACTTTTTTTTTCATACAATACATCCCAATCATAAATTCCCCTCCCACTACTCCATCTAGCCCCCAGTACGTGTCCTCTCCTCCACCCTCACACCCCCTCCATTTCCTCTACAGAAAAGAGCAGGCCCCCCAAGAAAGTACCAAAACAGGACAAAGTAAGTCACAACAAGACAAAGCAGAAGCTCTCATATCAAGACTGGACAAAGTAACCCAATAGAAGGATAAGAATCTCAAGCACAGGCAAAAGAGCCAGAGATACACTTGCTCCCACTGTTTTGCTCCCACAAAACAATAAGATAACAGCTGTTTTGTGTGTGTGTGTGTGTGTGTGTGTGTGTGTGTGTGTGTGTGTGTGTATGTATATATGTATGTATGTATGTATGTATGTATGTATGTATGTATGTATGCAGAAAACCTGGCACAGATCCATGCAGGCCTCTTGCTTGCTGTTTCAGTCTCTGTGAGAGCATCTGAGCCCTGCTTAGTTTATTCAGTGGACCATATTTTTCTGGTGTTTCTGTCCTCTCTGACTCCTGCACTCTTCAATTCCACTCTTCTGAGGAGTTTCTTGATGTCTAAAGGGAGAGACCCAATTAAGACCTCCAATTTAGATCTCTCTCTACATAATATCTGGCTGCGGGACTCTATATCTATTCCCATCTGCTACCAGAGGAAGCTTCTGTTATGATGAGTGGACAAGGCACTGATCTATGTCTCTGAACTATCCAGTTTCCAGTTTTTGGCTATACAAGAAATATAGGGCATGGGGTCCTTTTCATGGTAGGGGCCTAAAGCTAAACCTTGGCTACTCCCACAAATTCTGCACCACCATTGTTATGAATGGGGTTGGCCATTCCCCTTTCAAGAGCCCAAGACCCTGGATAAGCATCTTTGGACCTTATCAGCTGACACTTGAATCTCACCATATCTTTGTTTTTGTTTAATTAAGAAGGTTTTAAATTAAGATTATATATAATAGGAATTATTATGAGGTAGTATTTAGGACAGGATAAGGTATAAATGGTATAAATTATAATTAAAATTTAATACATATAAAGTGTATTATATATTTTTAGAATATTGGTAGATGGTAGGGTGTATAAATTATTTTAAAAATGTTTATTTGGGAAAGTGAAAATGTAATATTTTAATGTTTTTGTTAAAGGATAATAGGGTAGTAATTTTAAATATTTATTTTTTAATTTTTTTAAGACTTGAGAAGGAAAATGTATTATTTGAAAGTTAGAAGTATATGGAAGTAGTAGTTTTTAAAATTTGGGAGAGGATAGTGATAATAGTTATTTGGATAATTATTCATGGTTTTGTTTCTCATTGGAGTATTTATTATATTGGCTATAGGTTTATGGTATTTGATAGATTTTTTTATAAGTAGGGCAAATTTGGAGGATTGTTTCCTTTTGTTTAGGCAGCACACCATTAATATAACATATTTTTCAGGCAGGCAGGTTGTAAGTGGAGAGTTTTGTGAGTATGTTGGTGTCTAGATTTCTCTTTCTGTAGCCTACAGAGTACCTTCTTATGCCAAAGAGTCCAGAATGTAGAGGTGAAGGCTGAAAGCCTGCACAAGCTTGACCTATCATGTTCAGTGAGGTGTGTGAATGTTTTCCTTGGCAATGGGGCTGTTGTGTCAGGTTTCAGAGAATGAACCTCTGTCCTAGCATCAACCTGAATTGTTCAGGGATCTCCAGGGAACCTCCTTGAACAACAGCCCAACTGAATATAACCTAGTTTCACCAATGGATGTCTTTGCTGACTACAAAAGAAAGCTAGTTCAGACTCCATATCCTCCATTATTAGGAATCCTCTATAGAATCACCACATTGATTCCAGGATGTTTCCACTGCACCAGGTTTCTGTGGAAGATAGCTTGATTATCACTTACTTAACAGCTAATATCCACCTATGAGTGACTGCTTATCACATTCTTCTTTTTGAGTATGGATTACCTCATACAGAAGGATCTTTTTCTAGTTGCATCATTTCATGATATCATTAAAAAAGAAAAAAGAAACACTCCTCCCTAATACTTCTTTGTGGAATATACCAAATTTTCTTAATCCATTTTTAAGCTGGGGTATATCTATGTTGTTTCTAGTTTCTGGCTATTACAAATAAAGCTTCAATGAACAGAACTGAACAAATGTCCTTGTGGTAGGATGGAGTATCCTTGAGGTTTATGGCCAGGGGAGTAGTATAACTGGGTCTTGACGTAGATCTATTCCAAATTTTCTGAGGAACCACCATATTGATTTTCATAGCGGCTGTATAAGTTTGTACTTCCACCAGCCGTGGAGGAGTGTTCCCCTTGCTCCACATCCTCACTAGCATGAGCTGTCACTTGTGTTATTGATCTTAGACATTCTGACAGATAGAAGATAGAATCTCAAAGTAGTTTTGATTTGGATTTCACTGATAACTAAGGATGTTGAACATTTCTTTGTTTCTCAACCATTTGAATTTCTCTATTGAGAATTCTATATTTAGATCCATATTCAATTCTTAAACATTGAATTATTTGGTTTTAAAATATCTAGTTTACTAAGTTCCTTCATATAGTTTGGGTATTAGTCCTCTATCAGATGCAGAGTTGACAAAATTCTTTTTTCATTCCATAGGCTGGTATTTTGTTCTCTTGACAATGTCTTTTGCCTTGCAGAAGCTTTTCAGTTTCATGAGGTCCCACTTATTAATCGTCAATATGCATGCCTGTGCTACTGGCATTCTATTCAAGAAGTTGATTTGATGGTTTTTCACTACTTATTTCCTATCAGGTTCGGCACGTCTCTTTTATGTTGACGTTGTTTATCCACTTGAAGTTGAATTTTGTGCAGGGCATTTAATATGGATCTATTTGCATTCCTTGACATGCAGACATCTGGTTTGACCAACACCTTTCTTTTTTCTAGTATATTTCTGCTTTTTTAAAATAAAAAAAATTAGATGCTTGTAAGTGTGTAGATTTATGTCTGGATCTTCAATTCATTCCAACTGAATAATATGTCTATTTTTATATCAAAAGGATGTGGTTTTTATTACTATAATCTGTACTAGTTATAGAAATAAAAATCAGGGATACTGATACCACCAGCATTTCTTTTATTGCTCAGGATTAATTGATTTTAGTCACCCTAGATTTTTTTTTTCATATGAAGTTGAAAATTGCCCTTTCAAGGTTTGTAAATAATTGTGTTGGGATTGTGATGGGAATTATGTTGAAATGTAAATTGCTTTTGCTAAGAAAGCCATTTTTACCATGTTAATCCTACTAGTCCATGAATATGGGAGACTTTTCAATCTTCTGATGGCTTCTTCAATTTCTTTCTTCAAAAGTTGAAGTTTTTAACATACAAGTCTTTTACTTGCTTGGTTAGAGTGACCCCAAGATATTTTATATTATTTGGGGCTATTGTGAAGTATGTTTTTCCTGTCTCCCCCCCCCCCCCCCCAGTCTGTTTGTCCTTTGTATATTGTTTTGGGTTAATATTTATCCAGCCATCCAGCCACTTTGCTAAAAGTGTAGGAATTTCATAGTAGAAATTTTAGGGTCATGCATATATGCTATCATATCATCTGCAAATAACAGTATTCTAGCTTCTATCTTTATAATTAGTATCTCTTTGATCTCCTTTAGCTGTCTTATTGTTCTAGGCAAAACTTCAAGTGCTATACTAACAGATGTAGAAAGAGTAGACAACCTTGTCCTGTTTCTCTTTTTAGTGGGATGCTTTGAGTTTCTCTACATTTAATTTGAAGCTGTATATAGTCTTGCTATAAATTTCCTTTTTGTGCTGGGGTGTGCTCCTCTTAAGTACTTTTTATCATGAAACAGTGTTGGATTTTTTTCAAAGATTTTCTCATATAAGAAGATTACTGTGTCTTCTTCTTCTTCTTCTTCTTCTTCTTCTTCTTCTTCTTCTTCTTCTTTTAGTTTGTTTATATGGTAGATTACACTGACTGATTTTTTTTATATGTTGAGCCATCCCTGAGTCTCTGTGATGAAGCCTACTTGATCGTGGTGAATTATCTTTTTAATGTGATCTTGGATTTAGTTTGCAAGTGTTTTATTAAGTATTTTGTGATTTAAACTCTAGTAGTGTTTCTTTTACAATTGGGGTGCCATTGTGTTTGGGGTATCGATGTTAAGAACCGAAATGTCATACTAGTGGATTTTTCCTTTGATGGATATGCAGTGTTCTTCCATATCTATTTTTGATTAATTTTTGTTTGAAATATATTTTATTCAATATTAAAATAGCTACACTAATTTTCTTTGTGATAGTTTAATTTTATTGGAATATCTTTTCCCAAGTTTTTAGCTGAAGTAATGTCTATCCTTAATATTAAGATGTATTTCTTGTATGCACCAGAAGGATAGGTCTTATTTTCTATCCATTCTGCTAAATGGTGCCTTTTTTTCAGGAACTGAGTCCATTGATATTAAAAGATAGCAGTGAACAATGATTGTTGACTCCTGATACTTGTTGTTATTTCTGGTGGTGGTGTGTGCTTCCCTTGTATTTTGGTTTTGTTGATGTGAGATTACTTATTTCTTGTGTGTAGTTAACCTCCTTGATTTTGATTTTTATTTCTAGAATCTTCTGAAGGGCTCTATTTGTACATAGATAGTGTTTAAATTTGACATAGTCATAAAATATCTGGTTTTCCCCACATAAGGTGATTTAAAATTGTTCTTGGCTGTCATCTGTGGTCTCTTAGAGTGTGAACTACACCTGTCCAAGCTTTTCTGGCTTTTAGAACCTCTGTTGAGAAGTCTTATGTAATTGTAATAGGTCTGCCTTAATATACTTGGTCTTTTTCTTTTGTAACTTTTAATATTCTTTGTTTGTTCAGTACATTTAAGGTTTGTTATTGTGTGGCAAGGGAACTTCACAATTTGGCATTCTGTATGCTTCTTATATTTTTATAAAAATCTCCATTAGTTTAGAAATTTTTTCTTCTATAACTTTATTAAAAATATTTTCTGAACCTTTGAGCTAGGATTTTTTTTCCTTCTTCTACTATTATTATGTATAGGTTTGGTCTTCGCATAGTGTATTGAGTGTCCTGAGAATTGGGCAGAGTATAACAGAGAGTTATACATAGTATACAGGCTGTCTATGTGGCCTGCTAGTCTTTTCTCTTTTAAAACAGGTCATCTCTAGTACTCAAGGATGCTGAAAAATAAAGTAATGCATATAAAACAGCATATGACTATCTACATAAAAACATTAACTTTGGTTGGACTATACTGGATTAGCAAAAGATTGTTATGGATTGAATAGCCTGATCATGCTCATATTTTGAGTGCCTTTGTCTCCCTACAGGTGGCATTTTTTGGGAGACGGCAAACTTCAGCAAGTGAGCCCTCCTTGGAGAAAATAGATCACTGGGATTATGCTTTTCAAGGTTGTACTTGGTTGCTGTTCCCATATAGTCTCTCTCTCTCTCTCTCTCTCTCTCTCTCTCTCTCTCTCTCTCTCTCTCTCTCTCTCTCTCTCTCTCTCTCTCTCCTTTCTATTCACTATGATGTAAGCAACTTCCTTTTCCAAATGCCCTCATTACTGTGAAACTGCGTCAGATGGTGGAGCCAAGAATTCTGACAGAAATTTCTGAGCTAAAGTATGTATTTCTTTCTTTTAAGTGGTTTTGTCAGCTGTTTGTCACAAGAATACCATCGTGATACAATAGCTATAGAAGTCCGGGTTCTTCAGAAGTAACTAAACTGAAAGAATGAATATGTATAGGAAATGGAATGTATTATTTACTCTACATAATATTATCTGGGTAACCCAAAAGTGGCCATCCAAATGCTGAGGAAGCTAAAGACCTAGAAGCGACTTACCCACGAGGCCAGATATCCCAATAGTCCCAGTCTGTTGCTGATGGCCTGAAGGATTCCTGGGGAGTCATTTTTCTTCAGTCTGCATTGGAGGACAAAGAAGGCTGGTTTCTCGTGCTGGAACAAGATGGCAGGAGCAGTAGCTGCAATGAAGTGAATGTGCTTATCAGCAAGAATCATATACATCTACTCACCCCAGATAGGGACACAACAGACCGAAGTACAGACACCATTGATTTCAGTTTGGTAAACCAATGAATTTTACCGAGAGTTACTTACAGGAGTGAGGGGTTGCTTACAAGATGCAGAAATGATGCAAAGACAGTGGCATCACTAAGGCCCACCCGAGCATGGGCAACAGCTCACAAAGCTGGGAACCTGGAGCCCACTGTACATTTTGAAGGTAGTTCAACAGGTTGGAGAGTATCTTTTCCAAATGCCTCTATCTTTTCCAGACAACTTTGCTGTTCTCTGATTCTAAGAGGCTGGGTCAGGCTTCAGAGTCTTCTTTATAGGCTTGACTTATCTGTAAGGGACTCTAAACAGCTTGGCTTGTTCATTCCTGGAGGGAGGAGTCTAGTGAATCCTGTAAGTTTCTGGGAAATTTTGAAGCTATTTTAAGTTGTTTACCTTCCTGTTTAAGAAGACTCTCTACAGAATAAAATGTATTAATCTCCATGGAAACTGTTATATAACATGCAGACAAAGCAACAGCTTTCTGCTGAGACTTCCTTATATTTGAGCCTGGCAGAAGAAGTAGCTCATCCTGTGGGAAAGTCTTCTCTTCATAGTTAATCCTTCAAGGAAACAGCTTTACAAACTTACAGCTAGAAGTATGTCCTTTAGTTGACTTGAGATCTAATAAAGTTGTCTACCAAGGTAAAGGAGTCTTTGAACTTAGGGATAACAATGTGTCTTACTTTCTCTCATTAGTTTCTATTGGGAGGGGTTGCTTTTTTGAAGGGGGGTTCTATTTCTGTTAAGAGATACTATAACCACTGAAACTCATATAAGGAAACCATTTAGTTGGATAGCTTACACTTTCAGAGGTTTAGTTCATTATCACCATGGCAGGACATGGCAGCCTGCAAGCAGACATGGTGCTGGAGAAGGAGCAGGAGAGTAGGGGAGCTACGTCTTAATCCAGCAGGCAGTGAATTGGGACAATGGGTGGGCTTGAATATATATGAGACCTCAATGCCCACCTCCACAGTAACACACTTCCTCCAACAAAGCCACACCCACTCCAACAAAGCCACACCTCCTAATAGTCCTATTCCCTATGAACTTATGAGATCAATTACATTCAAACTACCATGAGGGTATGATGCATCAAGGTTTTAAGAATCTTATGCCCTACATAGTGTTTAATTTCTGTTTGTAACTCCCTCTCTCCCTTTTAATAAATATTTAAGCCACTCAATTAAGGGTTATGCTGGTATCATAATGAACAGTACAACTACCGGGATGTAATGTTTAATGCTTTCAAGGCTTGTATATTGGTTGGCTTTAATTGTGAACTTGACATAACCCAGGATCAGTTGGGAAGGGAGTCTCAAGGAGGTTTTCCTGTAGCTAAGTCTATGGGGGAACTGTGGCAAGTTGTTCTGTTTGACTTACATTTGTGTGAGGAAATGACTGATAAAAGGGAACAACAGAAGATGTTTGTTTCTCATACAATTCAATGTTACAGATCTCCTGGCAGAGAAGTCAAGGCAGGGAATTAAAACGGGTAGCAATATCACATCAGTAGTCAGGAGCAGAGAGAAAAGAACGAATGCATGCTCACTCACTTGCCTTTGCTTAGTTTGCTTTCTCCTGTCATAAAGTTTAAAATTCCCTGCCTAGGGAATGTTCCACCCACTGTGGCCTTTAAAGGGTTCTACTAGGCCCAAGCATAGCAAACATGGCTCTGGCAGGCCTTGCACTCCCCCAACTCCCTGTGCCTTTCTAAACTGTTAGATCACATTACTCAAGGTAGCCACTATTCCCTTATTTGGCCACTTCCTCCTGAGGCTAACCACCAACCTCTAGCTATCAAAGTATTAAAGTCCAGCAGTCAAAAGCTCCATTTTGGCACTCTAATTAATATGACCAATCAAAACAAAGTAATTCATCCTAACACAGGGGTTCCCACTGTACATAAATGTGTAAATACTTTTCCTTTTTATTAATATGTACTTTTTATTATTTATGATAGCAATTGTCCATCAAGGGCTACAATATGCTAATATTGAAAATAATATATTGTTTCTTATACTGGGGAATTTGTATTTAAAATAGACAAAACAGTGGTGTGTTATAAACACAAATTTTGTTAAACTCCCATTTGCCTATGGACCATATCTGTCTTCTCTCTATCTAAAGGCATTTCTTTTTTCCTTCAGGGCAAATATTCCTCTCCCCTCTCGCATGTGCCCAGTCACTTAAGGCTAGGTCTTCCCATATCAATTAACCTGAGACAGTCCTCCACAGACATACCCATAAGCCAACCCAATATAGACAACCCCTAAGACTCTCTTCCTAAGCGATTCTAGATTGTGTCAAGTTGACTGCCCAACAATAGTACAATAGCACCTGTTCGACACCAAGTATTCTGATGCATGGGTTTATGGAGGACATTCTTTATTCAACCTGTAGTACCATCCAAATCCACGTCTTCTTAAATATCTTTCCCTGCTCTCGGAGATGATTATTCTACCAGGATAAGAGTTTGACAGCTGCCTACTGTTGTCCTTTTTCCATCTTTGTTATTACGGCTTTATGCAAGCCAGTTTCCACTTGTAAATATAACTGCATTTTTTAGAGATAAGAACTATTTATTTTGAAAGTCTTAAAACCATTCTTTCATAATAAACCACAGAAGTAGCTCCCATGTTCCTGCACACAAAAGTATAGATACTCTCTCTTTTACTAATGTGTGCTTTTATTATTTACTCGAATAATCATCTAATAAGGACCACAATATGCAAAACCTGAAAATAGCACATTGTTTCTAAGGAATTTATACTTAGAATAGATATTTAGATGGCAAGGAGGACAGCACCATATGTTGATGTCACAAGAAAAATGACTTAAAAACTGTGCACAGCCTGGAAGGATGGTATAGGAGCCAAGAACACTTGCTGGTTCTGTAGAGGACCTGGGTTCCATTCTAAACACCAATACTGCTCAGTTTACAATCAGTTTCAGCTACAGTTTCTGAGGATCTGTTACCTTCTTTGGCCTCAGACAGCACTAAATCATGTGGTGTGCATACTGATATGCAGGCACATATACATACATGTTAATAAACATCAGTATATGTGTACATGTGTACAAATGTGTCATCTAACTACACAGTCATAACACTGATTATTAAATACAGAGCACAGTGAACAATACTTGGTGTTCTTGTCAAGGCAAGTTGTGGCATTACTCTGTGGCATTTCTTTGGTCTCCGCTCTGTTCATGTTTCCAGAGGTTTCCCAGTTTGGTAGCCCTTTCTACACTTCCTGTCTGCTTTTGGCCAATTAGCGTTTTTTATTAAACTAGTAAGCGGGACAATTATTTCCAATGTAACATCATAAATCCACTACAGCAGAGATCCAAGTTGAGGAGCTGTGGCTACAGAAAAGATGTTTCAGTTTCCTCACAATCTATCATTTCTGAGTTTTGTTTTGTTTTGTTTTGTTTTGTTTTTTGTCTATGAGATGTACAAGGGAGTGCATGCTGAATACCACTGGATTTTCCAAATATTTATATGAGCCAAAGAGGTAGGTCAGTGCAGAGCACATTTTCCTAGATAGAGCTACATACAGAGGCTTGCCATCATGATGCATGTGTGTAATCCAAGCACTGGAAAGGCAGACACAGGAGGATCACAGGATTCACAGGAAATCCAGCCTAGCATGCTTGGTAAGTTCCAGACCAGTGAGAAAACTACCTTAAAAAAAAAAAAAAAAGGAAAGTGTACCATGGTGGCTGTGTGTGAAAATGTAATACACATTGATGTTCTCCATGTGGCTTGTATTGTTCCCACAGGATAACCCTCTTAAAAGCAAAGCTGTCTGGATGTTAAAATCATCACTAGATCCAAAAAAAAAAAAAAAAAAAAAAGTGAAAACTCACATTTCTACTCAGACTTTTTTAAAAAATGTTTCTTCTCTGTAAATAGATTCATTTCAGTATTTTATTTTTAATTTTGTATGTGTATGTATATGTGTGTTGCGTGACTACACACTAGCAAATGTGTTCATAGAGTCCAGAAGAAAGCATCAGATTTCCTTCACTGTACAGGCTGTGAGCTGCCTGATATGGGTGCTGGGGACCTAACTCTGGTCCTCTGCGTGAGCAGCATGCTTTGTCTTTGAGACACTTCTCCAGCTCTATCAGCTTGTGGTTCTTAAATGTGCAGTTGGATGGTTTCTCCAACAACTTCCTGTCATCAATTTTTAAAAATTTACAGTTATGATACCATAAAAAGCACACGTGATTTTATGTTCTGATCTAGACTATTACTGGAATTACAGAACTTTTCATGTTTATTGGCTGCATAAATTGGTTCTTCCTGAATTGTCTATTCACAACTCATCGCCAATTCCTAAATATTAATGACCAGTTTAATTTGATATTAATGGAAGTTTATGATAAAAAACATTTACTATAAATTTTGCTCTACATTAATTATAGCAACCATCGTGAGGTTGTGTGTTTCTTAATAAAAAAATAAAAAGTTTGGTTTGTTAAAGACATATTTCCTTTAAAGATTATCAGTTTTATGTATGAGTATGTGTTCATTAGTACAGGATTGTTGGCAGCCAGAAGAGAGCATCGGACTGTGGAGATTTGAAATTAAGGTGATGGAGAGCTGAAGTTGGAGCTGGATCCTGAACTCTGTTCATCTTCTAGAAAAACAAGGACTCTCAAGCACTGAGCCCTCTCCCAAAGGCTGTTCCTTTTTGATTCTCTGTTTTGAGCATAAGCAAAGTTGTCTCTTGGAATGGGTTTCAATTTATATAAACATTCACAAAACTGTCAAGACCCTTTGTCACATAATCTTAGTAAGCTTGATGGTTAAAACGTGGAGTTCCATTGTCCTGGTTTGTACTCTTTAGTTTTAGTTCATTAGTAATGAACTTTATTTTGTGGTTTTAACTTACGTCTATGCCATACATGCTACACATCAGCCTCTATACCAAATACAGTTTCTGTCTACATATTAGAGTCACAAATTATAATTCTGACATACGCTATGCTGCACATACCACTAGGTGTAAGTGCTTTTTTCTGTGAACAGTAGTGGGATCTTATATGTGTTTGTATGTTTTTAAGTAAGCTAGAAGAGTAGCATTTCAAATTTCCAGGCCAGTATATTTTTAATTTTTTTTATTAAATTTATGTAATTTTATCTAATTATCGTGGTGTGTGTGTGTGTGTGTGTGTGTGTGTGTGTGTGTGTGCCTGTGTAAGTGGCTTTTGGAGAGGGGAATATGGGCTTAGAACACATGCAGAAATCAGAAGATAATATGTAGGAGTTGATTCTTCTCTTCACATGAGTATCAGCAACTAAATTTAGACAGCTACACCTTATCCGTTGAGCCATCTGGCCAGCCCATAGTTTAAGAACACTATGACTCATGACATAAATTGTTCTCAACCTTCCTAAGGCTGTGACTCTTTAATTTGTTTCTCATGTTGTAGTGACCCTGACCATAGAATTATTTCACTGATACTTTATAACTGTAATTTTGCTACTGTCATTAATAATAATGTAAATATCTGATATGTAAGATAACTGATATGCAACCCCATGAAGGACACCACCCAAAGGTTGAGAACCACTGGCTTATAAGGTTGTTAAAGCTCTTCAGCCATTCATCCCTCCCTTGAACTGGAGTGTTACTGCTCCAGTCATATGACTATCTGCTCATCTGTCTATAATACACTTGGAGAGAGGAAGGAAGAAGAATGGATAGAAGGGGGAAGAAAAGAATAGAGGTGACCAGGCTGATTCATTATGGAAAATAATGATTTTAAAGATAAATTAATTTGAGGAATAGCTTCCCAGCTGCTAGACCAAAAAGTTTGTGATCAGTGCCACTGCTCTGGGCCACAGTTTCAAAAGAGCTCACCTTCGCCAGCAAGCCTAGAATGTTGAAGTAGTAGCTGCCTGAGAATTTGGACTCGAGAACCATGAGCAAGTCTGTACATCGCAGTAGGAAAGGTCTGTAGACAGAGATTAGAGTCAGAGGTGATCCTCATTTGCAATACTAAATCTTGTGTTTTTTAATAACCTTGCTGCTGGGGATGTCGACTTTCTTGCTTATCCAGCATGGACTAAGCAGTCCTCTGTGAGGTTCAACAGTCAGACTTCCAAATTATACACCACGAATGTTGTCATTTTAATTTGGAACAAACAGGAAACAAGACCCAGCATGAACTGCCCAAGGAAATGGGCAGAATATCCCAGGATGGTGCATCTCTGAGCTCTGGTTCAGTCTGAGGACCAGCAGGAAGAGCCTGCTTTCTCCCTAGGCTTACTGACCTCCCTAAGACTGTGGTTCAGCCAAGAGTAGCTTATGGAATGTGCTCCTAATTATTTAAACTTGTATTACCTGAGCTCTTGATAATGAACCTGGAGTAGGTAGCTGTCTAAAGAACTCTGAAACTTCTGATTATAACAGATTGTTTAATATGCTGGAGGATGTTCCTTCTGCTCTTTCATCTTTTTTGATCCTGGAAGTTGAACCCAGGACTTCTCACAAGTTAAGCACTATGCTGTTGTCAGAAGTTTCTGGCCTGTCTGACCCAAGGTTCAGACCTGGAGACCTGCAATCAATCATACAGCATTCAGTCCCAAATAGCACACAAAGGCTTATATTACAAACTGTTTGGCTTTAGGCTCATTACTTGTTAGCTCTTTCAATTTAACACAACCCATTTTCATTAATCTGTGTATTGCCACATGGCTCGTGGTTTACCTGAGTCTCTTTAAACCTTGTTTCCTTGAGTAGCAACTGAGGTGTCTCTGTCTGACTCTGCCCTCCTCCCCCCTTACCTATGCTCAGATTTCCCACCTTCTGCTAAGATGTCTTTCCATAGGCCAAAAGAATTCCCTCATTTGCCAATAATAAAGCATTTTCACAGCATACAGAAAGATATCCCACATCATTATGTTAATGACCCAGTTCCCCAACTGCTATTTGATTGCATTCTCGACTCCATTATGAGCTATTTCACAGAGCTACATTCTTCAACCTCTGTATCCCTCCTGCCTAGCACAATATTATTGCTGTATGGGAAGCGCCACCTAAGCAAACAAACCAGTGACAAAACCATACAAGACTTTCAAGTCTGCCTGCTAACACAGGAAATTGAGTTTCCTGGTTTCCTTTGCTTGAACTGAAAAAAAAAAACAAGTAAAGTAAGTGTATGCTGTTTTGCAAATCAGGTTCCCTGAGATAGCTCTATGTTGGAGATTAGCCCTTAAATTTAGAGGAGGCCAAGTCTGGATTAACACTTCTAGGGAACTGTGAGGGAAGTGAAAAAGGAGGAGCAGAGGGAAAGGGAAGACAAGTTACAAATATCAGGGAGTTCTGCATCTGTGACCATGTGTAGTCAGGCATCTAGACCTTGATACACACACACATGCACGCACACATGCACACACACACACACAAACATACACACACATACACATACACATGTACACACATACACACATATACATCTACACACACATACACATATACATGCGTGCACACACATATACACACACATGCAACATACACACATACACATACATACACACAGAGACTACTTATTGAATGCACTCACTTAAACATATATTTTTAAAAAGGTTGTTTTTATTTATATATGCGTGTGTGTGTATGCATGTGAACACCGTACTCTTAGAGGATGGAAGAGGATAATCAGATGCCCACGAGCTGGAGTTAAATAAAGGCTAAAACACACAATTTTAAAGTGCTAATTTTAGCAAAATATAATGGTCAGCGTCAGTTTCTTATAAACAGTCCTTCTAAATCCCAAAGGGGTGTTCTTTTTTAGAAATTCGGGTGTATGCATATGTGTGCACATGTATTCTGAAGTTATAGATAGATATAAAGTATCTTCCACAATCACTTTCCACCTTCTTTTTTGATGAATGTTTACTCAATAAACCTGGAGCTCACTAATTCAGTCTGACTAGAAGGGCACTGAGCTCCAGGATTTCTCCTATCTCTCACTCCTCAGTGCTAGCAGACGTACCACCACAACCAGCTTTGTATGTGCATTTTTCTGTCTGAGCCATCTTCATGGCCTCCAAAGCAAGTTTGGCTTCTTAAGGTACAGCCACAGAATTAGCTCCACTAGACCTTAATCAGACCCACAATTCTTCTTCCTGCTCCCCATCTTCTGTTGGATTCTCTACTCACTACTCAAATTCATGTCAGCCTCCGGCACAATTCCTGGTGAATCTGGAGCCTGTGAGTAATGTTACATGCTTTCAAATTCTGCCTGCTGATTCATATGTTCACACCTAGCATTCTCCAGGGTAGGCTTTCATAAAGCTATACTCTCTGGAGAAAGATCTTAAGAGTAAATTAAGAGAGGAACTGTAACAATAAAGATCCTGAAACAGCCATTGGAGCTATTGCATGTTGAATGCTTTCAAGGAATGTTTCCTGAACCAGAAAATTCCAAGGAGGAAATATAGTTCGTAGATTTAGGATGCTTTCTTACACAATCACAGTTAAAGAGTGCTAAGAGGCAGGAAGATAACTCAACCAGAAAAGTGTTTGCTATGAAAATATGGGGACCCAAGTTCAAATCACAGAATTCGCATGAATTTATGCCTGGGAAACCCATTTTGAGAACACACATACCTTTCCATGGGAAGCAGTTACTCTTCAATAGAACCTCATTGGTTATGCTTCAAAATGAGTCACACTTGGTGATAAGCCCTTGTAATATCCTGGTTGGGGCAGAGACAGGCAGATTCCTAGGTTCACTGAATGCTTGTTCAGTCTAGTCTGTTTGATATAGTCTAGGCCAGTAACAAATCATCTGGGGCAAAGTAAATCTGAGCACTGTAGATCCAAATAACACAAACACACACACACACACACACACACACACACACACACACATACACACACACACACAAACACATGCAGAGAGAGAGAGAGAAGAGAGAGAGAGAGAGAGAGAGAGAGAGAGAGAGAGAGAGAGAGAGAGAGAGAGAGCGCTAAGCTCCATAGACATACACAATACACATATACACACACACACAAGAGATCAGGCTCATTCTCACCTGTCATATCCCAATCTGGAGCAGTGTCTTCCTGTCACATAAATAGTAGCTGTGTCTCCCTGAGGCTGCAATCAGCATATCTCACAATCTGCTGACACCTTTTCTTTTTCTATCCCTCCGTTCCATTCCCACTGCTCTGTTCCTCATCTCACTTTCTTAGAAGAGCAAGAAAGCTCTGCTCAAATTCCTTTGTCTCTCTGCCATCAGGTTACAGAAGGGTTGCTTGACAAAAACATTCAGAACATCAGAGATTCATAATCCATTTTCTCCATATGTTCTGACCGTCTTATGATGCTCATAATTAAAGCTTCATGCAGACGTATGGCTACTGTGACAGGTTGATTCTGTAGTGGTTGTAAAGTATTATAAATCACTGTAGTAGTGTATTGCACAATTGGGACTGATAATTATTATATTACTGTTAAGAAGGGTAGGCATCAGGAAAAAACCTGAGTCTGGTGAACCTTCCCTTCTGAGTTGCCTGATGCTGTAGAATGAGGTTGGGGCACCAGCCTTTGGACAAGTTTAACTGCTTCATTTTATTCTCTTTTAATGCTTTGCATATGTGAGAGGCTGTAACGTGTGCATGCATGTATGCATGTTTTGGAATGTGTATAGATGCATGTACAAATATTATGTAGAGGATTGAGGCCTATAGAAATACTTTTGATTATTTTTCTACCTTTTTCTCTGAGGCAATGTTACTAACTGAATCCAGAGCTCACCAATAGGCAATATTTCTTGTATGTGTGGTCTTAGGTCTGGGCTTTTGATCTTTTTTCTCTGTTATTGGTTCTTTCATGTTAATGTTTATCCCTCTTTCTCCCAGCTCTATTCTCCTTCTCTCGTGCATCTAAGCCCAACCAAAATATATTTCTAAGAAAACTCTTCACCTTCCACCTCCCAACAATCTGACTTCTGCACGATATGCTAACAACACTGCTTGTGTGAGTGCTCATTTACCTTCCAGCTGGCCTTCAGAATTTGGTTTAGCTTGACAACATTTTATGCTTTGATTTTTCTTTTAGTTGCTGGACACATCTGTTTGCTATGCTTCTGGAATGGCTAAAGATAGTTGGGCTTCCTGGAAGAAAAGGCGTGACTCAAGACTGCTGTGTGTAGATTTGTTGTCACTGTGTACAATGCCTACTTTCTTTTTTTTGTTGCAATAAAATACTGACCAAGACAACTTAAGGAAGGAAATGTTTGTTTTGGCTCTCAGTTTGTGGCAGGGAGGTTAACAGCAGCAGGAGATGAGGCGCATCAGACATTCTTCCCCCTTGCCTGTCTATGTATGGTATTGGGGTTTAAACCTTCCTAGAGCCCCTGCCATGTTGGAAGCAAGCAGACCCACACCTTACTGGAGAGTGGCTGAGACCTGCAGAGAGCAGAAGAAAGGAAGCCACTGGACCTGACTTGCACATTTAAAACCCCAAAGCCTATCCTCAGTGAAACACTTCCTCCTACAAACTCGTATCTACTCTAACTAGGTCATACCTCCTAATAGTGCCTAGTGAACAAGCCTTCAGTGAGTCTAAGGAGGCTGTTCTTATTCAAACCACAAACAACCCTTCTGAGCCATGTCCCCAGCCCTATCAGAATCTCTCATTGACCTGCTGTTCATCAAGTAGGCAAGGCTTGTTAGCGAGCCTACAGAGTTTCTGTCTTCTCAGTGTTAGGATTAGAAACACCACACTAGCTTTTCTGTTAAGTGCTAGAGAGTAACCTCAGAAGGTCTCTGTATGTACAAAGCAAGCAGTTTGCTAACTAAGCCATCTCCCCAATCCCCAAATCACTGTTTTCTTGGCAAATATATCATCTGGAGCTGGAAATTAAGAATTAACTAAAAATTCAAGAGATTTTTGCAGATAATCTTCCACTCGCTTTGGTCCCATATATTAAGAAAATGTAAAAGCCATGCACACTCAGCACAGATTATGCTTTGAGCTTTGAATATCAGTTTTTTTCTGGGTTAGCCATATCTAGTGACTCCAATCTAAACCACTCGCTCTGATCAGCACCAGGGAGCTTTTTTTTCACAGCTAGCCACAGGATCACAGGGGACACCCAGTGACCCACAGTGTACACTTGCTAAGCTGCAGGTCTAGTCAGTCAGATGCACCAGGTGCATTAGCATCTAATAATATTTTCAACCTACGATAGTCAGACCTCAATGTGACCTCATTATTGGTAGAGAGGAATGACTGAATTTATGCTGGTTTTAGTTAGCTATTGCTTCAGACTATGCATTGGTTGGTGGTAATAAAAATACTGGATTTTTTTTTTTTTTCCTGAGGAGTTAGCTCAGTGGGAAAAGTGCTTGTCATGTGATCCTGAAGATCTGAGTTTGACTCCTCAGACTGCATGTAAGTCCTGGAATGGAAGCTCATGTCTGCAATCCCAGCAATCCTATGATAACATAAGAGATATGTACAGAAGAATCTCTGGAAAGCTCACTTATCAACTTGTTTGGCATACACAGTGGTAAGCAACAAGAGAGTTGGTATTTCAAACAAGATGTAAGGTGAGAACCAATACCTAATGTTGCTCTCTGTCTTCCATACACTCAATGCTCACTGCGGCATGAATGAACCAACACAAAAGTACATGCACTTCTTGCTCAAAAAGGCAATCTTTCTCAGTGTCCCCCCCAAAACCTAAACCTGAAACAGATGTCTCACCAAAGCCCAACCAACATGGGTGACACCTCACTAAAGTTGGAAACCCAGAATACACTGTATTGCCTTCTGGCAACATAATAGGCCAGAGTGTCCCTTCTCAAGGGATAAGCTATACAGAGCCTTTTTAGACAATTGGAATTGTCTAAGAGTGCCTTTCAGCAGTCCTTCAGCAGTCGGGGGAGAGCTAGTGAATCTGGTCAGTTTCTGGGACTACTTGAAACCTTTGAGACATTTACTTCTCAGTATTAATAAACTTTCTCGGCAGGGTGGAATGCTTCCTTTTCCCTTAGAATATTCAGTACTTTAACAATTCTCCCTCCTTGGTGCAACATTTTTATCTGAAAGGAAATTGCAACACAACATCTCTACAACCAGGCATGGAGGCACAAGTTTATATTCACAGCATGTAGAAGGCTGAGGCAGGAGCATTATGAAAAATGCCAATGGGTCCTGCATAGCTAGACCTAAAGAAAAACAAATGGAAATAATAAAAATAAATGACTTTGGCTCCAAAGAAATAAATTTGTCATTGCAAATCTTAGCCTGACCTGATGACATTTTCTATCGTTCCCTTTGCATAGTTTTAATCTAGAATACTTAGCACTGTCTGAAACAAAAGTATTGTATCACATGTTCTACTTACTTATTTATAGCTTATCTTACTTGATTATTATATAACATAGGTTTCTACCCCAAGGGTTTGTGTCTGTCCTGTTAGCTGCAATATCTTAGCACAGACTATTGCCAGAAAGATGGGAGAGACTTTATAAATAATTGAATGACTCTACTAGATGAATCTTTCATATAGAGCAAGGCTACTTTCTTTGTGTAGTTTCTTGGCAAACCAGAAGAAATGGTTCATGCAAAAACACTCAAGGCATCATCTGTAGTAAGCAGCTATTACCATCACCATACCTTCATAAAAATCAATATTCCAAAAGGAGTACTTTCAGTTTGAAATGATAATTACTGATTAGTTATCCCTCTATTATAAAAACCCACAAGACAAAATAGATGAATAAAAATTCCTGAAGACAACAGTGTTTTACACTGAAACTTTCGTAAGGCTAATTAACTGGTTAAAACTTTAATGTTCATAGAGAGTTTAAAATGTTGCAAGTCAAGAGTCAAATTATCTTGGCAACACTTGCCCTTTCACAGCTATTTATTGTGGGGATTCAATAAAAGTTTCAGAAGTTTTGGAGATATCAGAGGGAATCTACCCACAGTCTATGTGTGGCGTTAGTAAAAGCTCCAGAAGTCCCAGAGCTCTAATCACAGTCAGTCTAGGAGAATCAGAGAGTGGTGATTCAAACCTTTAATCCCAGCACAGGGAGTATCCTGGGAGTGGTGACCTACACCCTTAATCCCAACTGAGGCAAGGTCACTTCAGATTATAGAAGGAATTCCAGGCTGCCAAGCAGGTGTAGTGGGGTCACACCTTAATTACCGAAAGAGTACTTAAGACAGGATAGAAACACAGAGGGAGCCATTCCAAGGGAAGCGAGGCTGAGGAAGCTAGAAGACAGCTGGGTAAGATCTGACTATGGTGTTTATTCCCTCTAGTATCTCCAACTTTTTCAGAGATCTATCCCTGAGTCTCATTCATTCCTGCGATGATTTATTGTCATTTTTCTTGTGTGAATGACATTCTGTGACTCTTATATAAATATATTGGAATATACAAGCCCCTAGTTCCCATAAACCAAAAGGCTAAAAATGCCCTTTAAAAGCATCTGAAACCTTATAGCTGAGATTCCCCTGCTTTTCTGTGCACTGCCTACCTGGTGTTTTCTCCAACATATTTGAAAAGTATGTTGATTTATGATCTTTTTTGTTCTATTTCTATGAAAATTTTCCCCAAATTGTGGCCTCATTAGAAGATGGAATCTAGATAACCTAAGCAATTGACTACTCATATTTTGCTCCAAAATAACCTATCCCCCGCCTCCTTTGGTGTGAGAACTTGATGTGGGAATGCCTTTCTGTATGCTGTGAATAACAATCTTTAGATAAAGGAGCTGTTTTGGCCCATGACAGGCACCATAGAAGAAGTAGGAGGAGGAATCAGAATAGGTAGGAGGAGCAGGGCAGAGTCAGACAGACTGAGCCAGAAGCCCAAAAGAGTAACATGTAAGGAACACAGGTGAGCCACGGGCCATGTGGCAGACAAATTAATGACAATGGGTTGAGTTAAGATGTTAGAGAGCAAGCTAGCAATGTGCCTAAGCCCTAGGCCAAACAGCTTGAAGTTAATATAAGTGTCTGAGTCATTTTGGGGGGCCTGAGCAGCAGCAGTTGCAGGCAGCTAAGGGGTCTGGCATGGTAGTTCTGTGGGTCTGGGCCTCTGGCTGCCCTGGGCCGAGAAACCACATTGTAACAAGAACTGTGGTGTTTTGCACTGACAAAACCCTACTAAATTCCTTTTCTTCAGGAATAAAAGAGAATACAGCAAGTTGAAAAATGGCCACAGTCATAAACTTTTAAGACCATCTGGACAAAGTCTTTGTACTTGTGGGATATATATATCTTCCACTGAACACTGATGTTAACTTTCAGAGACTGGGAAGAGCTGTGAGGCTCTCCTGCCATCCCAGAGAGAAGAAGAGAAAATGACATTGTTGGGAGTGAGAACCATTTGTTAGAGAATTCCACAGCATCGGTGATTCCTAAGACTGTATCATCCAGATGACTCTTTTCCCACCATACCCTTGTCCTTCTTTTATTTGAAGTACATTCCTTTCTCTTTCTTCTCAAGCACTGAAAGTACCCAGTGCAATGAGACTGGTGTAAACACACAAACCTTTGCTACATGTTGTTTCAGAAGAGCACCAAGGATTTGGAAGATAATGTCTTGACATGATGGAACATCGGAGGTTGGAGGCCAGTCTAGTCTACAGTCATAATGTGTCTCAAAACCAAAATAAAAATAAAAATAAGTGTACCCAATGAAAGCTATTTGAGATGTTAAAATTTTCCTGACCCTGATAATTTCTACCATTCTGTTCCCCTTCGCTACTTTGTTTAATTCACAACCAGCAATATTTGTAAAAAGAATCATTATACTATACATTTTACTTACTTGTGGACCATCTCGCCCAGTTTTTATAGAACATAACTCCTGCCTATGTTTATAATTCCATTAATCCTGTTAACTCATATATATATAAGTTATATATATGAATATATATATTCATGCATATATATACATTTAAAAAACATTTAAAAACAAATTTGGTAAATTTGGTATTATGTCTTCTGTGTGTGTGTGTGTGTGTGTGTGTGTGTGTGTGTATGTACATGTGAGTGTAAGTGCCTACAGAGGCAGGAAAATAGAATTAGATACCCCGGAGCTCAAGTGTTCATTAGTAGAAACTGAACACTCATGTCAACCCAGACTCTAGTGACACTAGTTCTTTACTTGTAGAGAACAAATCTAGAGACTCATAATCATGCTTACCTTTGTGTGAAAGCTAATGTTCTACAAAGATACAATCTGATTCTTTTTCTGGAGCATTCCTCTCAGAAAACTCTAGGACAATGTCCTTGCCTAGCTTTCCTGGCTAGAAATTAACACCAAAGCCAAAAACCTGATTAGGTCATCCAGCCTATGAATGCCAGGAGTGTTTTTTGATAAGCTTCTTGAGCATGCATAGCATAGCTGGCTGCTAAAGGATCCCCATTGCTAAGACACCTGTACAGCCAAGTTCCACAACCAAGTAAAAGGAAGTGTCAAGGATTTCAGATTATCTCCTGTTTTCATTTATCTGTATCATAGCTCAGTTACTACCAATATTTGATTTTATATGATTCAGCAATCTGTCTCAACTCGGTTACCTGACTGCAAACATGTTTGAGGATAAAGGAATTAATTTCACAGTAACAAAGGTAAAGTCCCAAATGCAGGATTATAATACACAATTAATGAGACTCTATTGTGACATCAAATAGCTTTATAGAGATTCTGAAATATTGCATAAGAAAAGATTAGTGATATTGAGTTTAAAAATGGACATAGCTATAAAAGTAGGCAGAACTGAGAAAGTACCCATTTTCAAACAGATATTTGTTTTTCTTGAGCTATATTGAAGACAAGATGTGTTTTCCTTACATCTCATTATATCTGTCACTGCTTTCTCAATATTCTTTCATGCCACTAATATGATTTGCAATTTCTTTCTTTCTTCCATTCTTTTTACTGTGGATGGCATGCCACCTTCTCTATTAGAGTACGGCAGTAATGTTCCTTCAGCTCTGAACAGTGGGGGTAAAGGTGACAAATTCCATTCAAATCTATAAAGCATCCATGCAGAAATTCACATTTCCTGTGTGATTTTTTATATCATTTCAAATGGTTTATATCTGTAATTTAGAGTGAGTTATCCCACCTCAAATTATAAAAATATTACTTTTAACAGAAATACATATTGCTTAGAAAATCATTGATACAACTAATTGATGTTTTATAGCTTAGGGGTTGTCAAAATAGCTCACTGGTTGTATCTTTAAAACCTGTTAAATGGAGTATGTGTGTTTGTGGTAATTAGTTTGGGTGTTATTAGTATAATTATAATTTTTTGTTTTGTGTATACTTGTATATGTGCTTGAGTAGACATAACTTCCAGGAGAAGGCATAGATCTCCTGGTGATGGAGTTTGTGAGCCATTCATGGGTGCTAAGAACAGAACTCTTATCCTTTGGAAGAGAGGAAGGGGTTTTAACTATTGAACCTTTTCTCTAGGCCTTCTAAATCTTATCATGAAATGGATTTTTGATTTTTTTTTTTTTACTTTTTTTATAGATGGTACAGAAATGAAAATTTGCTTTATTACAAGTGTGTTAATAGATTGTGTGAAAATAAGTCTGACATTAAAGGCAAAATATTGATTTTGAAAATAATTCTAATAGTCATAATTTATTAAATGCTTTCTGTGTGATATATTCAGGCTTATTCTCTATAATCGTTTATTTGGTTGTTTCTCTAATCATGGAAATGAAGACAGTGGGCCAGAGAAGTTGCTCCTTGCACAATGTCATAAATACAAAATAAAATAGAGAAAATTTAAGAGCCAGAGCAGGGATTACTGCCAAGTTGGTACAGTGCTTCACTGTCATACAAAGTGTTCTATCTGGGTGAAATCTCCACCACCAGTATTGTGCTATGGCTTACAGCAGTAGCCTTGGCTGGCGCTTAGGAGCTGAAGGCAAGCCTTTTAGAAGTTGAACTTAAGCACGAAATAATGAGACTCAGGGATAGATCTCTGAAGAAGTTGGAGATACTAGAGGGAATAAACAGCACAGTAAGATCTTACCCAGCTGTCTTCTAGCTTCCTCAGCCTTGATTCCCTTGGAATGGTTTTCTCTGTGTTTGAATCCTGATTTAAGTATTCTTTCGGTAATTAAGGCGTGGCCCCACCACACCTGCTTGGGAGCCTGGAATTCCCTCTATAATCTGAAGTGACCTTGACTCAGTTAGGATTAAGGGCGTAGGTCACCACTCCCAGGATACTCCCTGTGCTGGGATTAAAGGTTTGAATCACCACTCTGATTTTCCTAGACTGACTGTGGTTAGAGCTCTGGGACTTCTGGAGCTTTTACTAACCCCCCACATAGACTGTGGGTAGATTCCCTCTGATATCTCCAAAACTTCTGAAACTTTTATTGAATCCCCACACTCTGTGAGTTCAAGGCCAGCCTGGTCTACAAAGGGAGTTTCAGAACAGCCAGGACTAATACATAGAGAAACTTTGTCTCAAAAACAAACAAAAGGATGGAAAGAAAGAAAGAAAAAAATTTAACAGAAATAAATTGTGTAGAAACACTCCTAAGTGGAACACTACACCACCAGTACATCACTGATCAAAAAAGGAGAAGCATTAGAAGGGGAATGTAAGCAGGAATTCTTAACAGCAGGCTCAAGAAATTTAAGATTTGTCATAAATGGTCAGATGCTGACCTGTGACACTGAAACTAGAGGACAGGGAATTATGGAACTGTGTTGTTGAACATGATGAGCTTGCAGTAATAATTCCTTAGTAACAATCAGAAGTTAGTCTGTTTTAAACTCTTTAGAGAAGCAAGAGACCTTCTTTTAGTCAAGAAGGGAAGTCATCCCATGTTAGGAATGAGGAAGTGAGTAGGGAGTTTCCTGCTGTAATTGGTTAGAGCACAGAGGCAAAAGCAGGCCCAGCCTCCCTCCTTCACCACTCAGGACAGAAGGGCATTTGAAACTATGATCTTGTTCAGTGCCCACCACCATGCCAGAAGTCTCCTAGGGTAAGCCCTGTGATTTGAAGCTTGCCAACACTTCTGGAGCCTAGCAAAGATGGACACCTGATTTGTTCTATGGATTAGAGAGCTCATTCCTCCAGGCTCCTGTTATGCTGTACAGGAACTCAATCTCTCTGGATGCTGCTCATCTGCTGAACTGAGGGCCTGCTCTTTCCTTCAGGGGTCAATCTCCTAATAAAGCTCTTCCTAAGTGTAATCCACTGGCTCCTTACACAAGCTCACTGTTCCTGTCTTTGCAGTTTCTAACAGGAACTTATCTAAAGCCAGAAAGCGGCACCTAGGTCACACAGGATGACAGGGCCCACAGGAGGAAGATGTACATACACATATTAATTGGACACTGTGTCTTATGTTTGTTTGGTGTTTCTCTTCTATGCAGTGTTGGGGATTGAACCTAGGGTTCCTTCTATTCTAAGCAAGAACTCTACCTGTAAGCGATCTCCTTGGAGCAAATATCAGAAGTTTCAATCATGGTGAATGTTGAATAAATATTTGCTTAATATACAAATAAATGAAGAATGAGTAAATATGACAGGTCAAAAATACATATTTACATTTCATCAGAAATATAACTGTGATTTTTAACATAGAGTAGATTTCCCATTGTTTTAATTTGATTTCTTCTGATTAGTTAACTTGGAAGATTTTCATGTGATTATTAGCTACTTGTATATAGGCTTTTGTGAATTATCTTCTGAGTGGTGGAAAATTAAGGTCCTTATTTAATTTCAGTTTTGTAAGCTTTGTTGAGAGAATAGCTATTAACCTTTTATTTAGGATGAATATTTTTACAAATATAATTTTCCAGTTTGTTGATTATCTTTAAAGTATTTATAATACCATTTGATGTACACATTCATTAAATATTCTGAATCAAATCTTGTGGGTTTTCACCTTTGTGACTTTACTGTATTATTTTTAAGTGGTAATTCTTCTGGGTTTTACTTCATAATATAATGTAAAAGAAAAAAATTAAGAGAATTGACTTAGTTATACCAACATTTGTTAGATAATCTTCCTTGTATTTCATTTCGATGTTTTCTCCTCTCTCTCTCCACTTTGAAGAATTGTATTGGTCTTGAACAAAGGCCTTAGAAGGAATTGCAAAGCAAAGGAGACACAAAGTGAACTTGGAGAAAAAAAAAGAAAAAAGAAAACAAACAAACAAAAAAGACTATTAAGAGGAAGGGCAGGAGAGATGGCTCGGAAGTTAAAAACACTTCCTGACCTTCTGAGTTTGGTTTAGGACTCCTGCATCAGGAAACTCACAACTGCCTGTGTAATTCTAGGTTAAAGGGACAGAGCACCCTCCTGTAACCTCTATAGGTATCTACACGCGTATGGTAATTACTCTCCAAGATATACACATACTCACATAAATAAAAGTAATAAAATGTAAAAAAAGGAAAAAAAATATAAGGTGGGGCTGCATCTCAGCTGGAGAACTAGCCCAGGAAGGTTCATCTTGGGTCCATTGCTAGCCACTAGAGGAAGAACATTGGAGAGCACTAGTCCAGGCAGGTTCATCCTGGGTTTATCGCTAGCCACTAGAGGAAGAACATTGGGGAGCACTAGCCCAGGCAGGTTCATCTTGGGTCCATTGCTAGCCACTAGAGGAAGAACAATGGGGAGCACTAGCCCAGGCAGGTTCATCCTGAGTCCATTGCTAGCTACTACACAGCAAAGACAGCAGGAAGAACTGAGTCTGAGGACTGAGATCCACTGATGCATTTGCAGAAGGTTTCTTGGAGCCCGAACTGATCTCAGGTTTGCTATGTGACCAACAAGGACCTGGAATGTCTTATCCTCTGACTTCGATCTTGCAATCCAGGCATATGCCGCAACATTCAGCATCTCCAATACCTTTAAGGTGTTAGAGACTGAACCAAGGACAAATGCTCTACTAACTGAGATCTCTCCCTGGACCAAATATATTATTCTTCATTGATTGTAAATTTGTTTATTTGTATTGAGTATGTAAATATGTATATGTTCTACATGAGGATGTGTGTGAGAGGTGTGTATATGTGTGTATGTTAGTGAATGTATATGTATGGAGGACAGCACAGCAGACATCAAATGTCAAGCTCAGTCTTATGCTCTTGAGATGGGTCTCTTACTGAGCCAAGAGAGAGACTAGCAGCCAGAGAGCCCTAGCCATCCTGCTGCTTCTGACCCCACTGTGCTATAATTATGGGCTAGTGAAGCCACACACAGAATTTAACACCAGTGCTTGAATTTGAACCCATGTCCTCATGCTTGCACAGCAAATACTGTTACCCACTAAGACATCTCAGCCCTGAGTGCATTCTCTCTCTCTCTCTCTCTCTGTCTCTGTCTCTGTCTCTGTCTCTGTCTCTCTCTCTCTCTCTCACTCTCTCTCTCTCTCTCTCTCTCTCACACACACACACATTTTCTCATCAGATTTCAAAGGAAGAGGGTGTGTATCACAGTTTCATAGTGGAGGGTGTGAAAATCCTTAGAAATGGCATCCTGCTCATTCCATCATTAATGTGCCAACCCCAGAACACTCTCAATGGATGTGGGTATTTTTAAGAATTGTTCAGTTTGCATAGCTTGCTTTACAATTTAGTATTAAATATTGTTACAATTATATCCCTGAGGAAATTTTCATTTTAATTATTTATTATTCACATTTTATTAGAGACAAAGATGTTCCACGTTTGTGCTTTTTGAAGCCTATGGTTTTCGTTTTTCTCCACCTCATATTGAATTTTAAACTTTCTTCCGTATATCGATTTCCATAATCATTTCTTTCTTTTGCTTTGATTGTTTAGCTGGCTGTAACTATTGTGGCATAATGACATTACGGTATCTTAAAAAGTCAGAATCTCAGATATATTTGGAAGTGTAGATGCAAAATGATTGAGTTGTGTTTTTCTACTCTACCACTCATGAGAAGATAGGTCATCTTCTAGTATAGAAGCTGAGAATAAGTGACTTGAGTGCTCAGTCCTAAATGGGATGTCTGCATCAATATTCCACCATCTAAGGCCTCAAGGACATCATGAAAAAGGGGGCAAAAAGGATATAAGAGATGGAGGGTAGGAAGAAATTCTGTGAGAGGCTGCTTTCTGGACATGACGTGGCTATCACTTTCATAACCCACACTGTGTATGATTACTTTCATAAGACTGAGCCAATAAGACTAGTCAACAGTCAACAGCAGCATTAAGTGAACTCAGTTGCTGACCAATAAATAAATATGGGAGAGGACCTGAAGAGGGAAGGGAGGGTGATTCTGCGAGTCTTGGAGACGCATTATTGGGATGCATATGATAATGTACATTGTTGATGTGTATGAAACTGTCAAAGATTGCATGCAAGATGTTCTATTTAAAAATGTGAAAGCTGCTCATGACCTTCCCTTCTGTATTGTTGATAGCAGGGCTGAGGAGGCAGTGATGCTGCTATATGTGAGAGAGTGGGATTAATCACCTTTCTGCCAACCGAGAAAAACAAGCAGACCAACTTTCAGATTATCAGATTAATATGCACAAAGGAAGTCTGTGTCTGGAGAATAAAGTTATTTTATTTCATTCCCATTAAATAATATGTTCTTTTATTTATTCTAAGTTGCAGGTCATATTTTTAAAAAAATCTTAGACAATTCCTCTGCATCCGGAGTAGAATTAAAATTACAACAGCTTCTCCCTCTGGGCACTCTTCTTAGAAATTAAACTGTGTGAACAAAAGGATTTCATTTTCTCTCTGTATTTGAATTTTACTGGAATTCAATTGTCGCCTCTCTTTTCTTCCTCGTGAACATCTCCAGAGTCTCCAGGAGTCCATTTTTCTTCTCAACTGCATCGATTTGCTCACTTGAGCCATATTTTTCTTTTTAAAATTAATTTCTATCCACTGTAATTATAGATCAATGAGTTCTTTCTTTAGAAGGTGATGATATGGAAGGGTCAGAAATTAACTTTTTATATTATTTTTCACAGGCATTCTTGACTTGATACTGAATTTGCTCTTTAGGATGATCCTTCTGGACTGTGAAATCAGCAATAAGAAGTGTGTGAACATTCAACGTTCTTTAAAGAAAACAGCCTGACTGGGTCTCTGAAACATCACTAGAAAGAAAAGTTATCTTAGAAATCTAGGTGAGGCTGAGTTGCTGATCTGTGATGAGAAGTCATCAATCCTTCTATGTTTCATAAATATTTAATCAATTCATTTGACTTGGGAGGCTGGCAGAAATCTGAGCCTTGAGGAAATTCTGTTGTAACTGAAGCATAAACCCAACACTTTGTCTAGGGAGAAGAACCTGGATTCAGATATTTTTGTGAATTTTTGTGTGTGTTGTGTGTATGTGTGGGGTGTGTGTGTGTTGTATGTATGTGGGTGGTGTGTGTGCGTGTGTGTGTTGTGTGTATGAGTGGGGTATTTGTGCATGTGTTATGTGTGTGTGTTGTGTGTATGTGTGGGGTGTGTGTGTTATATGTATGTGCGGTGTGTATGTATGTTATGTGTATGTGTATGTGTGGTGTGTGTTATGTGTATGTGTGGTGTGTGTGTCATGTGTATGTGTGGTGTGTGTTATGTGTATGTGTGATGTGTGTGTGTCATGTGTATGTGTGGTATGTGTGTGTCATGTGTATGTGTGGTGTGTGTGTGTGTGTGTGTGTGTGTGTCTGTGTGTGTTGGGGGAAATGTTTAGAGATCATAAGAGAATTGTGGGTGTTGGTCCTTACCATCCACCTTCTACAAGGGTTGTTCACTACAGAGAGTCCCAGTAGTGGACTGATGGGATTCTAGACTGTGTTACTATATTCTAGCTTCCACAAGGGTTTTAGGGATTCAAACTCCAGCCATTTGTCTTCTGCAGCAAAGACTTAACAAATGAACCATTTCCTTATTCCATGAATTATGTCTTTTGATTGAAGTGTTATAATCATTAGAATTACTCCTTTGAGTGGCTTATATCAAGATATTTTGTCATGGTTCAAAAGATAAAACCTAAGTAGAACAAGTTGATTTCCTATAATAATGTACTTGGATTTTAATTAATTTATTTGTAACTACTGTAGGTTTTTGTTTTATGGTTACTTTGAAGATAAAAAATATAAATATTGCCACAATTGTGTTCAAGTGCTTAAATAACCATGAGGAAAGGACATGACAGGAACAATACATTTTGAAATGAAAATATTAATTTATAAAGCAGTGAGTGATATAGAGACATGTCCAAAACTTAATTCCATTGAGAACATAGATTCAGGAATAAAAGCAGAGGGAAGATAAGCAAATGCTGACTTGAGAGTTTTGTGGTGAGGTCCAGGGTAGTCAGACAGGAACTGATAGTGATATTTAGAGATATGTCATCTATCCTGGACAGTGATACATGTGAAGAATTCACATACACACACATACAAAGAGAGAGAGAGGGAGAGAGGGAGAGAGGGAGAGAGGGAGAGAGGGAGAGATGCAGAGACAGAGAGACAGCGAGACAAAGAGAGAGAAACAGAGAGAGAAAGAAATAAGGATAGAGATGGAGGGACATTGACAGTCAGAATATTGAAAGCCAACATGAGTAAAGTCCATTTCTTCCAAAATCTTGGGTACTTTAAGAAATAAAAAGGAAATTGTAGTATTAGGTTTCTATCCTGGACTTTCCAGCCTAGCCTTGTAGCCTGGACTTCCTGGCCTAGCTTGTGGTGCAGACCTGCAGAACCACAGAACCCACAGTAGACTCGCAAAGACACACAGACACTTACATTAATTTTATGCTGATTGACTTAGGGCCCAGGCATATAACTTGCTAGCTCTTGCTCTCTTAAACTAACCCATGACTCTTATCTTGTTGAGCCATGAGGCTTGGTACCTTTTCTCAGAGCAGCATTTCAATTTCTTTCCTCTGCATCTGTTGGCATCTAACTGTGGTGTCTCTGTAGATTCTCTGTGGCATTTCTGCTCTTTTCTTCCTGTTCCCAGAGTTTTCTTAGTCTGGTAGCTTAACCCACACTTCCTGTCTGCCTTCAGCCAATCAGTGTTTTTATTAAACTAGTAGGTGGGACAATTCTTTACAATGTAACAACACATAATCCCACTACAGGAAATGTTCCATGCATTTAGTGATTTGTTTTTTCAAGTACTAGAGGGACCAATTACAATGTACGAAAGTTTTTGGCAGTAACTGATGGTTACTATTTATGACTTTTACATAATAATTATGATTCATATATGACTTACTAGAAATTTATCATTTCTCCATGCCTGGAAAAAACATAAAATAAGAGATAATATTAGAGGCCTGTGACTATGCAAAGATGTGATCATTAGCTCAGGTGAATACACACATGAACAAGACAGAAGATAGGCAAACAATGTAGCAAGACAATAAAGAACACTCCTTTATGGGCTCTGTGTGAGTTCCTGCCTCCAGTCTCCTGCCCTGATTTCCTGAGATGATGGACTGAAAATTGAAAACTGAAATAAACCCTTTACTCTCCAAGTTGATTTATCACAAAAGAAACTTTAAATAAGACCAAAACTGATGCCAGGTTGTAGAGTATTGTTGTGATAGACTTGGCCATGTGTTTGAGGGCAGGATTGTCAAATGACTTGGAACTTGAACTACAAATGCCATTGAGTTCTCAGAGTTCAGTGAGCTTTTCTGTAGGAGCTTAGAACATAAGAATGTTGGGAGTGGTGAAGACGATGGAACTTGAACTACAAATGCCATTGAGTTTTCAGAGTTCAGTGAGCTTTTCTGTAGGAGCTTAGAACATAAGAATGTTGGGAGTGGTGAAGATGATGGAGACATAGCTCATGAAGTTTCATAGGAAAGCAACGACTTTATTGTGGCCAAACTAAGAATCACTACTAAGTGAAACCTTTGCTTTTCTGGGACAATCAATACTTGATAGAGCTGAAGAATCATCTATGATTAAAAAGATACCAGCATCACCAAAGCCAAGTTTCCTGGAAAGTGTTTCCTCGGGGTAATCATACAGAAGCTATGGTCCAGGGGAGAAAATGTTTTACTTTGTGCTAGCAACCAAACTTGGAAATGTAAAGGAGTGTCCTAGGACTGTAATGGTTATGAAGGTATGACACCATCATGGAGAATAGCCGAGGCTTGGCACCAGAAGGCAGTCCCCAAGAGAGCCTATGAGAGGCTATAGGTGAAAGCTCAGGCAAGTGCAGAAGGGCAGGAGAACCCATCATTTTAGAGTTGTCAGTGGTAAGGAGTGACTGCCAAGGACATCAGAAGCAGTGTGGTCAGCCTTGAGCCTATGTAATACACTCGGTGTGCTGTGGTGAGCCTTTTTAAGCTCAGAAGACCCTCCAGCTTAATTCTGAGACCAATCACCACCAAATATCTGGGATGATTCTTTATTTCCTATCTGTAGTTTCCTGACCATAGTTCCTTCTCTCAAGACCCCCCCCCCACACACACACACACCTCTTCTATGCAGGTGTTGGGGGGTGTTGATTGCAGCAGAGTCCAGAGGTCAGCATCAGATACCTTCCTTCCTCTTTCCTTATTTTATTTTTTACTTTTGGAGACCAAGTTCTACATTCAACTTGGAGCATGCTGATTCAGATAGACTAACAAGGAGCCCCAAGAGCCTTCCTATCTCTGTCTCTCTAATGATGAGATTACAAACACAACACACCTGGCTGATTCACACAGGTTCTAGGGATCTAACTCAGGTGCTTATGCTTACCAGACAAACTATTTTTCTAAGTCATTTCCCTGGTGCATACCCACCTCTCACTTTAGTATTTCTGGGCCCTGTCTCTCTGACCTGGTGTGAAGGAACATTCACATTTCCTTTGACTCTCAATGTCACAAGATTGAAGAATGTCTAAAATAGCCAATAAAGCAAACATCAGTGGTCTAAAAAAGATGTTCTCACAGGAAGTTGGCATTCAGAACTGACTGGGTTAGGAAGACTTTGCTTGAATGTGGACGGGACCTTCTTAAATGATGTACCTCTGGGTAGCATCAAAACCAAGAAGAAGAGAGAAGTTCGTGCACATACACACTTGACCCTTCATGAGCAGACATGCTTCAGGACTGAAAGATGCTCACTGCCAGGAATGCGGAAATACATCCATGACTCCTTAGAGAGCCCTCCAGGCTTTGGCTTTACCCCAGAGCTGCATCATTGGCCTCTTTTTCTGTTTTAAGTCTTTTAGCTTTTTATATTGAGCAGCTGCTGGGTTTCCTGGCTCACCAGCCTGCAAATGGTCATTGTGGGACTATATAGTCTCTGATCATGTATGCCAACTTAATAAATCCCTTCATAATTATATATGTATATCCAATTTGTTGTGTTCTCTGGAGAACACCAATTAGCATAGCTCTGATTAATATTCCTCCTGTGGAAAATCTTCCATAAAGATCACTACCCAAACTCAGCCTGTTACCCTGTTATTCCAAAATAACTTGTCTTTGTGCATGTGTACATGTTTCTATGTGTGCAGTTACACTTACGTGTGCATATGTGCTTGCATACATGTGGTATCCAGGGATTAATTTTGGGTCCCTTTCTCTAGGAGTTGTCTCCTTGTTTTTTAGATATAGGGATGCATGATTCTCACTGGCCTGGGAGTCCTTGGCTGGACTGGCTGGTCAATGAACCCTAGGGTTCTCCTCTTTCTTCATCCCTAGACTAGGATTACAAGCATATAACATGCTCAACTTTTTACATGGGTTCTGGAGATTTAATCACTATCCATATGCTTTCCTGGCAAGCATTTTTCTGAATCAGCCAATTCCCCAGCCCTTGCATACCTATCTGCTTGCTAGGTCTTTGTGTCCCTTCTGCCTAGCCAATTATATAGCTATTATAGAGCCCTGAAAGAAAATTAAACTATAGTAGTCTGAAGTTTCTGACCTGTCCATTCCCACACACCCACATTCCCACAGAAATACACAGAAGTTTATATTAATTACAAACTGTTTGGCCTATGGCGCAGTCTTATTGCTAGTTAGCTGTTGTATCTTAACTCAACCTATTAATCTGCCTTGCCACATGATTCATGCCTTTCCTGTACTCAATTATATTTACTTCTTGGGCAGCTGAATCTCATCTCTCTTGACTCCACCCAAATCCCCCTGTGCTTGGATTTCCCACCTGCTTCTAAACTGCTCTGCCATAGGCCAAAACAATTTCTTTATTCCAATGGTATTTATAACATACACAGATACCCCACATTACTTCCTCTCTTCTTTTAAACAAAAAAGGAAGGTTTCAATTTTAGCATAGCAAAATTAGATATAACAAAATAGCTATCAAGCAAGAATTACAGTTACAATTTCTAGTCTATTTGTATTTAGCTTATTAAATATTCTGTCATCTACCCTATCCTTACAAGTCTAAAGTTTCACATCTAATTTACTTTTTTATAACTAAAGAAAACTGTAATTGTAACTACCTAATTTTCAACTACATCAAAGGTCACAGAAGGATATAGCATTACCCAAGCAAGCCAGACATGCAAGCAACTTTCAAAATCTAGAAATGACAGAGATGATACCTGGCTGTCCTTGGCAGACAATGGCCTGTTGGACAATGAACTGCCTTTGCCTCGACTGCTGTCAATAGACACTCTGTCCAATCTGGATGAGCACAATGAAGGATAGAGACTGTCAAAACCTGCCAAGACAGGATAAGGTGGTTTCTCCAAAAATGCCCTGCTTCTGAAGAGATCTGTCAGGTATGTTAGGACTGTAACAAAAAAACGTGGATGCTCCAACATTGCAGAAAAGCTGTGGGTGACTGTCCAGGCAGCTTACTATTGCTCTCCTCTCCTACATCTTGGAAGCAACTCTCTGGTGCTTCCAGCTTATACAGGTAATATATATTCCTTTTCAGGTCTTTGATGTGGTTGAAGACTAGATAGTTAAGATTACTACTATCTCATACCTTAACTAAGAGCATTCAGGTAGTGGATTCATATTATTCAAGATAAACAGTTTTGAAATAATCTCTGTACATTGCCACTCACCAATATTCTGGACATTAAGATATACCTTAGGTTTGCTGTTTGGTAGTTGTAGTTTGACCTTGTTTATGTTATTGCCTTTCCCTTCCCCAGACATTACCTTATAATCTTTCCTACTGTATATAGTCTTATACTTAGTTTAGAACTTTCTTAGTTAGACACAGAGGGGAGATGTAGTAGGATTCAGGTGTTAGTTGAGGAAGCTTACAGGCATATCTCTGGGGTACCGGGATCCAGAATGGTGCATGGCCAGACCCCAGTGAGACCTGGGGCACACTGACCTCCCTTCCTATTTTGTTCCTGCATTCTTGAGGAACAGACTAGCGATCTGGTGTGGGACAGTTCCACTCCCAAAAATTGTCTTAAGGTAAGTGTTTGTATCCCCCTCAATATATATATATATATATATATATATATATATATATATATATATAAATCCTTTAATGATATATTGCAAGTGAATGTTTCCGCAATAGACTCCAAGATTATTTATATTTTAACTACCACATATTCTACCTTGCCTTCATTCCAGAAATTTTCTTTTTTATATAGTAACTTTGTTATTTTTTATTTATTTTAATGATCAATGATATTTCCAATATTATATACTAAAAATTCAAATGATGGCCCTGGGTCTTGACCTTGACAAATTTCTTAGGTACTGTTCTATTGCTGAGATAAACCACTAAAACCAAAGCAATTTGTTGGAGAAAGTGTTTAATTGGGCTTATGGTTTCAGAGGGTTAGAGTCCATACTGGGAAAGCAAAGGCATGGTGGCAGGAACAGGGAGATACACCAGAAATAGCAAGAGTCTTTTAAAATTTCAAAGTCTATCCTCAGCAAAACATCCATTCAAACAAGACCATTTAAATATTCCCAAATAACCCCATAATTAGGAGACTAAATATTCAAAGATATGATCCTGTGGGGAACATTCTTATTTAAATCACAGCAATGCAATACAGAAACAGTTTTTAATAACCAGTTGATTCTAAATGAACTTATGTTGGTTGCTTAAAATTAACACAAAATAAGGAAAGTCATGGAAGGATCATTCTTTTTTTCTAAAGTAGATTTAATTACTTAGGTACTTGAGTGATAAAGAGCTCACATAATCGTGTATAACAAATATCTTGGTGTAGCTTCAAATAGACATTGACTTCTGTTGAGAAATACATGTGGGTATCAACCCATTGGTTGACATTTCTTTCTTGGCTATTTTGTGGTGTCTTGTACAAATTCTTGATAATATACACTCACTTGCAGATTATAGGTTGAATAAGAAATACTGGGAATCAAATTTTAACTGTGATGAATGTTTGACTAATTCTTTAATTTTTAAAATTGCTTGACAGTTGCATTTACTTATATAATAAATTTTAATCATTTTCACTTTACTCCACACACTCATGACTGTTTTTCTCTAATTAGAATCTTTGTTGATAGCAAGCATGTTGGGAGAATCTTTAGTGGAGAAAGGAAACTTATCTGTGTCTATACCACTAATGAAAATGACATAGCCCTCTGAACAACCAGTATTTGCCAGCAGTCTTGGAAGGGTCCAGGAGAGGAACTCATTCCTTGTTCTATAAACCTACGTAAGAGGTAGTGGATGATTTATTGCTATTGTTTTGATGGTCATGTTGTCAGAAAATATTCTGAATACTCACATTTGTTGGGGTTTTTTCAAACATATTTTTATTGATTCTTTGGGAATTTGACATTATGCACCGCACTTGTGCTCATTTCCCAGTCCCTTTGTATCTGTCCTTCACCCTTTGACCCACCTCCAAAGGAAAACTAAAAAAGAAATTAAAAAAAAATTAGAAAGATAAAAATGTAAATAAGTATTAATTAAAACAAAAAAAAATGAAACACAAAGCAAACAAAATGCACTTCACTCTTCCATCTTTCCTGCCTGTCTATCACCTCTTCAGGCTTCTTCTGAATATTCATGTTAATACCAATAAGTGAATTCTGAGTGAGGTCTTCAGAGGCAACAAGCAGATTTTGCAGAAGTCTGTAGCTAGCTAAAGTGTTAAGAATAATGATGTCGGTGCTAGCCCCCACTGGGACTGCTATATCACTTCATTAAGGCTCAGTGAACAACACAAGGAAGGGTGTAAAGGATGTAAATCCAGAGGATGAGGATGTGTGCAGCCAAATGGCATCATCTGGACATGGTATCAGTGCCATGACTACAATCATGGGTCACCGAAGCTGTGGTCATCTACACAAGACCTATCCAAATTTGAGACTATCAGTGCTTCCTCATTCTTAGATAATTCTTTTACACTTTCATAGGAGTTTTCCTTATGAATATATTGCCTGATGATATGTGGTGGGCTGGCATGGTGATACTTTGATGCTTCAGCTTGAAAGCAGAGATAGAACTTGATTGTCCTCTGCCTCAATTTCATTATTTGTACAATAAGGATAATTAAATATTCTTGTTCTAGTTTTATTTCTGTTGCTGTGATACAATATCCTGACATAAAGTGATTGAGAAGATGAAGGGTTTATCTGTTGTACAATTAAAAGTTAGGGTCCATTATTTCAGGGAAATTAAGGCAGGAACTCAAACAACTAGTTAAACTCTATTTTCAGTCAAGAGCAGAGAGAAATGACCAAAACTAAGCTTTTCCCCACTGAATTTTATATATTTGTTTTTAAGTAAGTGGGGTGTGAGTGTGTGTGTGTGTGTGTGTGTGCGTGTGCGTGTGCGTGTGCGTGTGTGTGTGTGTGTGTGTGTGTGTGTAGGAATGTGCACATAAGTGCTAGTGCCCTCTGAAAACAAAAAGAGGTATTGGATTCTCTGTAGCTAGAGTTGCTTACTGTGAATGCTGGGAACCCAATTCTCATTCTCTGCAAGAAAAGTAAGTGCTCTACTAGGATATCTTTCTACCCCTTCCCACTAAATTTAAATCCTTTGATTTTAACTGTGTTTTTATAGAGGTATACTACATGTCCTTATCATAGTTATTTTCAATAATTGTGCATCAGTAATTGATTATCTATTAAACATCATCTTTTCCTCAAATATTTCTTCATATTTATATCTACCATAAGGACCACTTATAGAAAACCATCTATTGTTTTTAACCAACCAAATAACATGATCACTAACCCATACTTTCTTCAGTGTGCTTTTTAGTATATTACTATATAATATATTTAAGATGACATTATTTCATCCTTTTGAAAGTTATTTTTGATAATTTATTGTTCAGAGACATTCATGCTCATTGCATAATATGGTATTTTCTACTAGGATCTATCAAAAGCATAAGTTTGTCTTGATGATACAACAAATATGATTCAATATTATGTGCTTGGGGAAAATGTTGCATAAACCTTTTGAGGAATATATCACAAGGTTGATTAATTCAGGGAAAGTATTTGTAATCTTAAATAAGCAATATTTTTTCAAAATGTTAGCAAATTATCCACCATGCACATATGAATGTCAACATAGCAAAATTCATATGAAATTTTATAAATAAGACATAAATTCAGACTCATGTGTATATGTGTGTATGAAGTGTACCTTTATATTGTTGAAAGTTTAATGATGTTTGTTTTAAAATATAAAAATAAAATTCTCTTTTTCTTTCATTCTCTCGCTTGTGTATGGAGGTGTGTTATAGAGACTGATATGTATCCCCAGGTAGCTTCAAACTTCCTGTGTATCCTAGACTTATCTTGAACTACCACTTTTTATTCCTTGGCCTTCCAAGTGCTGAAACAAAATTTTCATATTTGTTATTACTATGACAAAACATCAGACATAAAATATTTTTTAAAACAAGAATTTATTCTGGATTACAATCTCAGATACTCCAGCCCAGAGTCTCTGTCTCCACTGACTCTAGTTCTGTGATGAGGCAGAATATTATGGTGACAAGAGTGTTAGATGATGAGGCTGTTTACCTCATGATACACAAGAAGCTAAAGGTGAGGAAAAAATCCCAGGACAAGTGAAACCTCCAGAAATGCCTCCACCTGGTGGCCTAGTCTCTTGAAGTCCATAGAACTTCCCTAAAATGTACAGCCAACAATGGGAACAAGTTTTCCAGATGGGAGTCTGTGAGAGCCATGTCACATCAATCTCCTAACACATGGCCTTAGCACTTCTTTATCAGAGTTGTGTGTTAATCTTAGAAGGCAAGGGGAGACACGTGAGAGTTTTGATGAGCCTCCAACTGTTCAGGGGTGAAAGGCAAGAATACTGTGGTGAAAGTAAAGAAAAAAATATTGTTTACTCTGGACAAGTGCAGCTTGTGAGGAGACTACAAAGCTAGTGCTCAAGGCAAGTTTGTTTTATAAAGGAAAAGAACACGGAATTTCTATCTTTGGAACATGAAGGATGAATAAAAGCATGCTGATTATGAACAGAGAACTCCCTGTGACTTCTGTAAATAACTTCATAAGAAAGAGAATCTGAGCAAAGGGGAAGATGAAGTCATCCTCTATGGGGATCTTAAACAAAAGAAAACTAAAACTGTTAAACAAATAATTAACTCCTGCCCTATTAATGCAACTGTGGAAATCATTTCTTTTCCAACTGAAGATTTAAAAAATGCATTGAAGTATTTTAAATCAATGTTTCATATATCTCATGTTATTATGAAACATTTTCAATCATATCAGTATATTTGCTACTGTGTGGGGTGTGTGTGTGTGTGTGTGTGTGTGTGTGTGTGTTGTATGTATTTATGCCCATGTCTTTGTGCTGGTACGCTTGCCTATGCAATGATGCCTATGATGGCCAAAGGATAATGGCAGTATCTTCTTCTTTTGATAACCACTTTATCTAGACTAGCTGGCCATCATACCATCAGCATCCTCTTGTCTCTCAGCTCTATTGAGGTGACAAGCATGCTCTGCATGGCTGGCTCTTATGTGAACAATAGTGTTCCATACTCAGATCCTCGTGCTTATGCATCAAGCATTTAATTTGTGAAGCTATTCTTTCAGCTTGTATGTTTTTATGTGCATGTAACAAAACAACAATTGGTAAAAATTAAAAGATAATTTTCAAAGCAGGAGCAAATATTTCTAAATCACATAGTAAAAATAATTTTATCTAAGTATCTAATAAAACCTAAAAATTCTATCAACAAGGGCTAGAGAGATGGCTCCGTGGTTAAAAATATATGAACTGCTTTTTCAAACCACCTGAGTTCAGTTCCTAGCTCCCATACTGGGTAGCTCACAACTGCCTGTAATTTCAACTACAGGAGATCTGACATCCTCTTCTGACTTCTGTGGGCTCTCATGTACATGTGCATGTACACCCACACATACACCCACACATACATACACAAACACACATATACACAGACGCACATACAAACACACATACACAGACACACAAATAAAAACTATCTTGAAAAATCTTCATTGTAAGGAGGCATCTAAGCATGTAAGTGAATAAAAAATTCAGACCAAGACTTAAAAGAACACATACATAATATCTGGTAATTCTATTTGTGTTAGTTAGAGCAAAATACTTGAGACAATCCATGAGAAGGGAGGTGAGGTTGATTCAGAATCATGAGTTCAGAGGGTCCAGTTCACACTTGATAGGCCACACCCATGTGACCTGGGACTTGGTATTGTGTCACAGAGAAAGAGCCTGGCAGAGGGTGTTCAATTCACCATGTGACTGGGAAGTAAAGGGATTGAGGAGTGTGCAAAGGTCTCAGGACCCCCTAGAAGGCTATACCCCTTCTGAAGGACCTATTATCTTTTGAATTGTCACCAGCTATGATCAAGCCTTTTGGAAATGGGACTTTTAGAACATGGAGCTTAACTGTTATTTCATCGGGACATAATAAAACACATTCATAATGAGAGTTGTGTGTGTGTGTGTGTGTGTGTGTGTGTGTGTATATATATATATATATATACACACACACACACACATGGTCTCAGCATTCAAAAACATAATATTTTAACACAATTAAGTTATCTATCCACTGTTAAGTAAATAAAAGACCAAATAATGAAAACTAACTTGTAATGGTCATAATTAATCTGGACAGGGTTTGTAGGTTGGTGACCTGATTTTGAGCACTAGAACCCAGAAAATGGAAGAAGAGTAGCTAACTCTGTAAGCTGTCATCTGAAATCATACATATGGAGGCATATGCACCTCAGAACTGCAAAGTTTTCTATTAAAAATTTTCATCACTTTATGTTTTAGGTTTCCATGCTATATTTTTAGTGATTATTATTATCATTATATCATGTTTATCAAATGACGTTTTATACAAAACAATGATGTCATGTCTTTATGTTTTTAATATTTATTTATTTATTATGGAGATTGAAACTCACATGTAACTCTTGACTGGGCCTGAACTTGCTATATGGACAAAGTTAATCTCATACTCTCAGACATCCATCCACCTGCTTCCTCCTTCAGAGTGCTAGGATTAAAGGTGTGTATCATGCTAGGCTAATGTTTTCATGTTTTTAAAAGATACTGTCCTTGGTTTATTATGGCCTACCTTGCTGATTTTGGGAGGATATGCTCCCAGTGTCCTGTAGATAATAGTAGATATTACTACTATATTTCACATACAGCAAAGGATAGTTCTAAAGAACAAAACGTGATTCAAAATTTAAAAATAGAATAACTTAAAAACTGTTAGTGAACATCAGTATACCTGCTATGCTGTACATTTTTAGTAAGAATATGAATATAAGACTATGTAACAACTTGAAAAACTTTTAGCTTCATATACTATTAAACATACACTCACTAAATCAACTCCAAAGTCACTCTTTTTTTAAAAAAAAAAACACACATTCATTTTTAGGTAATATATGTGTGTATGTGTGTGTGTATACACACACAAAATGTATATGTATACATTATATACACACATATGTATATTATGTATGTATATATTATATATATATATATATATATGTTTTTTTCTGCATGTATGCCTGCACAGTGGGGTATCAGATCCCATTCTAGATAGTTGTGAGCCACCATGTGATTACTGGGAATTGAATTCAGGTAACTTAACTCAGGACGTCTGGAAGAGCAGAGCAACCAGTGATCTTAATGGAGCTATTTATTTCTTCAGGCCCCTCAACTTTGCCTGCCCCCTCCCAAAAGTTACTCTTAACTATTTGTCTAAGAGATATTAGAACTCTCTATTCACGTTTGGATTAAGGTTATTTGCATTCTTTATGGATTTTTTCCTAGTAACTTAAAAGGGATTCACAATTGCTTTCCATGTACACAGTTTCATATTACATAGCAATATAATTGAATAAAACACCAGTGTTACCAAAATGGGTGAATATTAAAATAATTGTTCTAAGAGCTGCACTAGGGCATGGCGGTGCACACCTGCTCCTGCATGTAAGTGGAGATGAAGAAGGGAGGACAATTCAAGTTCATTTTCAGGTCTATATGGAGTTCCACGTGAGTCCTGGCTATATGAGATCTTGGTTCAAAGGAAAGAGGAAAAGAAAGAAAATAAGTAACTTTCAATTAAAACATAATAAATGGATTAAGTCTAAATGTAAACAAAATGCAGCAGATATTTCACAATTTAAAGAAACATGTAGATAAATTCAAGGGAAAAAAAAAACTTCTTAAAGTCATAATAATCATTGGAAAATAGATTTAAGATGACCAGAACACATTAACGTCCCAGATTAGTTAAATAATATATGCACTGTTTTCATATCTCTCTCTTCTCTCTTTCTCCCCCCCACCTCTCTCTGTCTGTCTGTCTCTCTCCTAAATGGGTAAGAGAGTTTACTGCTCTTGAAGAAGAACTCAGTTCAGTTCTCAGGTGGCTCACAACTACTTGTGGCTTTAGTTCTGGAGACTCTGATGTTGCTTTCTTGCTTTTTCAGGGATCAGTGTATGCATGCACACTCACACAGACATCTAGAGCCTGAACAAACAGACACATTTCTACATTTCTGCCAGATGTATAGATGATCGGCATTTAGGAAACCTTAACTTGTTAAAGGGGAAAGACGCACAATACACATATTCTCTCTCTTTCTCTCACTGTGTGTGTGTTGCTGAGTAAAATAACTCTACTTCTTTTTCAGGAAACATTCACATGAATGTTTGTAGTAAAAAGCAAACACTGACCCTTTAGCACAAAATTCTCCTTTTCATATAAATAGGATGATCAAAAATTTGGAAGATTCAAATGCCAGATATTATAAAACAGAGAAAAAGTTGTAAGTTATCAAGCTATCAGTCCAGATGACAGTATAGATAGATATGGAGGAGGAGATTGGAGGAGATTAGGGGTGTCTGTGTGTGTGCGCGCACACATATATACATATATAAGTCAAAGAACAACTCTGTGCAGTCAATAACTCTCTCTTTCAGTCTTTACAAGAGTCCTGGAATTTAAACCATTAGGCTTGTGTGACAAGTACCTTTACCTGCTGGACCATTCATTTTATTGGCCCCAGCACTAACATTTTACAAACTAAATGATCACACATAAGAATTCATATAGGAAGTTATCGTGCAATAACATAATAACATCTTGAATATGAGAATATGATTGAAGTTAATAATGGAAGAAATGTGAAACTAGGCTTTTTTATTTGTATATTTTACATACCTATGACAGTTTCCTCTCCCTCCCGTCTTCCCACTCCCCCCACTCCAAGCTTCCGCCCCAACATTCACTTCTTTGAGAGAGTAAAGCCTCCCATGGGGAGTCAAAAATGTCTGGAATATCAAGTTGAGGTGGGACCAAGGCCCCCCCCCCCCCATATCAAGGCTGAGTAAGATATCTCTCTATAGGGAATGGGCTCCAAAAAGCCAGCTCATGCAGCAGGGATCAATCCTGGTAGCTCATGCAGCAGGGATCAATCCTGGTCCCATTGCCAGAGGCTCCACAAACTGCCCAATCCACACAACTGTCATACAAATTCAGAGAGCAGTGTTCAGTCCCATGCAGGTTCCCCAGTAGTCAATACAGAGTCAGTGAGCTCCCGGTAGTTTGGATAAGCTGTCTCTATGGTTTTTCCCATCATGATCTCGACCCATTTACTTATATAACCCCTCCTCCCTCTCTTCAACTGACTGGGAGCTCAGCCTAGTACTTAGCTGTAAATCTCTGCATCTGCTTCCATCAGTTGCTAAATGAAGGTTCTACGATGACAAATAGGATGGTCATCAATTTGATTACAGGGGAAGGTATCTCTATACTATTTCTTGGAGTCTTAGCTGGGGCTATCCTGTGGATTCATGGGAATTATCCTAGCACTGGGTTTATCATTAGCCTCAAAATGGCTCCTTTTATCAAGGTATCTATTTCATTGTTTTTCCTTTCTCTCTCCTCGAACTCAGCTATCTTCATCTTGTTCCATCATATTTTCTTCCCACCTCCCCTAAGCTCCTCCCTTCCCCCCTGCACTCCCAATTTACTCAGGAGAACTTATTTCCTCTTCCCAGGGATCCATGGATGCCTTCTCTTAGGGTCCTCCTTGTTACCTAGCTTCTCTGGGGTTGTGGGTATAGCCTCATTACTTTTGCTTTTTATCTAATACCTACTGTCCGTGTTACCTCCCTCATGATTGATTTTTCTAGTTACATCTATTTTCCTGCAAATTTCATGATGTCTTTTTTTTTTTCCTTCTGCTGTGTAGTATTCTAAAGTGTGCATGTACCTTTTTTTCCCCCCCTTCAGTTGAGGGGCATCTAGGTTGTTTCCATCTTCTGGCTATTACAAATAATGCTGTTATAAGCATAGCTGAGCAAATGCTCTTGTGGTATGAATGTGTATCCTTTGCATATGCGCTCAAGAGTATTATTGCTGGATCGTGAAGTAGATTGATACCTGGGTTTCTAAGAAATCAGCATACTAATTTCTGTGTAGCTAATTCTAAATATAAAACACTTACTTAGTGAATCTATATTCTTAAGTCTTTTTTAGAAAAGATATTTTTAAACTTTTATTTATCTGTCTATGTGGATATGTGTACATGTGTGTGGTGTCCTCAGAGGCCAGAAAAGGTCATCTGATCCCCTGGTGCTTTTTTATAGGAAATTTTATGAGCTTCCTAATGTTGCTGCTGGGAACTAAACTCAGCTCCTGAGCAAGAGCACTGAGTGCTCTTAACTCCTGGACTACTTCTAAAGCCCTTGAAATATATTTCCTTGACTTCTGTGCCTAAGTACTTTTAGTTTACAGTTACTAAGACAAATTACACATTTATGGATATATCCTTTTGATATTATATAAAAAGATTGCATAGCATGTTCCAGCACAGAGCTCAGAATTAGAGAGGGTGGAAAGTCCTCAAACTGCCAATTATTCTGCATTACATAAACTTTGCAGTCAGAACACAACAAAAACATAACAGCTGTATTACTTAGTAAAGCATTCACATTCTAAATTCGAACAGGAAAGCTGTAGTTTCCTGATTTAACAAAGTGTAATTATATAGTAGAACAGCCACAGAGTTTATGATGGCACTTTAAAATTTCTTTTGAGGGGATAGTTTAAATATGCTTGGAATTTATCTTCCCCGTTTGTTTTTGCTTTGGCTAATACTTCCTAAGTCTCAGAAACAAGGATTACACAAAAAAGAACTAGGAATTTCCTAACTGATTAGTGGGGAAGCGCTTTTCAAATATTTGTTTTCAATTACCGAGGACAAGACTGTACTCCTTCACATAGTGTGAAATTCAATCAAGATACTGTTTGTGATACTCCACTCACATTGTTCGTTGGTGTCTTTCTTTATTAACTCCTCTGAGAACATGGGTTTTATCATGCTCTGGAGATTGTCGTGAATGATTATAAAATGCAATTCAAATCTGGTTACCCTAGTGGTTTTTTTTTCACTTATATTTTGAGTAGAATTTGTGTTTTAGAATGGACATATATTCAGAGAAAAATTGGGAAATCACAATAATTTTCTATGTATTCCCTCCCTCTGCACAAGCATAGCCTCCCCATCATCAGTATATTCAAATAGAGTGGCCAACAAACCTATACAGATTTCCCCACTATTGACGAAAGACCACTGACAAGGGGGCTTTCTTGCTGATGTATATTCGATGGGCTTGGACTAACTTGTGATGATTTGTATCTAACATTATATCAATGCAAAACTTTGTTTTACTACCCTAAAACTATCCTGTGTTTTATCTGTCCATCTGTCCCCTTTGGATTCTACCACCCATTAGTATTTAAGGATGGGATTCTTCCACTTGGTAGCTTCTGTTAAAGGTTCTTCAATGTCTTCCCTGTCTTTACAGCTCATTTCAGTCCAGAGCTGGATTACATTTTACTGCCTGGATGTACCATCAGAAATTCACCAATTCATCCAACAAGGCTCATCCTGATTGCTTCCACATTCTGACAGCTAAAATTGAGGCTTCCCTGACATCCATTGTGCTGATTAGATTTTATGTCAACCTGCCGCCAACTCGTCATCTGAGAGGAGGGACCCTCAATAGAGAAAATGCTTTCATAGGACCTGGCTGTAGGCAAGCCTGTAGAGCATTTTCTTAATTAGTGATTACTGTGAATGAACCTAGCCAATTGTAGGTGGTGGCATTCCTGGGGTGGTGGTCCTAGGTTCTACAAAAATCAGGCTGAGGAAGCCCAAAGGAATAGTACAGTAAGTTGCAATCCTTCACAGCCTCTGCATCAGTCTCTGCCTCCAGATTACTACCTGGTTTGAGCTTCTGCCCTGATTTTCTTCAATGATGATCAGTAATGTAGAAGTGTAAGCCAAGTCCACCTCTTTCTCCTCAAGTTGATCTTGGTAATGGTGTTTCATCACAGCGCTTGTTACCCAAAATAAGGCATCTATGTATGGAGATTCAGGTGAACCTAAATGGCAATTTTTGGACAATCAGAAGATTGCTACATTTATGGGAATACGTATAATATTATAGACACCAAAATTTCTGAATCATTTTATCTCCCCACTGGCAATGAATACCTGTCTATTCGGTCACAACTTCACACACATTTCATCTTCTAAGGTTCTGAGATTTGGCTACACTCAGATGTACAGTTGTATCTCATCACTGTTTCCATTTGTGTTTTTTGATGACAGATGATAACAGAGAATCTCTTCATGTGCTGCTTGTCATCTGTATGTTTGCTGATGTGTCCATTAAGGTCTTTGGTTAGTTTTTGAATGTAGTTTTTCTTATTTTTGAGTGTAAGCATTGTTTTTATAAAAGTCTGTTCTTGTTTCATTTCTGTTACTATAATAAAATATTTTGACAAAATAGCAACTTGGTAGGAGAATGTGTTTAGTTTAGTTCACAATTCCAGGTTATAGTTCAAAAAGACAGGTAAGTCAAGGCAATCAATTTAGAATAGCTAGTTATATCACACAACACTGAAGAGTAGTATTGCCTTCTTATGCTCTGGTAAACAACATGACCAAAAGCAGCGTAGAGAGGACAGGGTTAATTTAATTTTCAGATTATGATCTATTGCTAGTAGAAGCCAAGGACAGATTTCCCTAGGATCTTGAAGGGAAGGATTAAGCTGAGATCACAGAGGAATGTTGCTTATTGGTTTTATCAGGTGCCTTTCTTTTATAGACCAAGACCATGTGCCCAGGGTTGTCACCGTCCTCAATCGGCTGAGTTCCTCTATGTCCATTAACAACCAATAAAATGCCCTCAGAGATGTTCCCACAGGCCAATATTAGGGAGACAATTTTCATTATGCTGCCTTCTTTTGGAGCATGTCTGGGTTTGTGTTAAGTTGATAAATGAAGCTAATGATAAGTAGAGAGAAATGTGTTCATGCTTGCTACTCAGCTTGCTTTCTCTACTCTTATACATGAAGATTAATGAAACACTAGACTGGATAAAGCAAGATCATAATTGATAGTCAGAAGACGAACAAAGGAATTTCTGGCCTATTTCGCTTAACTGTAATATTCACGAGAGAGACACGAGTGGTTAAGAGCACTTGCTGCTTATACAGAGGACTCAAGTTCAGTTCCCAGCAGCCTTACAAGCATCTCTAACTCCAGCTCCAGGGTATACAGTGTATACAGTGCTGCCTTCTGGCCTCCAAGAACACCTACATACACATGTACACACACATGCACACAAACACACACAGATACACAAAATTACACTTTTACAAATCAGTGAAAGTAAATTACATTGTGTTAATTTAGTTGTAATAGCTCTGCTGAATGTCACATGTGAATTAGTGAGAATATTAGAAAACAGAAATTACTAAACTGTAATTACAGAGAGTCCCCACCTAATAATTTGCTTTAAAGTATTGCAAAGTAATTAATTTTTCTGTTGAGCAATTACCATGCAAAAAAGGTTAACTTGCTGAGTAAATCCAGGATTTTAAGTTACATGCAAAAGAACAATGCATATGCACTTGTAAAAAATATCAAACTGATCAGAAACCATAAAGAATGACTTTTATTTGCTCCAGGCAGGCAAGAAACTATTGCTAAAGGCACATTTTTTATTAGGAATTAGTAGAAACGGTCTTGCATAGAAAGAATGCCTTTCTCACATAATTCTTTTTTTTCATTAAAGGGTTTTGTTTTTAGTTGTATATGTGCACAACATGAGTACAGAAGTCCCTGCAGGCCAAAACAGGTTAGTTTCCCTGAACCTGAGTGGCAGATAGTTGTAAACCTCCCAAATGAACAGGAGAAAACATTTGAGTCCCCTGAAGCACCAAAAGCTTTCTTACCCACTGAGACACTCTCCAGCCCCTGCCACAAAAACCTCCATGAAGAGCAGATTATTTCAGTAATTTTGAGAGTGGAGCACCACTCCTCATCAGAAATTTTTCTAAGGTCAGATGAAAGTTAAAAGTCAATGACCTGTCTTTCAGATAATCAACCCCGCCACCTGCAACTGCCTACTTTTGTTTTGTCATGCTTTTCTTTATGTGTTCCTGATATTAACATGTGTGTGGACAAGAGTAATCTTTGCATCAGTTCGAAGAGAACTTTTGACTGAAAAGATAGCTCTTTGGGTGAAGTATTTGGTGCACAGGCGTAATGAGTTGAGTTTAGATCCTGAGCCAGATGTGCTAGAAAGCATCTGTGACCCTAGCACTATGACAAGTAGGAATCAGAGGCAGAGAAAATACAGGAACCTCAGGGGCCAGCTAGTCTGCTGTGAACTACAGGAGACCATGTATGAAAAAGAAAGACAGACACCTGAGGTTGTAAATCTGAGCAAGCGTCTATAAAAGAACTTTTACAGGCATGAAAACTAAAAAGCCAAAAATTAAATTTTCTTATGATAATTTTGAAATTATTCTAAATAAAATTACTATTTTAGATACTCATAATTTTATGAATAAAGAATAAGTAACAGAATTTTGAGATGATAATTTTAGAAGGGTATATAGATTCTATCAGTATATAACAGTTGTATTTGACTTGACACTTGGCTATTTTTGAAACACGTTTCTGGTTTTATGCATTTAGATTTCTGTAATGCGTATTTCTTTATTTCACCAGCCAGCTCCAAAATAATGACATGGAGACGTCTTATTGACTATCTAAGCTTGGCCTTTAGCTTAGGCTTGTTCCTAACTAGCTCTTATAACTTAAATTAACCTATTTCTATTAACCTATATTTTATCACATGGTGTTACCTCTCTTCCATTTTGTACTTCCTGTCTCCTCTCTGTGTCTCCCGTGTGCCTGGATTTTCCTCCTCATCCTCTTCATTTCTCTCCCTAGAAATCTCACCTATACCCCCTGCCTAGCTATTGGCCATTCAGCTTTTTTATTTTCACACCAAATACATCTTTACATAGTGTACAGATATCTCACAACAGATTTCAGTTCAGTGTCAATAATCTTTGAGAGGTTGAAATAAAGAATCTACATATTTTGAAAAGCTTAAAGATACCAAGTTTTTCTTAACCTACTAAAACTCACATAAACATAATCTGAAAAAAGAGTAAGAACAAAACTAAGCTTTTGTGCATAATCTTGTTTAGTTTTAGTAAATTCAGTTATTTTTCTAGTAATTTCAATGGATATAAATACTTAATATGCTGGATCTGAGGCAGAGATAGTAAAATATACATGTGCATACAGGGAGTTGAGGCCAGTCCTTATTATTTAGTATTCATTTTAGCAGTAACAACTTGAACTACAGCTTTAAAATAATTTTTCAGAAATTGTGTTGTGCTTGTGTGTGTGGATCTGTGTTCATGTGTGCTGGGATGGGTCTGTTCCCATGAGCTTAGTAGGACCTTGAAACAATTAGTTGAAGCCTGAGTAAAACAAAATGAGAATCTGTGAGACTCATGGACCAACAAATCTATCAGTCTCAAAAAATAAGGTGGAGACAGTAGAGGAAGACACCCTAGGTTTCCATATGCATTTCCCTTGCCAGCACCATGTTTACAATACACGTCGGCACATACACATAAGCAAGATTTTACTTTTTCTGTCATATGTGCTTTTATTTCTAAATAGGAGACAGAATTGTCTAGTGTCTCACTGCTGCCACTACTGGATTGATTTCTAATCTCTACCCCTTAGATGTATACCACTCACTATCTTTCCTTATCTTCTAATTCCATAAGCAACTCCTAAATCATGATGTGTAAGAGAATTGTATACTAGAGCTTCCCAGTTTCTTTTCAGCCTGCTATCTATCTCATTGGCATATTTTGAATTAACCTTTCATCTTAACCATGTGGGCTGATCCTGCATGTTTCAATGGATTGTAGCAAACCAGAGATCTTCAACATGAATGCTTGGACTTTAGACTAAAATGAATATTCAGACAAAAGAAAATCATACACTATTGTCCGGATCCTATAACTCAAACTGATGCAATCCAGATCTCTACAGATATGGAAATCAGTAAAGAAAAATCATACTTGAAAAATGACAGCCAGCATTGTCATCTGGCTTCCACATGTACATGTCCAGTCGTGTTTGGTCACCTGTTCATGCACCGAGAACACAATACATATGAACACACAGGAGACAATTCCCACCTAATGTCTCACTGTGGGTGACCCTGAAAACACTGGTGATCAAAACATTCGCACTGAGCACAACTCAGTCAAAATAATGCACAGGGGAAGTAACCTGAGGTAGAAGTATACACACACTACTGAACAGTGGTATGTGACTGATTGGCTATGTTCCTAAACAGATTAATTGTGACTTCATAGGTAAAGATACACACGGAAAATGTGTTTGGATGAAACTATGGGAATATGTAAAAACTTTTAAAAGGTTTGGTCATATTTGTTTATTCTGTGTGTGTGTGTGTGTGTGTGTGTGTGTGTGTGTGTGTGTTTGTCCATGGTACTTGAATGAAAGTCGGAGGTCTGAGAACATCATACAGGAATTGCTTCTCTCCTTCCACGATGTAGGTTTTGGATGTTGAACTGAGTGAATCAGATTTAGCAAAAAGCACCTTTACCAGCTGAGCCATCTACCAGATCGTCATTTTTTTTGCTAATATTTGTCTTTTATGAGTTGCACATTATCCACAGATACAAGAATACATTAAAAGATCAAGAATTCAGGAACAGACAAGCACCTTCTGCATTCCCCAAAAGAATATGACTCCTATTGACATACTTTAGATCCCATTTCTAAAGTCATGCAACTAATAGCTCTTAGAGCCATTGATTGGGACTGGTGGGGGTGGAAGAATTTGGGGTATCAATTTTCAGGCAATGTCTAATTTTTTTTTTTTGTTTGAGTCAGTTTCTCAAAGGCCTGGAAATCTGCATGTAAGCTAGGATAGATTAACAGCAAGGGCCTAGGGATATGTTTGTCTCCACCCCCCCTCCCCCATGCTGGAAGTTCAAGTGTACCCCACCATTCTGAGAAAACTGAAAACCCATACAAGGGGCTCTGGCAGTTGAGCCATCTTTTAGGCCTCTAGAATCATTGCATTTATTAAAGTTCTTCGACCTTTGCAACAGGAGCTTTAGGGACAAAACTTGCCTTTCTTTCTTGAAAGAAAGAATAATGCCTCCACACAAGTGCCTCATGAGCAAATTTATACCCAGCTCAAACGCCTCTTTCTAACCTTGTTCTCTGCTCTTGCCACCTATCTTGCCTTCTCTCTTCAATTTGGTCACATTCTGGGTTCTCAACTTCCTAGTGTTCAGGGATGAACACATTTAGTCATATCTTCAGGGTTACACCTTAGGTAACTATGAAGATCCTAATTTATGTTTGACTGATGCCTCATTGATATTAACTGGAAAATGGTCTTTTCAGACAGTTCAAAGATAAAAGTTTGAGCCAGAGTAACACACACACATATACACACACATACACAAGCATATATACACACACATATATACACATACACACACACACCCATACACATACACATACACAAGCATACACACACACACACACACACACACACACACACACACACACACACACAAGCTCATGCACACATGCACCCATGCTCACATAGTAGCACACATTCTTGGTTAATTGGCATTGGGAAGAAAGTGAAAGAACTGCTAGCAGTATTCACATAAACCCATTCTCCCATCTCATACTCAAGTTGCTCTTCCTCCCCTCTGTTTTTGTGTGCATATATGTGTCCATAACTGTGTGTGTGCACATACCTGTATGAGTGTAGGAATGCATTGGGGACCTGAAGCTGCTTTTGCAAAAGTTTTTTTCTCCATTGACCATGTTCCTGCCTTGTGAGTACTGGGATTGTAAGTGGGATGTTTTGTATAAGCTCTAAGGTCCTTATACTTGTGTTGTAGGTGCTTTCTCTGCTGAGTGATCTCCCAACTCATTAGCTGTTACTGTACAACAGCTGTTTTAATATACAGAAAACCAGTTGTGATTGGTAAACTGGTTTAAATTCCTCTGGAAAGATTTGGACCAAAAGCAAAATCCTCAATGATGGGCAATTTTTAAATGTTCAAAAAACTTTTTAAAGATTTTAATCCTGACCGTCCTCTCCAGCCAGCCAACCAGGTCAGCTAGGACAGCCCCTGGGTCTGGGCATCAGGCATAAACAGTGCCCCTGCAAACCTATCACAGCTCCAGCTGTACATAAGCAAGAAAGACCCGGGAGCCTGACTATCACCACCCTTCTCTGACACTCTAGCCTATAAATCCCACTCCATTCCCCAAACCCTCCAATCCCTCCAACCTCGGCTGCTTCCAGAGACACAGCCTCTGGAGAGCTCTGTCACAAGAGCTCCAGCTGCTGGTCTCAACTGCTCTATGAGATACAGACTCAACAGGATCCAATTTCTCCAAAAGCTCCAATAGCGCTACAAGCACCTACTGGACCAAAAACAACTCCCTGAAACACAGACAATGCTTGAACTGATCAGAGGAAGAGATAGGAAGATGCCAGTTTAAAAATATGTTCAACGACATAAAGAACAAAATGGCACCACTGGAACCTACTGATTCTAGAACAGTAAGACCTGAGCATTCCAATATAGAATAAACAGAGGAAAATAACCTTAAAATATTTTATAAAGATGATAGAAGTCTTTGAAGAGGAACTATAAAAAGAAATATAAAACTCCCTTAAGGAAATAGAGGGAAAGACAAACAAAAACTGGAAGAAATTAATGTATCCCTTAAAGAAAGTGAAGGAAAAGCAACATAACATGAGAAGAAAACAGTTAAAGACTCAAAAACAAAAGCAGAAGCAACAAAGAAGATACAAACTGAGGGAATACTGGAAATGGAAAGCCCGAATAAACAAACAGGAACTCCATATGCAAGCATAAATAACAGTATGCAAGAAACTGAAGAGAGAATCTTCAGCATGAAAAATACAATAGGGAAAATAAATTCATCAGTCAAAGGAAACACTACAGTCAATAAAATCATAACACAAAATATCCAGGAAATCTGGGGCACCATGAAAAGACCAAACCTAAGTATAATAGGAATGGGAGGAGAAGAACACCAGCTCAAAGGCACAGAAATCATAGAAGAAAACTTTCCTAACCTAAAAAAGGAGATGCCTATGAAGATACAATAATCTTACAGAACACCAAATAGACTAGACGCCTCCCCAAAGCCTGCTTTTCACATAATAATCAAAATACTAAACATACAGAATAAAGAAAGAATATTAAAAGCTGCTTACAAATGAAGATTCATTAGAATAAAACCCGAGTTCTCAATGAAGAGTATGAAAACTAGAAGGTCCTGGAAAGATGTTACAGGGACACCAAGGAACCACAAATGCCATCTCAGATTACTATAGGTAGCAGAATTATTAATCACTATAGACAGAGTAAACAAGATATTTCATGACAAAACCTGATTTAAACAATACATATCGACAAATACAGCCCTACAGAAAACACTAGAAGGAAAACTCTAATCTAAGGAAGCTAGATACATCCACAAAGCCAAATGCAAGAAGTAATCCCACAGAAGGAAGCCCCTGGAGAGGGGGAAACACACACACACACACACACACACACACACACACACACACACACACACAAACTATCACAAAAAGATAACAAGTATTAAGAACCTCTGGTAATTAATATCCCTTAATATCAATGGACTGAATTCACCTGTAAAATGACACAGGATAACATCATGGGTATGAAAACAGAATCCGTTCTTCTGCTGCATATAAGAAACACACCTCAATTCCAAAGAAAGACACTTCCTCAGAATAAAAAGTTGGGAAAAGACTTTCCAATCAAATGGACTTAAGGAATAAGCTGGTGTAGCTATCCTAATTTCTAGAATTAGACTTCAAAAGAAAAGCAATTAAAAGAGATCAGGAAGGGCTTTACTCATCTCAGGAAAAATCCACCAAGATGAAATTTCCAATTCTGAACATTTATGCCCCCCCACACACACACAAGGGCACCCACATATGTAAAAGAAACATTATCAAAGTTTAAACCTCACACCAAACCCCACACATGAATAATGGGAGACTTCCATAAACCACTGTCACTAATGAATAGGTATACCAGACAGAAACTTAGCAGAGAAATAAGGGAGCTAACTGATATTATGACTCAAAAGGATTTAACAGATATGTGCAGAATATTCCACCCAAACACCAAAAAATATACTTCCTTTTCAGCAGCTCCTGAAGCTTTCTCTAAAATTGACCACATACTCAAACATAAAACAAATATAAATAGTTCCAAATAAAATAGGAGTAATCTTTTGTATCCTATCAGACCATCATGGTCCAGAGTTAGAGTTCAACAATAACACAAACCACAGAAAACCTACAAAGTCATGGAAACTAAACTGCTGTCAATTGAATCACCTCTGGGTCAAGAAAGAATAAAAAAAAGAAATGGAAGACTTCCTAGGATTCAATGAAAATGAACCCACAACATACCCAAACTTATGGGACAAATCAAAAAGCTGTGCTAAGAGGAAAGTTTACAGCACAAGGTGCCTCCATAAAAACTTTGGAGAAATCGCACAGCTTCAAGCTCTAGAACAATTAGAAGCAAATTCACCTAGAAGGAGTAGATGCCAACAGGAAATAAACTCAGAGCTAAAAGCAATAAAATTTAAACAAAGAGAGCAATACATATAATTAATGAAACAAAGAGTGGGTTCTTTGAGAAAGTCAACAATATAGAAAAACCATTGTCCAAACTAACCAACAGGAAGAGGGAGAATATCCAAATTAACAAAATTAGAAACGAAAAGGGGGCACAATAACATATGCTGAAGAAATCCAGAGAATCATTAGGTCACATTTCAAAACCTATGGTCTACAAATTGGAAAACTTAAAAGAAATGGTCAGCTTTCTAGACAGGTACTACTTACCAAAACTAAATCAAGGCCAGATAAATGACTTATAACCCCAAGTAAATAGAAGCAGTTATTAAAAGTCTCTCAAGCAAAAATAGCCCAGTGCCAGGTAATTTCAATGAAGAGTTCTACCAGATTTTCAATATGTCCCAAACTGCTCCACACAATAAAAATAGAAGAAATATTGCCAAAATCATTTTATGGGGCTACAGTCACCCTATACCTATTCCATAAAAAGATGGGACAAAGAAAGAATATTACAAACAAATCTTCTTCATAAATATTGTTGCAAAAATACTTAATAAAATACCACCAAACCAAATTCAAAAACATATCGAAAAAATAAAAATCCACCACAATCAAATAGGCTTCATCCCAGAGATGCAGGGATATTCAACATAGGAAAAACTGTCAATGTCATCCATCATACAAAGAAAAAAAAAAAAACACATGATCATCTCATTAGATAGTGAAAATCTTTGCTAAATATCCAATAATCATTCATGATAAAGGTCTTGGAGAGATTAGGCTTATAGACAAAGCATCTAAACATAATAATGGTAATATAGAGTAAACCTACAGCTAACATCAAACTAAATAAAGAGAAACTCAAAGCAATTTTACTAAAATTAGGAACAAGACAAGGCTGTCTGCTCTCCCCGTATCCATTTAATTTAATTCTTGAGATCTTAGCTAGAGCAGGAACACAACAAAAGGAGATCAGGAAATACCAACTGGAAAAGGAAAAGTCAGACTATCACTACTTGCAGATATGACCATATAATATACATAAGTGACCCCCAAAATTCTACCAGGGAACTCCTACAGCTGATAAACACCTTCTTCAATGTAGCAGGGTACAAGATTAACTCAAAAATATCAAAAGCCCTCCTAAATGCTAAGGATAAAAGAGCTGAAAAAAATCAGGGAAACACTATCTTTTAGAATAGCTGCAAATAACATCAAATATCTTGTGGTAACTAACCAAAAAAGTGCAAGACCAGTATGACAAGAACTTTACGTCATTGAAGGAAGAAATAGAAGAAGATACGAGAAAATGAAACATCTCCCAATCTCTTGGACAGGTAGTATCAACATAGTAAAAATGGCAATCTTACAAAAAACAATCTACAGATTCAACATAAACTCCATCAAAATGCCAACAAAATTCTTCACAGACCTCAAAAGAACAATACTCAGCTTCATATGGAAAACAAAAACCCAGGATTGCCAAAAATTCCTGTTTAATAACAGTACATCACCACCCCTGACTTTAAGTTATACTATAGAGCTACAGTAACAAAAAACAGCTTGGTACTGGCATAAATACAGACTTGTGGATCAATGGAATGAAATTGAAGACCCTAACATTAATCCAGACACCAATGAACACCTGAGTTTTGACAGAGGTCAAAAATATACAATGGAAAAAAATAGCATCTTCAAAAAAATGGTGCTGGCGGAACTGGATGGCAGTGTGTAGAAGAATGCAAGTAGATACATATCTATCACCCTGCACAAGACTCAAGTCAAAGTGGATCAAACCCCTAGACACTAACCCAATTATACTGAACCTGATAGAAAAAAAGTGGGAAATACCCATGAATGCACTGGCACAGGAGACCACGTTATAAATATAACCCTTGTAGTACAGACAATGAGAACAATTAAAATTTACAAATGAGACCTCCTTGAAGTGGAGAAGCTCCTCTAAGGCAAAGGACATGATCAATAAGACAAAATGGCTACTTTGTAGCTAAGGATGATTATGGATTTCTGATCCTGTGCCTCCACCTCTCTATGAAGCAGTATATCAAATTCAAAGCATCACACATGCCAAGCAATATCAGGCCCCAGTTTTATAATATTAAATGGTTTTAGTTTATTTAATATAAAAGACTTCAATCACCTACATTACTTAGGTCTGGCTCACTTTCAGCTTGTATAGGGACCAGACTGGCCTTTACCTCACCTGTCGTCCCCTGTCTAATGCTGGGATTAAAGGCTTACAGAACTATACCAAGACACAAACTTTTAATTATTTTGGTTGGATAACATCAATACACATGAAACATTGAACCATTTACAGAGTAAGTAAAACTTCAATAATGATAAATTGGAAAACGTCAGAGATTATGTAGCACTTTAGTGAGAGAAACACAGACATCAAAACATAACTATCACCTTTCCCATGGTTTATGACAGAAAATGTAGGGATTACTTCTCATCAGTAAAACAGTGATAACAGGTTTCACTTTGTAATAATATATTTTTGTTGTAACTCTTTGTCTTTCTGCTCTTTGATTTCAGTCCTTTTTGCTTCCTGAAGTTCACATGACACATTTTGAGAAGCTCCTGAAGAGTATACCCTTTTCCTCCTGGTTTGCTGGGTTTAAAACGGTTCATAAGCTGTGTGTCCATTAGGACAATGGGGCGGGCATCAGATGTATAACTGCAGTGGGAAGGGGGTTCTGCTCCTACTGGATGGATGACTTAGGGGTAGAAACATCACTTCTCTAAGCTTCTGTTACTCAATTTTAATATGGCTAACATAGAATTTATCTTCAAGCATGTTAGGATGGTTTAGAACTCATCCATAAGGGAATCTCAAATCAAGTACCATTCTTTTCCTAACCTGTTTTCTTGAGAGAGATTCTCAGGTATCACAGGCTGTCTTTTAATGCCTTATGTAGCTGAGAATGACCTCAAATTTTAGATTTCCCTAGCTCTGCATCCTAAATACTGGAATTAAGTCATCATGCTGGGTTTGTGCAGTTCTAGGGCTGGAACCAATAGCTCTATGTCTTCTACCAAGTATCCACATCACTAGCCGCTTCTCCCTATTTTTAAGAGCCTCCTGTGTAAGGACATCAAAGCTACTGCACAATACTCTCATCTTTGGTGCAGCAAACTGGGATTATGATCTGGGAGAGCATGGTCTGATTTTTCTTCAACTGATATTTGCTATTGTGAAAAACAAAAGTCATTCCAAATATTAAAGGGCAAGGATTCCTCACTTTAACAAAACACTAAACAATAGAAAATACTCTGACTTTTCTGAGAGAAACAGTGAGTGAAGGGGCCAAGCTGACATTCTGAACAAGAAAGGGAAAGGGCAGACAGGGACAGGTTCAAGAGCAAATTTGAAGCTCAGTTACCTTTTAAGCTCGTGTCACCACATGCCAGACACTGGTCTAAGAACCAGGAAGATAATAATGAGCCAAAGGATTGGCTTGTCAGTTCCACACAGCCTGTATGTTTGGGGAACGATGGGGAGGAATGTGATCAGCAAGTAAACCCCTGTTTCTGTGGCAAGTTAGAGCATCTAGGAGGAAAATACAGTAGGCTAGAAAATACACTAGGCTGGATTCCTGTGTGGTAGGAATTGCAATACATAGATTAGTAACTTTGGGCCAATGTGGGGGTAGAGTTCAGATCTGTTGGCCTCAGACCACTATAAAATATTTACTACTTACTGACTCTCTACTGTAAGCCTAGTCAGAAATGTGGTTAACCAAGTAACTCATACTTTATGTAGAAAGATAACTAATGCTCATGATAATTAAGCAAATAGTGATAAATATATGCAGTATGAAATAAAGTATTCCTGGGATGCTAATACAAGCATTGTGATTTAAGCATAAACAAAGTTGATACCAAGTTTCTTGATGCATGTGCTTTAAGCTCATGTCAGTTTGCTAGAAGTTGGAAGAGCAAGACAAATGAATTTTAGATCTCACGATCAATGGGATTTTCTAAAAGTAATACTGAGGCAGGTAATAACAGGTTATATAAGTCAGGAACCTGAGGCTCCACTTGCTTTGGGCTAAGCTTATGGCCCTCTTCTAATAATGCACTTGGTAGCCTGAGATCGCCCACTTGCATGCACTGTGCACACACACCCTTCATCAAATAGCAAACCTAACAATCTATTGGCAGTCTAGGACCCCCCACCTCCATAAAGCTATCTGTATGTATACATACCTTAAACAACAAAAGTGCATTGCTCTTAGCAGACACACTCTGGAGTTGCTATTGGCACTGGGTTAATTGGCCCTAAACTGTTTTGAGCACATGAGCAATAAATCAGTGTCTTCTGAGCGAACTTTTAGGGAGAATCACCTGTTGATAATATTGTTTCTATGCACATAAAAGAGCATGTATGATTAAAGCCACATGTATCATGGGATGTGACATTTCCAGAAAGCCATGGCTTAAGCAAGCCTATCAATTACAACAGTTCTATGCCCCTTAACAATGATCTTCTCTTCTTGAGCTCACAAAAGGTGACGGCAAGCAATAATCATGGCCCTTGCGTAGTTCCTCAGTTGTTCACTCTTGTCAAAATATTTCTTTCTGATCCATGAAATTGTTTTCCATTGAACAGTTTCTTCACTGATTTGCAATCTCTGTGAGTGCACATATTTGAAATCTTTGAGTAAGACATGAAACACCTGGAAAACATCCACCCCAGATCAACAAAGTTCTGAGATGTAGGCCTCAGTATCTGGTTGGTAAAATCTGCATGGATGTCTTAACTTAATTTTGAACTAAAAAATGGTGACTCATCACAGATTCAGCAGGTAATCCCCATGAAGTCCAGTGAATCTTCTGAGACAAAATTTCCCCAATTCTTGATGGTAGCTCTGGATGTACTTAACCATACAATTAAATTTATACTTGGAAATATGAAGTAGAATCTTGCCAGTGGCTCATATTAAAAACCTAGTCGATAGGGTACCACCTGACAACATGCCTTTCACTTAAAAACTCACATGGAGTTACTCAAAAAGGGGCAAACTTCCTTCCTTTCCTTCCTCTTACTGGGGTACCATACTGTAGCTAATTTACTGAACAGTAGTAAAAGGAAACAAAGTAGAAGGACTTATATGGGCCAATAAACTGTATTTCCCACAACCTAAGGAGGCTTTAGAGAAAGCATATAGTCCCAGGAAGGAGGGTCTGTATCTGTATACAGACATTTATCTATGTCTGACATCCATCTCTGTCATATGGATGTATGTATCAATTTATTATCTATGAAATTCTCTCTCACTTTCTATCATCTGTCTATCTAAACATCTATCATTTACCTACCTATAGCTCACTTTCTCTTTTACTCACTTTCACTGAAGCAGTTAAAATATGGATATAATAGAAGTGAATGCTATCTGTTGTTGCAATCATCTTCATGGACCACCACATCAGGTATTTATTAATTATTCCCTCCTGTATGAGCATTTGCTAAAGAATTTCTACCTTGGTATTGGGCATAGTGGGCTGGCCCTACTATGCCAAGCAAGTTTGTGTAAATGAGTCTGTCTTGATAATCACAGAAAGGCGATGTAGGATGTGGTAACCATGGAGAAACGGAGCTATTTGTGGAGGGGGATTTTAAACATGAATGTGAAGAATGTTACATTAGAATTAATCCTACTTAAATGTGTAACAGATAGGTGCCCCTAACTTTAGCACCCCTAGACACCCCAAGACCACGGCTAATGACCATGGTCATTAATTTTAAAGAAAAAGAGAGTTTAGTGAATATGAATGATATACCGGTATACACATATGTGCAGACTCAAGGCACTGTAGAAGCCAAGAGCCCCAAATGCTTTCAGAGTAGAATTCTTATACCGCACTCTGGGTAGGGAAGGGGATATGTCTGGGCTCACTCTGAGTTGGGAAGGGGATAGTTACAGCAGGGCAGGGCCAAAGGTCAGCTTAGCATGGAGTTTAGGAATGCAGGCAGGCAGGCAGGTGTATTTCCTGTGAAACAATAGTCAGTCTTGGGCAAGCTGGGAACCACCTGAAGATATTCATTTCCTGGAGCAATGGGCACATTGTGCAAGCTTCAGAAAGTTCCTGCTTCAGTTAACAGTTCTCATGGTAGGGCTTTCTTGGGTGGTCTCACCCAGGTTGCTACATCAGGAATGTGGTCTCACCCAGGTTGCTAATGCAGTCCCACTCAGGTTGCTATATCAGGAATGCAGTCCCAGCCAAGCAATGGAGGAAGCACATCCTGTGTTGCTCAGGAGGGGGTTAGTGGACAAGTATCTTCTTAGCAAACAGAAAGTTAGCATGACAGCACAAGAGGTCAAATCTTAGGTTAGGCAAGGAAAATTTCACCTTTACAAATGGTGTGTGTGTGTGTGTGTATGTGTGTGTGTGCATTAATGAACATATGTACATTTGTGTATGAGGCCTTAATTCTGTCAGATGTCATCTTCAGTCACTTTCTACCTTAATTTTTTAAAGACATGTTCTCTCATTGGAGTTCACTGACCTTACTAAAGCACTTAATCAGTGAGTCCCAGAAGTCCCCCTCTGTCTTTATCGCCTCAGCATCAAAATTGCAAGTATCTGCCATTCTGACCTTTTTATACCTTTCAATTGTGAAAATAGAAAAATCCTGTAACTCTCTCCCCCTCACCCTTTCCTGAGGTCCCTGAAACTAGCCAAGGTTGAGATGGCTGTTTCTCAGAAAAGCTTTGTTCCCCCATTGCCTGGCTGGGACTGCATTCCTAGCAACCTGGTGAGACCACATTCCTCATTCCTGATCTAGCAACCTGGGTGGGCCACCCAGGAAAGCCCTACCTATGAGAACTGTTAACTGTTTGCCAACGCAGGAACTTTCTGAAGCTTGCACAATGTGTCCTGCTCCAGGAAATGAATGTCTTCAGGTGGTTTCACAGGAAATAGCTTGCCTGCCTGCATTCCTAAACTCTGTCCTAAGCTGACCGTTGGCCCTGCCCTGTTAGGGCGCCTAGTCCGCCCATTCCCCCTCCCCTACTCAGAGTAGGGTATAAGAATTCTACCCCGAAAATATTCGGGGCTCCAGGCTTTTCTGCAGTGCCTGTGCCTGGGGCCCACACACGTGTGTACCGGTATTCATATTCATATTCATTAAACTCTCTTTTTCTTTAATGTTAACAGTGGTCATTAGCCGTGGTCTTGGAGTGTCTTGGGGTATCTTGGGGTGCCCTAGGGGCGCCCGCCTATTACACAATGTGAGTTCTGGGGAGACTGAACTTAGGTCCTCATTCTTTCATTGCACAAACTTTACCAACTATGTTCTATCCTAGCAACACATCTCTTAATCAGGATTGTCTCTTGGACTTTCTGAGGTGTGTGTGGGGTATCTTTTGTCAAGTGAACCCTTAACGCAAGGTTTCAACAGTAATGTAATAGAGCCTTTGCTTCCTAATAGATCACTGTACCCTGAAGAGAAGTAGTAGTGATTTTGTACTTCTGTACTTTCAGATAGTTCCAAATGCCCACAAAATGGGAAATGATCATAAGCTACTCCACATTGCTGTGTCTTTTCCTCTGCATCCTCACTGATGGAAGCAGAAGCATCCCTAGAGGACTTGACTCATCCTCTGTAACCTTTACAATGATATCACCAGCCTGGGAGTTATGCTAATATTAGTTCCACCCTCTTTTCCTTGAGCAATAGCTCTACCAATGAAAGGGATCTATTTCTCCAGGCCAAAGACTCAAATCCCTAGACATATGTGCTTGGAGACCTGCTTATGAGCTAGCGAATTCCTTCTACACTTCTTGGATCCTCAGAATTAGCCTATTATGTTCGTTTTACAGAGAAGTGAAATAAAGCTCATGGATATTAAGTAGAAACTCATTAAATCAAGAAATAAGTGGTACAACTGGGACACAAATGGTGGTTTTGTCACTAAAGCCAGAGCCCATTCCATTACAACAAATTGCCTCTTTAATTGGAAACTCAATTGCCAAGTTAGAGACTACTGCTACATTGCCATTGTTCAGTTCCTGAGCCTGCCAGAAACTTCAGCTTCTGCAAATTAAACTGTTAACAAGGTGGAGGCTGGAGCTCTTGCCTCTCCTCCGATTTCATCTACAGCTTAATGTAATCACCCTACCAGGAACTAAGATATTCTAAATAGATACTCCTCCCTTTATTTACTGGATAATTGAAACAATAGACTCAATGGGAATTGGAATATCCCTAGGAATCTCTTGCTGAGAAAGGGAAAGGTGGGGCTAAGATGCCTGCCAGCCAAAAAGAGCCTATTTCCTGGAGACAGGTTTCCACTTTGTCAGGCCTACCTTCAGGCAGGACTGTAGCTCTGGTAATGATGGGCAGGCCCACTCCTTCACCAGGATGATTAGCTGTGCTTCCCTCTTGCCCTCTGCTTAAATCAATGCCTCAAGTTAGAGATGACTTCTTCTGCCTGATCTGTCTTTCTATGTCTGCCTTAAGTACTCTCTTCACTCAGTTTAGGCATGGCACCACCACTGCCTGCCTGGGAGCCTGGAACTCCTTCTGTGAACTAAGATGACCTCAAACTCAGATTGGATTAAGGACTAGGTCACTACTCCCGGATATTCCCCTGTGCTGGGATTAAAGGTGTGAGCTACCACTGTCTGATCCTCCTAGACTGACTGTGGGTAGATCCCTCTGATATCTCAGACTGTTTTTTTATTATATTTGAAAATATCCCTACAGAGCAATGAAGACTTCTCTACTTCTTTTAATGTGACCACATTAAATAAAGATACTGAGCACTCCCCACCCCCATTATTAGTTAGTTTAGATAGCCTGAGTATGGCTTGTTAGAAGGCTGTTGTGGCTCATGTGCTGACTCTAATCTGGTAACACTAAGACCTGAGCAGAAGTTAGAAACTAGCTCTCTGGGACTATTTTTATCCCATGGATATGCTAGACTGGCTGTCATAGGACATAATCACAATCTTGTCAAGAAGGAAGAAACATGGACTTCAGAAAGCAACTTCCTTAACCAGAATCTGACACTCCATACTTTGCTCTGTGAGACAGGTTTGTGAAACTTGGTGATCCAATTCACATGTGAGAATGTGGTCCCCTTTCTTAACAGTCTATATTCACCACAAAGTAGAATTTTAAAGAACATTTCATTAAAATTGGGAATAAAAGTCACCTAAACAGGCAAGCGCCTCACTCAACAAAATTCTGCTAGAAACACTGTTTTGAGGACAGCTACCTAGAATGTCTTATGTGAGTCTGGGAAGTCATCATCTCTATTAAGATGCCCAGTGCTACTTGTATAAGTGTTACTAGGAGTCCACAAGAGAAGACCACTCAGATACAGTCTATAGCCCACTGAAAGTCTTGGTTTCAGCTTAAGTGGCTACACTCAAGTATTTGGGGTCAAAGTATAGCTCTGAGCAGAGCTTTTAGAAAAAGAGGCTTTAAGGACATAATCATATTCTGTCTTCTTACCCTGTATCCTGCTCTGGGGGGGGGGGTGCAGGTTGTTACACAAGCAACTAGAAGCCAAGATAAATTAATAGAGACATCTTGACCTGAAGTTCCTGGAGTAGAGCTGGATAATTTTCCACAGGATTCTCAATTTGATCATGGAGGTCAAATTCTAGTCAAAACTAAAATGTCCTCAACAAGAATATGAGATGGAGAAACATCTCCACTATCTTGTAGATCACATGAGCTAATATTTGACAAAGTAGATGGCACTTTTTGCTTTGTCGGGAAGAGCCATGCTTTCTTAGGTCTCATCTCTCTGATTATTTTTCTACTTAGTGGAAATCTCTCCTTTCCCTCCCTACCTTGCCCTCTACTTCCCACTCTCCTCTCCCACCCCCTCCTCAATGCTTCCTTCAACCATCCTAAGTGTCTCTTCTTTGTCTCTTCTCTCTTTTCTTCCCCTCTTCTTTCTTTTTCTTTTTTTAATTCTTTTTCTACAGTATTTTATTGGGGAATTTTTTTTTTTACTAAAATCAAGAAGACCATGTTTTCCCCTCTATGATTCTAAATTATTTGTAAGTTCTTTTTATAAGCAGTGAATGACAATTACAAGAAAACAAATTATAAGCAATATCGGCAAAAATGCAACAAAAAAGGAAATTTCCTCACTGCTGACAAGAAGGTAAGCCACTGGAGTCACTAAGAACGAAACTAATCAGACAAATACAAGCAGAATTAGCATAAGATCCAACCGTACTACCCTTGGGTAATTACACAGAGGAGTCCAAGTCAACAGAGGTAATTTACATCATTATTTTTATTTGTTGCCCTATTTTTAATACAGAAAATGGAACCAACCTGAATGTTCATCTACAGAGGGATTAGTAAGGAAAATCTGGTGCATATGAACAAATAAATTATATGGAGCCACAGAGAAAAATTAAATCATGACATTTGCAAGACAATAGATGAAACTGTAAGGTATTATAAAATACAAAAAGCCAGGCTAGGCAGGAAAAGTGTCCCTGCAGGAACTTTAAATTCCCTCTTGCTGCAGGTGTGTGAGTGTGTATGTATAAACACACACACACACACACACACACACACACACACACACACACACACACACACACACATATGGTTGTGTATATATGTCATGAACCTAGAAGGGATTATGACAGGAAGGGAGAGATCTAAGTAAGGAGAAAAGGTCAGTGGAATACACGTGATAAGAACACAGAAGTCAAGAGCTGAAGAGATGACTCAGAAGTTGAGAATTTGGTGTTCTTACAGAGGACTCAAATTCAGAACCCAGCACCATGTCAGGTAGCTCACAACCTGCTAGAACTGGTGTTCCATGGCACCCAATGCCCTCTTCCTGACTCTGCAGACACTGATTCACATGAATATACACAGAGATACATAAACACATAATAAAATAAATTAATACATAAATAGAAGTCAATAATAATCAATAAACTGTTATTTTTATTTAGAACCATTCATTAACCATATACTACTAGATTATTCTTATCATTCTAGAGGTTTTCTGTCCTCAATTTTAATTACAAATAAATAAATTCACTATGACTCTTTGACACACTTGCCTATTGTTTCTCACCTCTTCCATAGTCCAGAAAATACAGTGAACACATTAATGAGCCAATCTCTCTCTCTCTTTCTCTCTCTCTGTCCTCCTGGCTCATGGCACTGTAATCTTGTTCTTTTTACTTGTCCAGATTTTCCAGAGAAGTAATAGTGCAAACTTCCTGAAAACATGCTATGATATTGAGTAGATCACATGTAATTTCATTGTTCTCTGTACTGACAGTCTTTATACACTGTCTTTGAAATCAGTACCACACAGGCCTTAGTGGTTTTTATTTTTTTATTTTTTTACTTAGGGAGAACTAACAACCCTATGATTAGCTGAGAAAGTCACTTTCTTGTCATGGCACATGGTCAAAATAGGGGCAGTGTCATACAAAATCTACAGCCACATCTTGCCTGCCCACTAAAAATACACTTTGGGGGACTGATGAGATAGCTAATTGAGTAAAACAACTTGCCTTGAGGCCCACATATTCTAATCTACTTTCTGTTGCTGTGATGAAATATTATGGCCAATAGCAACTTAGTGGGGGAAAGATTTTATTTCTAATTCACAGTGCGTCATTTAGCAAAGTCAGGACATGAACGTTGAAGGCATGCCTGTTTGTTATTTCATGCAGCATTACCTCTGATCACAGAACTTACTCACAGACAAGGAAGTATACCAAAAACCAATGGTAGTATTGCTTAATGACATGCTTATAGGCTCATCCTTTTTTTTGACAGCCTAGGACCACTAGCCCAGGGAATGTTATTGCCTATAGTGGGCCAGGTCTTCCTATATCAATTAGAAATAAAGACCTCCCATATAGCCAAATGCACAGGGCAATATGGTTTGAGAAATCTTTCAATTGAGTCTCATTTTCAGTTGAATTTAGACTGCATCAAGCTTGCAGTTAAAGCTATCTATGGTATCACCATAAATGTGGGTAGCACCATTCTCTGGCCTGAGGACCTGAATTCAGTAAAAAGCAGACTAGCTGAATAGCATTTATTTCTCTCTGCTATCTGACTTTGGCTATAATTACACAATCACCTTATGATCTTGTCACATGACTTCCCACCTTGATGGACTGCATCCTCAAACTGTGAGCCAAACAACCTTTCTTCCTCGCTTAGGTTGCTCTTGTCAAGTATTTTTTCTTCTCTCTCTCTCTCTCTCTCTCTCTCTCTCTCTCTCTCTCTCTCTCTCTCTCTCTCTCTCTCCCTCCCTCCCTCTCTCCCTCTCTCCCTCCCTCCCTCCCTCCCTTCCTCTCTTCGGCTATAAGAAAAATAACTATGCCACAGCTCATTAGAAATGTGATTTACACATGATTTACTTTATCTAGGAGCAATGAGTTGTTATCTGGAGAAGTTGGCTACTCAGTTAGGTATTAAGAATACATATTACTCAGAGTGGTTTGATTACATGGAACACTTTAAGTCTATGCTATGTGTTATTGCAGAAGGAGACGAAGAATAATAGCAAGGACTCAAGTAACTTTCAAATTGACATGGTTTAGATATAGGGGCTTATGAGTGGGCTTACAAGTAGGTGAACAGTCTGTAGATATAAAGACTGGGGAATGCAACATGCTTTTATGTTCAAATACCTGACTTTTCTTGTTACGTTGACATGCTGTCCTTCACAATTAAAAGGTAGTTTTATTATATTCTAGATGAGGAAAAATATGTAATTTTAGTATTGCCAGGGCAACCAGAGTCCCCATCGTTCAAACTGAAATCTCACACTGCCTATGACAACAACTTCCCAACTCTGTTCCCAGTGTGAAAAGATTCAGCCTTCTGGGGAAGAGTACCCTGTCTGTGGAGACTTTGTAAACATGTTTACAGGCTTGCTGGTGATCAAGCAAGGCTCTGACTCTGCTCAGCCTTTGAAAGAACCAGTGTTTAGCATACATATGGGCCACTTAGAAAAACCTTCATGCTGCTTTACTTTTGATGTTTGTTGTTGGTGCGTTGAGATATTTTGTTATGTACCACAAGATGGCCTTGTAACTGAGAATGATCTTGACCTTCTTCTGATTCTCTTGTCTCTGTCTCCTAAGTGCTGGAACTATGGATATGTGCCATTATTCTCGGTTTGTGTGCGCTGCTGGGAATGATACCCAGGGCCTCATGCATGCTAGGAAAGTGCTTAGATACTTCTTTTATACTTTTGTAAAATAGTTTAGTCCTACTGCTCCGACCACCCTTCATAGATACTGGTCACAGAGCTATGATGTCAAGCTATGATGTGCACTTTTGTGTTACTCTTGTAAATTCAGAATTCTGCCTGGTTCCTTTTCATATTTTCTTCAACTGAAAAAGGGGCCCTGTCCCTTTCTTAGACATCTGGATCATCTTCAATATATCATCAGAGCTCTTCACCCAGATGATGTATAGTCTCACCCGTCAGGAGTGCTAAGCCCCTTCCATGATGTATTACTCCCTGACAAAGGCCAGCTGGCAAGAATTGCTTTTGTGATCCTCACCAAGAGTTTACCTCATTATTTAAAACGATGGATTGCTTTGGAAACAATAATAACCAGTGAAGAAATGAACAGTGTGTTATTATCTAAGCAAGACAGCTCCCACCTCCAACTCCATCTAGCCAAGCTCATTAGAAAATAGCCTTTGAATAAAGGTGATTTGAATAAAGGGTGATCATTTCATTTTGCCAGACTAACAACCCTTTTGGGGACAAATAGAACAAACATTTAGAAAAGACACGAAAAATCTAATTTACATTTCCCCCCCAAATCCCAGTATTTGGCTCTAAGACTTCTGTGAGCTGAAGAAGTAGACACACATCTTAGCATTGAAAGAAAGTTAAATTCTGAAGACAAAAATAATTCAATTGTTTACATTTTAAAAATTGTTCCATTTTTACGATGAATATACTTTAATTAATTAAAATGTAAAAGCTGTTCAATCCCTTTTTATAACAAAGTTATTTAAAATGTAAAAGCTGTCCAATCCCTTTTTATAACAAAGTTGTAATGTGTAATTTAAAGCTACTTTTGGTTTTATAAGTTAAATTTTAAAATTTATTCATGTTCATTGTAGTTTGGAACTATGAGGAATACTGATGGCTATGATCAAGAGTTTGACTTTATTTGGTATAAAATAGAGAAGAGCTTCTTTGAAACTAAGCTAGTATAATGTTCTCTTTTCTGAATTTAACTCTGGATATAATTTTAGAATTACATTTATGTGAGGGGACAGGTGTGTGGCTGTGACATTATTCATGTTTAGGTAGGGGTAGTTTGATTGTGTAAGTTCTCTTATCTATTGTGTTAGCCCTGACATAAACTCAAGTCATCAGCCTTGGCAACAAGCAAGTTTACCTACTAAGCTATCTCACCAACCCAAATTTGGTTGTGTTAAACAGACATTATTTAGGATGTGAATTCTACTGTGAAGCATTAAAGAGAAGGTTAAAAACATATAAAATACATTGAATTCCAATAAACTGTTTGGGGAAAAAAAAGAAACAAGTAGAAGATAAGAACTATGTCACGATTATAAAAATTAGTCGGCTCATGCATCATTGCCCCAGCACAGTTTATAGAATGTCAACATTTATTAAGTAGCAACAGTCAACAAGAAGATAGGTATCAGACTTCTGGAGATCCAGAATGAACAAATTTGCATTTATCAATCTTTTTTAGATTTAAGAAAATAGCATATGGCATCCCACATATCAGGTTTTATGTGTGCCTGATCATGAATAACCCCAAATTTTCCATAAGATAATGGTGAGACAGGCAGCAATGAGCAGCAGACATGGCATGCTTAGTATTCAGAGTCGTTACATTTTCTCTTTGAGGTAATTATTTCTTCCTTACCCTAGCTTTATTGTCCATAAAGGGGCAACAGAATCCCAGTGAGCCATCAAAGGTCACCTAAGGAAACTGTGGCTCTGTTGACAGTCTAATCAGACATTGTGACTACACCTGCTTTTCCCCCCTAAATCTCAAAGACTGTGAAAAAATATAAATATATCTAAGTTCTACAATAATCAAGCTGAACCTAGAATGCAAAGATTACATTTTTAAATATGAATTCATGGGTAAACCATGGATAAGTCTTTTTTTTTTTCTTAATCTGCTTGTGATTCCACAGTAGTATATTTTTTCTTCTAGACTCTTGGTGTAGGTTAACGGCTTGGTAATAGAGCTTTTGAGAACTTGGGGATGGATAGTCAAACTCAAAGGCTAAGAAAGAATGTATCTAGTTTACTTTCCTGCTCTGGGATAAAATTTTCAGGCAAAGGCAATTTATGGGGAGTGAGCATCTTTTAGCCCACATCTCAATGTACAGACCATCATGGCAGGGAAGTCAAGACAGTAAAGACTTGAAGCATCTGGTAACATGTCTATAGTGAGATGAGAGCATTAGATGCTTATGACTGCTCAGCTCCTTTTTTCCCATTTATACAGTCCAGAATCTTAGCCAGGGAATGGTGTGACCTACAGTGGTTGGGTCTTCCCACTTCAATTAATATAGTTAAGGCCTGGCCACAGGCTTCTTTTTTGTACAATTCTAGATGCTGTCATATCTACATTTAATAGTAACCAAGACAGAATTCTATTTGTCATATTTCATAACATATACAATTGACAGTTGGTTGTAATTAGTTGTATTATACTAGATATGATACCTCAGAAGTTAGATTTTTAAAAAAATATTACTCAGGGTATGAACTCTCATTATACAATGTAGACAAGTTTTTACAGTGATTACTCTTTGAGGGCATAGCTTAAAGTAAATGGAATTCCACTTGTTAATTACTACTTTAAAAGAATAGAATAAGGGCTCGAAAGATGATTTAGTGGTGAAGAGCACTGTAAAGTTTCCAGATTCTGTTTCCAGTATTTACTTGGTGGCTCAGAATCATCTATAATTCTAGTTCCAGGGGATCTGATACCCTCTTCTTGTCTTAACAAGTATTACATCCACATGTTTCACAGACACACACACACACACACACACACACACACACACACACACACATATATAGATCATTTGATCAAAAAAGAGTAAGCTGTTCATGAGCAGAGCACAGAGAAATAAGTAACTATGGGCCTCTATGTACAAAGCAAATGAGAACACACTGGATTACTTACTGGTATAGGCATGCTTATATAACATAAAAACTACCTATCCTTGCTTGAAATCTAAGTTTTTAGATGTAGGGACAGTTTTATCGCAGGGCTGAAGTAAAATATCAGCTACTTTATTTACTTAATCTCTCAGAATCTATGTCTCTTAGGCCTCACTGGAAAGAATGTGGAAGGGGCCATTCTCATTGCAAAGCTGAATTTGTTCACTTTTAGCATGTGACTTTTTAATGTGCCTCGCATATTAAAAATCACAGACCTTTATTTAACAAACCAACTACAGTGTGCAGATGACACGTGTATTTGCTATGGTTTATAAAGATCTACATAGAAGGCAGCTTATTGTAATAATTCTGTTGTAGTAGCACATTGCCAACAAGTACAAAATTGATTGGGAAAGAAACAGTTAAACAAATCAGTTAAACATGCAGGAACATATAGACACATTCTATCATCTATATATACATGCAGGAAAGTTTGTGCAATAATTTGGATCATTTCTATTTTAATTATACATTTAAAATACAAAGCATATTAAAAAAAAAAAAACTAGTATCCAAAAGCCATAACACTGTTTTGAAAGAACTAGAAATCCTTATTTCATAACACATATGAAATAATGTATAGGCTATACATGTGTAGAGTATAGAATAAAATTCATAGGATAATTATCATTCTTTTTCTCTTTAGCCTTTCCTTTGGAAATGAAATTGTCTATCCCTATATCTTCCAAATGTGCTTCTAATATTTGTAGCTGGAGCAAGAAAATATACAATCAGAACAAAACCTGACAAATTTGTTAATGTAAAAACTGAGTGATTTATCTGTCAAAGAAACCTAGTACAATAAATTGCTTTTTTGCAAAGAAAAGTAATGAATGGCTACACTGTGAGATTCTGCTACCTTCTGAGGATGCAGAAATAACTAAAACATGCTCAGTTCTTGAGAAGTTTGTGCTGAGGTGAGAATCACATACAAAAGCCATTGTGGTCTGCGTTCAAACTGCAAATAACCTGACAGCAAGAAGGGAACAGAGTGAAAGCAGAGGCAAGTAAGGTGTGGGCACCAGGGTGTCCTCATAGGTCAAGGGTCAGGCATTTGAACTTGGCTCCATGTGCCACACTGAGCTAGTTAACATTCTGAAGGAGGGGAAGGAGGGACTCTGTGCCTTCGTGAGAAAGGGCAATCAGCAGGTCATTTGCTAGCTGTGTTGCTGGGGAATAGCGTTTATGAAGGCTGACATATCTTCTGTGATGTGATTAAAATCCTGCTGGAGAGAAGAGGAGAGAGCAAAGGAGTCAAAAGGAAAGAGAAGACAGAAGAGATCAGGAGAGGGGAGCAGAAGGGGGAGGGCAGAGAGGAGGGGAGGAGATGGGAGGTAAGTAGGGGAAAAGGAATGGGCATTCTTTTGGAGAGGGTCATGGATTCAAAAGTCTTTGGATATAGTAAAAGCAGGGATGATTGAGCACACAGGGTGAAGTTGGTGATGATTAACAGGATCCAATGACAATAATGGGGTGGTCTGGGTGCTATTAGCAGAAAAAAGAATTTGGAAACATGCCTGGGAAGGTAGAGAAAAGAATTCCCTGTATATCGGGCACTGTGAACATGAAAAGCAAGATTCCTTGAGGACAAAGATGAAATGACACAGGGTGGGTGTTCTCATTAGAGTTTTATCTGCTGCTGAGTCAAAACACTGTGACCAAAGGCAACCTGAGAGGAAAGGGTTTATTTGGCTTAGATAACCTGAGTCACAGTTCATTGTGGAAAATCAAGGCAAGGACTTAAGGCGGGATCTGAGTCAGAGACCATGGGACAGAGGTGTTCACCCTCCTAATGTTGTAACCCTTTAATACAGCTCCCCATGGTGACTCCAGTCATAAAATTATTCTTGTTGCTGCTACATCATAACAGTAATTTTGCTACTGCTATGAACTGTAATGTAAATATCTGTCATAGGCGACACTGTGAGTCATTTGACCACCCAAGGGCTAGCAACTCAGATTGAGAACCACGGCCTATGAGGAATGTTGCTGCTTACTGGCTTGTTCCCCAGTGCTGTCTCAGTGTGCTATCTTATGCCAGCCAGGACCATGAGCCCAGGTTTAGCACTGCCCACAGGGAGGTGGGCCCTCTTATGTCACTATTTTGATTAAGAAAATGCCCTAGAGGCAATCTGATAGAAGACTTTTTTAAAGTAAGATTTCTTTCCCCAAATACGTGTAGATTGTGCCTTGAAAACACACACACACACACACACACACACACACACACACACACACACACACACACAAACAGAACAACCTGTAGTGTGACATGTGTCTTCAGCTCTGAATCACTGGTGTTCATGATTTCTTTTACATTCCTTCATTTAGGAAACAACTGTGGAATGGAAATGAAAGGAGAGCAAAAAGAAAGAGAAGAACAGAGGTAAGAAAGCAAATGAGAAGTGCAGGCAGAGGGATGCTTTATTAGAAATAAGAAAGCATGTAATTTCAGAAAATAAACCTTTTCACTGTGTGTGCATATGTATATGTGAGAGTATATGTGTATGTGCATGTGAATGTATCTCTAGGTATGTGTCTTGTGTGTCTGTAGATGTTCATATATGTGTATTTGCATGTGTGTATGCATCTCGGGGTGTTCTGTGTATCTATGAGTATGTGCATATACATGTATATGTGTGTGGGGGGGTCTGAATGAGTGCATTTTGTGTAAAAAGTCACATGTGCATACAGGTGAGAGTGTAGACCTAGAGGTTTATTCCTCTACTGTTCTCCACCTTCATTTCTTGTAACAGATCTCTCAATGAATGTGGAGCTCATTGAATCAGTTAGGCTGACTGGTCAATGAGTCCCAGGTATTATCTATTTTTGCCTCCACAATCATTCATCCTATGGTCAGCTTTTTCACTCACAGGAGTGCTGAGGGCCCGTCTCAGGTCTTCATGGGTGTGTGACTAGCACTTTTACAAACTGAACCACTTCTTTGTTCCCAATTCCTTTTTCTTTTTAAAATAAAACTCAGCACCTCTAAAGTTCAGAGACACAGTGAAGCATCTTGGCTGTAATTGTTCTAGCTAATTAAATACCACCAACTATTCTTAAAATACAACGACCTTTCAAATCACCAGCATCATTAAGTGTTCCCTCAACTGTCCTATGGAGTAGTGTAAAGAAGCTATGTTTCTAAACAACTGACTTCAAATCTATTTGCCTTATGTGGGGAGGAAAAACCTCTTAATGTAGGAAACTCATATTCAGACTTTGAGACAGCTTGCTTCACTGCGTTTCACAACAACAAAGACTTTTGCAAAACTGTCAGGAACTCACAGACTCACTCCCAAGAACTAATACCAGGCATTTGGGGGAGGGGGAATGATCAAGACTTTCACAACCCTCTGGGGAATTTTGGAGGACACTATAATGCCAACCTCTTCCTGACCTCCTCAATAACACTTTGCCTTCCTGGGATCGATAAAGCAAGGGGAAGCTTCAGAGAGGATCTGGGTTGAATTTAATACTGCCTTCTGAGAATGTTCCCATTCCAGTCCACAGAGAAGGTCTCACCAAGTTCATTTTCCAAAAAACCTATTCCTCATAGGTTCTTTTTTAAGCACACAAAAAAGCATGCAATTCAAACCCTTTTTTCAGCAAAAGACCTCATGGGTAACTTTCTCTATTTTGAATGGAATTGGACAGAATGTTCATTAGGTTGCAAAGAAGTTAATTTCTGGCCTGAGATCTGCAGGATAAGCTCCTTATTGACATGGGGCAAGGCTTTTCTGTCATTCCCGGTGACTTTTCATTCTGTAACAGAAAAGGCTCCTTTAGAGGATCTTTTTTTCATTTCCCTTTTTCTTTTCCTTCTTTTTTTTCATAATATTTTTTTTCTCACCTTGCTGTCTGCTGTCCCTGGCTGATCATTTCTCTAAAACATACATTATTAGGAAATGGGCCTTGTTACCACTCAGGTTGTAACACCTCCAAAGCCACATGCAAATGTTTAAATAACCACTGTTTGAATTGTCTTGTGACTAGCACTTCTGGTACTTAAGACTAAAAATAGATGATGTTCAGAGAAATTTTGATTTAGCTAAATATAGAGAACTGTGGGCAATCAGGCCAGATGCAAACCAATTAATTTGAAAAGAACTTGGAAACTTAGAAAGATATTGGGGCTGGGGAGTAAGTCACACATAATACGTCTTGCTTAACTTGGAGTTATACTCTCACTTTATAAGATTTGATAAAAGCAATATAGCAGGTCATTAGTGATGAGGTGCTATGCTTCAAGTCACTCAGGGGCTGACAGAAAAGTCTTACCTTGTAGCTTGTATTAGTGTAGAAAATAGTCATTATACCGAGTGAATAAAACAAGACTCAGAAAGACAAACATTGCTTGCATTCTCTGGTTTGTGGTTCCTAGGCTTTATCTAGGACCATAAATTTCTTATGACATGAAAGTAAAAGTGAAACCATCTATAGAAGCAGAAGTGATTGATGGGCTGAAGAGGGAAAGGGGAGGGGAGGGGGATAAGGGATCTGTGTAGAGGATGTGCTCTCTACAGTGTTGGCTCTGCCAACATGTCCTGTGCAATACACTGTTGATGCTCTAAACAGAGTTAAAATTCTTAAAACCCACTAAGTAAACAACTCAGAAAGCTTAGGAAATCCCTGAAACTGGGCAGATGTGCAAGTTCTCCTATTCTCTGAGGTTTAAATAGCAGTGAGGAATACTTAGGAAAATCAAATCATCCATGATGAGGTGAGTGGAGTTGCCTGAAAGACACTCTGCTACCTGCTATGTTGTCTGAAAAATCTGAAGTATGCTTCAAGGTCTCACTTTAAGGAACTGTCACTCATGCAGTGCTGTGTTGATGTTGATATTGCAGCTGCCTGTGTGTCATTCCAGTTCCTATAAGCAACCCCCAAATGATACCCAATAGACAGTCACAGCTAACATATCAGTTTATCAAGTTGGATTTTGATGATATCTGTATCTTGGCCTTTCTTAATGGAGTAAATATTTGTGTTATATTTTCTCAGGAAAAGTGTCATATAATAATGCATATATTGGATATATAATGCAAATTTCACACCTAAAAACAAATGAATAATTGAAGTAACAGATTTAGCTTGAGAGAGCTGGCAGAGGATTGAGAGAAGAAATCCTTTTGCTTGTTTCAGTTTAATGCAAATAGAAGTCTACACAGATATGTTAAGGTACTGGATAAGATTGGAAGTACCTGAGGCTGCAAAGTACCAAGTCCACAACCAGAATGCCCCCAGGAGAATATGTGGCAAGTGGTTAAGAAACAAAACTATATACACATTCTACCTGAGTTCGCATTTATATAGTTAGATAGCCTGAGGTAGTTTATTACAGTTCTCTATGATTCTGTTTGTTTTTTAAAATTTAGAACAGAAATGACTGTTACAACACTGAGTAGTTATGATACATATATTATTAATGCCAAATAATTAAATAGCTAAAATATTATCTGTTGTTAGAGTAATTATTGTTGAATTTGACTGTAAACTGAGTAAATTACAGGAATGAGGCACTGTAAAAAGAAAAACAAACAGAAAAAAGAGAAGAAGAAGAAGAGAAAGAAGAAGAAATCAGGATCGGAAGATTGATTCATGATTGAAGGTTTTTGCTGCACAAGCATGAGGACCTGAACAGCTGTTTCAGTCCCAAACACCTACAACAAGAGCTGTGTGTGGCCTCACAGTTGTCCACCATCTTGGTGCTATGGAGGGCAGAGATGGTAGCTTCTAGGGCTTGTTGCCCATAAGCCTAGCTCCATGTTCAGTGAAAACCATATGTTAATGGAACAAGAGAGAGAGGCACTAAGAGAGACTCTGCATTACACAATTCCACACGTGTCCACATAACATACATGTACATCACATAAACACATACAGCCACAACCACCAGAATAACTTCTTTACCTCCCAAAACTAACGTAAGCTATTTTACTGAATCCTCTAAAAGGAGAATAATATTTTGACAGAATCTTGTCCTCTTTGAATTGGTTCTTGGACCAGGGTAGATAGAGTTAAGGTACCTGCAGGTCACATCTTTTTGGGGGAGGATATTTCAAGTATGGTATCTATTAAAGTTCTTGCTTAGTTTAGGAGAGGAAAGGGGACCTTGATTCCAGTGCATGTGAATTAACCCACTAAAGGGCAAGCCAAGGGGAAGCCCATTGCTTTTATGGATCTGCTTCTCCAGATGACTCCACTGTGTACACGTACATTCAACCACTGTGATTTCCTCAAGAGAGTAAAATATTTATTGACGTCAAGTAGAGCTAAGTCCTCAGAAATAGTTAAAAAAGAAAGAGAACACATATAGCTTTTTTTAAAAAACCATTTCTTAAAAGTGCATTTTTAACTCAAGGCATGTGATAAATTAGAAAGTATCTGGCAAAAAATTATCTGAGACATGTAAAGCTTAAGTGTCTAAGTGGATGCTTGTAACAGATATTTTAGCTGGAAATGCAGTAGAGTTATTCTCTTGACATTTTGTCATAAGGTCAAATTTAGACATTTAGTTTAATTTTCTCTGCTTTGATTCCATCTTTCAGTAAATACTGATATTTCCTAGTGTGAGAGAAGAAAACATTTATTTTTTGTTTCTCTGGCTTGTGTGTCATAAAATTAGCTGGGCAAAAGACAGAAACAGATAAAAGAAAAACAATGAGAGTCTAGCAATATCTGTTCTACATCTGAGAGAGTGCAAGCAAATAATGAGAATTGGGTTCATATGGACTCTTGAAGAGTAGCAAGTTTTGGATAAAGCAAAAGAACATTGGGTTCCTTGTAGGGCAACTGTGTGAGAACACCAGTGTTCAGAGAGCTGGTACAGGAGAAGGAAGAACAACTTTTGAAACTCCTTAGGAGATGAAACAAACATATATTTATCACTACTTACATTTTATGTGCCTATGGAAGACATAGGGGAAAGGAAATATTTCTCAAGAGGTAGTGTTATATTTCCCTTATATAGTGTGTTCTACAAAGATTTGTAGGGCAATATCTTAATTTCTTTTCTGATGCTGTGATAAAATACCTTAAAAAAGCAACGTCAGAAATTAAAGTTGGTTTTTCCTTCAGTGTGAGGGCACGGCCATCAGGATGGAGAAGGCATGGCTTCCAGCACTTGAGTGTCTGGTCACATTGCAGCCACTGTTAGAAAGCAGATAAGTTAGAGTCCTTGTACCAAGCTAGCTTCCTCTGTTTATACACTCTGGGACTTTAGCTCTTCATTTTATTTTTTTGGAGGAGAATGGCTCATTTCAATTAACCCTATCAAGATAACTCTTTATAGGTGTGACCAGAGGCTAAATCTATCCTAGATAATTTCACATAGATGTGTCTGGAGGCTTGACTCTTGGTGGTCCCAGATCCTATCAAACTAACAATGAGTATTAACACCCTTTAACCCAGCCTACTAGCTAGAAGTCCACCCAGGAACAAAACATCCACTCTCAAAACATTTTTATTTGTACACATTTTCTAGTCAAGTAAGTCAGTCAACCATATCTTAGCTCTCCGGAGAAGAGATTATTTGATGATTTCCCCTCTTTCCGCCCTTTCTCCTTGCCTGAAGAAGCTTGAATTTAGTCTAGGAAATGGTTCATTGTGCAGACCAATATGAACTTGCTAAGTCCTCAGCCCCCATGACTGGCCTTGAGGAACACCAGGGAATTGAAATTTCTCAGCAGCTCCATCTCTATAATGAAACCATTTCTCTCTGAAACTGATTACTTGCTCTTCTGGAGACTTAAGTCACTTCTCCTGATCACTTAGGTTCACTAAAGCACACTGGTTATCAGTGTGATATTTTTTAAAAAAAAAAAAAAAAAGAAAGAAAATTGTTTCTTTGTTTAAAAGGAAGAGGCAAAGAGGTAGAAAGATGGCTCTGGAGTTCTGAGCACATGCTGTCTTTTCATAGGACCACAGCTGGGCTTCTGACACCCACACCAGGCTGCTCACAAATGACTGTAAACCTAGCTCCATAGGATACAGCACCCTCTTCTGGCCGTTGAGAAAACTACACTGAAATAGATGCACACATACATATGTGCACACAGCCAAAAACAGAATTTAAAAAGAAAAGAAGAGGTAGATCTTGGCAAGTTAAGACTTCACTAAGTGAAAATGTCTTTCATTAACAAACAGGAATGATGGCTTAGATATGAAATGGCACCTCCCCAGACTCACTCACTTGCATATAGTAGTGCTATTTTATTGGTTATATGCAATATATTTACACCTATAATTTATCTATACGGACAGCATAGAGACATTGTAATGGTGCTATTTTAACAGGTTCTGGAAACTTACTGAGATAGACCTAGCTGAAGGAAGTAGGTCACTGGGGTGGACCCTTGGAAATGTGTCATTCCTGATCACTTTTTGTCTTATGCTCTCTGCTTCCTTCCCATGTACCCTGAAGTTAAAAACCTCTGCCTCATACTCCAGTTGCCACAGTGTACTCTTTACAAGCACAGAAACATGAAGCAAGCTACGTGGACTGGACCCTTTGAAACTATGGGCCAAAACCCTTTCTCCACAATGTTGTTTGTATCTGTCATTCTAAAAAACAACTTTCTCTACTATGGCTCTTTAACATGGTTGTTCTAGTCAGTCTTAATTATCAGCTTACACAGCCCATAGTTGTCTGAGAAGAGAAATTCAGGTGAGGACTTTCTTAGATAAGACTGGCCCAGGCATGTCTGTTGGGATTGACTTGATCATACACTATTGTGAGAGGGTCCACCCCACTGTGGGAAGCCCTATCCCTTATCAGGTGGGCCTAGATAAGTATGGGCCTGAAAATGAGCCAGTAATAACCATTTCTTTATGCTTTCTGCCTCAAGATCCTTCTTGAATTCCTACCTTGACCGTTCTCAGTGATGGACTGTGACCTACAAAATGAAATAAACCATTTCCTACTTCATACTGAGTTTGGTAGTAGTATTTGTCACAGCCACAAGAGTGTAGAACTTTCTGTCTACCTAATAAGTCTCCTGCACCTGCCTACTACACAAGCCCAAACTGAGGCCTATTCTGTAGTAACTTAAAATGTGGTCAAGAAAATAAATTACGCTAAGGAAATAAAGACATGTCAAATGAATGCAAAAATTCAGAGCCGATTTTTCTTGGGACCAGCCACAGTCATTTGTTTGCTTGGCTGCTTTCAAATACCGAAGATCATCGAACTAATTGTGAAAGACACATCGTGACCTTCGGAGCCTAAATGATCCCTTACTGTGGAAGTATATATTTAATAAAATTAGTCTGGACTATCAGAGAGGCAATCAGAGAGCCCAGGCACGATGGTCAGAGAGTGGTGAGCACACCTCTAATCCTAGCTTTAGCAATGTGGAAAGAGGAAGTAAAATAGTTCCTCAGAAGGAGAGAAGGAAAGTTTTCAGCCTTTCCAGACACTTCCCTGGTGGGCTGAGGGGAGAAAAGTTTGGAATTTGAGGATTTTGTGGAGAGAGGCCTGAGGATTTGGCGGGTGAGAAGTGGTTGTGGTTTGTTTTTTTTTCCTCTCTCTCTGCTATTCTAGCTTTCCCCCAATATCTGGCTCCATGTTTTATTATAATACTAAATAGAATTTGTGCATTACCTTATCTTACCTGTTCCCAGAAAAGTCAGCTGACTTCCACCAAATTAGGCAAATGATAGCTCATTCTTTTCAAAGCTCTGGACTACACTAGATTTTGGAAATCCTGCTTGTGTGTTTGTGCTTATGTGTGTGTGCGTGTGCAAATGCATGTGGAGGCGAGAGGCTGACATAAGAATTTTCCTTTACTGCTGTCCACATTATTGTTTCAGAGAGACTGCACCTGGAAGTTACAGATAAGAGTGGCTGGGCAGCAAACCCAGGGAGTCTCTGGATTTGCATCCTTAGTGTTGAGATTATAGGTGCATAGGTGCCTGCCACCACACCTACTTTTTATGGGAGTACTGGGGAATCCAATCTCAGGTCCTCAGACCACGTGGCAAACACTGTATTGATTGTGCCCCTCTTTAGCCATACGAAAATCTATGAATAATATTATTTAAAATTGCAGGTGGCATAATGTTTATTGACAGCCACGGTATGTTTAAACAATTTGTACACTAGAAGTACTCAAGACATATATTATGCAAACCCCCATATATGAATGGTGGTTCATCCTTGCCAATGTTAAAGGGTCCTTTTAGGGTTTGCCAGCTTCAAATTGGTATGCAGTCGTTCTGGTTGCCTTTGTATATTCAATACTCTCCCTTCCCACCCCCCAAGGCTACCTCTCCATCTCACCATGGGTAACAAATGAGAAATTTTGAGAACTATTGAACGCTATAAATTTTCACAGCAGGGCTGCTTCTTAGCCCAGGAACTTGGGTAATTGTCACACATTGGTAAAATTTATAGGAGACAATTGCCCTCAAATCAACAGCTCCATCTGCAATAAGCTGCTGGGGGATGGGGCTGAGTTACTACCTATTTCTCTATTTCAGTTCAGAATCAAAAAATATTTGGCTTTTTTTCTTTTTTAAAGTTATCTTTCTGATGTTTGAAGTGGCTGTCTACCATACTTCTAATCTGGGTTCATATAATAAAGTAACTGAGAAGATGTAATAGTTTTTAAATGTTCATAGACAGAAACATAGCATGTGTCTCATTCTTTAGCATTTTATATTTCTTGCATTTATTTTTGTAATTAAGTTTATTTGAGATATGTGTGCATGTATGCATACTCACGTGTGTGTGTGTGTGTGTGTGTGTGTGTGTGTGTGTGTGTGTGCACGCAAGTTCTGGCTATAGTCTGGAGGACAGAACAATTGCTGGAGTAGATTTTTTCCTTCTACTATGTGGGTCTCAACGAGAAAACTCCGAATGTCAAGCATGGCAGCAAGCGTCTTTACTCTCTGAGATACCTCACTAGCCCCTATATACTTTGTTTTCAACCGTTTAATTTTATATATAAATATGCACACAAAAGTTTATATGCATTTTGGGGTGATGATAAACCATCTTCTTGACAAATGCTATGCAATCTTAGAATATTAGATTTTAACCTGCCTTAAACCTGCTTAGCCTAGTTTTAGTTAAATTGATTTTGGAGGAATTCCACCCTGTCCTAGTGCCTTGTATCCCCTCTATATCTAATCAAATGCCTCATATCTTGTGTTTCTATCTGACCACTCAGGCTTCTGTCAACAGGAATCCTGTCAAGTTGACATTGTAAAAATTCATTTATCTTTTGAAGGTTCCCTTTAGTAATTTTCTAGCAAGAATTACCCAATCTTTGAATGTACCTTCTCAGTAACTTTCAGCCCACTTTTTCCTGTGAACACTCATGCACTCATGCATGTACATATGTGCTTATTGGTCATCTGTCCATCTGTTCCTGTTTTATTATAGGTTGAACTCATGTCCTTCTCTTGACATTCACCGAAGTGCTCCTGAATAAAGCCTGCTCAGTATTTTAACAAGTATCAGGATATATTTGCTTTAAGGATTTCAGAGGGTCTTATAATTTTCAAGTTGTCCTTCTGTTACAGCTTTGCCTCAGACACACTGACTTGTCCTGAAATCCACCAATAGTCCTCTAACAGATATTGGATTTCTTTCTAGTTTTAAATTTATATGGAATATATAAAGAAGGTACAACTGTAGCCATCCTTCTGGCTTTCTTAATGTAGAACATGAAAGCAGTCGAGTATGTTTTTCTACCAAGGCAGTTATGCCTAGCTCACACCTATCAGAACTGGTTACAGAATCTACCTGTCATACTTGATTTTGGATGGTCATTAAAGACAGCCTTAGCCTTGACAGATCTCAATGCCTGTGGAAGACCCTCAGATTTCTCTGATATTACTTAGCCCTGAACAAACTTCTGAGGTGTACATCAGAGGATACTTGTTCAGTGAAATGTACAGTTTCAACGACTCCATTTTATTTCTTGGGAAATAACTTTAAACCTCAAGTGTCCTCAGCTGAGAAAAGAGGTGAGTACTGACAAGAAAGAGTGAAATGGGGGTCTTTTGCATAATCTTTAAAAAGTAGTGGCAGGTGAGCCTTGAACTTCAGGTGTCACCAATACATAGAAGACGGGGATCCTACAACAGTGAGTGCTTCTCTATTGAAGGAAGATTGGTGTCAGAAAAGGCAGAAGATCACTCAAAGAACATTATAAAGCCTTTCTCTGCTACAAAACCCTTCTCAAGTCAGAATACTCACAATATTCTAACCTTTCACTACCCTAAGTGAAGAATTTCATTGTAAAGATATTGTGTTCTAATGATCCTTGTCAAAACCCAATTAATTTCTTAAATAGAAAAAGATGGAACCATTATTTATTACATTTCAAGAAGATTTTTGAAAACCACCTGCTGTAGGTGGAGTTTGTCTGGGGCCCTCTGAAGGACACCTGTTATCTTGCAAGGGAGTGCGAAACCAGCCACATTGAGCCATTGTGCCATGGAGAACCAGTTTTTATTTTTATTAAAAAAAAATAATCCTGAAGTAAGTGATAGGAAAACTCACATTATCCACCCTCAGTCTTGCTTTATACTTTTGCTGTTTGGATTTTTTTCTTAGAGATCGATTCTTGCTATGATGCCTAGGCTGGTCTCTAACTCATGCTCTGTGGTGATCTTCCCTGCTGCAGCCCCTTGAGCTGCTAAGACTATCAGAGGTCAACTGTAGGCACAGCTCAGTACCCAGTTTAAACTCATTGCCTACATAAGGAAGAAACATGAAGTTATACATACATATATATATATATATATATACACATATATATATACACACATATGTGTGTGATTATATATGATATGTAATGTATATGTATATAATTTTATGTTTCTATATTGAAACTTGGAGAATCATTAGAGTGAGACTCTTTCAGCTTGAAAACTTACTAGAACTTCTGGGGAAAGTCTACTATAAATCTATGGATACACAAGTTATGTGCAATAAGCCAATGTAGAGTGTAATCTCTGTTGACCTTACTAGAACATTATTTGTGGGTGACTGCATTTCTTATGTTGACCAAGCCAGCATTAGTATTTAAACAATAAAATCCAGTTAGAAAATATTTAAGGGTTTAGTTTTTTATATAAAAGTGTCTTTGAATACTTCAATAAAAATTCCAGTTTTCATTTGTCTTGGGTAGAAAAACAATTCATACTTAGTATAAAACATTTAGAAAATGTACAGTGGTTTATGCAGGTAAGGAAAAAACTTCTGTGTTTCTACCACCTGAAAATAACTGTGTGGTATTGTGAAAACTTCCAGGTATATACTCTTGCACAAAACATACACATTCCAAAACTAAAATGACCATTGTATTAATTCTTTTTTTTTTTTTTTCTGTTCCTCCGATAAAAGACCAGGACAAGAACAACCAAGGAAGAAAAGTTGTATTTCAGTTTAAAGTTCCAGAAAGATAAAGTCCACCTTGGCAGAAAAGCCTTGGCAATGGGCAGGGAAGGCACAGTGGAAGCAGTAAACTGGCTGATCTCACTGTCTTGCACACAAAGGAAGCAAAGAGGTCAAACAGGAAAAAGAGTCAGCCACACAATCTCAAAGCCCACCCCAATTGTTGTACTTCTTCCACAAGGCTCTACTTCCTAATGTTTTCATCATCTTCTCAAACATTGTCACCATCTGGGAACTGAATACTCACATATATGAGTCTATGGGGGACAGTTCTCACTCATACCACATCAGTCATACACATATAATATGGTGTTTTCATGTGCCATTTTTACAGAATTTTATTATATGAATAAAAACACACCTTATAGTTTATAATTATTTGAACAATTGTTAAACACTAGAGTATGTTAATTTTTCTCACAGACATACAGAAATAATTATATATTATAATTATATATAATGTTTTAGTATATATAAAATATATTCATATATTTTAAACAACATACTACATATAATTATAATCTTTTTTATAATTATATCATTATTACATAACTAACCTTTTTATGAATTTTGCCTTTTTGTTCTTTTGCTTCTAACAAATTCACTACAAATAATAAAATGATGAATTTAAATAATTCCTTTTGAATGTTAAGGTGAGCATGTCCTGATTCATACACAGTGCTTTCTGTTTCTCTCGAAAGTTCCCATTTTCATCTCTCCCTCATAGAATAAATGGGCATATTTTCTAGACTCACAGACCACTGGGCAGCACTACTATTTCAATGCCTGCTGAATGAATGTGCTGTGTATGTCCATTTTAACTTGTAATTCATTGAGTAATAGTGCTGTTAACATCATGCTCACCTTGGAGCTGCCTGGGAGATGGCTTGGCAGTTAAGAGCACACTGTAACTCCTGCTTCAAGGTGATTTGACAACCTTTCTCTGGTCTTTGTTGGTAGTGCATGTTCATGCACACACGCAACACACACACACACACACACACACACACACACACACACACACACACACACCTAAATATACAAAAGTAAGTGTTTTATAAAAGTATGTCCATAGGAATAATGGTAGTGATGGACTACCTGACTAGAGGTGCTAGAGTTTGGATCTAAGATAGTGTGTGTACTAGACATATGTTCTATTACTGAGCCATACACTTTAACTCTTACTGATTCTTTTTAAGACTTTGATTTTAAAAAATGATGATGAGCAATGGGTAATGTTTTATAATTCTTTCGTCAGAGACATAAATCTTGGAGAAAACAGGTTCTCATTGTGGCTCTGCATAAGCATGAGCCAGAGTTAGGACCTCATCACCTTTACATTAAGCCTTCAGTGGTCCTGTGGGCTTGTAATCTTGAGTCTGTGCTGGTGGAAATGAGATGATCACTGGAGCTCATTGGCTGCCAGTCTAGCTCCAGGCTCAATAAGAGACAGGAATTTGACAAAGAGTCATAGGGAAGAACACAGGTGTTTTCCTCTAGATTTGGCATACTTTCCAAAACCTACATACATGTGTACACTATACATGTGCAAGTATACACACACATATACCAGCACACACACATGCATTTTCATAATTAAGTATCTAGTGATTGTTTCAAAAATTTTGCAAGAGAAGATTATAAGATATGGGCTCCTAGAAACTGCTGTGCCAATCATCAACCTCAGAAGTGAGAACAGCTAACACTACCCCCAAGAAATGAGAACAGATCACAGCAGCACTAACACACTTAGGGAAAGATACACTATCTTTAGCAACATTCAACAGCATCAGCATTATCTTTAATAAATCTTGTGAAATTTAAAGTCAAGAGAACCTACCATCACATCTCTAGGCTGCCTGTGTTGTTCAAACCACAGGTCAAGCTAACAATCCATTCTCAACAACAGAGTCACACTACGAGATTTCAGGGTATTTTATTCAATCAAAAGCATCAAAGCAGAATACCAGTCTAGTAGGACTGAAGCATCCTGCTTTGCTTCTGTTGAACATCAGCACTCTACTGTTTTAGATGCTTTATTTATGTGTAGCAGAATGGGAAAACAGCTTGACATATGTTGTTGCTCACACCTAAGTACCTGGACCTAGTTCAGTGCCAGACAATTTCCAAGGACTGGTTTAGCTTGTAAGATATCAATAGTATCTTGGTTAGCATTTCTATTGCTGAGATAAAACACCATGACCAAAAGAAACACAAAGAGGAAAAGGTTTATTTCGTTTTATAGCTTGCAGACCAAAGAAGTCAGGACAGTACCTCAGGGCAGAAACTGATGTAGAGGCCATACTGACTTGCTCATCTTTTTTTTGTTTTCTTTTGTTTTTTTAAATTTTGCCTAGCATTGCCAGCCAAGGGAGTCACCACTCACAGTGAGCTGAGATCTCCTATATAAGTCATTAACCAAGACAACGTACTATATAGGCTTGCCCCTCAGGCCAATCTGGTGGGGCCATTTTCTCAACTGTGACTTGATCTTTCCAAATATTCATGCTGGTGTCAAGTTAGCAAAAAGCTCTCCAGCACCAGTAAGCAACATTTGATCTCACATGGTCTGAATGTGGAATGTTTTCATAGTCTCATGTGTCTTTAAATTTGGTCACCCATTAGTGGTGCTTGGGGAAGCTTTGGAACCTATAGGAGGTGGAAACTTGCAGGAAGAAGTGAGCAACTGGGTTTGGGGTTTGAAGCTTTATAGCTTGGCTTCACTTTCTGTCTGCCTTCTGTTTTATGACTGTTGGTAATTCAACCAGATGCCCCATGCTCCTGCTGCAATAGATGTCATCCCTGATTAAACCATGAACAAAAATAAACCCCTCTTTCCCTAAGTTGCATTTTGTGGGTGTTTGGTCATAGCAATGATAAACATCACACACACACACACACACACACACACACACACACACACACACACACACACACACACACACAAAGTTAAAAACAGGCTAACAATAGAATGAGAAAACGTAGTGTGTACCTCCTTGGCACTGGTACATTTCTAAAGATCCCTAGATCCACTTATATTAAGAAGATTGAAAATTTTTATTTTGTGAGTTCAACACTCATTTCATCAACTAAATTCATCACCAGCAGGTAGATTCACAGATGAAAGTGTAACTGTTATTAAGGCAACTTTAAGCTTATAAATGAATAAATAGGGCTGGAAAGTGGATTAAAGGCATTTTCCACTATGCCCAAAGACTTGAGTTTGATCATTGGGACCCACACAATGGAATAAGAGAACCAGTTTCAGCAAGGTGTCCTTTGAACTTCATGGAGCACTATAGTATATGTATGAGTTCATGAAGCAAATAGAATTTAAAAAATAAAGATAAAATAATAGACAACTATACAAGAAAGATCAACATCTATGAGGGCCTGTATCCTTGGCCTTCACTGAAATAAACCTTAGATATATTCCAGGGTTTGATTAAAGTAGGCTGGCTTTAGCTATTATTTAAGGAAAGCCAGACAGCATGGATCTCATGCTTATCTGATTTATCTGAGCTCTCCCAGCCTGCAAAACTTTCCTAGAGTGTTTGGACAGACTTCATGGCCAGGGTCTATGTTGTGCCTCTCCTTCTCCCTCACATTATTTTAGATTCTCGACTTATCCATTTATTCCACACTTTTAGGGTACTCCCAATGCTGGTAAGACTCACAATTACCTTTATTTTTTTTCAATCTATTTTCCTTAGAGATTCTCTCATTCCTTAAACATTATCTATGTACCTAGAAATAATATAGATAAATAAAGATCTGTATGTGCCTCTGATTTTTGCCCTAATCCATCACTTACCTTTTTCAGGGTTGCTTTCATTATGTGTGTCTTTTTACTGGAGATTTTATCTAAGTGTATCTCAACTATCTGTTATTTTAGTAATAATGTCCTTTAATATTTTGATCAGAAAAAGAAACAGAGTTTTGCTAGTAGATTTGTTAGGGCTTCTAATATAAGTGCCTGTAATAGGAAAGGGTCAGAGCTGGGTTATAACTCATTTGGTAAAATGCTTGGCTTTCTACCAAGAGGACCTGAGTTTGATACTCAGAATCTATGTAAAAAAACAAAGCTAGGTAAGGTGACAGGCATTTATAACCTTGGTGCTGTTGGAGGTTAGACAGGGGGATTCTTGTCACTCACTAACCACCAACCTAATTTATTTGGCTACTGAGTTACAGCACAATAAGATACCTGTCTCCAAGGCAAAGGCTGACAACATCTGAAAAATGACAGCTGAAGCTGACTTCTGACCCCCACTTGCACATGCATACCCACATAAATATATAAACACATGCACATATATACACTAATAATAATAATATGGTAAGAAGATATGGACATTCATAACCATGTAAAGATCTGACTTACCACTAATACTCCCCAGTATGTTTCTAAAACTATTTGGGCCAAAACAGCTACTTTATTTAAAGATTGATATTCACAGCATATAGAAAGGCATTCCCACATCATTTATGTTTTGTTGTTGTTTTGTGCTATTTACAAAAAGATATGCTTTTTTTTTTTCCCACACAGGATGTTCATATCTGGAAGTTCTTGTGTGAGGACTTGCTAACACATCACTAAGAAAAGGGGTCTGAAGAAGTTCAGAGTATGGATGTATCTCTTAGTGGCAGTCACACATCAGTCTGTGATATGGCTTGAGACAGTTTTTATAGGAAGTCCTTGACAGGAAGGAAAAGCACATAGGAAGAAAAACAAACGTGACACATTTACAGTGATTTCCTTTGATTTGCTCTAATGCCTTATGGCTGCCTCACACCCACTCATCTAAACATATGTTGAGGCATCATCACCAGCCCTGCATGATGGAAGACATTCAGACTAAAAGCTTTCATCCACAAACATTTTATCTCTTCAAAAGCTCCAGTTAAGTACAATTTTGTCTCATTTTCTTAACTCTTACAGTTTTGTGCCTTCGGTTTGAAAGTTGGAAATGTGTTCTGATTTGTAACACCCCCTCTTTTTTTGAGAAACTTCCTCCACCTGCTAGCTCAAGTGTTGCTGCTGTCTGCCTTGTGTCTCCTTAAAAAATTGTGGAAACTAGATGGAACTGAGCTATGTGATCTAGGCTATCAACAGAGCTTTAAAACTGATGGACATGGAGGAGATAGTATGAAAATATGCTGCACCAAAGGTTTGAACAAATAAACATTCTATCATTAATGTCCGTATTCCTCTGAATTTTAGATCTAATAAAGATCAAAATTATAAAAGTAAAACCAAAAATTGTCTTTCACAGTACTGGTTTGATGTGGGATGTCTTTCTGAGAATTACCACTGGCTAATAAAGAAACTATTATGGTCTATGGTAAAGCAGCTTAGAGGCAGGCAGGAATTCCAACCATAGATGAGGGAGAAGGAAAATGGAGTCAAGAAAGATTCGATCCACCTGCTCAAGAAGCAAGATATAAAGAAACACAGGTAAGCCATGAGCCCTATAGCAGTATAGAGATTAATGAAAATAGATTGAGTTAAGTTGAAAGAGCTAGCAGGTAATGAGCTTTAGCCATAAGCCCATCAGCTTGTAATTAATATATTACTTTGTGTGATTATTTGGGGTTAGACTGTTGTGGGGCTGTAGGTCCAGACCTCAGGCTGTATGGGTCAAAAACTTCTGGCTACACTGGATGGTCATAGTCTGGGAGACAAATTTGCAGAGAATAGGCAAAGTTCTTAGAAATGACCATACATGCAGAGAAATACAAGGTTTATGTCCTTATCAACATGGGTTCTTGCATGACTCAATCATGTAAGAGAGTATACACCATGTTCTGAGTAAAAAGAAATCATTAGAGGAGTTAAAATGTCTTCGGTAAGGAAGACCTTCATCTTAAAGACTGGCAAAAGTACAGTCAGTCATGTTGGGACGTGTCTATAATCCCACAATGCAGGAAAGAGAAGGAAGATCACAAATTCAAGGATGCATACCAAGTTTAAGGTCAGCTTGGACTCTATGATACCCCATATTAACAAATGAAAGATTACAAGATGACTAGGCCTAGAATATATATATATATATATATGGGAATAAATGAATATATATTTATATATATATACATATATATAAAGGGAAAAATCACCAACAAATTTGAGTAAATATAAGCTGTGACCCACATTTTAGATAATAAAATATTTAGTTAAAATCTTTTTATTTGTATTATTTTCAAATTAAAATATTAAAAATTCCCTTATTTCTCCTTTAGTTCTATACTCTCCAAGTCACCCTCATCACAGCCTATTTGCTTTAACTATTCTTATTGATTAAACACATAGCAATAAATACATAAATTCTACCTACTGAATCTGTTTAGTAGTGTGTGGGGGTGCGTGTGTGATTTTTAAAGGTAGTCACTTGGTTTCATAAAACTAATTAATGCATTGATCTGTGGAAAATGAATTCTCTGTGTCTCAGCAGTCATTGTTTTTTTTCTGGGGTGAGATTTCCTCCTTCCACAACAACCTGTGTGAAATTTTATTAAACAGTAACTGATGGGGGGAAGGGGGACTTACTGTGATAGTGCCACCTCAGGACTTGTGGTGCTGTGAGAAACAGTCTGAGAAGGCCATGGGAGCAATCCAGTAAGAATCATAAATAGAAGAAAGCAGGACCCTGGTCTTTCTGCATCAGGAAACTTCAATAAGTAATAGAAAGATATATTAAGTATAAACAGAAATCTTCAGTCATTTCTCATAATGAGGAAGCAGGGAGAAAGGGCCATGCTCACCCATCCCTTTAACACTGGGCAGACACTAGCAGGAACACCTGCATGGTGTAAACCTTGTAATAGAAAATCCACAAAACCATAAAGATGCTCAAGGCAAGGTTTATCTGCTAAAAGTCCTAATTTATGCTTATTTTTTCCTGGTAGAAGGTTTTAATAACACTAATATTTTTTTAGTCTCTTGATACACATTTATAGTAACTGTAAGCTAACAAAGCAAGGGACTGGTTATTGAATTATTGAATGATCACCAATTCAGACCAAAACTGTTGACATTTGAGACACAGTTTTGGGGATAGTTTAATTTTTTTGGCTGGTTTTCTGATCTTATTTTTAATATTATTTTCATTGATCTGTATGTATGTGTTTCTCTGATGTATGCATTCATATGTGTGTGTGCATGCATGTGTGTGTGTGTGTGTGTGTGTGTGTGTGTGCGTGCGTGTGTGTGTCTGCCTGGGGAGGCCAGAAGAGTACATTAGATCCCTTAAGCTAGTTACAGATGGTTGTAAATTGCCTTACCTTACCTTCTGCCTTTCTTGCTGAAGACCAAACTCAGATATTGTGCAAGAGAAGCAGAAATTCTTAAAAACTTAGCAATTCTTCAGCCTTTGATTGCTTTTTAAATGATTGCACCTCTATTCTTTCTTCAAGGCTCAATTTAAGTGTCTTCTCAGGCATATTTTGAAAATTCTGTATAGTGTTTTGAATGACATGCCAACATAAATCCTGAACATTTTAAATACTTTGTTCTCAGCTGGGAACCCAGTCTGGGGAAGCTTAAAGAGTGTAGACTTGATAGAGAAAGTATCTGGTTCTGGGCTTTGAGATTTCAAAAACCATTTGCCTTTCTAGTCCATTCTCTGCTTCCAATTCACGTTTTGAAGTGTGATATTTTAACTGTTCCTTCAGTTGCCTTCTGTCTAATACCTCTGCTCTGCCATCATGGAATATTACCTCTTTGGAACTATTAGCCAAATAACTTTGAAGAACATTTCCCTGGTCATGGATTTTTTTTACAATAATAGAAAAAAATGAGATGTTCTATCAGCATCACATAGAACTTAAAGCATCCATGAGTGTCTCTGTTCTATTTATGTGCAAATTGGTTTACTCTCAAACTAATGATCATTAAGATATGTGTAGTAGAATTATGCAAAAGAGAAGCATGTCACATTTCTAGAATGTTTCCCATCTCAAAATGCTATAGCATAGAATCATAAGAATTTCCTTCCCCAAATATTTCTATTTGATTAAAAATTTCTTTCATTCTCATGTAAATATATACACATAGTGCATATATACTCATAAGTTAGAAAATATCTATGGAGACCAACTAACAATCAGACTATTAAATCTGATGAATTTGTCTCATTGACAAAATTAGAAAAAAAGTTCAAATTATAGGCATCCTGGTGCATATAGGCCAACAGGATGATTAACAATACAATGAAACACAAAAAATTATAATCTCTCTAACTCTGTAAGGTCAACAAGGTCTATTCTGATCTTCTATCAATTGCAGGATTGAAACAGAACAGCTCAATCTCTTACTCTTTGAGGTCTTCAGAAGAGCAGAGCATCATTTGATACATTGTATCTTTTACTTATTGATTTTATTAATATCTTCTTTCCTCAGCTATAATTTAAGGATGATTTCATTCACTCATAAATGTCAGGAGTAAGACTTTCCAATCAAATGGTCCTAAGAAACAAGCTGGTGTAGTCATCCTAATACCTAACAAAATGGACTTCAAACTAAAATCAATCAAAAGAGACCAGGATGGACACCACTTGTTCATATCAGAAAAAAATCCACCAAGATGAAGTCTCAATCCTGAATATATATGCCTGAAACACGAGGGCACCTACATATATAAAAGAAACACTACTGATGTAGGAATGTCTTCTGTATGCTGTTCATATCCATCTTTAAATAAAGGACTGTTTAAGGTTTACATTTATATTGAACAAAAAGAAAACAGAGTCAAAGACGGTTTCTTAGTAGCAGCATTTCTTGGGTCTATTCTGTTTGCGGGTTGTGAACAGAGACATGGCCCCTTTAAGAGAACTTACTCTGATTCATCTTTATTTGCAAAAACTATGTAGCATTTTAAGAGAGTGGTAGTATTTTAAAAGCTCTTCTGGTAGGAAAATGATTAAGGATTCACAATAAAACAGATTCAGATTTTAAAAAATAACCTGTAAATGGTTTACAATGTGTGTAAAAGATACATAGGCTTCAAAGAGAAAAGAGGGTAGAGAAGGTCCCTAAAAAAGAGAAATAGAGTAATAAAAATATGAAAAACTATGTAAAGATGGAAAATAGACACAGAATCTGGATTATTGTTATTATTGTGTTTTCTTATAATTTTTTAAACTGTCAATGAGCTAACTGCAGAAAGATGATGGATTTCAAAGGCTGATAAGTTAAACAAGAATATATATCTTAAAGGTATCTTGACTTTGAAATTTGTGTCTAAGGATATACTGCTTTGGAAAAGTTCTGCTTTTGTTTCCACAGAAGATGAGAATGTATAGATTGCTTCCAGGTTCTTATGGTTTCATCAACCAAGACCTCCTGAAAAGGTCTCTGATGGGAAGAAATGGTCACATCAGCTTCAGGGCTGCAGACTAAGATGATCCAGTCTCAAGAACCATGAGATTGTCAATGCTCCTTAATCAGCAGGAAGCAGTAATGTAAAACTGTTGTAATGAGTTCGCGGGTCCCGTACAGCCAAAGGTCTCAGACCCACAGCTGCCGCCGGACCGCTCATCCGCCCGCCGCCCAGGTCCCCAGAAATAACTCAGACGCTTTATATTAAGTCCATGCTGTTTGGCCTATGGCTCAGGCACATTGCTAGCTAGCTCTTATATCTTAAATCAACCCATTTCTATTAATCTGTCGGCCACGTGGCGGCCCACAGCTCACCCGTGTTTACATGTTGCTCTCTCGGTGGCTTCCGCGCGGTCTGCTGACTCCACCCTGCTTCTCTACCTAAGCTCTGATTCTCCTCCCACTAGTCTACGTACCTGCCATGGTCCAAACCAGCTCCTTTATTTAAAGATACAGTACGCACAAATATATTCCCACATTTCCCCCTTTTTCTCTAATCAAAAAGGAAGGTTTCAATTTTAACATAGCAAAATTACATATAACAAAATAGCTATCAAGCAAGAATTATAGTTATAATATCTAGTCTATTTGTATTTAGCAAAATTAAAGAAAATACTCTATCATCTATCTTATCTTTATGAATCTAAAGTTTTATATCTAATATATTTTTCAAATGACTAAGAAAAACTGTATATATAACTATCTAATCTTCAACTACATCAAAGACCACAGAAGGATATAATATTTACCCAAGTAAACCAGAAGTGCAAACGACTTCTAAAATCTAGAAAGGACAGAGATGACACCTATCTGCCTGGACAGTCACCCAAAGTTCTTTTATAAAGTTGGGGCATTCATCTTCAGCCTACAGGCCCAAAGTCTCTTTTCATTTCAGTGAAGTAGGAAATCCGCTCTGCCCATTTTGGCACAGTTCATCCGTTGTTTTTCCTTGAGTCTTGAAGAATGTCTGACAGTTTTCTCTGTAAAGCAGGAACCCGAATGATGATCTTGGCTTGCTCTGCCAAAGTCTAGAGGTCATCTTTTTATGGAACCTGCATGTCCAGTTTAAACAGCATACTGTCAAGCAGTCAATATAAAAACAGTTTTTTTTCCAGTGGCTTACCATTACCACAAATAGATGAGACTCTATATGGAGTTTCTTCAATGCCCATTTTCCTGTTGAAGTAAATTAGTGCTGCCAGGTATAGACCTGTCTCACTGTCCAGAAAAGTCTAAGCTCTTAAAATATTTTAAATGCCATATTCTGTAGGTCTTAGAAGTATTTGAAGATTATCTATTTAATTGAAATATATCTTTGTATACTTAAAAATCTTAACTAACCTAACTATAAGTTTGATTATCAAAAGTGACTATTAACCTTTATTTCTTAATTATACACTACAATTTTAAAACAGTTACATGAACATCATACCTTAAACAAGAATAGAAAAACATATACAGCATAACAAAATTGACCTTAAATTTGTATCAATAAACCAAAATCTATATCAATGTAAAGCATTTTGAGATTAACAGCTGATTACCTGTAAATTTAATAATCTAATTTTTTAAAAAAGCATTTACATACCATATCCCCCGTTTTTTCTTAGAAAGAGATTGACTATGACCATTAACCATTTATAATGAAAACAAACATTTAGAAACAATATTTGGGGAATTTGGGCGAAGTTATTCATTACTACTTCCTGCTGATTAAGGGGCGTTGAAAATCTCACGGTTGTTGAGACTGGGTCATAATCTGCAGCTGTGAAGCTGATCTGGCCATCTCTTCTCATCAGAGGTTTTTTCAGGGGGTCTTGGTTGATGAAACCATATTTGCCTGGAAGCAATCCACAGGTTCTCATCTGTGGAAACAGAAACAGAACTCTTCCAAAGCAATAAATCCTTAGACACAAATTTCAAAATCAAAATACCTTTAAAATATACATTCTTGTTTAACTTAGTAGCCTTTGCAATCCATTGTCTTTTTGCAGTTAGCTCATTAACAGTTAAAAAATTAAAAGAAAACACAATAACAACCAAAATCTAGATTTTGTGTCTATTTTCCATCTTTATGTGGCTTATTATAATTTTATTACTCTATTTCTCACTTTAAAAACTTTTTTTAACCTCTTTATTTTTTCTCTGAAGCCTATGTACTTTTTACAAACATTGTAACCCGTTTACAGGTTTTCCTTTTATCTGAATCTGTTTTATTGTGAATCCTTAATCATCTTCTAACCTTAAGAGCTTTTAAAATACATTCTCCAAAAAGAAGCACAGTTTTTGCAAATTAGGCTGAATCACTAAGTTTTTTTTTAAACGGACCGTGTATTTATTCGTGGCCAGTAAACAGAGCACACCCCGAAAAATATTGCTATTAAGAAACCGTCTTTGTTTCTTTTTTGTTCAAAATAGGCAGAAATCTAAAATCGATCACATGTTACTGAGTCTTTTGTGAGACTGGTTGTAGCTGCAGCTTACACTGACTGCCGACAGCCCGCCGGCGCCATTTTGAATGTGACCCGGACCATGCTTTCTTTGTACAAAGACCCGCTCCACACACACAATTTGGAAGCTGCCCTGGCTCAATTTCTGCGATCTAGAACTCTTTTTAATCTTTGTCAGGCTCTAAGTGGATAATCGCCCCACGTTGGGCGCCATCTGTTGTAATGAGTTCGCGGGTCCCGTACAGCCAAAGGTCTCAGACCCACAGCTGCCGCCGGACCGCTCATCCGCCCGCCGCCCAGGTCCCCAGAAATAACTCAGACGCTTTATATTAAGTCCATGCTGTTTGGCCTATGGCTCAGGCACATTGCTAGCTAGCTCTTATATCTTAAATCAACCCATTTCTATTAATCTGTCGGCCACGTGGCGGCCCACAGCTCACCCGTGTTTACATGTTGCTCTCTCGGTGGCTTCCGCGCGGTCTGCTGACTCCACCCTGCTTCTCTACCTAAGCTCTGATTCTCCTCCCACTATTCTACGTACCTGCCATGGTCCAAACCAGCTCCTTTATTTAAAGATACAGTACGCACAAATATATTCCCACATAAAACTACACACAAATTCCCAAAATATTGTTTATAAATATTTGTTTTCATTGTAAATAGTTAATCTCTTTCTAAGAAGAAAAAAGGGATATGGTATATGAGTGATTTTTTACAAATTAGATTATTGAATTTACTTTAATCCAAAAATCAGCTGTTAATTTCAAGATATTTTACATTGGTACAGACCTTGGTTTATTGATACAAACTTAAGGTCAATTTTACTATGCTGTATGTGTTTTTCTAGACTTGTGTAAGATGTGATATTTATGTAACTGATTTAAAATTGTAATGTATAATTAAGAAATGCAAATTAATAGTCACCTATGATAACCAAACTTATAGTTATGTTAGTTAGGATTAGTTTAGGTATACAAAGATATATTTCAAGTAGATATGTAATCTGCAAACACTTCTAAGTCCTACAGAATATGGCATTTAAAATTATTTTAATAATTTAGACTTTTCTGGACAGTGAGACAGATCTACTCCTGGCAGCACAAAACTACTTCAAGAGAAAAATGGGCATCAAAAAAACTCCATAAGGAGTATACTTTCTTTGTGGCAGTGGTTGGTCACTGGACAAGAACCTGTTCTTGTATTGACTGCTTGACAGTATGATGTTTAAACTGAACATGCAGGTTCCATAGCAAAGTGACCTCTGAACTTTGGCAGAACAAACTGAGATCATCCATCAGGTTCCTGCTTTGCAGAGAAAACTGTCAGACATTCTTCTGGACTCAAGGAGAAGTGACTGATGAACAGAGCATATTTCCTGCTTCACTGAAATGAAAAGAGACTCTGAGCCTGTAGACTAAAGATGGATGCCCCAGCTTTGTAAAGGTATTTTAGGTGACTGTCTAGGCAGATAGGTGTCATCTCTGTCATTTCTAGATTTTGGAAGTTGCTTGTACTTCTGGTTCACTTGAGTAAATACTATATCCTTCTGTGGTCTTTAATGTAGTTGAAGATTAGATAGTTATAGGTATAATTTTTCTTAGCTATTTTAAAAGGTATATTGGATATGAAACTTTAGATTTAGAAGGGCAAGGTAGATAATAGAATATTTTCTTTAATTTTGTTAAATACAAATAGACTAGATATTGTAACTGTAATTCTTGCTTGATAGTTATTTTGTTATATATAATTCTGTTATGTTAAAATTGAAATCTTCCTTTTTGATTTGACAGAAATGGGAAGATGATGTGGGAATGTCTTTTTGTATGCTGCTCTTAACAATCTTTAAATAAAGGACTGTTTTGGCCATGGAGGCATCATAGAAGTAGGTAGGGTATCAGAATAGGTAGGAAGAAAGGGTGGAGTTCAGAATCAGATCGAGCCAGATACCCAAAAAACATATAAGGAACACAGGTGAGCCATGGACAATGTGGCAGATAGATTAATGGAAATGGGTTGAATTAAGATGAAGGAGCTAGTCAGCAATGTGCATAAGCCATAGACTGAACACCATGAACTTAATATAAGTGTCTGAATAATTTTGGGGGGCCTAAGCAGTGGCAGCTGGCTAAGCAGACTGGAACTGCAGCTCAAAGGGGTCTGGGACAGCAAGTCAGCAGGACTGAACTGTAGAGCAAGCCAGGTGGAAACCTTACTATAGCACACTGCTAAAGCTTAAACCTCACATTAAACCCCACACACTAATAGTGAGAGACTTCAAAATCCTACTTTCTCTCTTGGATAGGTCAACCAGATAGAAACTCAAGAGAGAAATAAGGGATTCTGAGAGATGTTATGACAAAAATTAACTTAATATATATGTATGTATGTGTATATATACAGAACCTTCTACCCAAACACAAAAGAATATACATATTTCTCAGCACCCCATGGAACTTTCTCTGAAATTGGCCACATACTCAGTCATAAAGCAAATAAAAACAGGTACAAAAATTGGTAATAACTCCTTATATCATATTAGACCACATTGGTCTAAAGTTAGAGTTCAACAACAACAAAAAACACAGAAAGCCTACAAATTCATTTCTCAATTGAACCACCTCTGGGTCAAGGAAGAAATTAAGAAAGAAATCAAAGACTTTGTAGAATTTAATGAAAATTTATCTACAACATTCCCAAACTTATGGGACACAATGAAATCAGTGTTGAGAGGAAAACTGTGGGAGGTTGTGTTGTTTCATTTTAAATAATTGTCCCAACCACTGGTTTAATAAAAAAAAAAGCTGATTAGCCAAAGGCAGGCAGGAAGTGTAGGCGGGGCTACCAGACTAAAAACTCTGAGAACAGAATGCCAGATCAGAACACCAGAGGGAATTCCAGAGAGAGGCCCGGAAGAAGCCAAGGACAACTATGATGCCTTAAGAAAAGGTACCGAGCCCCATGGCTGAACAAGAGACATGGGTTAGAATAAGGGTAGAGAGCTAGCATGTGATATGCCTGGGCCTGAGGCCAATCAGCCTAAAATTATAGTAAGCCTCTGCGTGTCTCTGTGGGACTGCGGGTCCATGGGTCTATAGGTCTGCAGGCCTAAACCTTGAGGTTAGGCCCGAAAGTCGGGGCCAGAAACCTCATACTACAGAAAACTTGCAGCACTAGATGCCTATATGAAAAACCTAAAGAAATCTTACAGAAGATATCTAATAACACAGCTGAAAGCTTTAGAACAGTTAGAAGCAAACTCACCTTTGAAGGGGTAGATGACAGGAAATAATAAAACTTAGGGCTGAAATCAATACAATAGAAACAAAGAGAACAATACAAAGAATCAATGAATCAAAGAGTTGGTTCTTTGAGAAAGTCAGCAAGATAGATAAACCCTTATCCAAACTAAGCAAGAAGCAGAGAGAGCGTATCCAACTTAACAGAATCAGAAATGAAAAGAGGGACATAACAACACACACCCAAGAAATCCAGAGAATTATCAGCTCATATATTGAAAATCTATACTCCACTAAAATGGAAAACCTAAAAGAAATGGACAACTTTCTGCAAGGTACCACTTATCAAAATTAAATCAAGATCAAATTAAAGACCTAAACACCTATAACACCAAATTGAAGCTGCTGTTAAACTTCTTCCAAGTAAAAAAAGTCCAGGACCAGATGGATTCAGTGCAGAATTCTATCAGATATTCAAAGAAGAACTAATACCAATACTCCACAAACTGTTCCATAAAGTTGAAACTGAAGGAACATTACTGAACTCTTCATGAGGCCACAACCACCCTGATTCCAAAGCTACTCAAAGATGCAACAAAGAAGGAGAATTACAGACCAATCTCCCTCATGAACATTGATGCAAAAATATTCAATAAAATTCTGCCAAACTGAATTCAACAACATATCAAAACAGTAATTCACCATCCTAGAGATCTCTAGGCTTCATCCTAGAGATGAAGAGATGGTTTAACATATGTAAAACTACGAATGTCATCTCTCACATAAACAAACTGAAAGAAAAAAAATATGATCATCTCATTAGATGCTGAAAATGCCTTTGACAAAATCCAACACTTCTTCATGATAAAAGTCCTGAAGATACCAGGAATACAGGGAAAATACCTAAATATAATAAAGGTGATATACAACACATCAACAGCCAACATCAAAATAAATGGAGAAATACTCAAAGCAATCCCACTAAAATCAGGAACAAGACAAGGCTGTCCTCTCTCTCCTTGTCTATCAATATAGTTCTTGACGTTTTAGCTAATGCAGTAAGAGAACAAAAGGAGATTATGATACAAATTGGAAAGGAATTACTCAAACAATCTCTATTTGCAGATGACATAATCATATACATAAGTGACCCCCAAAATTCTATCAGGGAACTCCTACAGCCGATAGACACCTTCAGCAATATAGCAGGGTACAAGATTAACTCAAAACATCAAGAAACAATAGCCCTCCTATACACAAAGGATAAACGGCTGAAAAGGAAATAAAGGAAACATCACCCTTTATAATAGCTGCAAATAGCATTAAATATCTTGGCATAACTCTAACCAAAGAAGTTGCAGACCTGTTTGACAAAAACTTTAAGTCACCGAAGAAAGAAATTGAAGAGGATATCAGAAAATAGAAAGATCTCCCATGTTCCTGGATAGGTAGGATCAACATAGGGAAAAATGGCAATTTTCCCAACAGCAATCTACAGACTCAATGCAATCCCTATCAAAATCCCAACACATATTTTTAACAGACCTTGAAAGAACAATACTCAATTTCATATGGAATAACAGGAAACCCAGGATTGCCAAAACAATTCTGCTCAATAAAAGAACTTCAGGAGAAATCACTATCCTTGACTTCAAGTTATACTATAGATCTACGGTAATAAAAACAGCCTAGTCCTGGCATAAAAACAGACTTGTGGATCAATAGAATTGAATCAAAGAGCCGGACATTAATCCATAAATATATGAACACCTGATTTTTGACAAAGAGGGCAAAAAGATTCAATAGAGAAAAGATAGAATCTTCAACAAATGGTATTGGCATAACTGGATGGAAGTATGTAGAAGAATGTAAATAGATCCAAACCTATCACCCTGCACAAAAGTCAAATCCAAGTGGATCAAAGGCCTCAACATAAACCCAAATTAACTGAACTTGATAGAAAAGAAAGTGGGAAATATCCTCTAACCCATTGGCACATGTGACCATTTCCTAAATATAACAGCAGTAACACAGATACTAAGAAAAACAATCAATAAGTGGGACCTCCTGAGACCGAGAAGCAAAGAGCACAGTCAATAAGACAAAATGACAGCCTACAGAATGGGAAAAGATCTTCACCAACCCTACAACTGACAGAGGACTGCTCTCTAAAATATATAGAGTATTTAAGAAACTAGAGCCCCAGTCCCTAAATAACCCAATTAAAAATGGGCTGCAGGGCTAAAAAGGGAATTCTCAACAGAAGAATTAAAAATGGCCGAAAGACACTTAAATAATTGCTCAACATTTAGTCATCAGAGAAATACAAATAAAAACAACTTTGAGATACCACCTTACACCTATCTGAATGGCTAAGACCAAAAACATAAATGACAGCCTATGCTAGAGACTATGCAGAACAAGGTGAACACTCTTCCACTGTTGGTGGCAGTGTAAACTTGTACAGCCATTCTGTAATGCAGTATGGCTGGCAGTTCCTCAGAAATCTGGGAATCAATCTTCTCAATGACCCAGCAATACCATTATTGGGTATATACCCAAAAGATGCACATTCGTACCCTAAACGCCAGCTCAACTATGCTCATAGCAGCATTATTCATAATAACAATAACCATCTGGAAAAGGAGCTAGGTCCTGCAAGGGTAGGCAACTATCGATTGGCATGGGCAGTATTTTCAACCTTGAGGAGTGGGATCAGACTGTGTTCCTGTGCATGGGCTGGCATCTTGGAGCCCATTCTTTGCAGAGGAACACCTAATCCAGTTTTGACTTTGGGATGAGGAAATTGGACTTGCCTGGAGTGGATATGCCATGCTGAGCTGACCCAACTTGGGACTTCCTGCCCTTTAGAAGAAGGAGATGGGTGGATGGGAAGGGGAGAGGCTTAAGACTGACTGGGAGGGACTGGGAGAGGAAGGGAGGGGGAGCAGGGGATACTTGTTTTAAAAAGACATCTTTTTATATATAAAAAAATAATAAAATGAGAAAAATAAATGTCAGGACTAGGGAGGAGTGTTCACTAGAACATGAGTCTTCCAGGGCATATAGTTGGTGTAATGGATTGTTTGCAGAATTGTTTGTTTGTTGGCAAGATGTTAAGTTCAGCAACATGTTTCCCAACCATTTTCTCTATGTGGGATGAAGAATTATTACAAAAGGATGACTGGGTCTGTTGTCAATTTGAGAACCAACTGGCCACTCAGAAGCTGACATTTCTACAACCCCTTTAAAGAGGATTGGAGAGAGCCCTGCTTGGTCTGGTCAGGAACATTCCTAGCATCCCCTGGAATGATAGGGGGTGGGTATATTTTGGAAAAGGGTCACAAGGAAGAACATACTATAGGTCAGGAAGGGATATGGAGACGGCTGGGAATGAAGCATTGTACATGAGTACAGTATCTTGTGGAGGCTGACTCTATTAAATATTTGTTTTTGTGTTTCTATGTCTATATTTTGCATACACACTTTTGTGTGCATGTGTGTGCATGTGTGTGTGTGTGTGTGTGTGTGTGTGTGTGTGTGTGTGTGTGTACGTGCAGGTGTATGTACTTATCCATATACAGAAAACTGAAAAATGGTGTCAGGTATCATCCTGTATCATTCTCCATCTATTCCCTTTGAGGCAGGGTCTTTCTCTGAACCTAGGACACACTTTCTAAGCTAGGCAGCAAGCCCCTGTGATCCCCCTGTCTCTACGTTGCATCTGGGGTTATGGCACTTGGAGGATGTTTGGTTTATTATGTAGGTACCTGCTGTTTATGGTTACACAGCAGATGCTCTTAACTACTGTACCAGCTGCTGAGACATCTGTTTTACTCTCAGAAATTTGACTCTTATCTTTTCCCTCAATCTTATCTATTTTGTCTCACTTATCACAAAAGGGAATGGTTTTACTCCTAAGAGGATATTTGGCAATGTCTGAGCATCCCTGCTTGTCTTAACAATAATGAAGGTTGTCCAATGGAATCTAGTCATTAAAGACCAGGAAGTGATGTACCCCAGTAAGCATCCTTAATTCATAGGACAGTTCCCAGAATGAAGCATCACATAGCTCAATGTCCATGAAATTGACACTTAAAATCCCTGATTATTATTAAAATTTTAAGATAGTTTTGAAAGAGGTTCTTTTAAAAAAATTAAGAAAGATTTTTATTTATTGTATGCAGTGTTCCGCCTACATATGTGCCTGCAGGCCAGAAGAGGGCATCAGATCTCATTGTAGATGGTTGTGAGACACCATGTGGTTGCTGGGAATTGAACTCAGGACCTCTAAAAGGGCATCCAGTGCTCTTAACCTCTGATCCATCTCTCCAGCCCTGAAAGAGGTCCTTATGTAGTCCAGACTGGCCTCAAACTCACTATGTAGTTGAGGATAACTCTGACCTCTGATCTCTGGATCCTCTTCCTATATTCCTAAGTGCTAGGATGGCTTTCTGTGTATGGATAAGTACATACACCTGCACGTACACACACACACACATACACACACACACACACACACACACACACACACATGCACACACACATGCACACAAAAGTGTGTATGCAAAATATAGACATAGAAACACAAAAACAAATATTTAATAGAGTCAGCCTCCACAAGATACTGTACTCATGTATAATGCTTCATTCCCAGCCGTCTCCATATCCCTTCCTGACCTATAGTATGTTCTTCCTTGTGACCCTTTTCCAAAATATACCCACCCCCTATCATTCCAGGGGATGCTAGGAATGTTCCTGACCAGACCAAGCAGGGCTCTCTCCAATCCTCTTTAAAGGGGTTGTAGAAATGTCAGCTTCTGAGTGGCCAGTTGATTCTCAAACTGACAATAGACCCAGTCATCCTTTTGTAATAATTCTTCATCCCATATAGAGAAAATGGTTGGGAAACATGGTGCTGAACATATATCTGGTATATGAAGAACTGAAGATGGAACACAAGGTTTCCTGCATGGTTGGCAAGTACTTCAGCAACTGAACTACTTCCTCAGCCTGTAATTATGTTTTGAAAAAGTGACTCTAACTCTTATCCTGACTCTAACTCTTGTCCTAAGAACATGGGAAGGCAATAGAATCAGTAGAGAGGTAAGCTTGGAGGTATCTGCAGCAAACCAGAAAGATAGAGCTGGCTCTCATTAGGGTGATAGAAATGATCGTTGCCTCTTCATTTCTAAAAGTGCTCAGTCATACTAAATAAATAAATACATGTCACATACTTTTCTCATGTTAATCTGCCTTTTAAAAAAAATGGGAGACAGTTAAGAGTATTCCCAAGTAGGTTGTAGATGGGAACAGATGCAGAGACCTACAGTCAAACATTAGGTAGAAAGAGTCTAATTGGGATGTCATCATTAATCTTTCTTCTCAGCTCAGGGAACCCTTTGAAAGAGGAGGTAGAAAGAGTTAGGAGCAAGGCTCATATGAGCTTATGGAGACTGAAGCAAGCAGATCTACGGGTTCTCTGCTTATATGTTATAGCTTGCTGTTTAGTATTTTTATGGAACTTCTGAGTGTGCAGATGGGTGGCTTTCTGATTCTTGGGCCTGCTCTCTGAATCTTTTATTTCTGTTGGTTGCCTTGTCCAGTCTCATTGTGATAGTTTTTCATTTTTTTTAAATACTTTATTTTGTTATTTTCTATTTTGTCATGTTTCATTGTTGTCTCCCAGGAGCCTGTACTTTTTAAATGAGAAACAGGAAAGGAGCAGATCTGGAAGTGAGGGGAGGTGAGGAGGAAAGGGAGGAGTAGAGAGAGGAGGAACTATAATCAGGATATATTGGATGAGAATATTTATTTTCTGTTAAAGGAAAACAGTGAACAAAAAGATGATAGTCTTCTTTCTGTGACAAAACATGAAGCATTTAGGAGGGTCCACAGTGAGCAGACATCAGTGGTCACTCCTTTATCTGGGAGTCACGAGTATATTGGTCACATTTAAATCTTTCTGTCATGACTTGATGCTTAGGGCTGTCAGCCTTTTTTCTTAGAATACATTTATCTATTCCAAACAAAAAAGGAGTTGGGGGTGGGTTGTGATCTCTCTTTACAGAGCCTCTGTTTCATATTCTTCTATACATTTTAAGTGTTCTAATTATATTTCATTCACTTAATGTATATATGTGTTGTTCATGTGCATGCTATGTTAGTGTGTATGTAAGTGTGCTCACATAAGTATGTGTTAAGGTTAATAAACACTTGCAGGAAACAGTTATTCCTTCTGCAGTGTGGGTCCCAGAGTTTATATTTAGGTATTCAGGCTTGATAGAAGGCAACTTTCCCCACTGAGCCATCTAGACAGCCATCTTTTGTACATTATTGTCAACTTCCTTCCCGTTCTTATTGGCATGCACTTTCTACAAATTATTGCATCTTTGCTCATTCAACAGCTAGTCAATTTTATCCTGAGGACATATATGTATCTGTGTGTGTGTGTGTGTGCATATGTGTGTGTGTGCATGTGTGTTTATGCATGTGTTTAATGTACACACATTAATAGCATTTGGTACATGTAGCTTTAACTGTACTTTCCATTTCTTTATTATGTTAAATTCTACATTATATGTGGCCTTTTCAAAAATTAATTAACATTTTCATGTGTTGTATGTGTATGACTTTTTAAATATATGGTGTAGACTTCTGTCTGCATATATAGGTATACAAGCACACACACACACACACACACACACACACACACACACACACACACACACACACACACACCTGTGCACTTGCATGCAGAGACCAGGGGACGACATTGGGTGTCCTGCTTTATTATGTTCCATCTCAGTTCTGTTGTGACTAGTTTCTCACAGTACCACTGTTAGGTTGGCAGTCACCAAGCCCCAGTGATCCTCCTATTTCCACCTTCAAAATACCCTGGCACTTGTGTTATATGTGCACATGCCACAGGAGGCCTCAATGGGATCAAAGGTCAAATCTTCATACTTGTGTAGCAAACATTCTTCTCCACTGAGTCATTTCTATAGCCTCCATCACTGCGCTTCTGAATGTGGTTTCCTTCAGGGATATGTTTTGTTCCAGGGATCGTAGACTTTTGTCCACAGTCTTCAGAGAACTTTTATGAGCAGTAATGGTAAACTTGGGAGGTCTTGTGCTTATATTTATACTAACAGTTCTAATCACATTTACCAGTATTTTTTCATTCAGACACAGATTTCTTGAAGGTAACAAACATCTTTATTAAACTTGAGATTGTATCTCTACTGTATAAGATTAAGTAGGTGCTCTACAAATGTTTGTTGAGTGAGTAAATAAAATAATAGATTAATTTGTATGTTTTGGGTCACTAATCATCCTGAGGGCGATGCACCATGAAACTCAATGAACTTATTTTCTTCAGCACCTGGTCCATTTCAGGCATGGGGTGGGAAGTAATAAATAGTCATTGATTGATGTAATTAAGTTTATGCTGTGAATTACTCCATTTATCTGAATTTCTTCACACATAACGTTTGTGCTGAAAATATGCCATGTCCTGAATAATTCCTTAGGGTATCAGTTGTGAATGATACAAAATTTAAATTAAATCAGTTTCTTTTACTGTAGGTTGGGTGATAAAAATGGAAGGGGTTAGGAGACCAGAGAGAAATGATCAGATTAGCATCTTTGAAACTGTATTCTTCTGATAGTTCTACACAAACATGAATATTAAAGTGTCTATAAAGGTCAGGCTTTGTAAAAATGCTTCCAGCAAAGTATAAATGGAACTCCAGCAAACAATGCACTAACTAAATTTGTGAGGCTCAAGGAGATAACCTTTGTGTGCCTCTGACTTTGAGGCAGGTTGATCGCCAATGCATATAAATATCCCTTTCTCTTTCTTAAAGGTCACTCAGCTTTTATCTCAAATAGAAACAAACAAAATTTAATCAACCTAAGAAAAAATTCAAAGAGAAGAGCAAGGCTATAAAATTAATGAGATGGATGATTTTGCCTAACTGGAGAAGTAGATCTGAAGAACCTTTGGGCCTATCCAGCCAACCACGATATTTATAGATTCTCAAATGCCACACTACTCCTGCACCTGCAGTATCTTTTACAATTTCAGCTGCAAAGTATAGGGCTCTTTCCTATGCAATTTGAAATAGTTACTTAAGTCTTTGATAATGCGCACTACACACTCACATGCACACACACACAGCACACACACACACACACACACACACACACACACACACACACACACTCTTTCACACAGGATTGTGGAGGGAGTGAACCCTCATACTAAATGAGAACCACACAAAACCTATATACCTTTATTTGGTTTGATTTGAACATCCATTTTTTAGATTTTGTCATTTTCTTTTCATCTTCCTGTGTGTGTGTACATGAATGTGGGGGCTAGAGATCAATTTTGAGTCTCTTCCTAGTGTGTCTTCACCTTACTTTTTGAAACAGAGTCTCTCACTCTCTACAAAGTCTCTCTCTCTCTCTCTCTCTCTCTCTCTCTCTCTCTCTCTCTCTCTCTCTCTCTCTCTCTGAATTTTGAGTTCACCTATACAGTGGGCTCTGACTAGCTAGCAGATTCTGGGAATCCTCCTGTTTCTATGTCCTCAACACAAGGCTTATAGGAGTGTATCACAGTATCTGATATTTTTATATATTGATGCTGAGAATATGACTTAGGTTATCACAGCTTGTGCAGGAAGCACTTTCATGACTGAGTCACCTCTTCAGCCCTTCATATTCTTTTTTCATATAGTGCTTCACTGTGTGGCCCAGTGCAGCCTTGGCTTGTACCCTTTGCCTCAGGGCCCCCATACTGGCCCCTGTGTTTCTATATCACCACATCAATACTCTTTCATAGCATTTATGCCCAAACCTTGAACTTGCTTGCTTATCACCTCTTTTCTCCTGTAGTCTATGAATGACTGTAAGTCATTAAGCCAGGCTAGCTTCAATATTGTGTTCCCTTTACCCATAGTGAATAAAACAGAAATTACTCAATGTAGGTGAATCTAGGCTAGAATCAATGAATCTATATATTAAGGCATGAAATCAATTGAACAAAGTTGCTATGGAGAACATTGATATGATTTAACACAGCATATGCCCACCTTCTTCACATTCATTTCTTTCTATATGACAACTTCAGATGTTTTCAATGCGTGTTTATTTTCCTTCTCAGGCCATCTGGAATGTTTCGTACTATCATTCTGGTTAGGATGGTTTACAGAGCACCTTTGTGATTTGTGTCAGTTATTTTCTCATGACCATGACAAGATACCCAAAATCAACTTAAAAAAGAATGGTTTGTTTTGGCTCGCCGTTTGATGGTACAGTCTGTCTTTGAAGGGAAAGCAGGACAGCAGGAGTGAGGCATCTGGTCACATGGTATTCACAGACAGGAAGCAGACAGGGATACATGGATACTGATGCTCAAAACCTTTTGGATTACTTCCTGGATTCCAGTCCATGGAATGGTTGCTGATCAAATTTCTGATAAGGTTTCTTAGCTCAGTCTAGAAATTTCTCGCAGATTTGCATAGATATTTTCATTTACATAGCTATTCTAAGTTCAATAATATTAACAATCAAGATAAATTATTGTCATTTAACAACTCATGTATTTTCTGGAAAAAAGTAGAACCATCCATAATATTCAGTAGCTGGAAGTAGTTACCATTAGTGGGTTGTATAAAACTTTAAACAGGATTCATATACATTCGAATCCTGAAATATCTATTACTTTCTTTTACCACACACAGCATGTCAGCCATAGAGAGACATGACATTCATGAGCCTATCACTGACATGGCACAATATTGTATGTAACTTTATTTTTGAACTCCATTTGTTATAAAATGGCATGCTTGCTTGTACAGTCATACACCATCCCTCCTCCTAGAACAATGGTTTTAAAGATGTGGGTCAAACCCCACTGGAGGTTGAGTGACCTTTTCACTGGGGTTGTATATTAGATATCCTGCTTATCAAATGCTTACAGTATGATTCATAACAGTAGCCAAATAACAGATATCAAGTAGCAATAAAATAATGTTATGGTTGAGGGTCACCATCACATAAGGAACTATATTAAGGGGTCACAACATTAGGAAGGTTGAAATCCACTGCTCTAAAGGTACTGTGATGATTGAGTGAGATACTCTACAATTTGGGATTATCACTGTGGCTGATCCTCAGCAATAGATAGATATAGGTAGAAAGTGACTTCTGTTAACTAAACCCAGACACAGAAGCAAAGTGTCTCTCTTAGTAATGTTCTTTTTCCTTTTCTGAAGGTGGCAATACCTCTTTCCCCCACACTGATAATATGACATCAAATAACCCTAAATTTTAAAATTATATATTGTATTATCTACTTTTCTGCTGTTGGTATTAAATATCCTGAAATGACTTAGGAAAGAAGGACTTTATTTTGGTTTACAATTTTAGAGGGGATGCATCCCATAGCTCTGAAGACATCATAAAAGGGAGGGACGGTGACAGGAGCAGCAAGCTGGCTAGTCATGCTACATCTATATGGAGAAAGCAGAGACAGAACAGCCTGTCGGGCCAGATTACAAAATGTCAACACCCACCTTCCATGACCACTTCCTTCAGCAAGGCATCACATCCTAATGGTTTCACAGCCTTTCCAAACAATATCACTAGTGTTCAAAGACATGAGCCTCTGGTGGACTTTTCACATTCAAAACACAATATATAATATTCACATTGTAATCTGTATCTGTTAGTTTATCTGACCCTAAACAGAACTGTTTCAGAGAGTAAGTGCATTAGGGTATAAATATGCCAAGAAATATTATAGTATAGAGGGATAAATCAGTTCATATAGTACTGCCTTTTTCTTCCTGAATGTGATGTATTCAGAACCACTGAGTACAATTATGAAACTGTAAGAAGCTATTAAAATGGAAACAGCCTTTATAGGAGCCAAAGTGAAAAGACTGATTTGAAAAATGAGATTCTTTTTAAAATAAAACAACAGACATTGTTGCCTTGGTTAAATAACTAAACTGCATTTACATATGACTGAAAGGTGACTGTGTAGCACAGACCTACTTTGAATCACCATCCAGACATCTAAGTTCTTTGTTCTCCCATTGGCAAAAAAAGAGCAAAAAAAGTTTAGATTGTGGTCTCTTTTCTCTGAACTTTTATATTAATCTCAGATTAAATCAGAATCCTGGGATTGCAGCCATAGATGCTGTATTATTCCTTAGAATAATAAAAGAGCAAGTTTTGATATGAAGAATGAGTCTTTGAGTGACATGTATAATAGATGGCACCACAGTAAACATCAAAAGGAAAGGAGCCAGCTACTATGGAGCTTGCCTTGCAAACCATCCCTATTACCAATTCAATTTCTTACTTTAAAATGACTGTTTTTAGTGTGTGTGTGCATTTATATTTTTTGTAGATGTGAATGCAGTGGCTGAGAGGCAGAAGAGATGTTGAATCCCCTCAAAGTGGAGTTTTTGGTGTTTATAAGTTGCCTGAAGTGGTTTTGGAAAATGGAATTTGGGTCCGCTGCAAAACATCAACTCCTCTTAAGCACTGAACCATCTCTTTAGCTCACATTCCTCTTTATTCTCATCATCTGTCACTTTCTAGTTATCTTCTTTCTCTTTTCTACAAGGCCCAGAAACCATCTAAAGACATGGTAACAGTGGGTCTTTAATAACTCATTAAGGAAAACTAATCATGTTAAACCCTGCTAATCCAGATGCAATTAAAGAATTTTCTGTATTGTTCTAACTCCCACCATCCTCTCATTCTATCTCTGTTTTTAACTATAGGATGCCATAATAAACAGCTATGTTTCTTTTGCAGAAATATATCAGTAATCTTGTTATCCATATATTGTCTTTCTTTTTGTTCCATGATTTTTTCCAAACTCATTCATGAAGCTGAACAGCCATATTTATATATACACACATGCATCATATTCATGATGAAATTTTGATTGTCTTGATCTTACATAAGCCTTATGCAAGTAATCATAACTGTTGTGAGTTCATGAGTGTGATAGCCATTTCACTTCCATGAACTTAGCATTTCCTGCTGATCTATCAGATCTTATCTACTGATCCTACTTATGCAAAGTTCCCTGAGTGTTGAATGGGTGAGACTGATACTGATGGCCTACCCATAGCTAAGCATTCAGTTACTTATACTTGGTATGTAGACCAGTTATGACTTTTTGCATTAACTACTTTATGCTATAAAGCTTTTCTGGCCAAAGTTAACCACAGCACAGATCTTTGAACATAGACATATTTACAATGCAATTTGACATCATTGGCATTTAGTAAAATAACAACACTATATTCCTTCTTAAAGTTTACAGCCTTCTAAGTCATTGGCTTTTGACCAGGTTGGCAATACCAGATACGCAATGCCTCCTGTGAAGTAGGCCTAATACATTACCATAGAGTAGTTGGTTACCTTTATAATTACCATGCCACTATTGCACCAGTGGCCATATCATACCAACAGGTCAATATTGTAGCTTGCAGAATCCAGCACTGGGGAACATTCAAAATAGAGCATCTTCCTTCAGCTTTGGTCTTGGCATACAGAGAAAAATCAAAGTCAGATTCAGCCACACCTCACACCTAGCAAACACACATGAGCACAGATTGCTAATGAATAGCTTTCAGAACAAGTTTGATCAAAGACTATATATGTTATGACTATAAAGAACTGAGGATGGAATGTCTTTAACATCCCCAAATCTGCCCGTGGCTCCTACCAGTCATGTTTTTTTTGTTTTTGTTTTTTTGTTTCTAAAAGATGAACACTATGTTTGGCTTCTATGTCCACATTAATTATTAAATTTCATTTTGTTAATTCATTGTTTGATTGTGTGTGTGTGTACTTCAACCAGAGAAACATGAGAATTTCTGTTGCTTAAACTCATCTATCTCTTTGTTTATAGCTAGACATTAGGGATAAAATCCATAAGGTTAATTTTTAAAGGTGCCTTGAAGCCAGCTTAGTCCCAGCTCCCAATAACAAAAATCACCAGATATCAGCTAATGCCTGCTGTTCTAGCTATTTCTCCACCCAAACTCTAGTAAGCCATAGCCACTTCCCCCATATCCATACAAATACTCACTGTCAAGCTTGCCTGAAAGTCCGTGCTAGTGGATCTTGAAATAAACAGGATGTAAAATGTAGACATGCACCCACACATTAACTTTCATATGATAGTTGAACAGAGGGAAAGATAGATGTGATATATATTTGTACCCTTCTGAATGTTCAAGAAAGAAAGTCTATGCAACAATGTTTATAAACTGTTCTAAACACTCAGCCATTCTAGGCTAAAGCTCAACTTTTCAAGATCATAAGCTGAACAGCTTCACTTTCACCAGTGAGTCTTTAGTGTTCTTGTGAAATAAAGATCATTGTTTCTCACACGGTATGATGGGTATGATGTAATGTTCAATGATGCTGTTATTATGGTTGTTTCATGAAGTCAAGTTGGCTACAGAATCATTTATCAAAATACAGTTCTTAGTTTTTGATGTGGGAATGACTACCTTCTATATGTTGTGAATAAAGGACTGTTTTGCCCATGACATACACTGTAGAAGTAGGTGGGGAAATAAGAGCAAAGGTATGAGAAGGGCAGAGTCAAGAGAGACATGATCCAGCTGCCAAGAAGCAACATGTAACAAAATGGGCAAGCCACAAGCTATGTGGCAGGACAGATTAATAGAAATGGGTTGAATTAAGATGAAGGAGTTAGCTAGCAATGTGCCTGAGCCATAAGGCCAAACAGCATGAAATTAATATAAGCATCTGAGTCATTTTTGAGGGAAAAGTGGCTGCAGGCAGGTCTGAACTGTGAGGTTAATCTGGGCCAGAAACCTCATTCTACAAGTTTTTCAGTATTGTTTGGGCCAGTGTCTATTTGTCTTTTATTTATAGATATGCATGGGGGTATGTGCCTGCCTGCATGGGCATGTGATAAGAGTGACATGTGTGTTTGTATGTGTGTGCATGCGCCAGTGCATGGAGAGCCTAGATGTCCATATCAGATGTCTTCTATTACTCTTTACCTTATGCTTCGACAAGGGTTCTCTCACTGAACCCCATGCTCATCAGTTTGGCTAAGCTGCTGGACAATGAGCTTCACCCAGCTTTTTACTTGGATGTTGGAGGCTGAACTCAAGTTCTCATGCTCACACAGACATCACTGTTCTAGCCATCTTTTCAGCCTTATTGTTTTCAATTATCATTTTGTTCTATTATTCCCTACTGCCTCATGGCATTACATGTAATATTTTCTCTTTTTTCCTTAATAACCCTTATTGCATAGCTTAGAGCTGAGGAGGAGATTGAACATAGTACTCTAGCCAGAGTCAAGGCCTGAAAAAAGTGGCTTTCTCTTTGTTTTTATTAAGTAGTTTGAAAATCGAAGTATTTTTAAGTTTTAAAAATAATGGTTTCTCTATAATATGCAAATTACTCTTCCACAACACACCAATGTACTGAGAACAAGAAAAATGTGAAACAAAATATTTGTAAGAACACATCTTAGAACTACAGAACCAGCTAAGACTTGCAATAGCACAATCTAAAAAAAAGAGCACATTAAAAAGACCACAACTGAGAGAAACATAGAAATAGAAACACAACTGTCAGTCATAGAAAGGGGAGTATGAATGTCACACACACACACACACACATACACACATACACATATGTACACATACATACAGCGACATTACAGACATAGCAACAGAAACAAGGCCACAATAATCAGAGACACAGAAACAAGACCACACGAGTCAATCATAGAAACAGAGCCTGAAATATCATAACCATGGAAACTAAGCCACAACTGCCAGTCATAGAAATAGGCCAGAACTGTCAGAGACCTAGATAAAGGGCCACAATTGCCTTAGCCATACAAACAGGACCAAAAAGTCACATCTGTAGAATAGGACCACAACTGTCAGTTACAGAAACAAAATCATATTGTCAGAGCCATAGAGACAGGATCACAGCTGTCAGTCATAGAAACAGGTCCACCACTGCAAGACCAATAGTAACAGAACAAACACTGTCATATCCCATTAACCAGATTAAAACTGTTAGTCATAAAACTAGGACCCATACTTTCAAAGCCATAGAGAAAGGACCCCAAACATCAGAACCATAGTAACAGGACCACAACTGCCATAACCATAGTAATAGAACCACAATTGTCAGTGTCATAAGATAAGACCACAATTATCAGATTCAAAAAAAAAAAAAAATCAAACAAAAAACAAATGAGACCATATCTGTCTGTCCTAGAAAGAGGGCCACAACTGAAGGAGCCCTAGAAACAAAACCACAGCAAGCAGTCATTGAGCATTGCCATAGCTGTCATCATCATAGAACCTGGACTACAATGTCAGCCATGGAAACCAGACCACAACTTCCATAGCCATAGTAACAGAACTGTAACTGTCATAGCCTGTGGTGATAATATATTGAATATTTAATAAAATTAGTCTTGAATATAAGAAGACAGAATCATACATATTCAAGCCATGAAGGGCAGGCTGTGGTGACTCACACCTTTAATCTCATCACGTGGGAGATAGAGATCCCTCTGGATTTCTGTGAGTTCAAGGCCAACCAGCCAAGGAGTAGTAGCTCACATCTTTAATTTTATCACTAGGATAATTGAACCAGGAAGTGAGTTAGCTAGGTGAGAAAAGAAATATAAGGTAGGAGAAGGCAGAAATTCAGCCATTTTGTCTGAGTAACCAGTTAGGCTGAGGCCCCATGAAGATGAGACTTATCCTGTTTGGCCAGAAAAGTTGGCTGGGTGAGAGTTGGCTGTGGTTTGTTCCCTCTCTCTGATATTGTAGCTTTTTTCTAATATATGGTTCTAGGTTTTTATTATAATACTAAATAGGATTTATGAAATATCTGGTACCCAATGTGGGGCACAAACTCAAGCTTCAGAGATTAAGGGTCTCATGCTCTACTGACTGAGCTATCCAGGCAGTGGTGCTGCATTCTGTGAGTCCCAGCACTTGGGAGGCAGAGGCAGGAGGATCTCTGTGAGTTTGAGGCCAGCCAGGACTACAAAGAAATCTCCAGGAGAGCCAGACTGTTACACAGAAAACCCTGACTCAAGGAAGAAAAAAAAGAAAGAGGAGGAGGAGGAAGAGGAGGAGGAGGAGGAAGAGGAGGAAGAAGAGGAGGAGGAGGAAGAGGAGGAGGAAGAGGATGAGGAGAAGGAAAGAAAGCAATCAAATAAACAAACAAACAAGAAGGCTGAAGAGACAGATCTGTTCTCTGATATTCCAGACTATCTTTATTAAATATACAATTTATCACAACAACAGTCATGGTAACAAGACAAAAATTATCAGTCATAAAAAGTAGACCACAATTGTCAGAGCCATAAAAACAGGGTAAGAACTGTCTGTCCTAGAAACAGGGTCACATGCGTTGGAACCATAGAATTGGGACTACAACAGTCAATCATAGATACAAGGCCACAGCCATCTGAGCTTTAGATACAGGATCACAACAGTTAATCATAAGAACAGGGTTATGACTCTCAGTTAGAGAAATGGGGCTATAACTGTCAGAACCATAGAAATAGGACCACAATTGCCATTCATAGAAATAGTACCAAATTAGAACCCAAACTTTCAGTCATAGAAACAGGGTCAGAACTTTCAGAGCCCTAGAAATAGGATGATAGCTCTTAGTATCGTAAACACATGACAAGTACTGTCAGGCATTGAAAGAGTACCAGATTTGTCAGTTATAAAACAGGACCACAACTATCAGTCATAGAAAGAGGATAAAACTGTCAGTCACAGTAACAGGAACACAACTGTCAGAGTCATAGAAACAAGACCAAAATTGTCGGGCATAATAAGAGGGCTCAAACTGTCATGGCCATAGAACCAGGATGACAACTTATAGAGCCACTGTTACAGGACCACGACTGTCTGTCACAGAAACACTACCAAAGTTGTCATTCATAAAAACAGGATAAAAACAATCAAAGAAATAGAGTCAGGACCACCACAGAGCCACACATACAGAAACACAGCTGTCAGGCATATAAAACGACCACTACTGGTAGAGTCATAGAAATGGGACCTCAGCTGTCAGTTCTTGAAAGATGACTACAATGGTCACAGCCAGAGAAATAGGACCAGAATTGTCCATTATAGAAACTAAAGCACATGAATCACTCATAGAGTTAGAACCATAAATGTTGGTCATAGAATCAGGATCATAACTGTCATTTGTAAAACAAGACCATATTATGAGAACCATAATAACAGGAAAAATACTGTTACAGTCATAGTAGCTGGACACAAGTGTAAGAGCCATCAAAAGAGAATAGCAAGTATCAGAGCCATAGAAATTGGACCACAAATATAAATCGTAGGACCAGGACCCAAGCTGGAGAAGACCTAGAAACAGTACCTCAACAGTCAGAGCCATAGTAAAGGGGCTACAACCACCATAGCCATAGAACCAAGACTACAACTGTAGGTTACAGGAGCAGGATGAGGAATGTCAGTAATGGAAACAGGACTACATCTACCAGTCATTAACAGGAGCCATCTGTCAGAGTCATAGAATCAAGACCACATCTGTTATAGCCATAGTAACAGAACCACATTTTCAGTCAAAGAAACTAAACCATGATTGTAAGACTTATAAAACAGAACCACAACTTTCTGTCCTAGAAACAGGGTCAGAACTGTCAGAGCCATAGAAAAAGGACAACTGTCAGTCACAGATACAAGGCTATAGTTGTAAATTCTTACAGAGTCATAGAACCATGGCCACAACTGTCAGTTATGTACAGGCTCACATCTGTCAGGGCCATAAAAACAGGAACATCTCAGTACCATAGAAACAAGACAAGTAATGGAAACAGGAACACAACTGTCAGAGCCATAGAAACAGAACAAAAACTGTTATTTGGTGAAAAAACAGTGAGCCATAAAAAGAGAACATTAAATGCTGCCTATTCATAAAAATAGGATGACAACTGTCAGAGCACTAGAATCAGGACCACAACCTTCAATCATAGAAACAGGCACTACTCCCAGAGCCATAGAAACAATCTGACAAATACAGTCATGGAAACAGGAACTCAACTGTTAGTCATTAAAACAACCCCAAAACTGTGAGTTCTAGAAAGAGGACACAACTGTAATTCATATAAACAGGATCACAACCTTCATACCTACAGTAACAGGACCACTATTGTCAGTCATAGAAAGTAGGACACAATTGTCAGATCTATAAAATAGAACCAAATCTGTCTCTTCTTGAAACAATGTCACAACTTTCAGAGCCACAGATACAGGACCACAATAATCATTCATAGATACTGGCCACATCTGTCAGAGCCATTCAAACAGGAGCACAACAGCCAGTGATACAAACTAGGCAAAAACTGTCAGACATAGTAATATAACAATTATTCATAGAAATAGGGCAAGAACTCTCATGGTATAGTAATAGGACCCCAACTGTCATAACCATAGGACCAGAACCACAACAGGCACTCATATAACAGTGCCATAGCAGTCATAACTATAGAACTACAACCAGAACTGTCAGTCATTAAAACAGGACAAAAAATTTCAGTAGTATAAACAGAACCCAGTTGTAACTGTCAGTCACTGAATCAGGACCCAGCTGTCAGAGCCATAGAATTAGGACCACAACTGCCATACATTAGTAACAGAACCATAACTGTCATATCCATAGTAATAGGATCACAATTGTCAGTCACAGAAACTAAACCACAATTGTCAGACCCTTAAAAATAGGAACACAGCTGTCAGTCTCAGATACAAGGCAGTAGATGTCAGAGCCAGAGAATCACAACCACAATTGTCAGTCATAGAAACACAATGTAACCAAAACTGTCATTGCCATGGTAATAGTACCAAAACTGTCAGACATAGGAACATGACCAAAACTGTCATTGACATGGTAACAGTAACAAAACTGTCATTCATAGAGACAGGACCACAACTGACAGAACAATAGAATCAGAACCATAACTGTCAATAATAGAAACACGACCACCACTGGTGGAGCCATGAAAGCATATCCATGACTCTCAGAGCTGTAGAAACAGAACCACAATTGTCTGTCATGGAAACAGATTTAAAAAAAAAATCAGTCATAGAAATAGGACCCAAACTGACAGCTATAGAAACAGGACCACAACTGTTAGTCATAAAATGAGGACACAAATGTCTGTCATAATAACAGGGACACAACTGTCATTCAGAGAAACCCACCCCCAACTGTCATAGCCTTAGAAAGAGGACAATTGTTTTCGAAGCCATAGGAACAAGACAACAAAAGTTAGTCATGAAAACAGGACCACAACTGTCAGTCATAGAAATATGGTCACAACTTTAAGAACCATAGAAATAGGACCACAGAGTCAAAGGCATAGAAAGAAGACCCCAACTTTCAGTCTTTGATTCACAGCCATAGCTCTCAGTCATAGAAGCAGGACTATAGCTGTCAGAGCCACAGAAATAAGACTACAACTTTCAGCCATACAAACAAAACTACAACTGTAAATCTTTAATTCAGGACCACAATTGTCAGAGCCATAAAATACATATCTAGAACTCTCAGTCTTAACAAAGGAACGACAATACTTGTAGGCATAGAAACAGGACCACAATTTACTGAACCATAGAAACAAGGCCAAAACTTTCAGGCATAGGATCAGTTCCACAACTTTCAGCCCTAGAAACAGGACCACAACTGTCAATCACAGAAACAGGACTACCATAGTCAAAACTGTACAAACAGGACCAAACTGGTCAGTGCCATAGAAACAGGACCACAGCTCTTGCTGCTAAAAAAAACATGAAAAGTACTGTGAGTCATGCAATCATTGACCACAAGTGTCTGTCATAAAACCTAGACCACATCTGTCAGTCATAGAAAGAGGACATAATTGTCAGTCATAGTAACAGGAATACAAGTGTCAGAGCCTTAGAAACAGGACAAATATTGTCAGTCATAAAATCCAGACCCAAACTCTCAGAGCCATAGAAATAGTCCCACAACTGTTAGTCACAGAAACAGGGCCCAAACTGTCAGAGCCATAGAACAAGAACCAGAATATTCAGTCATGGAAACTGGACCATAATCCTTAGTCATCAAACGGGACTACAACTCTTAGACATAGAAACATGACCACAAATTGTCACACACAGAAATGTCAAGTCATTAAAATAGGGACACCACTGTCAGTCATAAAACAGGGACAGAGCTTTCAGAGCTTTGGAAATAATATCCAAATTGTTATTTATAGACACCCACACTTATTAGAGTCTTAAAAAGAGGATGACCATCTTCAGAGTCATAGAAACATGACAACAAAAGACAATCATGAAAATAGGACAATGACTGTCATTCAAAGAAATATGGTCACAACTCTAAGAGCCATAATAACAGGACCCCAACTGTCAGTCTTCGATTCAGGGATACAGCTGGCAGGGACACAGAAAGAGAACCATATCATGGAAACAGGATGCCAACTCTCTGTGCTATAGAAACATAGAGCCACATTTTCAATCTTAGAAATGATATTATAGCTGTCATGGCCATAGCAACAGGACCACAACTGTCAGAGCCCTAGTAACAGGATCACATTGTCATAGGGATACATACAGGGTGATAATTTTCAGTCATAAAAATTAGACCACATTTCTCAGAGCTATAAACACTGAGCCACAACTGTAGATATAGAAACAGAACCAACAACTCTCAGTGTCATAGAAACAGGACCATAGCTGCCATAGTCATAGAAACAGCACCAAAGCGGTAAGTCACAGAACCGGGAACATAACTGTCTGTCATAGAAGCAGAACTGCAGCTGTCAAAGCTGTAGAAATAGGACTACAACTGTTACCATTTTAGTAACAACAACACAATTGTCTTAGCCATGTAAACAAGTCCATACTTGTCAGCCATAGAAACATGGCAACAGCTCTCATAGCCATAGAAACAGGACCACATATGTCAGTCATAGAAACAGGTTCACAACCGGGAATCATAGGAACACAGTTGTCTGAGCCATAGAAACAGGATGTCAACAGTTAGAGCCATTGTTTCCTTGAGCTATATGAATACACACCATCAACTTTCAGCTTACTTCTCTAGAGGAAAGAAAGACTGTTTTATCATTTATATTTGTAAGACAAAAATAATTATAATTTTAGCTGCTCACAGGGTTTATTATGAAGAAAAAATATCCTAAATTCTTAATCATAAATGTAAGTACAATATCCATAATTGTATCAGTAAAAGAGAAGACTTGGGTAAAGTTTTTTTTTTCTGCATAATGGAAACAAGACCAGAGTCTGAGTTTCCAGAATCCATACTAAAAGCCAGGCATAGCGGGATGCAAATCTGTAATTTCAATACTCCATGGGGAAAATGGAAGTTGAAGGTAAAAGATTTCTAGGTCTCAGACAATCTAGCTTGGTATACACAGTTTCTGTGTTGGGAATGGAGATATGGCTCAATGTTTAGGAGTGCTTCCTCTACAACCATGAGTGAACAGAGGTTGGATCTCAATAGCCATGTTCCAAGGTGTCCTCAGGAAGCATCAATGGAGACAAGCTTATTTTGTCTTCCCAGTTATCAGGGAAAATGGCAGCCCAGGTTCAGAAAGAAACTGTGCCTCCAAGGAATAGAACATGACCAAAAACACTCAATGTCCTCTTTCGGCCTCCTTGCAAGCAGGCATATATTCCTGCAAGCATACATCCTTTTTCTTGCCCACCCACTGCCTCCCCATCCATTTCCCTTTCCCCTCTATCTTGTTACACACACACACACACACACACACACACACACACACAGAGAGAGAGAGAGAGAGAGAGAGAGAGAGAGAGAGAGAGAGAGAGGAGAGAGGAGCATGGAGAAGGGGAGAGGGAGATAGAGAGCTTCATAGAATTACAACCAAGGTGATCTCTGCTTCTATTGGTCCTTTGTTGAGATCTGTGCTACCTTTTATAACAGGTAAAATGTAGTCTAAATTAGTCTATTTCTTTGTTCGAAAGAGGAGATGGTAGATATGTTTTCTGGAAGTGTGGAAAAATATTTAAGTCCAAGTAATAATAAATAATAATAAACAAGTAATATGTAAGTGTTTTATATGTGTGTGTATTGCATGTATGCATATATTTGCATGTGCATGTATGTGTATGCATTTGTGAGAATATGTGTGTATAAGCCTATACTTCTATGCATGTAATATGTGTGTAGTATATGTTTTTGCATTTGTGTGAATTTGTGAATACAGGATGTATACATATGTGTATGTAAGTAATATGGATGCATGTATTTATGCACACGCATATTCATAAATATGTGTTTAGTATGTACATATACTTGTTAATAAAGAGGATCACCAGTGATGATTAAGGATGGAGACTAGAGACAACATGAAAACATTTTGATAGAACATTGAGAGGCTTTCGGAGGCAATTTTATGATCTCTAGGATTTTAATTAAGAAAAAGACACAGGACCAATCAGTTTCTTAACAATGCCACTTTAGATATATTGAGATGAAAGAAAAGCTATTATAGAGAAAGCACTTAGTACTATTTCAGAAACATGGAATGAGCCCAGGACATGTGAGCTGTTGCTATGCAGACCAATACTGCCTCCTTTATGTTTATGCATAGAGAAGTTTGCAAGTAAAGACTTTACAAAATCAGACACATTTTGGTTTTCCCTTACAAAGTTATTGTGTTGTCCCATCTGCTTACTGCTATTGAGCTTGAGTACATCACAGAGACAGGAGTAGGTCTGACCAGAGTCAATAGAAGAATGCCAATTTCCTGTGGTGGGCTATTGGTTTCCTGTGCTAGTTACAGAGGACTGATATGCTTTTACCTCTTACATCTAATGTCACTAGCAGAAATGAATGCGCTCAAATATAGATCAGAACCAGAGTGGACATTATTGATTCTCAGTTTTCATTGTTATCTCAGTCATGAGCATGCTAAAATTCTTATTTAGGAAGAAAGCATTTTTTTTCCATTGTAATAAATGACTGTGATAATAGGTCTGATGACTTTGAATAGACTGAGATCTGGTTGCTACAAAGCCATACACTTTTTGTCACTGGGGTTAGACTGACTGTATGCATCAGTTCTTTATGCACACTTGTTTCATTATATACATGTTTTCCTCAGCTTTCTCTTTTATGTATAGATACATGTGTACATGAATTCAAATGATTACTATATTGAAAAGAGTTCTCTGTAGAAGCAGAAGTGATAGGGTGAACATTTATCTTGGAAAAGGGTTTATTAGGTTGGATCACACTGTTTGGTCTGGATGTTCCAACAATGTCTGTTTGTTAGAGAGTCTGAGAACCCGGCAAATGATAAACCTTTGTGACTTGATGTCTCAGAAATCCCATTTAAACGCCGACAGCCTGGACGATTTTTGCAGTGAAGCAACCCTGTTCTTCTTTAAGTTCTCTTTTATGTCTGGGTCATGTTTGGAAAGTGTTGTCCATGTAAGGGGAGGGTTCCTTCTCTCAAAAAACTCATCTAGAAAATGCCCTCAGAACTTGCCTAGAGATGTGTGTCTTAATTGATTACAGATCCAATCAAGGAGACATACAATCAAGAATACTATGTTTCTAAAACCAGTTATAAAAGAGAGACAGCCTGAGACGGTGGGAAGATCATTAGACAATTCTGAAGTCAATTGTGGGAAATATTTGTGAAAAGGAATAGGCAGACTAAGAAAATGGCTCAGCTGAAAGCCTGCTGTACAGATGTGAGCACCCAAGTCCCATCCTCAGCATTTACACAAAGGCAGTATTTGTTTGTGTTTGCCTGTAACCTCAGAGCTAGAGAAGTAGAGACTGTACTCTCCCCAGAAAGGGCTGATCAGTAAGCTCCAAATTCAGTGAGAAAAATTGTTTTCATCTAAAATCTAAGGTGCATGATACCTGAAGAATAGTGGTTAAGATTGATCCCTGACTTTCATGTACAGGGACACGAGAACAATCACATATAAAAGTTGGGATTTTTGAAGTTCTGGAGAATTATATTGAAGCTTAGTTTTGCTATTTGGATATGTAATGCTTGAAAAATGAGAATCTGACACAGTTTGTAATTCTTCATCTATTGGACACTTGGGTACATACATCAGTATAAATTATTACAAATTAATATAGGGTTAAATACTAAGAAAATAGTATGCATTGGAAAGTTTACATGTGCCAAATATCTTCCATGCACTTCACAATCTTGATAACATTTTGTTACTATTTGAATACATTGAACAGATAAAGATACAGAGAAACAGAAAGGTAGAATACCTACACAGATTGGTGTGTGTGTGTGTGTGTGTGTGTGTGTGTGTGTGTGTGTGTGTGTACACTTGTGCAGAGGACAGAGGAGGGTATTACGTGTCCCACTGTATCACTCTCAATCTTCTCTTGCTACAATACTGTCCATGAACTTAGATCTAGGCAGACAGCCAGCAAGCCCCAGAGATTCTTCTGTCTTCTCTTGTCCACAGTGCTAAGATTATAGACAGACAAAACCACATCCCAGCTTTTAACTTGGGCTCTGGGGATTTGAACTCAAGTCCTCCTGCTTATATATCATGCATTTTAACCCACTGAGCATTTCTGTAGCCCACAGTCCTAGGCTTTATTTTTTTTTGTCCAAGTGTGAAAAATAAAATTAAATCTAGGTCATCATCACAAACCTTTTCTCCTAACCATTACTCAACACCATTTGTCTTTCAAGTTCATTTTACCTGATAAAATACCCTAATTTCTGTGTCTTTGGATAATCATCACCATCAGGTGAGACAGAACCTAAAAGCATTGTTCAAAGAAGGAGCTAGGTTTTGTAGTCAGATAGTGATTTCTCTCAAGGACTTAAAAATGTAAGATATGCAAATACATTCACATGATGCCTTACACTTACTCTTACTACTACAATGAAGATCATGGAGAACTTGTGCACTCTTTTGTATGAGGTATTAGGATTCCTGACACAGTGGAGCATTCATCCTGGCATCAGGACACTCCTCCTTCATCTATATGCATGAGCAGGCATGGCCATGTAAAAACCCCAGCAACCGGTGCCTTTATAAGCCAAAATGTCATATTGTTCTCTTTCTTCCCTCACATTTTCCCATGGGCAGCCAAACCACCACCTGTCCTGCTTAATAAAGTCTAGCATGGCTTACTGGTATGGTTTGTGATCCATTCTCTCATCCGTTAACAACATAGGGAGCTATGTATTGCTATGGCAAGACTTATCCTATATGTGAGTGACGTCACTCTATGTGCTGAGGTACCACTTTGAATGAAAGGAACAAAGGAAGCTGAACATCAGAATTCATCTTTCACCTTCCTGTCTATGGATGTAAAGTGATCATCTGCCTTAAGCAGTCATCAGATACCAAGTTATTGAGAATATATTTTTGAGATGAAGTTTAAAATATGTTATCATGTTAGTTTAGTTAACATGCCTTTCAGAATGATATTAATTGTGTATATTTGAGCCAAGTCGGGGAACTATAGGATTTACGCAGGAGTAGAGAGAGACTTTTTAAGAGACCTTCAGTGTGTGCTCCACAGCCATTACCTACTCATAAACACTAGAAGGCACAGAAATTGGAAGCTGCTGTAGTCCAGAGAAAGTACAGCTCACATTTATTTCAGAGGCCACAGAGCTCAGTGATGCTATTGAAAGGTAGGTGAAAAGAGATCTGTATCTCAAAAAGATTTTGACACTATGGAGTGGTCCTGAGATGAAGACTGTATCTCACTTTTCTCGCTCAGTGACACCTAACAAAATCAGTTTATGGAAGGATGGGCTTTAGCACATTACGGTGGTAAATCAAGGTGATCAACAGTGTGGGGCATCTGAATACTTGATGTCCACACTCAGGAAGCAGAGAAAGATGAGCACTGGTGCTCAGCTCACCCCCCCCCCTTTCTACCTACTTCGGGAACTCAGCCCAGGCAATTGTGCCTCTCACATTTAGAGTGAATCTTTCTACCTCAATAAAATTAATCTAGAACTCCTTCAAAGTATCATGGCTTTGACAACATGGCCTGGGACCCAACAGCCCAGCTTCCCACTCTCCACTTATCTAGGAGTGACACTTCGGATTTACTGCACAAGTCAAGAGCAGGTAGCTAGTGTTGATGCGGCTGTTCCTTTGAAGCCATGAACACTGGTGGGTTACAGTGTCTCTTTGAGCTCCACACTCCACCCCACCTCTGAGCCCCCCCCCCAGCATGTGGAGATTTATTTATCTTAAGATTCTCCCTGGAGGCCTGAAATTGTCAGTCTATTAAAGCAAGAGAGAGAATTAGGAACACCTTCTCCCTTTCAGGGTGAAATAACCAGCTCTATAAATCTACTGAAGTCCTGTTGTTAATCTTCAACCTATATGAGAAGCAACTGCTGCTCTTGGTGCATCACAGAGAATGGCTTATTTTATTGCTTTAGCAGCCATAAAACACCTCTTGACTTAAACGTGAGGCTAATTCTCCAAGAACATTTGGGTTCCTGCCTTGATGCCCTGGGCAGTCTGACTGGTTTGCAAAGCAGATGAGTTGTCCAAAGGCCATATGTACCACTCTTACCAAATGTACATAAAGTGTGCCATAGTAAAAAGAAGTTCAAAAGTGAGGAAATTGCTCATATCCTAGAGTACTTGCAGTATAAATATAAACTCCTAACTTGAATCCTCAGCACGAGTGTGAAATTGGAACTGGAAGGATGGATTGCTTAGCCATCAAAAGTATATACTGATCTACCACAGGACCTGAATTCAGATCTCAGAACCCACATTGGGAGGTTTGCAGCCACATGTAACTCCTGTTTCAGAGGATCCAATGCCATATTCTGGTCTCAATAGACAGTGCTCTCACAAGCACAGTTTTATACATAAATCTTAATTAATAAATCATTTTAAAAATCCAGCATAGTAGTGCACATCTGTAACCCCAGTGTTGTAGAAGGGACCACAGGAGAATATTGAAGCTAACTGGCCAGCCATTCTAGATGAGTCAAGAATTCCAGGTTCAGTGAGAGACCTTCTTCTGAAAATATGGTATCTGGTGATTGAGGATTAAATTCTAGCCTCCACATGCACATAGGCCTGTACACACATACATATAACATATACCACAAACAGTACATCTTTAAAAATATTTACTTATATTAATTTTATCATCATGCATCTGTGTATGAGTATGTGTTCATGTGCACAGTATCAAAGGGGCAAGAAAAGTATATAGGATCCCCTTAAGCTGGAGTTACAGACAGTTGTACACTGCTCAATGTGAGTACTGGCTAAAGAACTCAGGTTTTATGCAAGTGTGGTAAACACTCTCAACCACTAAGTCATCTCTCTAGCGTCACATAGTGTATCTTAAGGATCTCAGATATAGGGTTAGATATATTACCCAGCCTTTCCTAAATGACCTAGAATCAATTATTTCAAAATTTTAGGACTTATTGTGAATCTGTGGGCAAAATCATCAGAAGAGCATTCTAAGTATATTTTATGAAGAGAAGTTCTTCCTTTGAGAATATCAGATATCTAGCCTTGAACTATGTACTATTTAGAAAGTTGCGGTTTCAATATGAGTTATTGACAATTTTGTAACTGCATCATAATTCCACAGGAGGTTCTGTCTGAAAATGACTTCTCAGATTTACTTTTCAATCAGATTTCATCTACCTCTGACATGTGGGTTTTCAACTTTGTGATAGAAGGAGGGTCCTGTTGATAGCATAAAACTACTTATTTACCTAGAAATACCTATTAGATTAAGAAAATTTTATTTTTTACTTTTTATTGTGTGTGCATATATGCTTGCTTATTTATGAGCAAGTGCTCACAAAGGCCCAAAGAGGGTGTTTTGTCCCACAGAACTGGAATTACAGGCAGTTTTAATCCACCCAACATGGGTGCTACAGACTAAACTCTAGGATTTTGGAAGAAAGAGCAGGCAGAAAAGAAACCACTGAGCTGTCTCCTCAGGCATTTCAATTAGCTTTCAAAATGCAAACTTTCTAATTTGTGTATGTGTGTGCATGTGTGTGTGCATGTGCATGTGCATGTGCGTGTGTGTGTGTGTTGTGCATGCATATGTGTATGCATGTTTACACATGCATGGGCACACTTGTGTGTGAGTGCGTTTATGTGCACAACAAGGTGCAAGGCTGACATCAGTCTTCTCCAATTTCTCTAGTTATTCATCATGACAGTCTCTCAGAAGACCTCAGAGCTTGCTTGTTTTATTAATCTCACTAGCCATCTTCTTTTGGGATCATTTGTCTCTCAACCTCAAATTACTGGAATTACAAGTAGACCCATGTGCCAACACTACATTTTTGTGGGTGTGAGCAATACAAACTCTGATCCTGTTGTCTTTGTACTAAGCACTTTCACCACTGAACCACCTTCCCAGCCCATAATAATTGCTCCTTTTGAATATAAAATAACTTGCTATTGGCTGTGAGAAAGATAGGCAGAGAGGAAGACAGCCTGGCCATCTGGATGTGTTGGTCTCTGTGATTATTCATAAGATGACTCAAAATAGCAGATGCCACAGATAGTAATTAAACCTCTTTCTTGTTCTCACTGGAATGTAAAACTGTTTCCTTTGATGACAAAAGACCAGTGTCACACATTCAAGGGTAATCACAGAAAGAATAAATAATCACCCTGTTAATCATCAGGAATAGGGACACTGTCAACAGCAGCACTTTCTCAAGGTGGTTGTGTTTTCTTTACACACAAAGTGAACTGACCTTAAGACACACTTGTCAGACCTCAAACGGTAAACTCATTCACTCGCTCACTCAGTCTCCCGCAGGTAGTCACCCTTTTCCTTGGGCCTGAAGAATTATTTTTGTCTCTTTAGATAGTTTTGTGGATTCAGAGACTGAGTCATAATATACCCCTTGAGGGATGTTTTATCTGCACTCTTAGAGCCTTTTGAAATCGTAGGTACCTTCTTTGCTTGAGAAAAGAGTGCTCCATCTTTGGATTAATTATGTAGAAAGCTTAACACCTCCACATGTCATCTACCCATAGCATCTGTTTCTCTTGTATTTCTAAAGAAGAAGAGATCACAGTACAGGAGTTGGGTACACAGACAGAGAACACACTTTCAGAAACACATGGCTTTTGCTTTTGACCTGGGATCACCACCAGCAGTAGACTTCTATTTGTGTGGCTCTAGACAGCATATTAGGCAAAGTAAAAGGCAACTCCAAATAGCAAGGTGCTGTCACCACTGAACCACTGCCTGCTTATCTTAGCTTCTGTGATGATAAATGTTAATTGTCACCTTAATAGGATTTGCAATTACTTTGTTGATACATTTCTGGACATGCTTATGGGGAAGTTTCTCTTAGGCTAATAGAAGGGAGAAGATTTGCCGTAAATGTGTGAGGCATCATCCTATATACTGGGGCCCTGAACTGACTAAAAAGTAGAAAGTGAGCTGGGCAAGTCTTCTTCTTCTGATGGTAGACACACATGACCATCTGTCTCATCCCCTGCAGTCAAAACTCTGGACCACGGTAGACATGAGCCCAGAATAACCCCTCCTTCCTTAAGCTGATTTTGTCAGATATTTTGTCACAACAATGATGAAAGGAACTAATACAATGGTCATGGTTTTATGTACTGATTTCTAATTGGTTTTCCCATACATCTCTCATGGTGCTCAAACTGGATTTATCCAGTCACTGCTTTTGCATCACTACTTTCTAGGTACCTGGAAATTACTTAGAAATGTGGGATTCAGCAAGTCAACAAAACAAACCAATTCTACTTCCAAGTTCCATGACTGGGCACAGACAATTGCTTAATGAATGAATGATGAGTGTTTATAGTGAATCTGGTATTATTTTAATTGTGCCATAACCACCGCTAAACTCTATACTTACCTTGTGAGCTGGCCTTATTATCCTCATCTGACAGAGCATAAAATGTGGATCTATAGAGAACACAGATATTAATACCCATGATGAATAGGAGAACCTGAGATTGGAGCTTAGACATCTAACTCCAGAGCTAAGCATTTAATTAATATGGATACATTTGAATATATCTCATTCAACTTTATGAAAACAGATCCCTAATGGAACATACATAAAATAAGAGCTGAGAAAACATACACATGTATGAAAATGGTAGGAAAGAAAGAGAGGGGAGGGAGGGTTGGAGAGAGGGAGGAAAAGATAGAGGGAGAGAGAGGGGGAGAGAGTCAGTCTTTGGATGTTCACAAAGTTCAGTAGAGTGTCATCAGATCTCTTGGACTTGGGATTTTAGGTGCTGATGAGTCTTCTGTTATGGCTACAGTGTTCTGGTCTTTGATCCTCTTTTAGAGCAATGTGGTAGTTTGACTAATAATGATCCCAACAAGCTCACACATTTGAATGCTTGTTCACTAGGGAGTGGAACTGTTTGAAATGGTTATAAGAATTTGGAAGCATAACCTTGATGGAGTACATGTGGTCTTATTAAAGGAAGTGTGTCATTGGTGATAAGCTTTAAGGTTTCTCAGTTCTTTCTCGGGCTGTGGATCAGGATGTTGTTCTCAGTTCCAGAGCCATGACAGTCATTACAGTGATAAGAAACTAAGTCTGTGAAACTGTAAGCAAGTCCCCAAGTTCAATACTTTCTCTTCTAAGAGTTACCTAGGCAACTCAGTTTTTTTTTTTTTTCATATGAAGTTGAGCATTATTATTTCAAAGTCTGTGAAGAATTGTGTTTGGATTTTGATGAGATTTTATAAAAAATGTAGATTGCTATTGGTGAGATTGCCATTTTTACTGTGTTGACCCTGTTCAATAGTCGAAATTTGAGAGGCATCACCATTCTTGACTTCAAGCTATACTATAGAGCTACAGTAATAAAAACAGTTTGGTATTGGCATAAAAAAGACTTGTGGATCAATGGAATTTAATCAAAGTACATGACATTAATTAATACGCTTATGAATACCTGATTTTTTACTAAGAGGCCAAAACAATGCAGTATAAAAAAGATAGAATCTTCAAAAAATGGTGCTAGCATAACTGGATGGTGGTATGTAGAAAAATGCAAATAGATTCATATATATCACCCTGCACAAAACTCTAGTTCAAGTGGATCAAAGACCTCAACATAAACCCAGCTACACTGAACTTGATAGAAAAGAATGTGGGAAATACCCTTGAATGCATTGACACAGATGACCACTTCCTAAATATAATGCCAGTAGCACAGAAACTAAGAACACCAATTAATAAAGGAGACCTGAAACAGAAGCTTCTGTAAGGCAAAGGACATGGTCAGTAAGACAAAATGACAGCCTACAGAATGGGAAAGGATATTTACTAAGCCTACATCTGACAGAGGACTGACCTTTAAAATATGTAGAGAACTCAAGAAACCAGAGTCTAAAAAAAAAAAAAATAATAGTAAAGTTAAAAAATAGGATTCAGAGATAAATAGGGAATTCTCAAAAGAAGAATTTCAAATGACCGAAAGACATTTAAAGAATTTCTCAACATCCTTAGCCATCAGAGAAATGCAAATCAAAACAACTCTCAGATACCATTTTATACCTGTCAGAACGGCTAAGATCAAAAACATAGATGACAGCCTATGCTCAAGGGGATGAAGTGTAACTTCTCCATTTCTGGTGGAAATGTAAACGTGTACAGCCACTTTGAAAATCAGTATGGCAGTTCCTCAGAAACCTGGGAATCAATCTACCCAGTGATCCAGCAGTGCCACAATTGTTTCAGTACCCAAAGGATACACATTCTTACCACAAGAAATGATGGAGGCTGAAGAGAGACTGAGAGCTAAGCACCAGGGTGAGCTCAGTCCAGCTGAAGAGAGAGTGGGGAGAGAGTATATGAGCAGAGGAATCCGGATCATGAGGTGGAGACCTACAGAGAGGCTGCCCTGAGCTATTGGGAGCTCACTGATTCTGGAATAACTACCAGAGGAACTAAACCCTCTGAAAGTGTAAATGACAGTCTAATGGCATTAGCCTCTTGCAGGAGGACCAGAATTTATTCCTGGTACATGACTTGACATCTTGGAGCCCATTATCCATAGAGGAATACCTCACTCAGCCTTGATACTTGAGGGAGGGATTCAGACCTACCTACAAAACCAACTCACTTTGAGATTCATCGACCTCCCTTTGAATTGATGAAGGATGGGATACAGCAGAGCATGAAGTAGGACTGGGAGGAGCGGCAGTAAGGGGAGCAATCATGGGTATGGGAAAGACATTTTAAATAAAAAAATAAAGGTTAAAAAAATAAAGAATTGCCTTGGTCATGGTATCTCTATCCAGCAATAAAACATTCACTGAGATGAGCAGTAAGTGATCTTAACTACTAAGCCTATCTTTAGCCTCTCACTAGTTAGTTTTGAAGGTACAATGAGGAGAGGGGCATTCTTGCATCCCTAATCAACTTGGTAAGAAGGCTTGCTTGCTGTCTTACTATCATAGTTTTGTTTCCTAAGTGTATTAGCTCATTTGTGTACTGTACACTTGTCTTTATGATGCTCTTGAAAGAACATGTATTCTATCAACCCCAAAGTTCTAGCATTTGGGAGGCAGAGGAAGGAGGAAGATCACTTATGGGTTCAAGGCCAGAATTACCTACATAGTGGATTCTAGAATATCCAGGACCACAAAATGAGATTCTTATTTAAATAAAAGTCTCATTCTTATTCCTAAAATTCTAGCACAAATATCTTTCTATTTTTCTATCGGTACTTTTGAAATCATGTCATTTTTATTTACTTGCATATTATACTAGTTATTCCGCTTGAATGTGTAGTAGGAGGTTTCTGTCCTGGACTTTTGGGCCTAGCCTCAAGAAGGCCCGCAGACCCACAGACCTGCATGTGGGGATTTAATAAAATTTCAGAAGTTTTGGAGATATCAGAAGGAATCTACCCACAGTCTATGTGGGGGGTTAGTAAAAGCTCCAGAAGTCCCAGAGCTCTATCCACAGTCAGTCTAGGAAAATCAGAGTGGTGATTCAAACCTTTAATCCCAGCACAGGGAGTATCCTGGGAGTGGTGACCTACGCCCTTAATCCTAACTGAGTCAAGGTCACTTCAGATTATAGAAGGAATTCTAGGCTCCCAAGTAGGCAGTGGTGGAGCCATGCCTTGATTTATGAAAGGGTACTTAAGACAGAATTGAAACACAGAGGGAATTATTTCCTAGGGAATCGAGGCTGAGGAAGCTGGAAGAGCTGGGTAAGATTTGACTGTGGGTTTATTCCCTCTAGTATCTCCAACTTCTTCAGAGATCTATCCCTGAGTCTCATTCTTTCATGCAACACCTGCAGAGACACACAGATGTTTACAATAATAGTTTTAGGCTTATCGGCCTAAGGCCCAGACATATAACTTGCTAACTCAAATTGTCCTCTGCTTCATCTGGCTTCTCTCTGGCATTCTCTTGTGTTCTTCCAGTTCCCAGAGTTCTCTTAGTCTGGTAGCCCTGCCCACACTTCCTGTCTGCCTTTGGCCAATCAGCGCTTTTTATTATACTCATAGACGAGGACAATTATTTACAATGGAACAACATAATCCCCCTACATGAATGTATGCTCTTTTAGAGATGGAACTTGCCTGCCCTCTCAAACTTCCTACAGTAAAGGGTAAAGCATATGCAGAATGCTCTAAAAACATTTTGGGGATGAATGTATACAAAATGTTTTCAAAACTCTAATATCATTTGTTTTTCTATATTTCAGTTGACCAGTTTTGAGACCTTTAACTTGTATATATTTTGCTGTTCCTGTTGATTAAATTTCTTCTTTGTAAGTCTTTATGGGCCCCTCATATTTAGGCTACTACTTTAAAGGCTGAATACCCTCCTTTAGAGGACAGTTTTCTTAACATGGTGGGAATGAAGGACACAACTAACTTGGTGCCTGCCATCTCTCTAAGAGACCTGCACTCATTTGTTCTCATCTTTCTCTTGATTGCTATCTGTTATTGTATGGCATTTAAATCTAAATATATTTGAACATAGCTTATCATCATATCATCTCCCTGTGTCAGTTTCATTTCCTGTCACTTTAATAATACCCTGATAAAAAGAAACCTATGTGAGAAAGGTTTACTTTAGGTAAGAATACCAAGTTACAATCCATCATGGCTAGGAAGTTAAGACAGCAGGAACTTAGAACAGAGACTGAATAAATTCAAGCTCAGTGTTCAGCTAGCTTTCTCTACTTATACAGCCAAGAAAATGGCATAGCTCACAGTGGCTGGGTCTTTAAGCATCAAGCAAAGCAAATACGACAATCGTCCAGACAACTGATCTAGATACTTTAGTGAGCCTCTCTTCCAAGGTGATTCTAGACTGTGTTGAGTTGATCATTAAAACTGGCCATTATAAACTAAATAGGAAAACGTGATCTTCTGAAAAATGCAATTGAGAGCTTCCAATTTATACTTCCCATTAAAATATTGAAATATATTGAAAAATATTGAAATATAACCAAACAAATAAAAAGAACAATAAAAGGAAATTAGATAAACCTCATAAATGCATGCAGAGAAGTTACTAATGGTAATAGTCTAAAATAATTGCCTCTAAAATTAGAAATGTGTCTAGAATTTTCAGACTTACCAGTTTGGCTGAACACTAAAGCAGAGGGTCTTCTCACTGTAACAATAACAGTATCAGAGTGAAAAATAAGAAAAATAAATTATGTGAATAAAAATTTAGAAAATTTAGATGTTTTTAAACATTTTCATTATCATCAGTTATAAGTGAGAGTTCCAGATCTTCAGAACTTCACAACTATTGTGTGGTTTTATGGTGTGAAACAGATTTTGCTGGCATGTGTTTCTTGCATTTTAATAATAATTTATCATGAACATCTCTTAGCTATTTGAATATTTTCTTTGATGATATGCTTGTTAAAAATACTGTGTGGTTTATAAAGCAACATTACTATATCTATATTACTTAGTTTTGAACATTATTATTTAAATGCTTTAAAAAAATACTAAGTGCTGGTGGTGCACAGCTTTATTAATTCTAGCTCTTGGGAGACAGAGGCAGGCAAATATCTGTGAATTCAAGGACAGCCAGCACTACAGAGGGAATTCCACAGCAGCTAAAGCTTTACAGAAAAATTCTGTCTTGGAATACAAACAAACAAACAAAAAGCTGGACATCACATTCTCTTGTATGGAAGGATATACCACATATTTTCAACTTAGGTTTTGCTCAGTTGAGAACTTATTTAATGGAGAAAGGATGCTGTACACCATGTAGCAACTGCAACAAATAGACTGTAAAACAAAAAGGAAGAAATAGAATGTCTATTTTATGATTGATCTATGAAAATCAAAGCTTTTTGTTCATGAGTAGTTCTAATAAGGCATTTAAAATTTCAAATATGTCCTTGTGTTTTCTCAGAGCATATCTGTTCATTTGGCGCCCTACCTTGGCATGAATTGGAGTTCCATCAGAGATACTTCCTTTCTTCGTGCTCTGTAGTCTCAGGGTATTTCACCTGCTTTTCTGACCTCCACCAACACTGCTTTTTGGAAAGAATATCTTACCTTAATCACCACAGGAGTAATAGGGCACAGAGGCCTTCTTGTTTATCTTTTACAAGTCCATCATAAATTGCAAATTAGGAGCTTTTAAGTCATCAAGTATCAATGCCAACAAAGTGAAACTTTGTGGATCAATGAGTTTACTGTTGTTACTTACAGGATCATGGGTGAGAGCTTATTTATAGGAATGTGGATTACTCAAAGACTGTTGAATCACCAGAAGCCTACCCATTACTGGTGATGACTTGGTGAAAGAAGGAACCTTGGATCTCTCTGCACAACTTGTAGACAATTCAAAGTTCAAAGAGTCTCTTCCGGGTCTCTTATTGGTCTGAGTCTCCTGAGCAGTCCTTACTTAGTACATCACCTTGGAAAGGGGGAGGGCAGGGCTTTGTGCATTTGGTCAGTTTTGAGAACAAATCTTAACAAACTTTATTTTAGAATGCCTTGATATTTTGTGAGATTTGCTCCATGATGGCATATTTCAGTTTATAGGAAATTGATACAAAACAGCTCTCACTCCATGAATATATAATTTTTAATGTTGAATTTTAGAATAATTTGTGATTCATGGAGAAAAGTTTTAATTATTGAATCTAGAGATTCTACAATACTTCTTTAACCAACTTCCCCCATTGTTAGGACTTTGCATATTTATAGGACAAATATCATAACTAAAAAGCTTTTTGCCATATTCTTGCTACATTACAATAGCTAGCTTAGGTCAATTGCCTTGTGTTAGGGCTCCATAGTTTTCCCTATGTCCAATATGTTATTTTGTTCATTTGTTCTTTGTTCTAAGAATCCATGTAGGACAACCTTATATTCTCAGCTGAATCATGTCCTTAGCTTCATTTGGAGGGTAACAATTCCTCAGAATTTCTTTGTTTATAAAAACCTTGAGAAATGGTCATCCTATACTTTGTAGGTTGACAATCAATTTGAATTTGTTTGGCATTTTTATGTAGTGAATTTACATTGTGGATTTGTAAAAGAAAACCACAGAAGTAGAATAATGTTTTTCACTCTAAACATAGTTTTGTTTTGAAACAATTATTAATAAATCAGTATATGAGGGAAATCAGTGAATAAAGTGTTTATTGAAAAAACATGAAGACCTGTTTAGATTCCTGGAATCCATGATTTAAAAATCAGATATGGACATGTACATCTGTGGCCTTAGTCTGGAAGGCAGAGACAGGCAGGTCCCAGGAACTCCAACCAAAATGTTCAACAAAACTGTCAGGTTCAGAGATTTTCTTTTTATCCATTTTTTAAAGTTTATTAAGCCATTTATTTAAACAGTATTTTAACTCTAATGTATTAAATTTTAATACATATTTTATTTTGGTAGTCACACTATGGTTACTGAGAACTCCTTCTGGTTGTTTACTGAGTTTATTTAACCTGGTAAATCCTTTGTTTTCTGGCACTCTGAGATGTTTCATGATCTAATATATTTCTGCCCTCACTCTTAACACCAGAAGAGTCTGTCTCCTTATACTAAAGAATAATAAAGAATTCAAGACCTGGCCACCTCCTGTGCTCTTGCTCCTCATGTGTCCTCGTGTCTAGACTCAGTTTATATAAATATCTGCTTATATTGACATGGCCATGATTTCTCTTGCCTATTAAACTGATTCTTTCCAAGGTTTATTCACCCATAGTTTTCTGCCTTTATCCTTGCTGTTTTTCAACTTCCATCTTCAGAGCTAAAATTAGCAATGTCTCTTTTGTCCTCTCCTGTTTATTTATTAATTAGTTGAACTTCAGTACATCTGTTTACCAATTTTAGTATCTCTAACTCATATCTGTATGAGACATAACATTATCAACTATGACATAACTTTGATTTGTCCACCTATCAAAGGATAGATCTTTGTTTTGTCTATAGTTTTCAGTAAAATCACCATTTCTAAATGATGTGGCAAAGAGACTTCTCCAGTGAAATTAAGTCAATATTCCTTTTGTAACTATATTTCTTTATGGAATTCTCTTACTCTGATTTGATTTTTTCATGCACTGTATTTTTGTTACAAAGTTACATGGGAGTTGACAAGTGAGCTGCCTATAATTCTTATAATAACAGTACCTTTTATTATTTTTTAATAGACTTAAACACTTCCTTTCTGGTCTGGTGAAATAGTTCAGTGGATAAAGGAACTTATTGCTAAGCCTAATGGCATGAATTTTATCTCCAAGACACATATGGGAGAAGGAGAGGATTGAGTTCCAAAAGTTGTCCTCTGATCTCTGCACTTGAACCATGGTACATGCAAGGATACAGATATACATGTATATAATTAACTAATTAATAATTAATTAATTAAACCTCTTTCTTCCCCAGGACTCCTTTTGAATCCCTATCAGCCAGAATATACTTTCATCTAAGTAATTTTGCATATTATTGAGTGTTTTATAAATTGAATCATTAAATTACAATCTTTATTCATCTTGTGTGGTATCTATATACTAATGTGTAGTGATATATTATAATTAATAAAATCAGCCTGGAATATCAGAGAACAGACTCACTCAGTCAAGCCATGAGGGTCAGAAAGTAGTAACTACAGCTTTTAATCCCAGCACAGGGATGACAAAGTGATGACTCATACTTTTAATCCTATCACTCAGAAGACAGAGATTTTTCTGTATTTCTGTGTGGTGAGTTCTAGGCCTAACAAGCAAACAGTACTAGCTCACACCTTTAATCATAACTCTAGAATATGATGCGGAGTTGAATCCAGAAGTGAAATAAGTCAGTGGAGAAGATATCTAAGGCATGGGCAGATATACAGGAATTCTGAAGGCATAACTATCTAGGGAGAGGACTCTTAAAGATAGCATTTACTGTTTGGCCTGAGAAGTTGAGTGGGTGAAAATTGTGTTCTGTTGTCTCTCTCTGATATTCCAGTTTTTCCTAATATCTGGCTCTGGGTTTTCATTAAATACCAACTAGAATTTGTATAATAATTGGTGCTCAAATTTTGGGGAATGAGTTGGTTAAAAAAAAAAAAAAACCTCTTGCCAGACAGAGCAACATGGGAACGTGGGGCAAGAGGAGTAATTACCAACTGGCTAGGCTTTCTGTTCTGTGTTAGCCTCCAACCTTCAGCTTAGGCACAGCCAGCTACCCACATGTTTTTCTCCATGTTCATCTGGATAAGCTTGTTAGACAGTGGCCTCTCTCTCTGGGTGGGTTGTGTTTTTTTACTTCTCCTTTTTAACCTCTACCTTGGGCTGCTACCATACTATGTAGCTGCCCTACTTCACAGTCGTCTGAATCATCACTGAAAACAAGTTTGGTGAATAAATTGGGTTTTCTTAAAAAGGGGGATTTTTTTAAGGCAATCAAAGGTAGTTTGTCTTAATATATATATTATTATATATAGAGTAATATATATATATTACTCTAGATTATTTGAAACTGGAGCCAGTAAAGGAAAAGATAAATAATATAGATGGGATTAGCATCATAATGTTTATTATAATGTTTATTGTGAATATCATGTGTTTGATTACTTCTGTTTTATCATTTAAAATACAGTTAATGTGAATGTCAAGAAGAAAGTCTTAGAAAAGCCTGTTAAGAGAGAACACAAAAATATTCAAGACCAAATAGAAGAATTTAAAGACCCTATCTCAACATTGTCTTATAAGATTACACAAAAATAACCTAAGGCTTTCAAACAGCCACCATTAGTATGTCCAGTAACTTTTAAGAAATTTATAAATGATAAAAATTTTTCAGAAGTTAGTTGGCCTCTGGTACAAATATTGTATTTAATGAGAGTCAAGGAAGCAATTGTCACATTATGGTATGCATGGTATTGCTGGTCAACATGTAACTGAATTATCCCTAAGTACTGGTTAGCTATAGTTACTACTTTTGTGGAAACTGAGTTGATTTTACAGTTTAAGATATGGTATAAGGAGGATTATAAAATAATAGATCAAAAAAGTAGAGATGGAGGCATAGAAAGACCAACTTCTTGGGGAAGGAGATTATGCTGATGTAGAAAAGCAATTGTTTTACCATAAGCACATCATGGATTTTGCCAAGTGGCAACCTTGAAAGCATGGGATAGAATTGAAGAAAAAGAAAGAGAACAGACTCCTTTAAAAATGTAATTTAAGGCCCAAAAGAAAATTTTACAGACTTTTGCAGAGGTTAACTGCAACAGTAAACAGAATGGTGCCAGATTCAGAAGCGAGGCAAATAATAATTGACTCCTTGGCTTTTGAAAATGCTAACCCCCAATGCAAAATAATAATTAGATCATTAAAAGAAGATCAGCACCCTTGGGGGATTGTGTTTGTGATACAATTAATTTAGAACCTTATAACTGTGATGATCTTTGGTTGGGAAAGGTTATTGCTAAAGGTATAAGAAGAAATCAAAATATTAAATGTTATAACTGTGGAAGGCAAGATCATATAAAAAGAGATTATAAACAAGGCATTTCCAGAAACAGTGTCTTGGGTAGGAATAATGTCAAGAGAATACCCCTCTCTTCTTGAGTATACAGAAGGTATGGCAAACAGAAGTATTGGACTAATAAGTACAGGCCAACAAGGGACAGACAAATTTTGCCTTTGAAAAATGCCTAGAAGAGCCTTTTGAAAGCCCCATATCAAATTGAGTTCATTCTTAACCTGCTACCATAGAGGAAATACCTTGTCAGAGCAATTAAAGAAACTAAAGTCTATTCAAAAATAACATAGTGATCTAGACAATTGAAAATTCACAGAAAAGAGAACAAAAATATTTGGAAACCTATAAAGCAAATATTTTAGTAAACTTTTATAAATGAACAAAGGCCAAAGTTAAAAATACAAATAAATATTATCATTGAAAGTCTGGGGAGCACAGAAGCAGATGTAACAATAATTTCACCAGAACTTTGGGATTCATATAGGCCCCTTATAGAGGTAAACGTTCAGTTTTTGGGAACTGGGACATTATACCAGAAAAAACAGAGTGCAAGATGGCTTGAATATGTAGGGGTAGAAGTACAGAAAGAAAAATTAAAGTCATATGTGGCCAACATTGCTATAAATTTACAGAGACAAAACTTACTATAACAATAGAATACTCATATTAACATTTTCATAATTCCAGAAATGAACCATTAACTATCATGTTTCTGAGAAAAAAAACATTAGAAGTTATTGTGAGAAATACTCACTAACCATTCAGATGACTATATAAAAACAAGACACAACAGCTGCTGATCTTTCAAAAGCACCCACAGTGCTAACTTTGAAATGGTTAAAAAATAAGACTACATGAGTTCATCAGTGGCCTTTAACAAAAGAGAATTTGCAGGCCTTAGAGAAGCTGGTAAAAAGAGCAGTTAAATACTCAGCTTACTGAAGAGTCAACCAGTCCTTGGAATTCTCCTATATTTGTTATTAAAAGAAATCTGGAAAATGGAGAATGATATCAGATTTGAGAGTGGTAAACAAGGTGATTCAGCCAATGGGCTTTCTTCAATCTGGAACTTCTTTGCCTAAAGAAGTGACCTATTATAGTTATCATGTTAAAAGACTGTTTCTTTACAACAACTCTACAAGAACAAGACAAAAAAAAATTCGCCTTTGCAGTACTCAATTATAATAATTCTCAGCCTGTAAAAGATTTCAATGAAGGGTTCTCTCAGAAGGAATTTAAATAACCCCACTCTATGCCAATATTTTGTACAAACACTATTAGAAGTGATATGTAACAAATTCCCACAATCTATCATTTACCACTATATGGATGACATGTTGCTGGCTGATTTAAATATAAATACATTGGAAAGAATGTTTGAAGAAGTAAAAAAAAAAAAAAAAACTTTGCTTACTTAGGGATTACAAATTCCTCCTGAAAAAATAGAAAGAGGAGGTTTCATTAATTCTTTATGAAACAAAATAGGTCAATGAAAAATTAGACCACAAAAAGTACAAATGAGAAGAGATAGGTTTGTGGAATAAAGATTGCTCAGAGATATTTTCAATTTATGGACCACTATTGGGATAAAAAAAAGAAATAGATAATGTTGAAATGGGGTTTCTTTAGTCCTGGGTAGCCAGAGGCCCAAAACCTGCTGAGCCAGACCCCTTAGCCACCCGCCGCCCGCCCCTCAGGTCCCCAGAAATGACTCAGACACTTATATTAACTTCATGCTGTTTGGCCTATGGCTCAGGCACATTGCTAGCTAGCTCTTACATCTTAAATCAACCAATTTCTATTAATCTGTCTGCCACATGGCCTGTGGATCATCTGTGCTCCTTACATGTTGCTCCTTTGGGCTTCATCTTGGTCTGCCTCTGACTCCACACTTCCTTTCCTACCTATTCTAATTCCCCACCTACTTTTTCTATGGTGCCTGTCATGGCCCCAAACAGCTCCTTTATTTAAAGATTGAGATTCACAGCATACAGAAAGGCATTCCCACATCACTTCCCCCTTTCTGTCTAATCAAAAAGGAAGGTTTCAATTTTAACATAGCAAAATTACATATAACAAAATAGCTATCAAGCAAGAATTACAGTTACAATATCTAGTCTATTTATATTTAGCAAAATTAAAGAAAATACTCTATTATCTACCTTATCTTTATGAATCTAAAGTTTCATATCCAATATACCTTTCAAATGACTAAGAAAAACTATACCTATAACTATCTAATCTTCAACTACATCAAAGACCACAGAAGGATATATTTACCCAAGTAAACCAGAAGTGCAAGCGACTTTTAAAATCTAGAAAGGACAGAGATGACACCTATCTGCTGGGACAGTCACCCAAAGTTCCTTTATAAAGTTGGGGCATCCATCTTCAGCCTACAGGCCCAGAGTGTCTTTTCATTTTAGTGAAGCAGGAAATCAGATCTGCCCATTTTGGCACAGTTCATCAGTTGCTTCTCCTTGAGTCCTGAAGAATGTCTGACAGTTTTCTCTGTAAAGCAGGAACCTGAAGGGCCATCTTGGCTTGTTCTGCCAAAGTTCAGAGGTCATCTTCCTATGGAATCTGTATGTCCAGTTTAAACAGCATACTGTCAAACAATCAATGTAAGAACAGGTCCTTGTCCAGTGGCTAACCATTGCCATAAATAGACTCCATATGGAGTTTCCTCGATACCCATTTTTCTCTTGAAGTAAATTAGTGCTGCCAGGAGCAGACCTGTCTCACTGTCCAGAAAAGTCTAAGCTCTCAAAACATTTTAAATGCCATATTCTGTAGGTTTTAGAAGTGTTTGAAGATTACCTACCTAATTGAAATATATCTTTGTATATCTAAAAATCTAACTAACATGCATTTATTAATTATACATTACAATTCTAAATGAGTTACATAAATATCTTATCTTAAACTAGAGTAGAAAAATACATACTGTATAAGAGAATTGACCTTAAATTTGTATCAATAAACCAAAATCCATACCAATATAAAACATTTTGAGATTAACAGCTGATTTCCTGATCTAAGTAAATTCAATAATTTACTAAATTTACAAAATCTAATTTTTAAAAAAATCATTTATATACCATATCTGCTTTTTCTTCTTAGAAAGAGATTAACTTTGACCATTAACCATTTATAATGAAAACAAACATCTAGAAACAATATTTGGGGAATTAGGGTGTTGTTTTCCATTACTACTTCCTGCTGATTAAGGAGCATTGAAAATCTCAAGGTTGTTGAGACTGGATCAGTCTGCAGCTCTGAAGCTGATATGGCCATCTCTTCCCATCAGAGATTTTTTTCAGGGGGTCTTGATTGATGAAACCATATTTGCCTGGAAGCAATCCACAGGTTCTCATCTTCTGTGGAAACAAAAGCAGAACTCTTCCAAAGCAATAAATCCTTAGACACAAATTTCAAAATCAAAATACCTTTAAAATGTATATTCTTGTTTAACTTAGTAGCCTTTGCAATCCATTGTCTTTCTGTAGTTATCTCATTAACAGTTAAAAAATTAAAAGAAAACACAGTAACAACCAAAATCCAGATTTTGTGTCTATTTTCCATCTTTACGTGGCTTATTATATTTTTATTACTCTATTTCTCTTTTTAAAGACTTTATCTTCTTTCTATTCTCTCTGAAGCCTGTGTACCTTTTACACACATTGTAACCCATTTACAGGTTTTTCTTTTCATCTGAATCTGTTTTATGTGAATCCGTAATCATCTTCTAATCACAAGAGCCTTTAAATACATTCTCTTAAAGAGCTGCATAGTTTTTGCAGATGAAGCTGAATCAGTAAGTTCTCTTAAAGGGACCTTGTCCCCTTCTGTGGCCAGCAAAGAGAGCACACCCAAGAAAATGCTGTTAATAATTATCTGTCTTTGTTTTCTTTTTGTTCAAAATAAACAGAAACCTTAAATCAATCACATGCTACTGAGTCTTCTGTAAGATTTCAGGAACCCGCCTGATTATAGATTATACTGCCTGTCGCCAGTCTGCCGGTGCCATTTTAAATGTGACCCAGACACCAAGCTTTCTTTGTACAATGACCTATTTTGTTTACACTATTTGGAAGCTGCCTTTGCTCAGTTTCTTCTAAAACCCTTTTTAAACTTTCTCAGGTATTAAGTGGATATTTGGCCCACATTGCGAAGCCATCTGTAGCAGTGGGGGTTTCTTTGGTCCTGGGCAGCCAGAGACCCAGACCCTGCCATGCCAGACTGCTTAGCTGCCCGCCACTCAGGCCCCCAGAAATGACTCAGACACTTATATTAACTTCAGACTGTTTGGCCTATGGCTTAGGCACATTGCTAGCTTGCTCTTACATCTTAAATCAACCCATTTCTATTAACCTGTCTGCCACATGGCCCATGGCTCACCTGTGTTCCTTACATGTTGCTCCTGTGGGCTTCAGCTCAGTCTGCCTCTGACTCCTCCCTTCCTTTCCTCCCTATTCTGATTCCTCCTCCTACTTCTTCTATGGTGCCTGTCATGGCCCAAAACAGCTCCTTTATTTAAAGATTGAGATTCACAGCATACAGAAAGGCACTCCCACATCAAGATAATATGTTCAAAATTTAAGTGGTGTCAAGGACTTAAACAGTTGGAGAGAATTGTCAACTGAAGCTGAGAGAGAATTGGCTTTGGTGAAAAAGAAACTATGGGATGCACATGTGAATCACGTAGATCCAGACTTTAATTGCATTCTAGTTATCTTGCCCTCTAATCATTTCTCCTAGAGGAATTTTAATGCAAGGGGAAAATATCATAATGGAATGGATATTTCTATCACATAAACTGAGTAAGAAATTAAAGACACATGTGGAAAGCATTTCTGATTTGATTTTTAAGGAAAAATTAAGAGTTCATCAATTTATAGGAAAGAACTTATCAGAAGTTGTACTTTTAACTAATGAAGAAGTTGACCAATTACAGGCAGAAAGTGAATCTTGGCAAAGAGCTTGCGGTAATTTTTTGGGGGAGAGAATAACAACAGATATCCTCAAAGCAGAATAAATAAATAAATAAATTTATAAAGAAAGCTAAGGGATTCTATCTCATATTGTATGGGATACACCAATTTCTGGAGCACCTGTATTGTATACTGATGCAAACAAATCAGGAAAGCCATGTTATAAATCTGTAAGTATAGTAACTCAAATCCTTGATAATTCTGTTTAAAAGCCACAATTATATGCCATCATGATGGCATTAATGGATTTCATAGAACCTCTTAACACTGTTACTGACTCTCAGTTTGCAGAAAGAGTTGTTTTATACATTGAAACTGCTTATTTTATTATAGATGAGTCAGAACCAACTTCGTTATTTATTCTGTAACAAGTAATAATTAGGAATAGGAAGTATCTCTTCTATATAACATACATTTGATTCCATATGGGTCTGCCAGGACCTTTAGCACAAAGTAATGATAAAATTGATAAAGTATTAATAGGAAATGTGCTAGAGGCTTCAGAGTTTCATTTTTAAAAAATACCATGTCAATAGCAAAGTTTGATAAAAGATTTCTCCATCACTTGGTAACAAGACAAAGAAATTGAAAAAGATATCCCACTTGTTCCTTCTATAACCATACTCCATTATCAGCAGAAAATAATCTTAAAGGTATACATAAAGATGAAATTTTGACAGATGGATGTTTCATTTTAAAGAATTTGGAAAATTAATATATGTACATCATACAATAGATATGTTTTCAGCATTTCAATGGGCAACTCTTTGAGTTCAGAAAAGGCTGATTCTGTAATCACACATTTGCTAGACTTTATGGACATCATGGGAATACCTGTACAAATTAAGACTAGCAATGCTCCAGCATATGTCTCTAGTAAAATGTTTTGCTTATTATAATATAAAGCATATTACAGGTATACCACACATTCCTACAGGATAAGCAGTTATAGATTAATCAAATTGAACTCTAAAGGATATGTAAATATACAGAATGTAATAACAAAGTCTAGAAATAGACTAAATAATGGTTTATTAACTTTGAGTTTTCTCAATGCTAATGAGAAAGGAACAACAGCTGCTAAAAGGCATTGGACTATAGGAAAAACAGCTGAACTAAATCATCCTGTCTACTTCAAAGATCTACTGACCTCAGAATGGAAGCCAGGATATATGTTACACTGGGGGAGGGAGTTCACTTTTGTTTCCACAGGTGAAGAAAAGCTATGGATACTATCAAAATTAATAAAGACTCAATTTGAACTAGAGTAAGTTCATAAAAATGAGAAATTATGGTTCATCCACCCCTGTGACAATTCTTTAAGTTTTAAGTAAAACAAAGGTTTGGGGCAGGTTTTTACTTTTGTCTTTACAGAAAACTAGAAATATACATCTTCAAGAAGTCAAAAGACTTTGCACATCTAAACATCTATAGCAGAAGGGAGGCTAATCATAAAAATTTACAAGAAAAGGAATATCAGACCTATTGGTACTAATATACCCTATAGAGAAAAATCTTATTGCTTAATATCTCTATCTCTTTATTTGTAAAATAAGTTGAAGTCCCCAGTTTAATTATAACTTAAAGCTGACTTTAGGGTTGGAGTGTAGCTTTCTCCTTTTCTAAACCACAGTGCGTTTGTTAAAAAAAAAAATGCAAAATCTCTGGATCATATCAGAAGAGCCACCTTGTAGTAGGAGGTTTCTGGCCTGGACTTTCGGGCCTTGCCTCAAGGTTTTGGTCCACAGACCACAGACCCACAGATCCACACACCAGCAGACCTGCAGACCCGCAGTCCCACAGAGACACACAGATGCTTTCAATAGTTTTTAGGCTGATCGGCCTAAGGCCCAGGCATATAATTTGCTAGCTCTCTACCCTTCATCTAACCCATGACTCTTCCTGTTCAGCCATGGGGCTCGGTACCTTTTCTTAGAGCAGCATGGTTGTCCTCGGCTTCCTCTGGCTTTTTTTCTCTCTGGCATTCTGCTCTGTGTGTCCTGTTCTCAAGAGTTTTTAGTCTGGTAGCCCCGCCCACATTTCCTGCCTGCCTTTGGCCAATCAGCACTTTTTATTAAACCAGTGGGTGAGACAATTATTTACCATGAAACAACACAATACCCCTACACCACCTGATATGGAACAGAAGAATAACTAAAAAATAAATGACTTTTCTATTATTATTAATCTTTTGCTGTACAGATTTTTATATCAAAATTTGTAAGATTATATATATTTTAAACTTTTTGTCATGATATTGATATTTATATAGAATATTAAATGATTTTTTTTTAAAAAAGGCTTTATCTAGCTTCCTGTACATTCTGTTGGGTTTTAGTCTTTCATCAGTTTTCTGCAGTGATCCATGACAATGTCTAATTTCAAAATTTGAAGTATCCAAAAGGAAGATGATGCCCCACAAAGATGATTTCACAAGGACTATGACTATGCAAGTAGGCTGACAAATGGCAACAAAAGATCAAATTTGGACTAAAAACTGTTTAGGACAATTTCAAGGTAGCTCGCTGAGATGAACCAGCTTCACAGACTATTCTAGCCAGGACTTTCCTGTTATACCGAGACTGGGCATCAAATGATACAGCTTTATTTCATGACTTGACAATTTAAATTTTTTTTGGATCCCCTAAAGATGCCATTTCCCCAAGATAGTAGAAAGTTAATTTAAAAACACAGTGCCCACATTCTCAAAAGATGGAGCAGGTTAGGTTTTAGTCTTTCAATGGCTTATGGATGATTGTCCATATTTAGAGTAGTTGGTTACAAATTGTTATTGATTATGGTTAGGTAAAAAGATAAACAAGGGGGATTAGATTTAGGGTTCATTTTTGAAAAAAAGAAAATACAGATATGATAGGATATAAGAATAGATTATTGAATCTAATTTTACAAAACACCATTACTAGTTTAAAATATTTTACATTGGATTAGATTTTTTTTATATTGTATATAAATTGTGTATATTGATATAAAGTTGAGATTAATTTTGTTACTGTACATATATTTCTATGCTTGTTCAAGGTATTGTACCTATATAGCTTATCTAAAAATGTAATACAAATGGCTAGTCCTTGAAAGTTACTATTACTAACTAATTAGGATATTAAAAATGCAAGTTAGTAGTTAGACATTACAATCAAACTTATAATCATATTAGATATGCTTTCAAGATCAAACATATATATATTTAATATGGACAGGACTTCTTCAAATACTTCAGAGTTTGACAGAATATGAAATATATGATATTCAACAACATAGATTTAAAAATTTTTATAACAATATAACATCTGCTCCTGGAAGCACCAATCTATTTCAGAGATGATTATGAGCATCAAAGAAACTCCATTGGGAGCTGACCTTTTTTGTGAAAAAGGTTAATCACTGGGCAAGAAAGTTGCTTCAACTGTTGACATGATGTTCAAAATAGACAAGAAGGACACACAGAAAAAGAACTATTGAACTTTGCCAGGACAAGGTCTTTAAAATTATCCTCCTTCACAGAGAAGTGTATCAGATGTGCTAGTTCTGTAGGTCAAAAATAGATGCTTCAACACAGCAGAGGAAACTTGGATGACTGACCAGGCAGCTAGCTGTTTCATTTTTACATTTTTTGGAAGTTGCTTGCTTGCACGTACTACTTACTTCATTAATATTATTTCCCCTTGGATCTCTGAGGGTGTTGAAGATGAGATAGTTATAGTTATCATTTTCTAGTGACAGTTTTAGAAAAGAAACTCACTTAGAGGTTAAAGTGCATAAGTTTCAGAGGCATCAAAATATAGTTTTATGTTATTAATACAATTTAGATAGAAAGTGAATTAGGTACAATCCTCTTGACTCACAAAAATAGGATAAATAATGGAATCTTTTCTTTGAATTTATCAATTTTAATAGACTGGACATTACTGATGTAAGTATTGCTTGTATATATTACATACAATCATTGTAGTTTTCTTATGTTAATTATAATCTTTTTTATTTTTGACAGGAAGGGGATATTGGTGACATATTTTATATTTAATAAAATAAGCCTGGGATATCAGAGAACAGAATCATCTACTGTCAAGCCATGAAGGTCAGAGAGTGGTAACTCATCACACAAGAGACAGAGATCTTTTTGGATTTCTGAGTTCCAGGCCTAATCATCAAAAAGTAGTAACTTACATCTTTAATCTAGAATTACATCTAACTCTAGGATTATGATGCAGAGTTGAACCCAGAATTTAAACAACTGGGTAGAAAAGATATCTAAGGCAGGCATAGCAACCATCCAGGGGAAAGACTCTTGAAGTTAGCGTTTACCCTGTTTGACCTGAGAAGTTGGCTGGATGAGAATTAACTGTGGTCTGTTGCCTCTCTCTGATATCCCAGCTTTTCCTAATGTCTGGCTTAAACTTTTATTAAATATCAGTTAGAATTAGTGCAATAGTAATGATGACAATCTTCTTGGTTCATCTTCAGTTACCCATATGTAGCCTGTGTACATAGCAATAGTCTTTCATTGGTTAACTGAAAAGTACCCATTACATGAATCCCCTCTACCTGATGATGAATGACATCCTAGTAACTTCAGTTAAATGTTCTTTTTATGACACAGCCAACATAAACATAGGTAGGACTGAATCACAAGCCTCCATTTGACCACAGGGGATATTCTGCAGCTCTGTATAAATGCTCTTCCTTCTCTTGCCTGCCTCTGAGCATGTACCTATGCTTTTCTTTTGCATGGAAGGTTCTACACACCTTTATTTTTAACTGATTCTTCCATCCACTTCTTTCTTACAGACATCTTCCAAAGGTGTCTTATCTTTGACATCACCACGTCTTCTCTTTGTTCTAAACTGGAGATGGCCCTGTGATGCATTATCAGTCATTCAGGACTATATTTTGTTGGTCAAAATCTGATGTGTATTCCTTCCTTACAAGTCAACTGATACTTTTGAGGTAAGTGCTATATAATTCAGCTTGACAATATCAGTTTTTGCTAAAAGTTTCATTACATGGTAGAAGCCCATAAATTCATCAATTGAAAGTTCAGTAACTTTAATTTATTTAATTTAATTAATACTGAAAATAAGCCTTATATATAATAAACATTATATATTCAATTAATTTTCCCACCTGCACATATGTTTATTATATGTCTAATTTGATACGTATACTTTGACTGTAAGTTAATAGATATCTGTTTTTTATTCTGGTTCATCTTAGGCTATGCATTTTTAGAGAATTCAAGATGTATACTAACCTTTAAATTAGTACATGGCTATATTTTATTGTTTTCTGTCCTGACCGTGTGTTTTGATGCTCACTATTATTTCTTCAACACTGTTTTCTTTTTCACAAAGACATGGGAAATAGATGCTTCTTGAAATTTCTAATGGAGAGATGGCTTTTTCCCTCAGACCCCAAACAAACATAACCATGAGTAAACATCTCCAAATACAACTTGAGAAACATTCTATTAAATTATTGGGACATATTTCTCAAAATTTGCAGCATCATTAAAAATAGGAGAAAATATCAATGTCCAGACTAGGTTGAGAACACATGACAATTAAATGTGACATACTGTTCTAACTTCCATAGAGCTGCTGGTTGGAGGAGCAAAGAAGAGACACTAAGGAAGAGCTGTTCAGGGATGCTCATCATCTTTAAAACTTTGAAGAGTCCTCATGCATCCTATTAACGTTATTGTTAGTTACATGGGGAGACAGAGATGAGCTTAGGCCCTTTCTCATATTGTAAAGAAGCAGAACACAAAGGAAAGTAATGACATAAAGATTCTTCCTTCTTCAGAGGGTGCAAAATACATTCTGAATGCCAGAGGCATTCTAAGAGTTCAGAAGTCTGCTCATTTCTCTAAAGGTGCTTATTCTGAAAAAAAGATAAGCCTGTATTTTATATGATTTAGAGGAAGGGATCATTTTTATTTGAGACAGGAAAAGAATATCACTCAACTCCTGCAGGTAATTGTGATCTTTTCTGATGAGGCTGGTGTTGAAGCCTCAGCCTCTCCCAGGAACTCAGAGAGGAAATAATAGAGGGATATGTAAAGGACAGGAATTGAAAAATGTCTAGAGAAGGCTCAGGAGCTGGATCAGTCAACAAAATCTTTGCAGTGCATACACCAGTACCATAATTCCATGCCACGCACACACTTAAAAAGCCAGGCACAGCAGTACATGTCTGTAAACCTGACACCAGAAGACTGAGGTAGAAAGATTCCAGGAGCTTTCTGGGTCAGTCAATCTATCTAAATCAACAAGCTCTAGATTCAGCAAGAGAACAATTAAGGAAGACACTAGACATTAACCTTTAGCATACATGTGCTTGTTCACCCCCCACATATGTATCAACATAAACATCTGTGTAAACATGTGTAGAAATACACATACACACACACATCTGGATATTTTGCTTTTACAATATCCCCAACCCCAGTTTCTAACTAAAAGATTATTATCAATCTTATTGAAAGAATATAAATCCTCAAGGAGAGAAAATGAAATTATTATAAAGAATATTGTTGAATGTCTTCCTTATAAAACTACACAAAATTCATCTGAGAAGGAATGCCAATAGCTGGTCTTCCAGTGTTGAGAGGAGACAGTGGATGACAATGCTTAGGGAAGATAATGTGCCCTATGACATGAGGATGCCAGATTCAGATGCATACCCATTCTGGTCACATTCTGAATATCACTAATGATATGGATCTCTTACTTCAGTAGTACCCTCTATAGCTGTGAGAATATGAAAATGTACTTATCTAAAGCTACCAATAGAAATTCATTAGTAGTTCCACTTAAATCACACTATTCTGTCAGAATCAGGTCATCAGTATGAGCTCATCTGGTAGAAATGCCTCAAAAAATCAAGTTGAAGAGAACGGTAACTTTTATTATTTTATGTTCAGTAAATCTACATATTGTTTCTCTAAAGTTTGTGTGTGTGAGAGAGAGGGGGAGGGAGGAACAGAGAGAAAAGGGGGAGAGAAAGAGAGAGAGACAGAGAAAGGGGAAGTAGGGAGGAAGGGAGAGAGACGATAAGAGGAGAGAGTCATTTTCTTGTACAACACAGCTTACAGATAAAATATGAAGTAAATAGCTATTCTATAAAATGCTTGCTTTGCAAGCATGAGAACCTGAGTTTATTTCCTAAAGCCAAGTATAATGCTAAGTAGTATGGTATATGCTTGGGAAAGTGGAAATACACAGAATCGTGGGGCTCACTGGTTAATCAGACTGTTCAGTGAGTTCCAGGCCAGTGAAGAAGTCTATCTCAATATAAGTGAACAAATAAAAATGAAAAATAAGGAATGAGAATGAAGTTGTCTTTTACCTTCACATACACATGTATACACCTACAAGGCACACCATACATACAGGTACATGTAGGTATACACACACACACACACACACACACACACACACACACACAGGCCCACCCAGAGATACACCCAGAGAATGCTGGACTATGGGACAAATTTTTCAATATGTGTAGTCATTTCACTACTTTATTGGGGAGAGGAATCAGGATAAAAAGCACGGACTGTGAGGGACAAATCCTGCCAGAGGCATCAGCTACAAGACCAACAGAGCAGGTGATCTTTCCTCTTTTTCAATTCTTCCTTCTTTCTCTCTGCCAAATGAGCAAATGAAAATCCCCACACAGTCAATCACACTCAGGTTAGCAGAGGATACCTAGGTTACCACATTCTGACATAAACGGTATTCTGTGCTGATAAAAACAGACTGATTTTCATTGTGCCAAGTCCAATCTCCCTAATCAATTATTGATGGCCAGGGGAAGTGATAAATGACCTGCCAGCAAGAAAATGAGACTGCATCAGCTCTGACTGGCAATGGATGATGAGATTTTCAATACACACAATGAGACCTTTCCAACATGCACATTAAGACCTCTCTGTTGTTAATCAGCATCACCAAGATTTATCTGAAGTCTACAGGAACTTTCCAGTTAACAACCTGGGTGGGTTCCTGAATGAGAAATATTTAAAATTAGTTATGCTAAATAGTATCCTTTTCAATTACAGTATAGTAATTAATGATGAGAAAGGCTCAGTGGTTAATATCATATACATCATATACTGCCCTTGTATAAGACCCAGGTTTGCTTCCCAGCACCCTTATCTGGAGGTTCACAACTCTAGCTCCAGGGGATCTAACACTCTCTTCTGGACTCATCGGGTACATGCACTTGGACTTCCCCACACATAAATAAACATATTTAAAAGTAAATATATTTTTTAAAAAGTATTCTGCTTAAGAAGGAAGGCTGTGATTATAACACAATGGTAGAGCATTTTCCTAGAGTATGAGACTCTAGGTACAATCCTTAGTGTCAAAACAACAGTAAAAATAATAATTCTTTGAAACGATATAATATGAAAAGAGCAGTAGAAGTCTTGGTTTTTCCTAGTTCTTTCCTATGACATCATGGACTGAGTTTTCTATGCCTGGTTTGTTTGTGAAATAAGTATGATAATGATCAGGTGAAGTAAGAGACGTCCCGTGTCTTGTACAAGATGTTACAGAGTAGGAGTTATCAGGGATTATACTGTCTGGGTATGACTTCTTTATTGTCAAAGATTAAAAACTGTCTGGACATAAGAATTTACTTGTAACATTAGTGAAAAAAGTAAAAGCCAATGCCAGAATGAGCCAAAGTCTACTGTATTTCTGTGGAGAGGACTGATGGTCTGTGTTTTAATCACATCACCAGGTAATTGTGATCTTCTATCAACCACACTATACCCACACTATACCTATTATAAACTTGCTTTTTTACTTAGGTCTTTTTACCCTATTTCTGGTGCTTTTTATAAACTGTTTCTATCTTTTCTATTGTGTAGCAATTTCTCTCTCTCTCTCTCTCTCTCTCTCTCTCTCTCTCTCTCTCTCTCTCTCTCTCTCTCTCTCTCTCTCTCTGTGTGTGTGTGTGTGTGTGTGTGTGTGTGTTTTGGAGTAGGATGAATTTGTGCCCTAACAGCTAGAAGAGTGCATTATGTCTCCTGGAACTGTAGATGCACATGGTTGGAGCTACCTGATGTGGGTGCTAGAAACCAAACCAAGATCCTGTGTAAGAATAAGTGCTCTTAATCTCTACTGTCTCTTCAGCCCAAGTTTCTAAATGTGTGTATCCACTGATTCCAATTGCATAACAGCTGCCTCAAGCGAGTGGATACTGTAGTTCCCTCCAGTAGCCTTGTGTCCTCTGACTTTCCTGTCATCATCTGGAGGATCAGATGGAATATTTGCATGCAGAAGAGTGGAGATACAAAATCTAGATTAGGAAGAAATGCATAGGACCAATTCTCTAACCCAGAACTGCAGTAATAAGTTTGTGTTTCTATTCAACCTTCCTTATTCTCTCCTGCTTCCTTTTAAATAGTGAGAGTTAGGTAGGGTGCACAAAGTAATAATTTATATTAGAATTAATGACAACTAAAAATTATCTATGAATTTAGTCTTTTTGTCTTTTAGTGTGGCCTTTATACTACTATTTGAAAATGTTGTGACTGCATTAGTTATTTTTCTCATTGTTGTAATGAAATATATGAAGAGGAACTTAAGGAAGAATGTTACTTTGGTTCCCAGTTTGAAGGAACAATCCCTTAGGGAGCAGAAGTCATGGTAGCAGGAGTGTGAGGCTGTTGGTCGCATGACGTCCACAGTCAGAAAGCAGAGAGATAGGTGTTGTGCACAGCTCACTTTCTCCTTTTTATTCATTCTAGGACCCAGCCAATGGAATGCTGCTTCCCACATTTTAGGGCAAAAAATTCCTACCCAAATTAACATAATCTAGAAAATTCCTCACAGATATGCTTTTTAATGACACTAGATCTTGTAGAGCTGAAAGTCAGTATTAATTATAACATCCAGAATGTTCTCACATGTTTTGTTTCCTTGTTTTGTTTCTACTGTATTCATGAACAGATTGTAAACACTGAGTCAGCGTGACTCTGCTGAGTTCTTTTCTCCCCTGATTTTGATCAAGGAAACGATGCATGTGACTGAGATTTGAAATGGCACTGCGACCTGTGTTACATCAGAAACACTGTGTGTTGCAATGAGGTTTCTGGTCCCGGGAAGCCAGAAGTCCAGACCCAAAGACCTGCAGCCCCAGGCCCCTTAGCCACCCGCAGCTGATCAGGCCCCCAGAAAATATTCAGACACTTAGATTAACTTTATGCTCTTTGGCCTATATCTCAGGCACATTGCTAGCTAGCTCTTACATCTTAACTCAACCCATTCTCATTACTCTATCTTGCCACGTGGCCCATGGCTCACCTGTGTTCCTCATGTGCTGCTTCTTTCGCGGTTGGCTCAGTCTGTCTGACTCCACCCTGCTTCTCCTACCTATGCTCTGATTTCCCCTCCTACTTTTCTATGGTGCCTGTCATGGGCCAAAACAGCTCCTTTATTTAAAGATTGATATTCACAGCATACAGAAAGGCATTCCCACATCAACTGTGAGCATTCTGCTTTTCAATGAGAGCATTTCAGAGGACACTTAAAATTTTTCTTTTGTTTCCTCTGTATGTTCATGTAAGTATACCTGTTCCTGTTCATGTGTGCATGTGGTATGTGTGTATGTGTATACAGGTGTGTGGAGGCAAAAAAAAATTAGTGTCAATTGTGTTCCTTGATGGCTGTGTTCTAGTTTGCTTTCTATTTCTCTGATAGAACACCAACCACAATTGACCTGAGAGGGGGAGGGAGAATAGATACATTAGATCTTATGCTTCCAATTTGCAGGCTGTCACTGGAGGAAGTCAGGGAGGAACTCAGACATGAGTTTAAAGGCAGGACTACCTTCTAGTCCATATAACTTTACTTCTGACTAGAAAACAACAGGAATCCTGGAGATAGTCTTCTGGCTCACTCATGCTTAGTTAGCTTTCTTACACAGCCCAGGATTCCCTAACCAGGGGCAAGTGCTGAACAGAGAGGGATGACCCTCATCTATATCAAGTGATAATTAAGGCTCTCCAACATCTTTAAGGAAATTGCCACTAATCCTGGCTTCATATATGAGTTCTGAGGATCTAAACTCAGTTCTTCCTATTTGCACAACAAGTACATTATCCAAAGAGCTGCCTTCCATCTCTGTGAGAACATTTTTTATTGCAATATTGCAAAGGTTATAAAGAAGTTGTTTAGCAAGTCTGACCACAGAATAAATAGAATTGGTTCTATAATCCTGCGCAGTTTTAAGAACCATGAAGTTACTACCAATGACCTTGAAGTTATAGACAGAAGCTTAAGCTTTAGATGCCATTGAAGTGAAATGATGGGAAACAACCTTACATTCTAAAAATTATTTTGATGTGCTTATCTAAAAATAACAGTGTGTACAGAAATGTCAGCCTTATAAGCAACTAGGAAGGGAGAAAGACTGAAAATTATTTTAGAAATCATGATGTAAAATTTATTTCTGTGTTGTTCCAATGACATTGATTTAGTCTCTGCTGAGTTTTTTGCAATGTTGTATTAAATGATGTAATTGCTAAGTTATAGTCCACTATGATTTCTCCCAAAAAAATGTTGGGTGATGAGTAAAAAAATCTGATTTTTTTTTATTGAAATAGATTTTTTCTCACATAATATGTTCTGTTTTTCCTTTCCCTCTACTTCCCTCAGTTCCTTCCTACCTCCCCTCCCATCTGGATCCACTTGCTTTCTGTCTCTTATTAGAAAACAAACAAGTTTCTAAGAGATAATGAAAAAATAAGATACAATAAAATAAAACATAATAAGAATGAATAAGCCTAACACACTAAACAAATAAATAAAACAGAGCCCGCCAGAAGGCGTAAGAAACAGACACACTAATTTACACACTCAGGAATTATTTAAAAACATTAAAATGGAACTATACACACATATATTAACTATAGGGTAAAAAGGAGATATAAAATAAATAAAAATAGAAAATATTAAGGTAAAATTTAAAAATAATATAAGTAAAAATGAAAAAGCCCACACATGACATTATGTGACAAGGAACCTCCAATGAATGCCCCTACCTTTAATAATAGTCTGGTTTATCACTGAGACTCCCTCCCTTGGAGAAAACTAAATTTTTATTTGCAAGTGGTTACCAGTTGAAGATAGCTTCTGGGTTAGAGATGAAGACGCGTATTCTTTTCTCCTTTCAGCATGAAGACCACAATTGTTACAGACCCCTACTGGCCTTGGGCATGCTGCCTCCATCTCTGTGAGTTCATACAAGCTTTGATCATGTTGATTTATACAGCCTTGTTTTCACATTCTCCATCCCGTTGACTCTTAGATTTTTTTCTACCTCTTCTTTTTCAGAGTTCCCTGAGTCCTGAGGGGAGAGATTTGATGGAGATATGCCATTTCAGGCTCAAACTTTCAAGATCTCTCACTCTCTGCCTAATATCATGCTATAGTCTCTGTATTTGTTTTCATCAGCTTCAAGAAGATCTTCTGTGCAAATACCCGAGTAAGGCAATTCAGCAATGGGGCTTGATGTCAGTTTATGGAAACTGACCGTTGCCTTTGCAATACCTCAAGTGCTTTATTGATTCCCTTTGGGCAACTTTAATCAATAACTCGATTAAATGTAGCCCAGTTCTAGTATTGGGAGCTTTATTTGATGACTGGCCTCTCCATTTTAATCGACGTTGGCTATTTTTTCATTGTGTAGGTGTCCATAGTTGTATGGGGTCTATGTTAGGGGTTTATAATTTGACTTTGTTAATCAGCATGTCTGTCTTTTACCATGCTATTTTTACCACTAAGCTCTACAGTATAACTTAAAATCTGGAATGGTGATACCTCTAGGAGTTTTATTTTTATTATTTAGGATTGTTTCAACTATCCTGTTTTGTTTTCTTGTTCCTGTTGTTGCTTGTCTGTTTGTGTGTATGTGTGTGTGTGTGTGTGTGTGTGTGTGTGTCTTTATGAAAGTGAAAAATGTCCTTTCAAAATCTGTGAAGAATTGTGTTACAATTCTGATGGGGATTACATTGAATCAGGAGGTTGCTTTTGGTGGGATGGCCATTTTTACTATATTTATCATACTGATCCATGAGTATGAGAGATCTCTCTACCTTCAGGTAACTTCTTCAGTTTCTTTCTTCAAAGTATTTACATACAAGACTTTCATCTGGTTGGGTAGAGTTACCCCAATATGTTATAAATTATTTGAGGCTATTATGAAAGTAGTTGTTTCCTTGACTTCTTTCTCCACTAGTTTGTCATTTGTATATAGAAGAAATACTGACTTTTTGTGAATTATTTTTTGTGTTCAGATGGTTTGCTGAAAGTGCTTATTAGCTGTACAAATTTCATAGTGTATTTTTCAGAATCACTTATGATCTACAAAAAGTGATTCTTTGACTTCTTCCTTTTCAATTTGTATCCTGAATATCCTTCAGTTGCCTTACTGCTCTAGCTAAGATGTGAGCGCACTATTTAATATGTATGAAAAAAGTGAACAACCTGATTTTGTTCCTTATTTTAGTAGAAATGCTTGAGTTTCTCTTAATTTAAATTGATGCTGACTATGGTCTTCTATTAACTGCCTTTATTATGTTGGGGTATGTCTTGTGTATTCCTAATCTCAGAACTTTTATCATAAAAGGAGTCTTGAGTTTTGTCAAAGGCCATCTCCATATTTAGTGAGGTGATCATGTGAAGTATTTTTCTTTTAGTTTGTTTATATGGTGAATTACATTTATTGATCTTTGTAGCTAATACATCACTGCATCTCTGGGCTGCACCCTACTTAATCATGGTAGATAATATTTTTGGGTGTTCTTGGATTTGGTTGCAAGTATTTTATTGGTATTTTTGTATCCATGCTCATAAAGGAAATTGGTCTGTTATTCTCTTCGTTTGTTGGGTCTTTTATGTGGTTTGGGTATGAAGATCTCTATTGCCTTATAAAACAAACTGAGAAATGTTCCTTACTTCATTATGAGGAATAATTTGAGGAGTATTGTGTAGTATTAAGTGTAATAGGAGGTTTCTGGCCCAGACTTTCGGGCCTATCCTCAAGGGTTAGGCCCACAGACCCACAGTCCCATAGACCCACAGACCCACAGATGCTTTCAATAGTTTTAGGCTAATCAGCCTCAGGCCCAGGCATATCACTTGCTAGTTCTCTACCCTTTATCTAACCCATGTCTCTTGTTCAGCCATGCGGCTGGGTACCTTTTCTTAGAGCAGCATAGTTGTCCTCTGCTTCTTCCGGCTTCTCTCTGGCAATCTGCTCTGTGCTTCCTGTTCTCAGAGTTTTCTTAGTCTGGTAGCCCCACCCACACTTCCTGCCTGCCTTTGGCCAATCAGCTCTTTTTATTAAACCAGTGGGTGGGACAATTATTTACAATGTAACAGCATAATCTCCCACAATTAAGTTTCTGGCCCAGCCATGCTCTGAGGTCTGAGCCTGTAGCCCCACTGTCACTTAGCTCCAAATAATCACACAAAGGCTTATATTAATTACATGCGGCTTGGTCTATGGCTCAGGCATATTGCTAGCTAGCTCTTGCATCTTAATTATTCCCATTATTCTTATATAGGTTAGCCAAGTGGCTTGGTAGGTTTCCTGAGAGCAGCATTCTGGTCTTCTTTTCTCTGTGTCTGCTGGTGTCTCTGTCCGACTTTGTCCTTTTTTCCCTGTATTTATGCTAAGATTTCTTGCTTATTTCTAAGATGCTTTGCTATAGGCCAAAACAGTCGCTTTATTAACCAATGATATTCACAGCATACAGAAAGACATCCCCCATCACTATTGGAGTTAACTTTTCTTTGAAAGTCTTATATAATTCTGCATAAAAATCATTTGGCCTTGGATTGTTTTATGCTGATAGATTTTTAATTTTAGCTTCTAAACTTCAGGAGTTTTAGTAGGGGTCATATGTTTGTTTAAATTGCTTATGTGATCTTGATTTGACTTTGGTAAGTGGTATATATTGAGAAAATTATCCGTTTCTTATAGATTTTTCCAATTTGGTAGAGTACAGTGTTTTTAAAGTTTTAATTTTCTAATATCTGTTTTCTATGTCCCCCATTTCATTTCTAATTTTGTTAATATGGATTTCAATTTTTAATTTGGTTAATTCTTTCTCCTCATTTTGAGTTAATTTGAATAAGGATTTGTCATTGTTAATTGTCTTCTCAAAGAACCAACTTTGTTTCAGTGACTGTGTTGTTTGTTTCTATTTTACTTATTACAGCCCTGAGTTTAATTATTTCTTGCCATTTACTACTTTTGAGTGTTGAAAGGAAAAGTATATGCTCAGGACCTTCAAGGTCAAATTCTCAGCACAAAAGAGATTTATTTGCTGCAGAAGGACAAAGGGCAGAGATAGGAAACAAAGACAGGAGTTAGAAGGTGAGAGTGATGGGGGGGGGGACAAGGGAGAGGAGGCAGGGTATTTGTTGTCATGAGGGACAAAGGATGTCTTCCATAGAGAGGAAAGCGACATAACACATAGGAAAATGGCAATTTATAAAGTTACAAGAGGAAACCTCTTATGATGAGGTGTTTAATTTCATTGGACATGTTAATTACACTAGCCAGTAGAGGATTTTGATTTCTGGATTTTAATACTTTCATACATGGATGTTGGCATTCCATTTCAGGAGGAGGTCTAGGCAAAATAAGGGAAATAAACCTTAGGGGCAAGATTCAGGAATGTAATATCATGGTTTTAGCAAGGCAGAGGGAATTGGAGTGAAGGATGGGGTCTTCCTGAGTCACATGCTCCAGTGGGCTGGTGTTATCTCATTCCTACTTTAGTGTTTTATTATTGAGTAGCTGGGTGCTAGGTAAGTGGACATGTTTCTCTCTGACTCCTTCCTGCTGACATTGGGATAAACTTGCTAGAAGACCCAAATAAGCTAGATTGCTGGTCCAGGTTGGAAAGTTCAGGTTGTGTCTGTTAATTTACAGGTTACGTGGGACTATCTGAGGCTACTGATGTGTAGTTCTGTCTGGCTAGACCAGGATATATATTCTAAGGAAAGAACTGTGGCCGGTACTGAAATTTCTGAATAGTCTCTAGCTGATTTGAAATTTGTTGGGATAAATAAACTAGAAACAAAGATAAAGTTAAGTTTAGAAAAATATTTTATCTTGGATTTACATCTGAAACTCTTATGTTTATAGTCCTGGTAGTTGGGAAGAGAAGTTCTAGGACCATCAATAGGAGGAGTGGACCAATTATGAAGGCCATGGGAGTATACAGCAGGTGACAACTGGTGTTTAACTAGTTGACCCAACAGATGTATAATTCCCTGATGGGGAGCCTTACCTAGCAGACCAATGTGGTCACTGACCAGTTGTTTTCAGTCTATAATTTTCCGAAGTGCCACTGTTATGCCTCCCTAATAAGAACAGCTATGGGGTTCTTTCCCTAGCCCATTGGTAGTTAGTGTGCTTTACAACTTTGAGCACACTTCTAGTTGTAGATATTCAAGAAAATTAATTTCTGATGTATAAAAATAATGCCAGAGTGTTTTTCTTTACCAACAGAGGAAAGTAACAGTACTTTTAATCTCAAAGACAACTGAATTTAGACTTAGAACAAATTTAAACAGACTAAACTTCCCCTTCAGAAAATATACAAGATGATTTTCCAAGTGTTGTTTATTGCTAAATCAAGATCAGGCTGTTTTGAGATATACCTCCATTGCAATAGTTGACTTTCTTCACTTACCCTGACCACTCAAGATTCAATCTGCTACTGTTAGGGTTATTTCCTGAGTTTCAATTTCCTTCTCTGTCTATGAAAAAATTACATGTAAGGTCAATCATTTACACTGGTCTGTCTTTGTTACCTTATCAGCCTGACAAAACTATGTGACTTCCTGTGTTCTGAGAATGGGTTGTGGCCTAAAAATGTAATATATAATTGTCCAGAGTTAGAAGCAAAAACAATAGCATAGTGGAGGAGAAGTGAGGAATGAATATGTATGGATGTGTGTATGTAAGAAGCAACACCAATGTAGAAATGCAGATATGTAAAGTGTAAGTGTATTGTTGAGTGAGAGATAAAGAATAAGAAGCCTAAAGAGGGAATGAGAGATATGTGAGAGAATGAATGAAAGGTGAATGAGCAAAGGATGAGCGAATGGTGTAGAAAAGGCATATACATGTGAGTGTGAGTGATGTGTGAGAGACAGAGCTGTATGAAAGAGGTATTGCTATATATATGGACCATGAAAAAAGCTGTGTTAGAGTATGTTAAAACAATGTAAGGTGTTTTATGGTGAGAGATATATGTATTTGAGATGAATAGCTATGGTGTATTTAGATTTGTAACTGTTTAGAAGCAAGGAAGATGAAACTGTATAAAAGAAAATTTAGAAAGGAAATGTTTGTAAAAGAAAGATGTGAAAATATTTGAAAATATATGTAACTGTATAAAGATGTATGTCTCTCTGTATGTAAAGTACAATATGTAATTGTATGCATAGAATGTAACAGTGTGGGGATATGCAGCTGAATGGAGACAAAGAGTCAGAGACCATTTTTAAGAAGTAAAATAGAAAGTTACCATCAGAAGTTATGAATGTTTTCTTATTTTACCAGTCACTTAGATAGAGATTTACTCTTAATTATTCTTAGATAAAATTTTTCTTACACCTTTGCTTCTCTGAGTCATTTCTTTAATTACTTTAGAGTGGATTGTGGGATTTGATCTCTCATGCTCCATGTTAGAGCAGGGAGATGGAGAAAGAGATCCAGGAGAAAGGGGAAGAAAGCCCATCCTTAGAAATAGAAAATATGCAGGGAAGATCAGGCTGTAGGTTGTTAGAAATACTTGTTTTGAGTCTATTTGCGAGTTCTTAATAGGACTCAGGAAAATGTAGAAGACTGATGAGTTTTTGAGAAGAGAAATTTGAATGGATAGGATCTGAGATAGTGAAAGAGATTTAGGAGTTGAAAGAGATATTGATGAGAATATATTTTGATAGGACTTCAATAGATTGTGAAAGGTAATCCCAGAGTTTGATTTTTCAAGGTGAGCAGAGGGGACATGGAAAGAGCACATAGACCAGAAGGTCAGTCATGGATGATGTTATCTAGAGTTTTGGAGAGGTAGGTGACAAGGACAAAGGTCAGTATAAAGAAGTGATTATTAAGTATGAAAAAGTTTGTATAGATCTTGGAGGCAGAGAGCTGATATAGAAAAAAGAATGTTTTAGGTTTCAGGAATTATCTGTGAACCAGAGGAGAAGCTCTAGCAGGGAATTGCTATAGAGAATGCATTAGGATAGAGTTTCTAGAGGGTTGTTGCTGAGAAAGTGACCATGAAAACAGGGGCAAATAGTGGAAATGGGCAAAGTGATTTAAAGTGACCTGTTTATGGGTTGCCATGAATTTAATATAGGTGAGTTGGGAGAGAAGAGTTGAGCTTTAGAAGGTGAGAGCTAGTAGCTTCTGGAATTAAGGAAAAAAAAAGAGTGAGGTGGTGATGTGGGAATGCCTTTCTGTATGCTGTGAATCTCAATCTTTAAATAAAGGAGCTGTTTTGGGCCATGAGAGGCACCATAGAAGAAGAAGGAGGAGGAATCAGAATAGGTAGGAATGGAAGGGTGGAGTCAGAGGCAGATCGAGTAAGCCACCCAAGAAGAAACATGTAAGGAACATGGGTGAGCCACGGGCCACATGGCAGACAGATTACTAGAAATGGGTTGATTTAAGATGTAAGAGCTAGCTAGCAATGTGCTGAGCCATAGGCCAAACAGCATGAACTTAATATAAGCATCTGAGTCATTTCTAGGGCAGCAGGTGGCTGGGCGGCTAAGGGGTCTGGTGTGGCAGGATACAGATCTCTGGCCGCCCGGGACCAAGAAACCACACTACTACAAGGTGGTGTTATATTGGCTATTAGAGAGGAAAGGACTGTAAGGAGGAGGTTATCTATATACTAAAGCAGGTGGGGGGATGGGAAAAGGTAGGCCAAATCTGTAGTATCTAACCCCCCAAATGGTAGGTACTCTCTCTGAATCTCTGGGGAAGGACAGTACAGGCCAGATGTCTGGATTGTTGAGCATCAGGATCAATTCTTGTGAAGGTAAAACCATCTTGGGAGTGGACATCCATCCAGGAGTATGTTTTCAGGGACAATAAAGAGGGCTGAAAGATTAGAGACTTAAGAGTGTAAAGGGACAATAGTTAATGAAGTGTCCATCCTGGATTAGGTGGGAAGTTCTATTAGTATTTTCTTGAGTGTTAATCTTGGACTATGATAGGGTGAGAAGAAGAGGTATAGAAATGATAGGTTTAAGGACTAGGCAGAAGCTGGTTAAGGGTAGGGAATATTGGGTTTGGGGGATGTAAGCAGAAAGTCTTTGAGTATTATAGAGGGAAGCTTATGATCTACAGAAAAGAAACGTAGGTGACATACCATACAGTGGGGCTTACGAGAGAAGTAGGGAGAGAATTAGAGAAATTTTAGGGATTTTGGAGAGTGAAAGAGTATACAAATAGAGGTAGAGTAAAGGACAGGGAAGGACACAGGAGTTTCCTGAGAGCTTCTGTTGAGATAGAAACCAATTATTTTTCAATTTCAGTGAGAACATCCTTTCTTACTAAGGACATGAGAAATGGTAAGAAAAATGTTGAAAGGATCAAGTTAATGAAGAAATATGGATGGGTCTGGAGAAGTGGTTGTATATTCTGACTATGGTTGAAGGTGCTGACTTAGTATAAAGAGAAAGAAAGATCTGAAACAACTTTTCATATACCTTAAATTATTTTCTCAAAACAACAGATCACTTTCTCAAAATTTCATGATTTAAACTTTTATATCTTCAAATCTCAACACATACTGTCATAACTTTAGGTCTATCTTAGACATGTATACCGTGTATTGTTGCATCAATTCTCTTTGTAATAAAGGAAATTCAAAGCCATATATTGGGGAAAGGCTGAAATTTCAAAGAGCATAAGCACCACAGTCAAATCTCCCCCAGCTATCTTCCGGCTTCCTCAGCCTTGCTCCTCATTGCTTCTACTGCATGAATCTGTCCTTCTATGCCTTTTTAAAATACTTTCTTCACTAAGTTTTTTTCACATCCAGGTTAAGATTAAAATCTTGGGCTACTACTATTTGGTAGTTAGCCTTGAACTCACAGAAACACAGAAAGTTCTCTGTCTCTGTCATTATGCAATTAAAGGCATGGCACTACCACTGCCTGCCTGGAAGCCTGGAACTCCCTCTGTAAAACAAGCTGGCCCCAAACTCAAATCTGCTAGGATTAAAGGCATAGGTCACCACTCCTGGTGGGTCATAGGTCACCACACCTGATCTTTCCCAGGCTGGGATTAAAGGTATGAGTTACCACTCTCTGATCCTCCTGTATTGACTGTGAGTAGATCTTTACTCTGATATTCCAGACTGGTCTTATTAAATATTTAACACATTACCATATATTCCCTTTTGTGTCAAAAATAAAAAAGGTTAGAACTAACTTTAAAAAAACATATACTATAGGTACAATAATTATATAGAATATATACAAACAGTACTACATGATTAATGTCCAGCCCATAAACAATTGAAAATTCAAAGAAAATATTCCATTTATTATCCTATTTTGGTGAGTCCTAAGGATTATATCTAATTTATTTTCTATCTAACTTGAATTACAAACTAGAACATATATTTTGATGTCTCTCAAACATACACTTTAACTTCTGAGTTTATTTTCTAAAACTGTCAGTAGAAAACTATAACTATCTTGTCTTCAAATCTCTTAGATACCCATGAAGGAAATAATATTAACTAATTAATCAGTATGAGAAACCAATCAACTTCTAAAATACGTTTAAAAAATGAAACAGTTGGCTGCCTGGACAATCACTCAAGGTTCTTTGGTATCATTGAAGCATCTATCTTTGGCCTACAGGCCTAACATGTCTGGCAGACTTCTCTGTGAAGCAGGATACTGTCAAAGACCTTGCTACCTTGTCTTGACAATGTTCAGCAATTCTCTTGTGAATGTGTCTCCTGATCGTCCAATTTCAACATCACACTGTCAGCAGTCAAAGCAAGAGTACTTTCCTGCTGAGTGGCTAACTTTTGTCACAAAGAAAGTCAATTCCATATGAAGTTTCTTTGATGTCTACAATACTCTCTGAAGTAGAATGGTACTGCCAGGAGCAGATATCCCATTGCCATAAAAATAATAAAAACCTATGTTTATGAAAATATCTTAAATTTCATATTATATGGATCTCTGAAGTGTTTGAAGACTGGTTCATCTAAAATATATCTGTTTGATCTTGAAACTATATAAAATATATATAATATTACTATAAGTTTAATTATATTGTCTAACTACTAACTTGTATTTATTTATATTATAATTAGTTAGTAATAAAAAAATTATGAATTAGCAATTTGTATTACATTGTTAGATCAACTGTGTAAATATAATACCTTGAACAAGCATAGAGATAGATGTACCGTAACAAAATTCATGACAACTTTATGTCAATATATAATTCATATACATATACAAAAAGATTAATCCAATGTAAAATATTTAAGGCTAGTAATTCCTTATGAAAAGTAGATTCAATAATTGACCCTTATATCCTATTATATCTTTCTTTTCTTTAACTTCTTTCTTTCTAAAAAGAACTCTAAATATAATCTCGCTTGTTTAGCTTTTCTCTAATCATAACCAATAACATTTTTTAACCAATTACCCTAAACAATGACACTCACCCATAATGCATTGAAAGACAAAAACCCACCTACCCTACCTTTGGGAATGTGGGTTCTGTGATCTTAAATTTACTTCTTGCTTTCTGGGGGCAATGACATCTTTAGGGGAACCTGAAAAGAAAAGTTTTATTAATTGTCAAGTTCTGAAATAAGTAGCTGTATCATATGTTGTCCAGTCTCTGCATAATGAAAAAGTGTGTGGTTTGTCTCAAGTCCTAGTTATAGTAGTCTGTGAAGCTGGTTGATCTCAGCTAGCCACCTCAAAATTGTCCTGAGAAGGTTTTAGTCCAAATCTAATTACTGGTTGGAATTTGTCAGCCTATTGACTTTGTCATAGTCCAAGTGAAGTCATTATTGTGGGGCACCATCTTTCTTTTGGGTACTTCAAGTCTGCAATTAGGCATTGTCATGGAACACTGGAGAAAACAGATAAGAGATAAAAACCCAACACAATGTACAAGAAACTAAATATATAACTATTTATTCAGCATAAGATTGGTAACATAGAATAGTCCCTTATTTTTTGTTGTTCTTCTGTCCCATATAAGGTATCTCTTATGATATGATACAGAGATTTTGCATTTTCCTTTAACAAATATGCTTGAGTTTAGAGAAGGAGAGAGCCACACTCCACCCCTAAAGCCAGCATTAAATTATATTAAACTGGGACTTCAATTTACAAATTAAGATATATAGAGGTTAAACAATGAGAATTTATTCTGTAGAGTATACTGGTACCAATAGATCTGATATTACTTTGCTTATAGAATTTTTTCTGGATAGTCTCCTACTGCTTTAGGCATCTACATGTCCAAGAACTTTTAGCTTTTTGAAGATGAATTTTTCTAGTCTTCTGTAAAAACAAAAACAAAAACCTGTCCCAACCCCTTGTTTTTTTCTACAACTTAAAGAATTGTAATATAGGTAGATGAGCCATAAATTCTTATTTTAATTAATTTTCTCTGGTTCAAATTGAGTATTTATTAATTCTTATGAATATATATATATATATATATATAACTTTTCTTCACCTGTGGAAACAAAAGCAAAACCCTTTCCTCAACATAGCACATATCCTGGCTTCCATTCAGAGGTTAGTACATCTTTGAAGTAAACAGGCTGATTTAGTTCAGCTGTTTTTTTCTATAGTCCAATGCCTTTCAGCAACTGCTATTCCTTTCTCATTGGCATTTAAAAAATTCAAAGTTAATAAAGCATTATGTAGTATATTTCTAGGGGTCTTTGTTATTCCTCTCTGTTTGTTTCTAAATATTAACAGCTATTGATGTATTAACAATTGTTTCTAAACAAAACTATGTTTAAAGGAAAAAAAATATTCTACTTTTTAGTTTTCTTTTCCAAATTCATAACGTAATTGCCTCTTTATTTTTTTTCTGGGGTACTTTGTAATTCCCAAGGAGGCAGTTTTTTTTTTTTTTTACTTCTCCAAATATTTTTTTCTTTTTCTTTGAGGATATTTATTATTAATATCTAACAAAAAAATTACTGGAAGCTCTTTCCAAGGTTTACTTTCTACCCATAATCAGTCAATTTCTACATTAGTTAAAGGTAAAACAATTTCTGCTGGGTCTATTCCTGTCAATTGATGAAGTCTTAATTTTCCTTTAAAAATAAGTTTAGAAAACTTTTCCACATATGCCTTTAATTTCTTACTCGGTTTATGTGGCAGAAATATCCATTCCAATATAACATTTCCCTTTGCATTAAAATTCCTGTAGGAGAATGCTTAGAGGGCAAAATAACTAGAAGGCAATTAAGGTCTGGATCCACATGATCCACATTTGCATCCTGTAATTTCTTTTCCACCAAAGCCATTTCTCCCTTAGCTTCAGGTGACAATTCTCTCAGACTATTTAAGTCCTTGTCACCATTTAAAATTTTGATCAAATTAACCAGTTCATCATTTTTAATACAATTCTGGGTTGTAAATTGCCAATGTCTCCTAGTAATCTTTAAAAATCATTAAGTTTTTTCCTTCTATTTCTCCTGATTTGTGCCTTTTGGGAGTCTAAATTTCTGTTGGCCTATTTTGTAAACTAAGTAATTAATGGAATCTCCTCTTTGTAATTTTTTCAAGAGCAATTTGTAATCCCCAAGCAAGCAAAAAATTTTCACTTCTTCAAACATTTTTTCTAAGGTATTAATATTTGAATCAGCCAATAAATGTCGTCCATCTAATAATAAATTATAGATTGTGGAAATTTGTTATGTATTTGTTCTTCTGGCTTTTGTACAAAATAGTGGCACAGAGTGGGGCTATTAAGCACTCTTTGAAGGAGGAACTTCCACTGATATCTCTTTACAGGCCAAGAATTATTATAAGTGGACACTGTACAGGTGAATTCTGGTCCTATTCACTCAAGCCATCTTGCACTCAGTTTTACCTGGGATAATTACCCAATACTCAAAACCTAAACATCTACTTTCTGAGGGGCCCAATTTGGATGCCATGACATGGTGAAATTATTAATACATCTATCCCTGTGTATAATAAACCTTCAACAATAAAATCATTTATTCATATTTTAACTTTGGCATTTGTTCATTAATAGAAACTTGCCAAATTTTTATTTTATGATTTTTCCTGAATTTTTTTCTTTTCTATAGATTTTTTTTTGTTATTCAGTGTAGTATGCGTGGGGAGATTATGTTGTCCCATTGTAAATAAGTGTCCCCGCCTATGAGTTTAATAAAAAGCGCTGATTGGCCAAAGGCAGACAGGAAGTATGGGCAGGCTACCAGACTAAGAAGACTCTAGGAACAGGTTGAACAGAGCAGAATGCCAGCGAGAAGCCAGAAGAACCAGAAGATAACTATGCTGCTCTGAGAAAAGGTACTGAGTCACATGGCTGAACAGCATAAGAGTCATTGGTTAGATTAAGGGTAAAGAGTTAGCAAGTTATATGCCTGGACCTTAGACCAATCAGCCTAAAACTACTATAAGCACCTGTGTATCTCTCTGGGTCTGTAGACCTAAACCTTGAGGCTAGACCCATCCGTGCCAGAAACCTCGTACAAGTATGTCTTTTCAAACTAGGATTTAATTTCTTTAATTGTTCCGAAAAGGTGTTTCCTCCATGACAGCGTGGTAGGATTGAAGTGGATTTTATATGGGAGATTTTGAAAGCCCCCTTGGGCCACTTTTCAATTTGCAGAAAGTTACCTTTTCTGTCCCTTGTTGAGCTGCATTCATTAGTTCAATATTTCCCTTTTCCACACCTTCTGCATACTTCTGAATCAAGGGGTATTCTCTTGAGATTCTTTCTAAGAAAGGCACTGTTTCTGGGAATGCCTTGTTTATAATCTGTTTTTATGACCTTGTCTTCCACAATTGTAACATTTATCATTTTGACTTGTTTTTATACCTCTAGAATAATGTCTTCTACCCAGTTATCCTCACAATCATAAGGCTTTAGATTGTCTCATAAATCCAATCCTCCAAGGATGCTGACCTTGCTTTTAACAGTCTACATATTCTTCTACATTGTACATTAGCATTCTCTAAAGCCAGCAATTCAATTATTATTGGCCTAGCTTCTGAATCTAGTACCATTTTGTTTACTGCTGCAGTTAATTTCTGTAAAAAGTTTGTAAAAGTTACTTTGGGGCTTTGAATTACTTTTGTGAAGGATTCAGTTTTCTTTCCTATTCCTTCAATCTGATCCCAGGCATTTAATGCTGCCACATGGCATAAATCCAGAGTATGTCCATTATATAAGGACTGCCTTTCAATATCAACATAATCCCCAAGAAATTGGTTTTAGGAGACTTCTATGCCTCTGGTCTGCTTCTTTGTTCTATTGTATTAGCCTCCTTTGTTTGCCATGTTTATAATTTATTTTTTATTGTAAAAGTGGCTCATCCTTCAAAACACCAGTAATCATATCTAACCAGTTCTTAGAGGTGATCCAGATATATGATGAGCAACTGTTTAGCATTTGTTTTACAAATGGTAAGTACATACCATATGTCACAATTTCTTCCTTGACCCTTCTTAATTCTAACACTTATACCAGAGCTCAACTAGCTTCTGTACTATGTTTTATCATTTTGAAATTTCTTTAAGGTTACTGGATATATTAATGTTGGCTGTTTGACAATCTTAGGCTGTTTTTGTGTAATCTTAGAAGACGTCCCTGAGATTGGTTCCTTATATTCCTCTGTTTGGGTTTGAATATCTTTGTGTTCTCTCGTAATAGCCTTTTTTAAAGAATTTTTCTTGGAATTCACATTAATTGACTTCTGCAACGATAAAACAGAAATCAAACAAACAAACAAAAAAAAACCCATAATAAACATTATGATGAGAATCCCATCTACTTTATCTTTTCCTTTACTGGTTCCAATATCAAATTGTCTCAAGAAAGATCACAGAAAGACCAAATATCCTCCATTGCCTTAAATGAGTTATTCTTTAAAACATCAATTTACTTACCAATCTAATTGTCATTTATGATTCAAATCACTGTCAAGTGGGGAAAGCTACCTAGTATGATAGCAGCCCAAGAAAGGGTCCAAAAAGAGAAAGAAAAAAAACCCCACAACCTACCAGGTGAAAGAGGCAACTGTCTGAAAAACTTACCCAGATGAAAGTGAAATGGAAACACCTGTGGCCAGTCTGCCTAAGCCTGGAGGCTAACTCAGAACAGAAATCTTAGCCAACCAGTAATTACTCCTCTGGCCATGTTTTGATCTGGGCAGCTTTTTTTTTTTTTTTTTTTTTTTTTTTTTTTTTTTTTGAGGGGGATTTATACCCCAAAGTTGGATGCCAAGGGTTGCACGAATTTTGATTTTAATAAAGGAAACTCAGAGCCAGATATCGGGGATAGGCTTAAATATCAAAGAGAATAAACACCACAGTCAAATCTCACCCAGCTGTCTTCCAGCTTCCTCAGCCTCGCTCCTTGTGGCTTCTACTGCCTCATCTGTCTTTCTATGTCTACCTTAAATACCTTCTTCACCCAGTTGTTTCACATCTAGGTTAAGATTAAAGGTGTGGGTTACTACTATTTAGTAGTTAGCATTGAATTCACAGAAACACAGAAAGATCTCTGTCTCTGGAGTTATGGGATTAAAGGCATGGCACCACCACTGCCCACTTGGGAATCTGGATCTCCCTCTGTAAACCAAGTTGGCCTCAAACTCAGATCTGCTGGGATTAAAGGCATAGGTCACCACTCTTGGTCTTTCCCATGCTGGGATTAAAGGTTTGAGTTGCCACTGTCTGATCATCCTGGATTAACTGTGGGTAGATCTCTTCTCTGATATTTCAGACTGGTTTTATTGAATATATAACATATTACCATACTGTATCATTCATTTTTCTTTACCTATATAACTTACATTTTCATAATCTTCAGAAACTCAAATTTTCCTTAGTGTGATGCCAATCGATCAGCTATGAAAACTGTACACAGGAAACCATGCAGCTGTTTGTTTGCTGTTGTTAAAGCTACAGTTAGCCATCAATTTCATCAGACACTGAGAAGGATAAATATATATAGGAAATACAATTAAATGGTTTTTGCATAAATTAAAATGATAGATAGTTACTGGAAACCTGGAGAGGCACTCTAGGTTTTCCTGTGGTTGTTGGGGACAAAGATCCAAGGGTAGTTTAAGTATTTGGCTACCAAAACCAGAAAGATCTGGAAAAATTTTTGTTGAAGGGAAGTTTTGGAAGTTTAAGACAGAGTTAAGATATAAGAGGTTTTTGGATACTGTATGTGTGTAAGGAGTGTGAGGAGTTTCAGGACAGAAAAGTGTTAAACTGAGAATGTAGTTGGAGGGAAGCATGGCTGGCCTTGATAGGAGGCAGGCTTACATGGGAGTAACTAACCAGGAGCTGTGAATGGGCTGAGCAATAACAGTGGTGGGGGGGAGGGAGGAACAGTAGACCTGGAGAAAAAAGGTGGATGTTGGGGGGTTAGCAGTTATTAAGGATAGTTGGACAGGCCAATGGCCTTGCAGGGTCAAGAAGAGTAGCCAGTGTAAAGGTGAAGAAAGCCCTTTGGTGGTAATTTCTGGAACAGCTTGGGCCCCAGGGGCATATCATTTGACTTCTGTTCCTAGGTTAAGGGAAGAGTGGCCACATAGTTATAGAAAATGTGGCAACTTGGGTTTGTGGAAGTCACAGGTCACAGGCCAGAGGGCAGGGCTTTCCCTTGGCTGAAAGGTGGCAAGGGCTATAAGGGTGATGGGAGTGGTACAAGGCTTCTGGTGGTGGGATTCTGCTGTTGTGACTGGAAGCTAGGTGCAGATGGGGCTGGTACAGAGTGCTGTGTTCCTGCAGAGCTGCAGCAGCAATTTAAGTGGTCAGTAAGTGCAGGGGGTTGCTTGGAGTTGTGATTATAAGTAGGCAGAACATCAAGCAAGGACACACAGGACTGAGAAGTAGGTGGGGACTGGAGGAAGCATAAGATGTCTCAGGCAGGCGCAGGGCTGAAACTTGGGATGCCTGAGAGAGAGAAATAGAGAGAGGCTCTATAACCTTTTTTTTTTTTTTTGGTTTTTATGCCCATAGAATTGTAAAAGTTGTTTGTTTTTTCTCTAGGGAGCATAAGGACTATTTTTCAGTGTTAGAACATTTTCATTCAGAATGAAGAGAACAGATTTCCTCTGCTAATACTGAACTTGTATCAGGGTTGAGGGCCTAGGGCATCCCCTGGGCTCAAATAGACCCACAGAGACCTCTGAGAGAGAGGAGTTATCACTCAAGCTCCATAAAGAGGGGGATAAAAGTCAAGAAGGAGTCCAAGTGTCAGACAAGATTTTCAGAGAGTTAAGAATAAATATGGGATTCTGGGGATGTGGCCAACAAAACTTCCAACTAAGCTGAATGGAACAGCATAGGTCTATTGTCCATCCAAGGGAGGAGTCCACAATAACCAACAAAGGCATGATGGGTTGCAGTCTTCTCAATCCCACAGGACCGAGCAGGTACACTAGACACTCAATGGCTGTCAACTAATCATCTGAGGACTGTAGAATAACAATGAAAGGGGAATTTACCAATTAGCCACTGATGAATGTGACAGGGTAACAGAAGTCTAAATATGTGGAACTGGGTTAGGGCATGTCAGGTACTGCACATGGAATCTGGGTTTTGGCACCAACAAAAGGAAAAGTATTGGCTCAGGACTCCCAAGGCCAAGTTCTGAGCACAAAAGAGATTTATTTGCCACAGAGGAGAGGGATAAGGGACAAAGATAGGAGACAGAGGATGAAGGAGAAGTGAAAGGGAATGAAGAAATAGGGTGGGGGTTTTTGTCCCACACAAACTTCTTCCTCTGGATAGAGGGGAGACAGACATGGATCCTAAATGTCAGTTTATAATGGTACAAGGGGAAACCTTCTCTTATGATGAGGTGTTCAATTTTGTGAATTGTGAAATGTGAACCAATGGGATATTTGATTGCAGGACTTCAATAGGTTGACAGCAGATCATGGTAGTCAACTTCATGAGGAGGGATTGGCTAAATAAAGGAATAAAACTTGGGATCTGGCTTCATAAATGTAATCAAATGGATTTTAGCAAGGCAGAGGGAATAGGATAGGAAAGCAGGGCCTTCGGGAGCCAGATGCTCAAGTTTACTAGTGTCCTTTGCAGTGTGATTATTCTAGAGCGTTTAGGTATTCTGTTAAGTTACTATCTTAAGATCATTCCAATTTTTATATGTATACATGTAGTACTATAAACTTTACTCTTATAACTGCCTTCATTGTGTTTTATAGGTTTGTATATATTGTGTATTTATTTTTATTCAGTTGGAATAACCTTTTAATTTCTTTCTTAGTTTTGATCTTAAGTGATTTTCCATCCAGTAGAGAGCTGTTCAGTTCCTATGACTCTGTAAGTGTTCTGTTGCTTCTGATGTTGTTGATAACCAGTCTTAATTTGTGTGTTCAGATGGGATACAGCATGTTATTTCATTTTTTTTATCTGTTGAGACTTTTTTTGTGTCTGAGTATAGGGTCAATTTTGGAGAAAGTTCCATGGATGGCTAAGAAAGAGGTATATTCTTTTCTGTTTAAGTGAAATGTTCTGTAAATATCTGTTTGATTTATTTGGCTAAAAATGTCAATGTGGTAGTTTGAATACGAGTGACCACCATAGGCTCATGTATTTGATTCCTTGGTCACTAATTTGAGGCACTAGAATGTGTAAGGAAGTGTGTCACTTGGCCTGTGCTTCAGGGTTTATAATGTTCAAACAAGGCTCACTCTTTCTGTCTGCCCATCTGGGATGTAGAACTGTCACCTACTCCATGTCTGCCTGCATACCACCATGCTTCCTGCCATGCTGATCATGAACTAAACTTCTGATCTGTAAGCCAGGCCCAGTTAAATGTTTTCGATTATAAGAGTTGCTATGGTAGTGGAGTCTCTTCCTAGCAACAGAACAGTGGCGAAGACAGGTAGCTCTAACACTTCTTTCTTTAGTTTTTGTCTCAATATGACCTCTCTATTGCTGAGAGTAAAGTATTGAAGTTTCCCATTATCAGTGTGGGAGGATCAGTTTGCGATTTTAGCTGTAGTAGAATTTCTTTCACAAAATTGGGTACCATTTTGGGACACAGATGTTAAGAACTGTAATGCCAAGACTGACTTGCCTCAAGATGCTGCCATCTAAAGTTCAGGTGAGGTTTGTGCGCATGCTGCCTCTGATGGATATGTCTGGATCTAGGGTATCATGCAGCCAGAGTCAGAGCATTACTGATGTCCATGGCCTGTGTTTCCATTGAAGGCCATATGGATGTCCATGATCTGGGCTACCACCTGACGCTATATAAATATCTGTAGGTTATGCTGCCTCTGTGGTTCATATTGATCTGAGTGGCCTGTGCTGTCACCTAAAGTCAAGCTGATTTCTGTGGTCTGGTCTACCTTTAAGGCCTTGTTAGGGACTGTAGTCTTATTGAAATGGGGGCTGTATTCATTGTCTGTAATGTCTTCAGGAAACATATGGAAGCCCATGATCTGTGCTTATGCCATCTATAGCTGTCTATAAAGAACAAGGAAGCTACTTTTGCACTATATTGGTGATTGCAAAGCACAGTTAGAAAGAGTCACATGAAAGGTTTCTGTGGAAACCTCTACCCCCTCCAAGTAACAGCCTAAACAGTAAACAATGAAAAAGAACATTTTTTTTTCTTCTGAGACAAGTTTTCATTGGCTATCTTGGCTATCTTGGAGAAGAGAACTCTTAAAAAGTATGATAAGGATAATGAAGTTAGCGCTCCATAATTAATGGCTTCTGTTGTGGGTGTAGCAGGGTAATGACTGAGTTCTACTTAAGCATTAAGTCACTGTGCATTTGGCAATGCTTCACCGAGTATACAGATAACACAAATTGAACTTTTTTTAATTTTAATTTTAATTTAATTTTGGGGGGGCAGAATATAAGGACTTGGAAATGAAGGTGATTATGGTGCAAAATGTGAAATTCCCAAAGAATCAATGTATATACGTATAAAAATATGGATTTTTCCTTAACTTATAGATGTTTAGTATCCTTCCTATCACACCTGATTAATTTTCATTTGAAGTGTATTTGACAGATATTAAAATAGCTTCACTGTCTTAGTTCTTAGATTCATTGCTTTGAATATCTTTTTTCATACTTTTATCCTGAGGTCATGTCAGAAGGATGGTTCCTTTTGTTACATCCATTCTGCTAGTCTGTGTCCTTTTTATTTAGTAAGTGAGACAATTAATGTGGAGAGACATCAATGGACAGTGTTTGTTGATTCTTGTTTTTCTCTCTCTCTCCCTCCCTCCCTCTCTCTCCCTCCCTCCTTCCCTCTCCCTCTCTCTCTCTGTTCTTTTTTCATTTCCTGTTCTGAGGTTGTTTATTTTTTGTGTTTTCTTTGGTATGCTGAACCTCTTTAGGTAGGAGTTTTCCTCCTAGAGCCTACCATAGGGCTGGATATATAGACAGATATCATTTAAATTTGGTTTTTATCATGGAATGTCTTGTTTTATCCATCTATGGTGACTGAAAGTTTTGATGGGTATAGTAGTCTGGACTCCCATAAATATTTTCTTACTGTGCAGCAAATCTATACAGGCCCAATTGACTTTTAGAGTTTCCATTGCAAAATCAGGTATAACTTGAGTAGTTCTGAATTTATATGTTACTTGGTCTTTTTCCCTTGAAGCTTTTAATATTCTTTCTTTGTGTTGTATATTAAATTGTTTCTATTATTAGGTGCAGCGAGCAGACAATATGTTTTTTATGGTCCTCTCTGGTGTTCTGCATGCTTCTTGTACCTTAATAGGCACCTTCTTATTTAATTATTGAAATTTTCTTCAATGATTTTTATTAAAAAATACTTTTTGTGCCTTCGATCTGGATTTCTTCCCTTACCTCTAATCTCATTATTCTTAGATTTGATCTTTTCATAGTGTGTTTGATTTCTTAGGTGTTTTGTGACAGGGGCTGCATGATGATCCTTCTGTACTCTGTGAATATGCATTACTCTCATTGGCTAACAAGAAAGCTGCTTGGCCTATAGCAAGGCAGGATAAAGTTAGGCAGAATAATCAAACTGAGTTCTGGGATAAAGAAGGATGGATTCAGAAAGGATGAGAGTGATCTAACCCAAGAAACAAGATGCCAAAGGATAAGCAAAGCCACAGGACACATGGTAATACGTATAATTAATAGAAATGTGTTCATTTGAAAGTAAGAGATAGTAATAGCCTAAGCTATTAGCAGAACATTTTATAATTAATATAAGCTTTGTGTGTTTATTTGGAACTAGGCATTTTAGACAGAAAAGCTGTACCTCTGCTTACAGACAAGTGTTTTTTAGACTTAATTTTTTTTTTTTTTGATCAAGGTATCTATTTCTTTTCTCATTTCTTCAACACCTAAGATTTTCTCATACATTTCTTATCATGGGGTTAGACTCTGAGAATCTTGTTTGAGTCCTTAATTTTTATTTCCAAATTTCCCTTAGATTGGATTTTATTATTCATTCTCTTTCTGCTTTCAGATTTTAAACTCTTTATTCATTTCATTCCACTCCCAGTGCTGGAGTTACTGGTATGTGTCCTGGTGCACATGTTTTGTTACTATTTATCTGTTTCATTCATTTTGCATAAAGCATTTTAATTTAAATACATTTACAACACTTTGTCCCTTTACTTTTCTTCAGCCATTCCCATATCCCCTTTTCAATCTCACACTGACAGCATCTTTTTCCTTTATTATTGCTTTTATATAAATATAACTGGCTGATTTGGTGGTGGTGGTCGTGTGTGTGTGTGTGTGTGTGTGTGTGTGTGTGTGTGTGTGTGTGTCGTGTGTGTGTGTGTGTGTGTGTGTGTGTGATTTCAGAGCTGTCCACTGTATTAGATAACCAATCAGGAGGCTCAGATTAGTTCTCCTTCTCCCAGTCGTCATTAGTTGCCTACAGCTTTTTTGTCTAAGGGTAGGATACATACATTTACATACGGGCTGGGCTCCACACAACACATTGCTCTCAATTGTATGTGGTTACAATTTTCTGTAATGCTCTTCATTTGGTGTAGAAAGAAGCTTCTAGATGAAGGTTGATCTGTGCTTATCTTTGATTCTAAGGATACACTTTAGGATGTAGTTCAGGAATTATGCTGCTTTTGCAAAGCAATGTTTGTAGATTATCTTCTCTGACCCATGGCCTCACTAGCTCTGGAATTCTATTATCAGACAAGATTCTCTCCTGATGAGTGGGTTTTAAGTCCACTTGGACAGCTGTCAGTCACTATCAATGTGCTACTATTGTAATTTTAGTGATAACTTGCTATGATGGTCATTGTTATGGGTCATAGGCATTAAACACTGATAGGACTATTAACTGCTTTCTTAACAGCTTGCCTAATACTTTTGTTACTATTTCTTCTACTAATCTTACTTGCTGCTAAGTCAGAGTAATCTTGATGTTTCTATCAGACCTGATGCCAATGAACTAATTATCAGGGTGGATAGATTATTCAGAGGTAGAGAAGCTGCCACAAAGCCTAAAAACTTAAATTCAGGACCTGGGACACACATGGTAAAAGAACAGAACCAGATCCTAAAAGCTATCCTCTGACCTTCACACACACCAGGTTATGAATAATAAATAATAGGTAAATGTAATAAATTAAAAAAAATGGCTCAGATAGAATGAAATTGGAATGGATGAAAGCTGAGATGTGTTCAGATAGCCATCAGTCACTCAGTGGTCTCCTAATTTACTAACTGGATTAGGAATTAGAATTTAAACCAAAATTCAAATCTTTGTCACAGCAAGCAAACTAGTTAATTCCTCTGAGTCTTGGTGCACAAGAAAGAGAAACATTTATTCTACCAATTTGTTGTTAAGATCATATAACATTATATAAAATACTTCAGACAATAGAAGCAAAATCCTCAAAACCTAATGCTATTTTATAATCATTACCACAATATGAAGGTCTCTGATTTACAGCAAATCACTGCCTTGTGTACTATAAACATGAGGCTCTGTGTGCTCCTAGATAAGGAAAAGTAGTGCTAGGTAAAAAGTCACTCTTTGTTATTAGTTACAAGAGAGAAATGATAACTATATTTAAATCAAGTTTCAATACAATTCAAATACTCCTTAGGAAATAAGTAAGCCTTTATCCTTTCTTTTATAGAATAATTGCTTCAACCCTTAAATTTCTATTAAATTTAAATTTCTATTATCCTGTTAAATCAAGGAAATGACTTTTGGAGTCTGATTATTTAATTTCTTTCCTAAGGTAGAACTAAAGACCAGTGAATCTTAATAATTAGGATCTGACTAGTAGGAGTAAAGCAGAATCATCCACACCTGTGCCTCTTTTTATGTTTCCTAGAAAAATAAATACTAAAAAGGTAAATCAGAAAAACTTGTGTAATGAGAGTATATGTTGTTACATCATAATTAATTGCCTTGCCTACTAGTTTAATAAAAATGCTGATTGGCTAAAGGCAGACAGGAACTATGGGTGGGGCTACCAGACTAAGAAAACTCTGGGAACAGGAAGAAAAGGGCATAAATGCCACAGAGAAGACAGAGGATACAGAGGACAACTATGCTGCTTTGAGAAAAGATACCTGTGGGGATTCAATAAAAGCTTCAGAAGTTTCAGAGGTATCAGAGGGAATCTACCCACAGTCTATTGTGGGTATTTAATAAAAGCTCCAGAAGTTTTGGAGCTCTAACCACAGTCAGTCTAGGGGAATCAAAGAGTGGTGATTTACACCTTTAATCCCAGCACAGGGAGTATCTTGGGAGTGGTGACCTATGCCCTTAATCTCAACTGAGTTGAAGTCATTTTGGATTTTAGAAGGAATTCCAGGTTCCCAAGCAGGCAGTGGTGGGGCCATGCCTTAACTTATCAAAAGAGTATTTAAGGCTTAAGGCAGGCATAGAGGAAGAAGCCAAGAGAAGCCAGGCTGAAGAATCTGGAAGACATCTGGGTAAGATCTGATTGTGGCATTTATTCTCTCTAATATCTCCAACTTTCTCAGAGATCTATCCCTGAGTCTCATTTATTCGTGCAACAGGTACCGAGCCATATGGCTGAACAGGATAAGAACTATGGGTTAGTTTAAGAGCAAGAGCTAACAAGTTATATGCCTGGGCTTCAGGTCAATCAGCATACATTTAATATAAGCATCTGTGTGTATAAGTGGGACTATGGGACTGTGGGTCTGCAGGTCTGGGCCACAAAGCTAAGCCACAAAGTCCAGCCAGAAACCTAATACAACAAACTGTGTCCTTGTTTCTTTCTGTTGCTGTGATAAAACACCCTGATGAAAAGCAACTTTGGGGAATAAAAGATTTATTTTTATTATAGTTCCAAGATACAGTATATCATTGAGGAGATGTAAAGAATAGGAGTTCAAGCATCTAGTCATATCACATCCATAGTGATATACATATGGGCTCTTATTATCTTGCTTACTGCTTAAGCTCACTTAGGTTTTTTCATTCTTATACAATTCAGGGCCCAGTCTAGAAAATTATACTGCCTATGGTGGGCTTGGTCAACAGAAAATCAAGACACTTACACACACACACAGAGAGAGAGAGAGGGGGGGGGGCAACAAACCCATCTAATTTAGACAGTCCCACAACTTAGTCAAGACAGTCCCCATCCAACACACCAACAGGGCAGTCTGTCCTAGGCCATTGCACAACTGAGAGTCTGTCCTAGGTGATTCTTGGTGGTGTCAAGTTCACAGTTACAACTAACCATCACTTCTCCTTTCAGCCCTAGGATCCTGTGTTGTACTAGTGTACTAGACCTTGAAAGCCCTGTACATGCTGCTTCAGGCTCTGTGAGTTCATATGCACCTCAGTTTTGTTGATTTAGAGGGCTTTGGTTTTTTGTATCTTCCATTCCTTCTGGCTCTCACAGTCTTTGTCTCCTTTTCTGTACAGTTCCAAATGCCCCCATCCCTAACCAAGAAGCTATCACCAATGAATAGCCACTTGCAAATGAAAATCTATTTTCTCTAAGGAAGTCTCAATCGGGATGAAACTACTCAAGTTTACACTGCAAGTTTACCAGTAGAAAACAATCACAGACATCTCTAGAGGTTCCTTGTATCATAATGTATATTGGATCCCCCCTTTTCAATTTTATCATATATATATACTTTTTGTAACCTACAGGTCCTATAAGTCTATATTATGACTTTTGGTTTTATGATTTTATGAGATTTCTAATTGTACTAAGTGGACTTCTGCACTTATATCTGTTTCTTGTTCCTTTTCATGAGCTCTTTGAATTCTCTCTTTTTTCTTCCTTATCTGAAATTAAGGGTTTTTTTATTTTATAATATATTGAACTATAGTATATTATTATATTATTCTCTCTTAGAAGCCAGTTTGTCTTATAAGAGACATAGAGTGGGTAGATCCAGATGTGAGAGAAGTGGGGAAGAACTAGGATGAATGGGGGAGGGGAAACCATAATTAGAATATATTACATGATGGGGAAAGAGCTACTTTTAATAAAAGGGGAAAAAAGAAACCATATATAAAAACAAAACCCAACCTAATCATAATAACCCATCTGAATGCCTGGTCAGGGAGTGTCAAACACTTTATTACTAAATAGTGTCCCTAAAGACTAGAGAACTATTTTAAAATGGATTGAATGAAAAACTGAGTGAAGATATAAATAACAGTGGCTTGCTACTCAGAGTTAAAGGGTAAAAAAGGATGGAGCCTTCTCAATAAAATTTAAAATCACTTAAATTTCTGATGCATTAAATCAGATTGGCTCTTTGGAAGAAAATTAATCCCTTTGATTTCAATTAATGCTCACAGCAGTCCTTCAGGGTATACATTATTCATATGGGACTTGTGAGAAAATAGGTTTAGAGTTGCTAAAATCTTGCATAAGTTCCTAAGTCAGTAGGTAGTATCTCTGGGATCCAAATTTGTCTGATTACAAAATCATTCCTGTTCTCTTTCCCTGTTCTGAAATGTCTAAGTCCACCAGATGTCATGGCCCATGTGCCTCACTGGAGAAAACGGTGAGCTCTACCTGGCACTCTGCTATTTAGCTTGTTTCCAAAATGACACAAACTTGAATCATGTGGTGTAAAGGACATTCAGTTGAGAAACTTTCTATCACATTGGGCCCTATGTCTGTGGGGCATTTTCATTGCTAATTGATGGAGAGAGACTTAGACCTCTGAGAGGATTCCATGCCTGGATAGGTGGTCCTAGATTGTGTGAGAAGGTACTTGGATGTTAGCCTGAGAAAAAAGCCAGTAAACAGTATCCCCCCCATGATCTTTCTGCTTTGACATTTCTCAATGGTGGAGCATAATTGAGAAGTGTAGAATAAATCAACCCTTTCCTTCCTAAATTGGTTTAGCTCCAAACTTTACCACAGCAACAGAAAATAAAGCAGGACAGGTGCCCTACCTGATCTTCACTGTAGATGGATGACCTTGGAGCATCTATGATTGTCAGTTGGTGCCCTTGTAGCATCCTCCCTTATTCTCCATGTTTCAGGATATTCCTCAACTGCTGTTATGTGTTCTATGCAGGCCTGAGGGGCTTTTGATATCAGGTGGCACTAGAACTTCAGAACTGAAAAGGATGCCAGTGTTGATTTAAGGTAATTCTCTTCTAACTTTATAGGCAGTAGTTATTTTTAATTTACAGTAAGAAAGTACATATTTACAATATTCTCTGTGATGCTCAATGCATGCGAGACATTGAATAATATACAAATAAAAGGTAAATAGGTATTGCCATAGACAGTTTAAATTACTTTTGGTGGAAAATTTCAGTGCACTTTCATCTAGCTTTTGTGAAATATACTATATATTACCTATAGTCATTAGTTGCACAAAACTGTATTGGAAATCCTTTCTTTTCTCAGGATCCCTGATTTTAATAAGAAAAGTAGAAATGCAGTCTATAATTGCTAACAAATTCTATACCATAGCTTCGGTACCATATGCTAAAACAAGTGGTTGTTTGGTTCTCCAGTATGTGAAGATATAGGCTATCAACGCCACAATCAGTTGATCATTAACCTTTAAAAATAATAAAGTTCATATTTGATTGCCATTAAGTTCCTATACTATTTAGTTCTGTGAAGTAGACAAAAAAAATTCTTCAGTCACCTGGGGAAACAATCTCAGTTGGGGAATTAACTATATCAGTTTAGCTTATGGCCATGTTTTAGAGGGATTTTATTAATTGTTAATTGGTATAAGAAGAGTTAGTCCACTTTGGGTATCACCATTCCCTAGGCTGGGTTCCTGAGTAGTATAACACAGTAGAAGGACAGATGAGCCCAAGTAAAAATACAAGCAATGGTTGTTTATCTCTCTCTCTCTGCCCTTGACCATGAATGTAACATGAGTAGCTTGATTCCTGCCTTGAAATGATTATCTATAATGTGTAATTTAGAGCCAAATACTGTTTCTATTTTCAGTTGCCCTTTGTTAGAATATTTGATCCTGTCAAACAGAAAGGAAATTAGAATAATTCCTTAACCACAGAGATAATGAAGAGTAGCATATTAAGTTATATTATGATGTAGTTTATTGAGATGTAACTAAAATCATTGGATGCAAAGCTAATGTGTTAAAAACTCAAATTAATTTTTAAACAAAAAAAAATTATGGTATGCATAACCAAAAAGAATAGATTTAAAGTATCTATATGTAATATTAATAGTTTTAGGGAATCAAAATAGTCAGTTTATTTCCTTCTTGTAGCCTTCCTCTGTTACTCTCGGCCCCACTTCCTCTCTTACTTTCTTGCCTCTCCTGTATTACTATGACAAATAACCATCTCTACTATTTCACTTGTCTTCATTTTCCAGATATTATAAATTGTCAAGACCAGCATCTGATCCAATCCCAGCACTTGAGAACCTGAGACAGGGAGATTTTTAGCTGAGCTGCATAGGAAGATTTTGTCTTATAAAAGTGTGCAAAGCAAACTAAGAAAGTCAGAGATTTATGTTTCATCCAAAGGCTTTTGCTTTGACAAGAGAACCTGGCCAGCTGGGATTCCTGGATACAAAAATAGGTATGCCACTAATGCTCAAAGAAATGGCCCTGGGACAGGATTTTCATTGTTTGGGTTTGGCTTATAAACTCACTATGGAACCAATCATTATGACCAGGAAACAAGGCTCCTATGATCATCTCAGCCTTGGCTCAAAACCATCTCATGGGAGAAGAGTTTTGTATCTCCTTCAAAATAAAAAGGGATACAACAAAGAAAAAAACAAATATACCTATGTTAATTTCTATGCTAGGGCTGGGAGATAGCTTTGCAGGATATAGCAGCTCAGAGCATTTTTTGCACAAGCAGAAGAATCCACATTCAAATTCCCAACACTCACATAAAAAGTTGAGCATGGTTACACAGGAAGGTTGGGACTTGCTGGATGCCAATCTAGCTGCAGGTTTATTAAGAGAAACTGTTTCAGACACTTAGATAGGTGATAATAAACCAGGACACCTCATTTCTCCTCTGGTCTCCATATTTTTGCAAGGGTTTATACACACACACACACACAAATACACACAAACACACAGAGAGAGAGAGAGAGAAAGAGAGAGAGAAATTATAGCTTCAGATTTGACAAGGCCAGTCGTAAGATCATTCCTGTTCAAAACTGCAGCATGATTATATTTTATTGCTATTGTATTGCACCCTAAATGCTCACCTGTACTGAGATGATAGTCTAAAGCTCCCAGAGAACTGAGATATAAGACAGAGCGGGGTTAGCACTAAAGCTCAGCCACCTACCTACTCCTTTGTTACTCTTTTGAATAAACTGCATTATATATCTGTATTTTTAGCTCTCCCTCCTCCAAGCTGGAATTCTAACCTCTTCATTTTGGGAGACAGACAATTCATTACAATATCAGCATTCTGATTTTTCTTACATTGTTTCCTGTTTACCACTCCTTTAAAAAGAGGCAGAGAAGAGAGAGCTCTGAGAAGTGCTGTCACAGAATGACTGGAACAATGGCTTTATGTGCTGGAGAGAAAGCTCCCTGAAAAATTCAGAACGAGGCAAGGATGCCATTGATTAAAATGAAGACAATCTCAAATGCTTCTCAACAGGAAACCAGTCATTGTTTGGCATCAAATGAGAACATGCACTGTTGTCTGGGAGATTAAGCAGGCCATAGCAAATATATTGTATATCAGGGGAGAGAGATCAATTATCATTGATGCTGAGACAGTCTTGAGGTTTTCTGGGGAGGAGAGGAAGCAGCAGAAATGGGGAACAAGGAAGCACTGCTTGAGAATTGGAAAACGTTTCCTACGAGTCCTATTAAAGACCTGCTTTACTTTCATATGACCCTGAGTCCACATCTTCACATCTGTAGGTTAAGAAAAGATGCCTTTTCTTTCATTTCTTCTTACCTCGACCATGGTGGTCTCTAGTCTCTTGCTTCTGAAGGAGAAGAATTCGCACTAGAGTACAAGTAGTCAAGGTATATTTCAGCAGCTGCAAAATGAAAAGAAGAAAGTAGACCCACCTTTGGAGTACAGAGTGGATTGTGCTGAGGGCAGCAGCACAGGGCTTTGTCCAGTATCTGGACATATAAGCCTTGAGCTCCCATTTCTCATCCTCTTGCATTAGGTGGCCTGGGATGGTCTCTATCCTTGAATAGGCCAAGGTTTCTTCCTTATAATTCAGTCTGTTACAACTAGATGCTTTCGATTCAATAGAGTATAGCCATTTACTACATGAGAAAGCAAGGGTGCCTGTGTGTTTTCCCATGTGAGAGGAACAAGGACCAAAGTTGTTTTAACCAGTTCTCCATGTCCTGCTTTGTCTTATCTTGTCAGCTTGGGTAACAAGCCCCCAAAACCCCCTTGTTTATTTTCTTTGGTGTTCTCAACCTTTCCTTTGTAATTCTAACATTTAGTTTAGTGAAAACATGGACAAGGTCCTATTTCTAGAGGCTGTTGACTCAGATTCAAACAAGAGCTTCCCTCAAGTGGAAATAAGTCATGCAAAGTATTGTTTAGCAGTTTCCTCTAAAATGAAATCTTCCATGTTTAAGAGGAAAGTAGTGAAATATCCATCCTTTGGGAATGTTCCTTACATTCCTTAAACTCAGGAAGTAAACAACTCAAAGGCTTTAAGAAGTTCCTGAAACTAATTAGATTAGTGACATAATGAACCTCACTCCCTCATTATATATAAACAGTAATGTCAATGAAGACATTCTCAGACAGACTGAAATGTCTTGAAAAGGCTCAGATCAGTCAAGGGCTTGGAAGAAGTAAAGAAACTGAAATATCTGGAAGAGGCTCAGACCTACTGGCCTACTAGGAAAGGATACTCTCCAATCTCCTGAGTGGCATGCAGGCTGTGACATTCCCTTAAAGTTCTCAGCTTTGGTGAGCTGTCACCCATGCTAGGTGAACTTTTGGTGACGTGGCTGTCTTTAAGTCATTTCTGCTACCATTGCTCATACCTCACTCTTATAAGTAATGCCAATAAAAACCCATTGGTTTATTAAAATGAACTTCCATGTTTGTTGGTCCCCTCTCTGTGGTGAGGAGATGTCATGTCTTCAAGGAAACAGTGACATACCCCAGAGAAGAAGGAAAATTATAATTTCAAATGAGAGGAAAACTAGATCCATTCCCATTGTCATGAAGTGAGATGGCTTGCTTTTTCTTTTCAAGTGTCAGTTGTCAAAAACACTAGTCTTAGCAATCTCATACTCCCCATTCTTATGGTCACAATACTACTTGCTTTTAAGTTCATTTTATTATTTGATTTTTTTTAAAGATATAGTTTTATGTGTCCTATTACAGCCTTGAACTTCTTTTGTAACTTAGGATGGCTTTGAACTTCAGAACAAGTTTGTACCATCATCTCTAACTTCATGAGTGCTATGCTCCAGCAAGGACATACTCAGAACTACTGTTTTAGGGTCGGGTATGGATCCTGTCTGACTGGTTTCTGTCTCTACTTCTCATCAGTTTTACTCCCGGAACATCTATCTATAAAACCAGCTTCTATTTTATCACATTTTATGATGGGCACTATCAGAAATTGAACTTGTCTTTACCCTTTTACTTCTATCATCATAACTAGAAAAATTAAAGTTATATCTAAAATAGTATTAACATGTAATTTACTGAAAACCTGAAAATAAAATTTCCTCATTTCTTATGCTTTTTCTTTTACAGAGTATATAGACCCAAGAGAATGACAGATAGGTCATGGATAAAACTACTTAGTATTCCTGATTAGGATTAATTTTTATACTGGACATCAATAGTCTATGTGGCTCTGGGGACTGAGCAGAATGTTCAGCTTCTATTTCTTGTCCTCTGATGGGCTTGTTGGGTGACCTTTGGATGTTTAATAAATTACCATGGAGACAAGAGTATGGTAAAGATTGATGGTAACACTCTATGTATGAATGACTAGTAACTCCTTGGAGAGAGTGGTATGCCATTTCCTGCCTAATTTAATGGTTTTATATTATTAAATAACCTACAATGGAGAAATCTGCTTTTGGAAATGACAAAGGAGATTCTATCAATGATTTCCTCTGTTGTCAACAACTATAGACATTATATAAAATGAAGTTTACAAAGTAGCTATTTGAAAATAGCAGAGCTATAGCAAATACTTTCAGAATAATCTCCTAAGGAGAAGGGAAATAGATTTAACTGATCCCACAGCCTTCTAACATCTTTGTATTTAAGGCACTTGCCAAGTTTTATTATATGCAGGAAGCCAGGTGGCAGATTATAAGCTAAAAATATAAGTACAGTTTTCGTGATCACATGTCACTAGAGGGAAAACATAATTCTGTGCCAACAATAAAAACAAAAATGACAGGATTTGATTAACAGCATAGACTTCTTGTTTTGTCTATTTTTACCTGCCAAATTAAAATAAAAATCCTCTCCAAAGAAAGATAATACTAGTAAAATCATTTCAAGTTTATAAACATATCTTCCTTTTTATAAAATTACTTAAACATGCAAGAAAGCTAAACCAAATGGCTCAACACCAAGAGACAGATAACTGATTAAAAACGCACATTATCTAGATATTAGACTCTTAACAATATAAGAATTTTGAGTGATCTTATGATTTCCAAGTGAGTATTTTATTTGAAACATGGTTTGAAAGCATTTTCTATAAAGCAATGATCCTTCATTCTCTTATTACTCCTTTTTAAAAAACAAAAAAATATTTAATGTTTGATGTGGTCCAGCTGACCAATTTATTCTTTAATAGACTATAAATTTAATGAATTAAAAAAATCTTCCTCATTCAAGATAATATTTTAAAATATATTTTATAGTTTTTAATTTGGTATACTAGGCTCTAAAGAGATGTTTTGTGGATTAAGATCATTGGCTGCTCTTCCAGAAGGCCCAGTTTTTATTTCTGAAACCCACATTGCAGCTAATGATCATCTATAGCTACAGTTCTAGAGGAGCTGACACCATCTTCTAGCCTCCTTAGGCACAAGGCAGGTAGGTGGTGCATAGAAATATAGGCACAATGCTCATATGTATATATAAAATTTTGTTAGAATGAACAATAATTCAGCTACAAATTATAAATATGTAGTTCTTATTTAGTAATTTTGTGTGTGATATATCATACAGTTCAAAGGAATAAATTAGAGAAAATCGTTAAAGCTATTACATCATAAATTAATATATAATATATAAAGAGATAAAACAAATCATCAAGAGAAAAATAATTATATTAATAATTGGGAAACAGAACTAAATTTAAGTTCTCAGAAGAAGTATAGGTGTAGTAGGAGTTTTCTGGCCTGGACTTTTGGGGCTAACCTCAAGGTAAAGGACCCACAGACCTGCAGTCCTGCAGTCCCACAGTGACACACAGATGCTTTCAATAATTTTAGGCTGATTGACCTAAGGCCCAGGCATATAACTTGCTAACTCTTTACCCTTAAACTAACCCATGTCTCTTATCCTGTTCAGCCATGTGGCTCAGTACCTTTCCTTAGGGCAGCATAGTTGTCCTCTTCTTCTTCTGGCTTCTCTCTGGCATACTGCTCTGTGCTTCCTGTTCTCAGAGTTTTCTTAGTCTGGTAGTCCCACCCACACTTCCTGCCTGCCTTTGGCCAGTCAGCGCTTTTTATTAAACCAGTGGGTGGGACAATTATTTACAATGTAACAACACAATCTCCCACATGACCTATAAATACATGAAAATTGTCAGCCATTTTAGCCCTGAGTGAAATACAAATCAGAGCTACATGGAGATTCTATCTTACACAAGTCAAAGGGCTACTATCATGAAAACAAACACAGACACAAATATACAGAGAGCAGAGAGACAGAGAGTGGTGAGAAAAATGTGGAGAAAGAACAAAGTGGAGAGAGAGAGAGAGAGAGAGAGAGAGAGAGAGAGAGAGAGAGAGAGAGAGAGAGAGAGAGATCCAGCTTTACTAAATGCATAAGAATACCCAAATCCTCAAAACCAGCACACAGTGTAGATACCAGACACCACTGTTTAGAGTTGCACAGTTCACCAAATCTAAGTTTTAGAATCAGCCTAGGTGCCTATCAACAAACTGATGAATAAAATGTATGTGAACACAATGGGGTATTATGGAGCCAAAGATACAAATAAAATCATGTATTTTGCAAGAATTTGATGTTACTAATGTCATTATGTTATGCAAATAAGCCAGCAGTTTCATCTCTCCTGATGCATCTAATATTTTAAGAAGCAACTCAATGGGAAGAAAGAAACAGCTAGGAATAGCAAACACTGGGATCAAAACAGAGGAATAATGTGTGAATATTCAAAATACATGATATACATGCATAAAAAATGTCCCAACAATACTCATTATGCAAAATACATATATGAAAAGAATTTATCCCGGTTCTTGAGCCATTATCGATCAAACAAAATCTCAAAAAAAATTTAGAGCACATAATTTATTCATATGAAGTTATGCTAGAACAAAGCCATTGATATAAATGGTAGTAGTGTTGGTTCTCTGCAGGTACTGGGAAAGGAACCGGTTCAGTGATGGAGGATTTAAGAATGCATATAGTGTCCTGGAGAATCAGAAATGCTGAAAGCTCTTGTGCTCTTACAAAGGATCCAGATTCAGTTCTAAGCACCCACATAGAAGCTCACAACTGTTGAGTCTTGTAAAGGTACCAAGCATGCATGTGATTCAATATGTTCATACAGGGAAATACTCATACACATAAAATATAAATAAGTAATTTCTTTAAAAATGCAGATAACCAATTTAGATCTCAATAATGATGGACATATTAATATACATGGAAATTTCATTTAGTTGTACATTTAGGACTTACACACTTATTAAATGTGTTCAATACTTAAAATAAATGTTTACTACTAAATATGTTTAAAAATAAAATCATAATTCTGCTTAATATGAAATATTAGAATAAAGAACATTACAAAACAGGATAATTTTAGTTGTTATGAGTATTGCATAATTTTTTGAATTTATCTTGAAGAAAACTAGTTTCAGACACATTTATCCATATTGTCAAGGCCGTATTTCTTTTGTACATGCTGTATTTTGTTTTCTGATTAATAAAAACCAAAAACAATTTGAAAGGCAGAAACAGCATTTTCAGAAAACACAAAACCAATACATTCCAATTGTTGTTAATGAACTTCAGAATACTAACTTCCCAGGCCTGTATGTATTTCCTTCCTAGGTTTATCTAAACACACTTTTATAAAGATTGTCTCAGAACTGATCATGACCATGAGAAATGTCTGAAGTTTTGACTGATGAATACACACTTCATACACTTTCCTAGGGACAAAACTCAGTTGCCACTGGGGAGTAACTGAAATAAGAATGAGGTAAGTGGGCTTGGTTATATGGCAGAAAATCACTAAATACAAAACAAATGGAGCCAGTGCAGTGTGGTGATGAATAGCATCTGACACCCGGGGACTGATGACTCAGAGTGCAGTGTGCTCCATCCATCTTTTGGTGTTTAAATATTGATAATTAATTTGAAAGTTTGTAAAACACTAGGTAGTAAAACCAACCAAATGAGTATGTGTGTGAGGCAGAGAATGTGACTATCGATCTCTTTAGCAGCGAACACTCTTCAAATTGTAGGCTTAAATGTATTTACAGTAGGCCACTGTGATGGTTAGCAGGTAAAGAAAAGACATTTGCTGCCAAGCCTTACAATCTGATTTCAGTCCCTGGCCTGGCATGTGGTGGGGGGGGGGGGGGGCTGACCAAAACAAATTGATCTCTTGGTATCTAATTTCAGTGTGGGAACAGACAGATAGACAGAAGTACAGACACCCACCCATGCTTGTTTACATGGTCACACACATATACATGGTCACACACACATACACACACACACATAGGTGATAGATGATTGATAGATAGATAGAGATATATTTTAAGTGACTTTTCTAAATATTAGGCATTGTTTTTGATGTGCTTATATGGTTCACATTGATAAAGCTCTCAACTTTTTATTTTTTAAAGATTCCATGGTATTTCTTTTTGTTTGTGATCTTATGCATATGTGTACATGCTTTTATGTGTTGCATATGTGTGTACAGATGTGTCTGTGTGTTTCTGGAGGCTACAGGTTGATGTTGGGTATCATTCATTAATCACTCTTTTTCTTATTTTCTGAGACAGAGTTCCTTACTGGACTTGAAACTCAATATTTTGGGTAGGCTTTAAAACCCAGGAATGTGTTTGTGTTTTCTTCCCCAACACTGGGATTACAAGCATACACTACTACAACCATATGTTTTTTAAATGAGATGGCAACTTCTTAATTTTCTTATTTTATTTTTAGTTAAGTGTATATTTGTGAGTCTATGTGTGGGTGTGTGCAGCAAAATGTACAATCCAACAGATATCAGATTCCCCAGGGCTTGAGTTAGGCTGGAGTCACCTGATGTGGATGATGGAATGTGAACTCAGGTCTTGCAATCAGCAGAGCAGAAAGATCTCTTAAATATTGAATCACCTCTCTAGACCAAACTCCTGAATTTTAAGTTTTTACCATAAATATACTTACAAACAAATGTATTAAATAAAATAAATAAAACTACACTTTATTACATAGGTATTATAAAAGTATTTATGCATAAAAATCTTTAAACCTATGAAATAACTATGAAGCATATTATGTACCTGTGTATATGTTACATTAAATTATGAACCACATGCATGTAGTGCTTGAAGAGAGTATTGGATACTCTGGGCCTTGCTAACTGTTGTGAGCGATTTTATTGGTGGCAGAAATAAAGCTCAGGTCCTTTGTTAGAGTAACCAGGGCTCTTAACTGTTGAGCCATCTCTCCAGATCCTAAGTTACATTTTGCTGATGTTATAACTGTAAGGGAAGGAGAAAGTAAATTGATTGCCTGAGAATGCACAATTTGCATGAGATGGGACTGAATTTTAACACAGGTCTGCCTTTCTCTTAAACCTTTACATTATTCCTGTGTATTCTTCATATTGGGAATGAAATAATAGACGAAAGTGATTTACAGAATGGAAGGCCCATTCAGGGCCCTGGAGACCTCAATTACATTGAATAGTCCTTTAATTAACCTGCAATGTACATTGTGCTCAATGACTTTTATAGCCAGTCACTTTAAAATCCAGGCCAATGGTCCATTGTGTAGAAGGATTATAAATCATCCTATAAAAATGTGTCCCAGGAAGGTTAAGAGAGTGTTCAGCAATCTGGGCAGAATCCTACACACAACTTTAGAAGCAGCTAGGGATGATAAATATTTATATTTTTATTTGCTGGAAGTTATTTTCCATGTAGATAAGGTAGGAACTGCTGAGCTAAAGTGGATTTGACATTTGCAAAAATGGTGCTTTAAGAAGCTGAGTCAATGAGAGCAACTTACTCAGTTTCCCAGGCCTGGGTGATGGGAACTGGCAGCTTCCGTTTATAGCACTGTCCTCTGGAAAGACACAACGTTCATTATAACCTGATTTCTGTTAGGAACACATTGTATTCCATCATATTTTCTCCATGCCTATTCATAAATGACAAGAGGGAAATGGCAGAGAATTTAAAGGAACATAAAACAGAGTATACTAGGCAAATCCCACTAACAATTTTAGCTAAATGCCAACAAAAAACCCAAATCACCAAAAGAGTAGGATGGAAAATGAATTAATCTTCTATAATTTTTATGGGCACTAAACCAGTTGTGGTCAGTACCACAATCTGACATACATTTTGGCTTGTAGTATTTGTGGTTGATTTATAGAAGAAGGCAACCTCAGCATGTTGTGGATTTTATCTCATCATTTTGAGTGAAAAATAAAGTTTCAGCTTTTCAAATAGAGCAGGAGTAGTAGGCTCTCTGTCTTGTTAGCTCTTTAAGAACCTGAATTCTTACCTTCCATCTCCCATGTACTGGTCCAGTTGCTCATGCTGCTTGGTTTCACCTGCCCCCCCCTTTCTCTTTTGTTTTCTCTTTCTATTTACCTAAATAATACTCACACTTTTTATGTACTTAACAACTTCTTAAATTAACAGTTAGCTAAAACTTCTGATATTGTGCAATAGTGAGGTCTATTACCAGTGTGGTCAATGTGATTAGGTAGAGCCAAAGTTTCTAAGATGCAAAAGCCAATTTGAGAAGATTTTAGGGAATTTCACTGGCCTAGAACTGATGGCAGTTAATAGACATACAACAAACAATTGTTCTTTGAATATTAGAAAGTTTTTAGGGATAACCAGAAGCCTTCCTCCAGGTCCAGAGATAACTAAGAGCTAAATAACAGCTAACTAAGAGATGACTAAGAGCTGACTAACAGCCCCTAAACTCAAAAATGACTAAGAGCTGACAAAGAGTGAACTGAAGAAGTAATGGGGAGGTGCCAGTGCAAGAATGTATAAGAATCTAAAGAACCACAAGACACCCCAGAAGAAGCTGATGGATCTACAACATCACGATCCATGTGTAGTAGGAGGTTTCTGGCCTGGACTTTCGGGCCTAACCTCAAGGTTTAGGCCAGCAGATCCATAGACCCACAGAGACACACAGATGCTTACAATAGTTTAAGGCTGATCCAGCAAAGGCCCAGGCATATAACTTGCTAACTCTTTACCCTTAATCTAACCCATGACTCTTATCCTGTTCAGCCATGCGGCTCGGTACCTTTTCTCAGAGCACCATAGTTGTCCTCTGCTTCTTCCTGATTCTCTCTGGAATTCTCTTGGGTTTTTCCAATTCCCAGAGTTCTCCTAGTCTGATAGCCCCGCCCACACTTCCTGTCTGCCTTTGGTCAATCAGTGCTACTTATTAAGCTCTTAAGTGGGGACAATTAATTATTTACAGTGGGACAACACAATCCCCTACATATCCCCTTTTCTCTTTTTAAAACAAAAAGAATTCCAAATCTAATATTCTTTTCCCGTCTTATCTATGATAACTTATAAACAACACTGTAAATAAACACAAACATCCATAATCCATGTTTTGGGAATGTGGGCATCATTCTCTAGGCTACTTCCTGCTGAATGGGGGTGTTGGCAATCTCATGGGAACCCAAAGAAAAATGTAGGATTATGCACAAGTCTTTAGTGGAGTAGTCTATAAGGCTGGGCTATCTCAGCCAGTCTCCTTGAAATTTTCCTGGATACAGAGCTCTGGAAGCTTCAACAGAGGTGCTCTAAAATGCTGAACCATCTAGGCCATCCATTTCCATTGGAAGTTTTTTGGGGGGTCTTCCTCTATCAAACTTTATGTTCCTAATCCAGAAATAAATCCACAACCTCTCATTTTCTGTGAAAATAAAATGAAAACCTCTTCTCCAAAGTAGCATATCTTTGGATTTCAATTTTAAAGTCAACTCATTTACAAAATATATAGGTTGAATTAATCCAACAGCATTTATAATCAACTGTCTCTTAGCAGCTTTTACTATTTCATTTTCAGTCAAGAAGCTTAAAGATAACACAATAATGTACAGTATCCAGACATCTTTGTATTTTCCATCTTTATGAGGTTTCTTTCTTTCTTTCTTTCTTTCTTTCTTTCTTTCTTTCTTTCTTTCTTTCTTTCTTTCTTTCTTTCTTTCTTTCTTTCTTTCTTTCTTTCTTTCTTTCTTTCTTTCTTTATTGTACTCTCTTTTTTAAGGGCTTTTTCTATCTTTTATTTTGCTAATCCTATGTATATATATTTTCAACACACTCTAAACCACTTAGGCTTCTTCTTTTTTTTTTTTTTTTTTTTTTTAAAGAAAACTGTCTTTACTGTATATTTATTTCTTAACTTTTTCCTGTCTCTGGCCACACCTTTGCTTGGCTAGGGTAATTGACTCCACCCAGATTCTTCTACTTCTTTCTGTTTCTGAACACAGCTTTAATCTGCCAAGGTCCTTGGCTAAGGATTAAAGGTTGGTAGGGTTGATGAATGGCTCCACCCAGCTGCTAGTCTAACTTCATAGAATTTATCTTTTTAGCCCAGGTACTCTGGGGAATTTTAGGGTCCATGTAATCACCAAGTAAAGCTTTGCCATCTGCTGCTCATTAACTCCATTTAAGTATTTGGCAGCAAGGCCTCTTCAAAGACTCATAAGTGTTTTGCCTTTATGGCTGAATCAGGAAGTTTCTCTTCAAAAAGGCAAGCCTCAGTTTTCCTTGGGCAAACAGAGATGATCTATGAAAACATCTACACTAAGAAGCCATATCTTTGATTCTGTTCCTTTTTTCTCCTTATGAAAAGAAACCTTAAATAAATCACTTACAACTTTTTGCTTATATTGAGGGTCCTGTGAGTCTTGAGGAACCAGTCATTTTACATCTTAAGCTACACTCTAAAAGTCCACCATTGCAGCCCAAGCCCACATGCCTTACCAGGGCATCTCTGTACCATAGCTAACATGAAAGACATAACTCAGAAGCTGCCTTGGGCTCTAGACTGTTTTTTAAGCTTTCTATGGCTTTATGTGGGTGTATATTTTATATATCACCCATGTTGGGCTGCCATTTGTAGTATGCGGTTTCTGGCCCGGAATTTCAGGCCTAGCCTCAATGTGTAGGCCCACAGACCAGAGACACACAGATGCTTACAATAGTTTTAGGCTGATCGGCCTAAGGCCCAGGCATATAACTTGCTAACTCTTTACCCTTAATCTAACCCATGACTCTTATCCTGTTCAGCCATGTGACTTGGTACCTTTTCTCAGAGCAGCATAGTTGTCCTCTGCTTCTTCTGGCTTCTCTCTGGCATTCTCTTGTGTTCTTCTAGTTCCCAGAGTTCTCCTAGTCTGGTAGCCCTGCCCACACTTCCTGTCTGCCTTTGGCCAATTATCGCTATTTGTTAAACTCATAGGTAGGGACAATTATTTACAGTGGAACAATACAATCCCCTACATCCATGCATAACAATGAAGAGAAAACATTAAAAACAACTTTATGAAGATAATAGAAGCTTTAAAAGCAAATAAAAATTTTCTTTATATAAATAGAAAACGCAAAGAATTTAGAGATATGAAAAAATCCCTGAAAGAAAACAAAGAAAACCAAAAAAAGAAAACGAAGAGTGGAAAGAAGCATTCCAGGAATTAAAAATTGAAATAGAAGAAATAAAGAAGACATAAACCAAAGCAAAGCTGAAAGCAGAAAACCTGAAGAAATGAACTAGAAACACAGATACAAGCATAAACAACAGAATGCAAGAGATGGAAGAGAGAATCTCTGGAGTGAAGATTCAATAGTGGAAATAGATATGCCAGTTAAAGAAAATTCTAAAACCAAAAATGTCATAACACAAAATGTCCAAGAAATTTGGGATACCATGAAATGACCAAACCTGAGAATGACTGGAAGAGAAGGAGACTAGTCCTGACTCAAAGGCAAAGGAAATACAGTCAAAAAAATCATAGAAGAAAACTTTCCAGCTTAAAAAAGGAAATCTCTATAAAGATACAAGAAGCTTACCAAACACCAAATAGACTAGACCCCTCCCAAAAAGAAATCTGCTCGACACATAATAATCAAGCCACTAAACCTAGAGAAAAAAGAAAAAAAAATACTAAGACCTGTACAGGTAAAAGGACATAGTACCTATAAAGGCAGACCAATTAGAATAACACCAGACTACTCAGTGGAAATAATGAAAGCAAGAAGGTCCTGGTCTGATATTATACAGACACTAAAAGAACATGGTTGCCAACCAAGACTACTATATCCAGCAAAACTGTCAATCACTATAAGTGAAGTAAACCAAAATATTTCATGACAAAACCAGATTTAAACAATAACTATCCACAAACCTATCTCTATAAAAAGCTCTAGAGGGAACACTTCAACCTAAGTAAACAAAATACACCATTTAAACCACAAACAATTGATAATACCACAAAAGAAAAACTCAAAGAAAAGAAATACACACGAGCTACCACCAAAATAACAGGAAATAACAATCATTGAACATTAATATCCCTTAATATCAATGGACTCAATTCACCTATAAAATGACACACTCTAAAACAATGGATACAAAAACAGAAGCCATCCTTCTGATGAATAAAAGAAACATACCTCAACTTCAAAGACAGACACAGACTCAGAGTAAAGGGTTGGGAAAAGACTTTCCAATCAAGTGGTTCTAGGAAATAAGCTGATGTAGTCATCTTATTATCTAACAAAAGAGACTTCAAACTAAAATCAATCAAAAGAGACCAGGACAAACATTACTTATTCACCTCAGAAAAAATCCACCAAGATGAAGTCTCAATCCTAAGTATTTATGCCCGAAATACAAAGGCATATAAATTTGTAAAAGAAATACTACTAAAGCTTAAACCTCATATCAAACTCCACACACTAAAGGTGGGCGATTGCAATAACTTTTACCCTTGGATAGATCAACCAGACAGAAACTCAACAGAGAAAAAAGGGATCTAAAAGATATTATGGCCCAAATGGACTTAATAGATATACAAAACCTTCTATGCCCAAAGGAATATATGTATTTCTCAGCACTCCATGGAACTTTCTCTAAAATTGACCACATACTCGGTCATAAAGCAGATATCAATAGATACAAAAAAAAAATGAGATTAACTCCCTGTAACATATCATAACAACATGATCAAGCTAGAGTTCAACAACAACAAAAATCACAGAAAGCCTACAAACTCATGGAAAAATGGACATCTCTCAATTGAACCACCTCTGGTTCAAGGAAAAAATTAAGAAAGAAATCAAAGACTTTGTAGAATTTAATGAAAATTAATCTGCAACATTCCCAAATTTCTGGGACCCAATAAAAGCAGTGCTAAGAGGAAAGCTCATAGCATTAGATGCCTATATGAAGTACCAGAGAAATGTCATGCAAGAGACCTAACAGCACAGTTGAATGCTTTAGAACAATTAGAAGCAAACTCACTTAGAAAGAGTAGACAACAGGAAATAATCAAACTTAGGGCTGAAATCAATGCAATAGAAATGAAGAGAACAATACAAAGAATCAATGAATTAAAGAGCTGGTTCTTTGAGAAAGTCAACAAGATAAATAAACCCTTACCCAAACTAAGCAAGAAGCAGAGAGAGGACATCCAACTTAACAGAATCAGAAATGAAAAGGGGGACATAACAACAGACATCCAGGAAATCCAGAGATATATCAGGTCATACATTGAAAATCTATACTCCACTAAAATGGAAAACCTAAAAGAAATGGAAATCTTTTTGGACAGTTACCACTTACCAAAATTAAATCAAGATCAGATGAAAGACCTAAACAGACCTATAACCCCAAAGGCAATATATAGCAAGCCGACAGCCAGCATCAAACTAAATGGAGAAACACTCAAAGCATTCCCACTAAAATCGGGACCAAGACAAGGCTGTCCTATCCTTATCTATTCAATATAGTTGTTGAAGTTTTAGTAAACGTAATAAGAGAACAGAAGGAGATGAAGGGGATACAAATTGAAAAGGAGGAAGTCAAACTATCTCTATTTGCAGATGATATGATCGTATACATAAGTGACCCCCAAAATTCTACCACGGAACTCCTACAGCTGAAAAACACCTTCAGCAAGGTAACAGGGTACAAGATTATCTAAAAAAAAAAAAATCAATAGCCCTCCTATACACTAAGGATAAAAGGGCTGAAAAAGAAATAAGGGAAATATCACCCTTTATAATAGCTGCAGATAGCATTGAGTATCTCAGTGTAACTCTAACCAAAGAAGTAGCAGACTTGTTTGACAAAAACTTTAAGTCACTGAAGAAAGAAATTGAAGAAGATATCAGAAAATAGAAAGTTCCTGGATAAGTAGGATCAACATAGTAAAAATGGAAATTTTACCAAACATAATTTACAGATTCCATGCAATGTCCATCAAAATCCCAACACAATTTTTTACAGACCTTGAAAGAACAATAGTAAACTTCATATGGAATAACAGGAAACCCAAGATTGCCAAAACAATCCTGCTCAATAAAAGAACTTCAGGAGGAATCACTATCCCTGACTTCAAGCTATACTTTAGAGCCACAGTAATAAAAACAGTCTGGTACTGGTGCAAAAACATACTTGTGGATCAATGGAATTGAATTGAAGACCCCAACATTATTCCACACAGCTGTGAACACCTGATTTTTGACAAAGAGGCCAAAAATATTCAATGGAAAAAAATAGTATCTTCAACAAATGGTGTTGGTGTAAGTGGATGGTAGTATATAGAAGAATGCAAATAGATGCAAACCTATCACTGTGCACAAAACTCAAATCCAAGTGGATTAAAGACCTCAACATAAACCCAGATAAAATGAACTTAATATAAAAGAAAGTGGGAAATACCCTCCAATACGTTGGCAGAGGAGACCATTTCCTAAATATAATACCAGTAGCACAGACACTAAATCCAACAATAAATAAGTGGGGCATCTTGAAACTGGGAAGCTTCTGTAAGGCAAAAGACACAGTCAATAAGACAAAATGCCAGTGTATAGAATGGGAAAAGATCTTCATCAGCCCAATATCAGACAGAGAACTGATCTCAAAAACATATAGAGAACTAAGAAACTAGAGCCCAAAAACCTAAATAACTCAATTAAAATATGAGTTTCAGAGCTAAAAAGGGAATTCTCAACAGAATTACAAATGGCTGAAAGGCACTTAAAAATTGCTCAACATCTTTAGCCATCCAAGAAATGCAAATAAAACAACTCTGAGATACCACCTTACACCTGTCAGAATAGCTAAGATAAAAATCACAGATGACAGGCTATGGGGGAGAGGATGTGGAGCAAGGGGAACACTCCTCCATTGTTGGCGGGAGTGTAATCCATTCTGGAAAGCAGTATGGCAGAAAACTGGAAATCAATCTTCCCAATAATTCATCCATACCACTATTGGGCATACACCCAAAGGATGCACATTAGTACTCCAAAGGCATTAGCTCAACTATGTTCGTAGCAGAACATTCATAATAGCAAGAACCTGGAAACAACTAGAGGCCCCTCGATTATCAAACTGTGGTATCTACACAACAAAATACTGCTCAGTATATGTTCTTTAAAAAATGGAATCCTAAAATTTTTGGGCAAATAGATAGACTTTGAGAACATCCTTCTGAGTGAGGGATCATAAGCCCAGAAAGATAGGCATGGGATATATTCACTCACAAGTTGATTTTAGACAAAAACAAAAGAATACCCAAGTTGCAAACGTTAACCCCTGAATGGCTTGTGAAATGAAGGAACTTAGAGAGACATCCACAGATTCCCTTAAGAAGAGAAAATAAAAAAGTTCACCTTAGCAATTTGAGGCCATAATGGTTTGCAGCCTAGAGGAGTTGGGAACAAATATTTAAAGAGAAGGCTGAGTGAGAGAAGCAAAGACAGAGAGATAAAAAGAGAAACATATCTCAGTAGAGGAAGCCAATGTGGGGTTGGAAAGAGACTGAATGATATGAAAACCACCAAGAACCTACAGAATGTCCCTGGCTAAGTCTCCAGACAATAGTGGAAGGGGTGCCTGATCAGGACTTCCCTATATCATCACAGAACCTACATTCAAAGGGGGATAGAGGTCGAGGCAGAGATGTATGGCTAAGTGTTGGGCAGAGCTCCTGGTTCAGCTGGGAGCAGGGAAGAGGGGTCTGTGTGAGGAAGGGGATATGGATTGTGTGGAGAGTTCCTGCAGTGATGGCTAGCTGGAGCTCTGGGGGGCTCATTGAATCAGGAGGGGCCACTGGAGATCCATTGGATCTTGGGAGCTGAGCCCTCCAAGGGTAGGCGACTGTCGACTGGCATGAGCAGTGTGTGAAGCCACAAGGGGTAGGATCAGACTGTGTTCCTGTGTGTGGGCTGGCACCCTGGAGCCCATTCCTTGCAAAGGAGCACCTAACCCAGCCTTGACTTTGGGATGAGTCGATCAGTCATGCCTGGAGTGAATGTACTGTGCTGAGCTGATCCACCTTGGGACTTCTTGTCTTTTAGGGGGAGGGGAAGGATGGATGGGGAGAAGTGAGGCTTAAGTCTGACTGGGAGGGATTGGGAGGAGGGAAGAAAAGCAGGGGGATACATAGATAAAAATGATATTTTTTTAATAAAATTAATTTTAAAAAGAAAAAAAGAGAAAGTTTTTAGGAAATTTAGGCATCTACTACAGCCTGATGTCAGTCTAGAATAATCTCATGTGTACGTAATGTTGAAACTAGATAATCAGAACTCTGAAAACTTAATCCAGGGTTTTGTTTTTTGTTTTTTTTCCTCTGCCTGACTGCAAATAAAAGAGATTGAACCGCTGAACCCAAATAAATTCTATGGCTTTGTCAGTCTGCTTTCTTATACAACCTAATACCACCTGCACAGGGTTGGGTTGGCAGAGGTTGTAGTGACATGGGTCTTCCCACATCTAATATCAATTATGAAAATGCTCAACATCTATACATTTCAGCCAATCTTCTAGAGACATTTTCTCAGTTGAGAATCCCTCCCCCAAATGACTTAGGTTTCATAAGAAAGCAGACTGAGCAAGCCATGAAGAGATAGCCAGTAGGCAGCATTCTTCCATGGCTTCTGCTTCGCTTCCGGCCTCCAGATCTCTGATTTCAATTCCTGCTCTGACTTTCTTCAGTGATGGAGTGTCACACAAAAGTTACAAAATAAAATTAATCCTTTAATCCTCAAGTTGTTGGGGTTTTTTTTCTCTCTTTTTTTTTTTCTCATCATGACCAAAATTTTCCTCAGACCACTAACCGCCATTGCAAAGGTAATAAAATCAGAGGTGGTACAAGCCTGAAATGTGCTATGAATTTCTAGTATGAACTCAGCACAGATGACACACAAGTGTGTTTAACCTATGGCTGCATCTGTCCAGGGATTCTAAGAATGAAACATCTCAACACAAAGCTGTTAGCTTTCTTAAAGCATAATGCATTTTTTTTTTTCCTGCAAGTTTTTGGTAATGTAACTCTGCAGTTCCCTTGTGTAAGTGTTGCAATAGAGAATAGTGTGTTATGGTGTCAAAAGTTGGACACCCAGTCCAACATTTTTCTTTCTCATGTTAGGGAAAGTTAGTCAGTGCAAAATTAATGCAATTTGCTTCTTTATATTTTGTCAAGGTTACTGAGGTCCTTTCCCCAATGCAGAATTGAAGATTAGACATAGGAATCACTGCATCTCTCTTTTTGCTTGCCTATCTGTCTCTTTATCTTTTCATAAGTAGTTTTATTTTTAAAAGTAAATAAAATGCATGTCTGAGGCAGCAATATTATAAGAACAAGACAAGGAACTATTTCTATCTAAGGCTGCGTTGCTATTTTTTCTTCTACCTTCTGGCAGGTGGAATCTTAAATCTCATTCCCAGAAGACATTTTTATTTACAAGTAATTATAGCTCTTAAGTACTGTCAAAATAATGAATTGAGAAGCAAGAAAACAATGCAGAGGGAGTGAAGATTCAGGAAGAAAGATGGAGAAGGAGGTGAGAACAAGGCAGAAAAATAGAAGAAATCTGCTGTAAATGGTGCAAGTAAATGGAAAGGATGAGAGACAGGAAGGAGATGCAGATATTAGAAATGAAGGAATGAAAAGTGGAAAATATAGGCAGGCAAGAAGGCAAGAGTGCAGAAATAAAGGAACCAATTATTGGAGGCAGTTGTCAGATTTGTTCTCATAAACTGGGATATTACAGTGTAGGTGTTGTTGCTGTGAGGGAATTCCTGAAAAAAAGTGGCTGAAGGGAGAAAATATTTGCTGTAACCTACTACTCCAAGTTACAGTCCATTGTTTTGATTATGTAAGAGATCTGGGTGGGAGTTAAAACATTACTTCCACAGTCAAGATCAGAGGGACACAAGGGAGCTCCTGCCTGCTTCTTGTTTCTGCTCAGCTTGATTTCTGTGCTACTGTACAGGTCAAGACCCCATCCCTGGGCAACAACAAGACAGTGAGACAGATCTTCCACACTAGTTAATTGAATTAAGGCACTCCCTTATAAACGTATCCACAAACCATCTCATTGTAGTATTGTGTGAGAATTTGATTATGTTCTGATAAATAAAGTTTGATTGGCGCCAGAGGGTAGAGCTAGCCACTAGCTGAGCATAGAGATTTGGAGGACTATAGAGAGAGCAGACAGAAAATGGTAAGGCAGTTCTGAGAAAGGATCTTGGGCCTTTTGTTTAGAGAAGCCAGAGAGGTAGGAAGTGACTGTGGCTGATCCCTTGCTTCTCTAATCTTTTGGGGGTTTTGCACTGATATCTGATTCCTGTTTCTTTTTATTGATAAGATTAATTAGAAAAATTATATACTTCAGTGTAGACAATCCCTTATTGGGACATTCTTCCCAGATGATTCCAGCTTGTGTTAATTTAGGGGATAAAGCTAATCACCACAATAGGAAAGATGGAATTGGTAATTGTCTGGATAGAACATTAAATAATTAACATGGTGCTTCAAAATATATTAAACATAGCATAGACTATATGCCATCAATAATTTTATGTTTGCTAATTTATTGTTTCTAATTATAGGACAGATACACAAAGCTTAACTAGAGGTGAGAACAAAATATTTGGGAAAAAATCCTAGATAGACATTTGATAGCTGTGTATAACGAAATCTACAGTAATTAAGACTATAACTTAACTTTATGTCTTTTATTATTTCTTTAATTTATCCTATGACTTTTCTTGTTTGGGTAATATATTCTGGGAATAAAAACCATGACAGGTGGCTCTACCCTTTAATATATGTTTGAGTAATTAGTAGCCCATAATGATACAGTTCTGGCTTTCTCAAGCCTGAAGTTTACCTGCCTGGTTGTGAAGAAAAACTTGGTTTCCCTATCTGTATCACACAATAAAACACGTTTTAAAGCATGCATGGACTATACAGGTAATGAATTGGGAGAATTCAGAGGTCTCTGAAAGGCATGTTCCAGGCACAAGTTATTGGGGAAAAATGTTTGGCTCATAAAAATGGAAATAAAATGAATTTTCAATGATGGTCCCTAGTGTTTGGTAGTTTATTAAGAAGAGGTAACAAGAAAAATTCCAAAGTGACTCAATGGGTTAGAGCTAAATACATTTTAGAAGGCAATTTACTTGTAAAACAAACACACGAGCATAAAAACAGCAAAGAAATCAGAAAAAAATTCAATAGATCAATAAGTCCTGCAATAGGAAGCCAATGCACAAAGCACTTAAATGGAAGCATATTCTCTATTTTTTCATTTAGACTCATTCTCTCTCTCTCTCTCTCTCTCTCTCTCTCTCTCTCTCTCTCTCTCTCTCTCTCTCTCTCTCTGTGTGTGTGTGTGTGTGTGTGGTTGTGAGTGTATGTGTGTGGTGTTGGGCAGGTGAGATACCTATGGAGGTCAGATGACAACTTGTAAAGGTCATTCCTTCCCTTTTACCATGTGGGTTCCAGTGATCAAACTCACAAGTCAGGTTTCGTGGCATATACCTTTACTCACTGAACTATCTCACCTGCCCCATAGATTTAAAAATAAATGGAATGTAAATGATGCCTTCCAAGAGAACATGAATATTTGGGTGTTTAAAAATCATAAGAATTTTGACCACATTCAACTGTTGGAATGCCTGAAAGAGAAAAATGTGTTTTCTGCTAATTTTCCTATTACTCAACAGCCTATATTGGTGACTTTTCTATTGCTGTGACAAAGACTAAGGCAACTTATAGAGGAAAAGATTTATATAGCTTTTTTGGTTCCAGAATGTTACAGTCTATGATATGAAGCTGAGGCAACAGGCTATAGGAATGGTAGCTGCAGTACATGCTGAGGGCTCAGGTTTCAAATCACAACCAGGAAATAAAAAAGAAACTGGGAACTTGTAGATCTTTGAAATAATTCAAAGCCCAACTCCAGAGACATACTTCTCCCATCAAGATCATATCTCCTAAATGTGCCAAACAGCCCATCATCTGGGGGCCATGTATTCAAACATCTAAGCTATGGGAAAACGTTGTCTTTCAAACCACCACATAGGCTTGATGTCTTGTGGTATATATAACTTGATGTCTCGAAAGTAGTATGAAGAATTTACATTTCTGGTACTTATTAGATTTGGTACCTCTTCTAAAACTCTATTCATGTGTGGGTGACAGAGAGAGAGAGAGAGAGAGAGAGAGAGAGAGAGAGAGAGAGAGAGAGAGAGAGAGAGAGAGAGAGAGAGATGAGAGGATGGAACGAGAGAGGCAGGGTGAGCAATGCTTCTTTGTTGCTTTGCTATAATTCCCTGAGCATAAACAAGCTAGAACTTAGTTTATACTTCAAGGTCTTCAAGGTCTTAATCCATCACTTAGCGAAAGCATGGTAACAGGAAAATGAAGCTGGATGATCACATTTCATCTGTATACATGGATGGGGCAGAGACAGACACTAGTAAGTATGGCTAAGCCACAAACCTCAGAGCCCTACTCCCCCAACACACATCCCCATACTATAATCCTCTCAGCAAGGCTCCACCTTCTAAGGGTTTCATAATCTTCCCAAACAGTGCCACCAACTTGGGATCAAGTGTTCACATACATGAGCTTATAGACAGAGTATCTCATATTCTAACCACAACACATAGAAATAGGTGTAGATATATTTATGTTTATGCATCACCAGCAAAATATCAATCCTGGTCATCTTTTATAGCAGGGTGTGAATATGTCTTTTGATTTCTCACTCTGTACTTAGTAAAATCATTATTGCATCTCTGACAATAAAAATGTATTATTTCTCCAAGCCTTTATAAAATGTAACAAATGAGGTTTCCATGTTATGTCCTCTATTAATCTACAAATGGATACAGAATGATAGACTGATTTGTGATGTTGGAGCCCCTTACAGGGTGCATGCCTTTCTGTCTGGATTGAACCTAAAATAATGGTTTAACATTTCTCTAAGCTTCCATGTTGAGTGTTCCTATACCAGGTTATTCTCTGAGGACCTGTCAATGTGCATTGTGAGCAGTTAACAATCTTATCCTGACATTTCGGGGAATAAATTGTGAATCTTCAGTGATATCTTATGCCTTCCAGTCTAGCAGCACTTCCTTGCAGTGTAGGAGCTAACAGTTTTGCACGTCAAAAATTGGTAAGTGTATATACCTGCAATGTCTGGGAAGCCCAGTAGCTCCCCTTTTCTGAGCACTGTAAGAAGAAAAGTAGTTTGAGCTGAACAGAAATTACAGTGGCCATGTCAAGGGTTTTTGCTGGCTTGGTCCATGGTAAAAACTTGATTGAAAAGATTGGATCTTTGACAATGAACTTTCTGCCAGAAGCATTTTATTTCTGGCAAGTGCTAAAAGAAAAGATATTAATAGCTTTAGCCAAGAAAACAGTGTTCCAAGAGAGCCTGGTAAGTCCGGAAATTATCATTTACTCCAGCTGAACTGAGAGAGCATGATTTGAAAACATGGTCAAGGTCAAATTCATCGTAGACAGCCTATAACCACACATAAGAGAGGAGGGACTGAGTGTTGGGAAGGGTCGTCAAAGTCAGGGAACTATCAGTGTTACTAAAGGAGGCTTAGACATAGCTCAGAACAAAGTGGTATGATTCAAATAGATGGAGCTAGGCAATACTCATAGGCTAATAGCAGTGTGTGTGTGTGTCTATGTGTGTGTACAATGTATATATGCAGATGTGTGTGTCTGTGAGTGAGTGTAGAGGCTAGAAGAGGTCACTGGATGTTCTTCTCTAACCTTCTCATCTTTCAATGTCTCACTGAATGTGAAGCTCTGATGGCAGCAAGCAAGTCCCAGCCATCCTCCTGTCTCTGCCCCCTTCCCTTCTCTGGTTACAGTCACATTGCAGCCACTCCTGGCTTCTTACCTGTGCTAGGAATTCCAACTTATTTCCCCATGCTTGTACAGTAAGTGCTCTTACCACTAAACCATCCTCACAGTCCCATGAGTCAGCTCTTTAGTTCTGTGTGAAAGACTGTTTATGTTCCCTCCTCTGTGTAGTTCCTTCAGTTACATGCAAGTGCTGGGAGATGGTGATGGAGACTTTTCTTTAGGTTTTGTGCCAAGACAGATGTTTTATACTGTAGATGGCTTCACTACAGCACCTTGTGATAAGTACATGAAACAAAGTACACCAAAGTAAGTTAGAAGATATAAAATGTCAAGGATAGAGAACACTGTGAAGTCTTTTCCCCTTAATTACATTTGTGGGTAATCTTTATTGTTTTTTTTCTTATTTAGTAATTAACTGTCCAGGAGTGTTTTCCTTGGCTTGACAGGACTTATTTTCCCATATTTGTTTATGTGGTAGTTAATAGAAAGCCTCTCTGTGTGTAAAGAGAAAGACCCTGCAAAACTATAGTTTATGTGGGCATTGGCTGGACATCTCCATGTGAAGTTGGTAGAGAAGTGGTAAGCAATCGAAAACTATTTACAGAAATTGTTTTTAGAATGGACAGACATGTGTTTATCATCTTGTTTCCCTTTATTGTGGATGCTTAATACAAAGGAGAGTTAATTCCCCTTGCAGATTTATAACAGTGGCAATAGAGATTCTAATTTCCAAGTGAAACAGTTCTTACATGTGGTGGCTTTGGGAGACAGGTCTGAACCTCATTAAGCTCTTCATGTGTTATACATGGACAACCTAATTTGATTTCTGTACAAACAGGCAAATGGGCTGTCCGTGTAAATTAAATCCAGGTGCAAACGGGTGTCACTGTGGTATTAGATTACATGAGCATTTGTCTCATAAATGATGAAGTGAATTAAACTGTTAATTTCAATAGAGATATTAGAAAAAGCAAGTCCCCAGCTGCAAAGCAGTGTTTCCTTGTGTAAGTTACAATGCTCTTCTCCTAGATACCTTTCTGGAGTTAACATTTCCATTGTTGACATTAAAAACAAAAAGAACAGCAACTGAATTTACCATCATTCCAAATTTTTATAATTTACATTTGTACCTATTTATTTTGTTTTTTTTTGGTGAACCTTCATGTTACTGTGACCATCTGGGAGAGGTTTCAGAGTAGAGACTAAGCTCCATGTTACAACCCTTAGCAGCCCAAGGAATTACTTTAATGTCTTAGGGATCACAGCTTAGGTAGAACCAGCTTCTAGGATTCAGAGCAGAAAAGACTTTCAGGATGAATTGTCACAAAGCAGAGTTGGATTCTCATTAGAAGGTATTTAAATATAGATCTCCATCAGGAGGGTTAAGAGAAAGAAAAAGCCACATAGGAAGACAGGAACACGAACCAAGAGTGTCATAGTTGACACCTCAGAGAAAGCCACTCTCCATCCTCTCTATGAGAGTCCAAGTTGGCATTCTAGACTTTGAAGTTATATCTTCACAGCATTGTTAGCAAACCTAACTGAGACCCCAGTATGATCTCTGGAGGGCAGTTGAAATGACCACAGTTGATTGGGAGAACTGGTAGATCCCAGGCATACAGAACAGTGGGTTATTTATCTTGCACTTCATTCTGTGTTTATTCATGGAAGGTAATGTGGCTTGTTCATCTTCCTCAGTTCCGCATTAAAGACAGACAACACTCAGAAGTGGTTTTGCACTCACCAAATTGTTCAATAAATGCTGAATGAATGAAATCTGGTTCTTTTAGATTGATGGCAGGTTGTCAGTCACCAGTGACAACTCTGTCTCTTGCAAGAAAAGCAATGACTTTCTGTTCCCCTCTTCCCTCATTGTCTTTTATCACCCTCCTCCTCTTCCTTCTCTGCTCCCTTCTCCTGTCTCCCCACTTTCTCCTTCCCTCTCGCTCCTTCCTTAACTTCCTCCCGTCTCTCCCTCTTTCCCTTCTTCCCCATTCCTTTCTTTTGTTCTCCTTTCCTCCTTATTTTCTCACCTCCCTCATTCTTGCCCCTCTTTCTCTGCCTTTCTTTCTGTTTCCTTTCTTCTTTTTTCTCTATCTCTTATGTTTTCCTTCAGCCGTTCCTCTCTTGGACTTCCTTCCTCTCTTCTTTCTGAGCTTCTTCCTCTTTCTTTCAGCTCCCTTCCTTGTTTGCCCTAGCTCCACTAACCTGTCTGGCTATGCAGTAGTGTTAACATTACAAAGCTTAACAGTTAGAAGAGATAATGTCTTAAAACTAGTGAATCTTCTCACAAAGTCCTTATTTTATACAAGTGCAATAACAATGCATAAAGAATGCTCCAAAATACAGGATCATCTAAAAAGAAACCATGTATGTGCTTTTCTCTGTGTGTTGTATAATAGATAACTGAAGAATATTTCAGTTTCTAGAAAAACTAGATACTTCTGTTTTATACCTAATATTATCTTATGTGCTCTATTATTGAAAAGAAACTCTTAAAAGTCGGGGAATAAATATTACCTAAGTTTTGTGGGAGCTTTGATGTTGCCTTTATGTGGATGAGTTTCTAAAGGACTGGCCAGAATTCAAAAACATGAGTTTACAGGACATTAATCAATTGAGACAGAAAGAGGACAGATGGCCCGTAGGTTTCTAATATTCTTTAGTCATTGTCTGGTCTTTCCCTAAAAATAGATTTTTTTTTTAAAAGTGTCGTTGGAAGTTAACTTCTCCAGACATCAAATATTGTTCTTAATCACCCAACTACAATCTTTCTTAACACAAGATGGAAATTTCAAATGTATTGTTTATGAGGAAAATAACAACTCAAAAGTAGTCAAAATTAAACTATCTTTTTAGCTAAAAGTATTATTTTCAGTCTTTTCCTAATTTTTAGTGGGAAAGAAAACCAAGCCCTTTTGGGAATTCATGCTGTTGTTCAGTCTACCTCTGGAATCACTGGCTTATTTGTCCCTAAATAAAGAAAGAAAATAAAAGAAGAAGGATGGGGAGGAAAAAAAGAAAAGAACAGAACAGAAATGGAAAGAGAAAAGGAAAGAGAAAAAAGAGAAATCTACACAGACATCTCGTTAATAGCAGTCTGTTTTGGAAGATGTCTATAGCACATCCATTACCTGGGCTCCTTCGTGCCTGAAATAACCCAGGCACCTGTTTAATAGCTGCCTCGGGGAGCTTAGCACAATGAAAGTGTCTTCCAAGGGCCTTTCTTCTTGATAGTTAATTCAAACTAGGTATTAAGATGTAACCATGAAATAGCATGTTTGTCTTCCTTTATCTCATAAGGGCGACCCATGCCTTGTTGCTTGCTTTGCTATTGGTAGGAAAAATAAATTCTGAAAGGGAAATGAACAAGAAAAATCTGGTAAAATGAACATTTTTAAAATAACATTTATCTCTGTATTGGTTACCAATCTTGTTGACACGGGGGGGGGGGGGAATCCTTGAGAAAAGAGTTTATTTTGGCCCACAATTTGAAGGTACAATCCTTCATGTCAGGACAGTCATGGTACAGGAACATGAAGCAACTGGTCACATCACATCTTCAGTCAAGTAACAGGAAGATGAATGATGGTGCTCAGTTAGCATTCCCTTATGCTCTGAGACCCCAAACTATGGAATGGTACTGGCCACATTGAGATGGGGTCTTTTTATTCCCACTTAAATCTGTCTGGATGGTCTCTCACAATCATACTCAGAAGAATGTCTCCTCAGTGATTCTTCCAAGTTGATAATCAAGGTTAATATCTACAATCATACATCTACTTGTCATAAAGGCTTTGGCTCCTATATCACTATCATTAAGTTAGTGCGTGACTTGAACATGAGAACCTCTCAAGTAGTTCCCACAAATGGATGCGATCAGGCATCTCATGTATTAGAAAAGGGAAGGTACGAAGATGGCTTAGCAGATAAAGGGATTTGTTGTCAAGCCTGAAAACCTGAGTTTGATCCTCAAGTTCTGCAGGGAGATAGGAGAAAGTAACTCCTGAAAGTTATCACCTGAATTCCACAAATGCAACAGAGAACACATAAATGTCATAAATAAATTATGCAAATGCAGTCTATTATCTGGAACTCTCCTGCAAACTGCATGTTGGCTTTTTATCTGTTATTTCCAACTAGATGGCCAAAGACACTGAGTCAGCCACAATAAATCCTTGCTGTATATATGGACCTCATGGATAATGCCCAATAAATGTAGCCAAGCATGCATTCATTTTTATTCCTTTCTAACATAGTGCCTCTGCTCATCAGCTGTAACAAAAACATGATGGCATGTACAATAAGATCTCACCAAAGAGATCTGTCTCCTACAGAAAGATATGCATGATAATTGTGTCAGGTTTAAAGGTAGTGCTGTTTAGAGAGTGTTAGAAATAAATGAACATGCTCATCAGAGGCACTCACCTTATGCTGTCTGCAAAGTATCTATTCAGTATTCAGTCTATGTAAAAGTCAGGTGTTAAGCCTTTTATTGTTAACTGTAAAATTTATGTATTTTTGTATCTCTATATGTGCATGTTCATATATGTACATGGGTGCACATATTTGTGTAAGAGCATGCACATGAGTATGGAGGCCAGAGTGCTGTCATATTTAAGACAGTGTCTTTCACTGGAATCTGGGGTTCACCACCTAAGGTAGGTCAACTTTCCAGTAAGATGCAGGAGTCTACCTTGTCTCACTAACACTGGAATTACAAGACTCCACCACACTTTGCTTTTTCCATGGCCTCTTAGAATTAAATTCAGGTCCTCATGTTTACAAAGAAGGGACTTTTAACTTTTGAGCCATCTTATTAGTCTCTTGAAATCCATGCCTCAATGGCAGTTGCCTCCACAGAAAATTAGTCCTACAGCTAATAGCAATAGCAAAGTTACTGGTGATTCTTCTGACATAGGAATTAATTTCATTGTTCAATTTCGTGAAGTCAGCTTTTTCAACAGTATAGAGACATCATGCAAATGATGTTTCTTATACTAGTTAAATGATTCCCTAAAAATACCTGGACATTGGATTTAGCAGAAATCATTTAATTTACATCAGAGGAAGTAGTTAGTTTAAAGACTCTAAGATTAACTCCAAACACTTGTTTCCTATTCTGGCTCATTGGAGGAGCTGGCAGCCTTTTGTGAAAAAACAGGATTGGCCCAACAAAGCTCTGTGCCCATGGATGCCACGTCTGCAATCTGTCTCCTAGATTGACATATGCTGGGCCTCTGCTGAGTCCATTAGACAACTTAGGAAAACATTGAAAGAAAGAGAGAAATAACCATCATCTTTTAGGAGTAGGAGACACAAATTTTAATGTCATTTAACAATTTTAGAGTAAAAGTACTAGTAAAACCATCTCTTTCCACTAATGTTGGTGGTCTGAGGTCCTACACATCAGCTTTCTCACTTTGAAGGAATCATTGCAACTTAAGTGGCCCATCTTTCTTCAAGTTCACATATTTACTGTTGTTTTTTAGTTTTTTTAATAATTGTGATGGCTGCTTTTTGCTAACTTAATACAAACTTAGACATGTTTTAGAATAGGGCCCTCAGGTGAGACAGACACCTCACAACTAGAAAAAGGACTTAGAAACAAAAATTCATTTCCTATAGATTGCTGAAGATTTAAGCATTTTTGATCATCTGGGGCATGGGCCTCTTCTCTTTTTGGATTGTTCAACTTCAAGAAAGGAAAAAAGGGTGATTGCCTTACTGACCATGTTCAGGGCTTGTCTAGAATGAAATAGATCTCACAGGGGGTGGGGTCGGGTATCAAATCTTTGTCAGCAGAAGAAGAAGCTGGAATGTGAGATCTTTATTTATCACCTCTTTCCCTATATTTCTGCCTGTCAGGGTGCCTTTGATGTTTCCTTCCATTCCCTCATCACCACACCTGGTTTGTGCTGTGGTGCTGGTTACAGAGCCTAGGGCTTTGTGAATACTATGTAAAGTTCTACTCACTGAGCTGAACTTCATCTCTTTACATTGCCTGAAGTCTCATTTGTGTTATAAACCATCTGATAGTGGAGTGACCTGGACCTGTGGCTGTCTAGATCTCCTCTGCCCGACGTGGTTACAGATCATAAATATGCTGGTTGATAACTCTCAAGTTTGCTTCTTTACCTATGTGATTTGCTCAGATGTGCACAGTGTTGTTTCTCTTTATTTAATATTAAACATATCAAATAAGTCAGACATACAATGTCAACACATGAAAACAAGAGCCCTTGATTGGTTCAGGACTCTTGATAGGACTTCCTCATCCTATTCCTGCATTTCTTATGGATATTTAACTACTTCTTTTCTTTTTAAAAACTTGTATTTTTTAAATCTCTCTCTCTGTGTGTGCATGTGTGTGCATGTGTGTGTGTGTGTGTGTATGTGCATGTTTATGTGTGCTTCCACCTCCATCCATCACTGGATGAAGATTCTATAATGACAATTATAGTGATCATTAATTTGACTATAAGGTAATTCCTATTTAGATACCCTCCCCACTATTGCTTGGCATTCTAGCCAGGGACATTTTATGAGTTCTTTGATGTTTCCTTAGCACCAGGTTTCTTTCCAACCTCACAGTAGTTTCCTTTATCAAGATATCCGTTTCTTTGTTCTCCACCTCTCACTCAACCATTTCCTTCTCTCATGATTTGTTCCCACCTCCTCTTGCTTGCTCCCCATTATGATCCAAATTTGCACAAGAAATCTTCTCTATTTCCCTTTTGTCAGAGGGATCCATGGGCGTCTCTCTTAAGTTCCCCTTGTTACCTAGCTGTTCAGGGGTTGTGGGTTTTAGACTGATTATTCTTTGCTTATGTCTAAAATCCACTTATGAATGAGATTATGCCATACTTATAGTTCTAGGCCTATGTTACATCATTTAGAATTATACTCTCCAGACTCATCCATTTGCCTACAAATTTCAGGATGTCTTCTTTTTTTTTTTTTTTTTTCTGCTGAGTAGAACTCCATTGTGTAAATGTACTGCATATCTTTTATACATTCTTCAGATAAAGGTCATTTATGTTGTTTCCAGGTTCTTGCTATTATGAATAATGCTGCTATGAATATAATTGAGTCAATGCCTTTGGGGTAAGAATGTGTATCTTTTGGGTAAATGCCCAATAGTGTACTGCTGGATCACTGGGTAGATTGACTCCCAGTTTTCTGAGGAACCAACATACTGATTTGTGCCTGTACAAGTTTACATTCACACCCAAAATGGAGGAGTCTTCCCTTTGCTCAACATCCTCTCCAATATAAGTGTCATATGTATTTTTAATCTTAGCCATTCTGACAGGTGTAAGGTGGTGTCTCAAAGTTGTTTTGATTTGTATTTCTTTGATGGTTAAAGATGTTGAACAATTCTTTAAGTATTTTTCAGCAATTTAAAATTCTTCTGTTTCAAATTCCCTTTTTTGCTATGAGCCCCATTTTTAGTTATCCTATTTAGGGGTTGTTTTTTAGAGGAGGACCTCTACTTTCTTAAGTTCTCTATATATTTTAGAGATCAGGCCTCTCTCTGTTATATGGGGGTTGGTGAAGATCTTTTTCCATTCTTTAGGCTGTCGTTCTGTCTTATTGGTCATGTCCTTTGCCTTACAGAAACTTCTCGGTTTTAGGAGGTCTCATTAGTTAATTGTGGTGTTATATTTAAGAAGTGGTTGCCTTTGGCAATGTATTCAAGGGTATTTCCCACTTTCTTTTCTATCAAGTCCAGTGTAGCTGGGTATATGTTGATGTCTTTGATCCACTTGGACTTTAGTTTTGTGCAGGGTGATATATATGGATCTATTTGCATTCTTTCACATACTACCATGCAGAATCATTTCCTGAAGATACTACCTTTTTTCAATTGTATATTTTTGGTCTCTTTGTCAAAAGTAGGTATTTATAAGTGTGTGGATCAAGGTCGGAGTGTTTGATTCAATTCCATTGATCCACAAGTCTGTTTTTATACCAGTATCAGGCTGTGTTTATTACTGAGTTCTATAGTATAACTTGAAGTCAGGGTTAGTAATGCCTCCTGAAGTTCTGTTATTGAACAAGATCATTTTGACAATTCTGGGTTTCTTATTATTCTATATGAAGTTGAGTATTGTTCTTTCAAGATCTGTAAAAATTTTTGTTGGGATTTTGATGAGGATTGCATTGAATCTGTTGATTGTTTCTGGTAAAGTAGCCATTTTTACTATGTTGATCCTACCTATCCAGGTGTAATCAGCCAAAACAAAGAAGACCCCAGACCCAGATTTCTTGCAAGACAAAAAGAAAAATTTATTACATCCGCGAATGGGCTCAAGGCAAAAGGATAGCCAAGAGCCCTGAATGTTCTCAGGGCAGAACTTTTATACAGCACTTTAGGTAGAGGAGGGGGATATAGCACTCTGGTAAGGGAAGGGGGTAGTTGTGAGGGTGCTCATGGTTACTCAGGGTGGTCCCACGCGCAGATCAAGCTGACCGGGTAGTGTGTCTCAGGAATGTAAGAAGCAAGCTTTGTTTAGGCTGCACATCCTGCATGTGTCTGGGGAATTCTGTAAACAAAACTTTTCCCAAAAATCTGAGTCCTTGAGCAAATGGTCACTGTGACTCTGCCAAACTCAACTTCAAGGACCTTGGGGAGAGACGAGGAGAGAGGGGAAACGGCTTTGTGGGCAATTGGCTATAGTGATACTGGAAAGCTAAGTGAAACAGGATTTTTCTATTATTTCAGTGAGAGTCAATCATAAGAATTTTCTTATGATTTCATTCTTTCACAGGAACATGGGAGATATTTCCATTTTCTGATGTCTTCTTCAGTTTCTTTTTTCAATGACTTAATTTCTTGTCATACAGATCTGGTAGTTCTTTGGATAGAGTTACCCCAAGATAATTAAAGCTATTTTTAGCTATCATAAAGGGTAATGTTTTTCTGATTTCTTTTTCAGCCCTTTTATCATTTGTGTATAGGAAAGCTATTGGTTTTTATTTTTTAGTCTTGTACCCAGCTATATTGCTGAAGAAGTGTATCAGCTGTAGGAGTTTCATGGTAGAATTTTAGAAGTCACATCTGTATACCTTAATATCATCTGTAAATAGTGATAGTTTGAGTTTTTCCTTAATCTTCTTTTGTTCTCTTATTGCTTTAGCTAAGACTTTGAGAACTATATTGAGTAGGTATATATAGAGAAGACAGCCTAGTTCTGTTCCTAACTTTAGTGGGATTGCCTTGAGTTTCTCTTCTTTTAGTTTCATGTAGGCTGTTGGCTTGCTGTATATCACCTTTGTTATGTTTAGTTATTTTCCCTGTATTCCTAATCTCTCCAGGAATATTGGATTTTGTCAAAGGTATATTCAGCCTTTACTGAGATGATCATGCATTTTTTTTTCTTTCAGGTTTTTTATATGGTGGATGACATTGACAGTTTTTCATATGTTGAACCATCCCTGCATGTCTGGGATGAAGCCTACTTGATCATGATGGATGACTTTTTGGTTCTTGAATTTGGATTGCCAATATTTTATTGAGTATTTTTACATCAATATTCATGAGGGAGATTGGTCTGTAATTCTCTTTCTTTGTTGCATCATGGAGTGGCTTGGATATCAGGGTGATATGGCCTTATTAAAAAGAGTTTGGCCATGTTCCTTCAGTTTTTATTGTATGGAAAAGTTTGAGAAGTATTGGTATTAGTTTTTCTTTGCATGTCTGGGAGAATTCAACACTGAAACCGTATGGCCCTGGACTTTTATTCCTTGGGAGACCTTTAATAACAGCTTCAATTTCCTTGTGGATTATTGGTCTATTTAGCTCATTTATCTGGTCTTGATTTAATTTTGATGAGTGGTGCCTATCTAGAATACTGTCCATTTCTTTTAGGTTTTCCATTTTAGTGGAATACAGTTGTTTGAAGTATGACCCAGTGATGCTCTAGATTTACTCAGTGTCTGTTATGTCCCCCTTTTCATTTTTGGTTCTGTTAATTTGTATACACTTCTCTGCCTTTTGGTTAATTTGGATAAGGGTTTAATTATCTTCTTAACTTTCTCAAAGAAACAACTCTTTGATTCATTGATTCTTTGTATTGTTCTCTTTGTTTCAATTTTATTGATTTCGGCCCTGAGCTTGATTATTTCCTGTAGTCACTCCATCTAGGAGAAGTGCTTCTAATTGTTCTAGAGCTTTTAACTTTGCGGTTAAGTCTATCGTGTGAGAATTCTCTAAGTTTTTCATGTAGACATCTAGTACTATGAATTTTCCTCTTAGCACTGTTTTCATTGTCTTCTATAAATTTGAGTATGTTGTGGATCCATTTTCATGGAATTCTAGAAACTCTTTGATGTCTTTCTTTACTTCTTCCTTGACCTAGAGGTGGTTCAATTGAGAGATGTTGAGAAGTATCTTGTTTATTCCATCTATGTTGATTGATAGTTTTCCTGTGTATAATAGTCTGGTCTGACAACCATGGTCTTTTAGTGCCTGTATAACATCTGACCAGGACCTTCTGGCTTTCATTGTTTCCACTGAGTAGTATGGTGTTATTCTGATGGGTCTCCCTTTATAGGTAACTGGACTTTTATCCTTTGCAGCTCTAAGTATTCTTTCTTTATCCTGTAGGTTTTATGGCTTGATTGTTATATAGTGAGCAGACTTTTTTGGGTGTGTGTGTGGGGGGGGGGGGTCTGGTCCATTTGGTGTTCTGCAAGCTACTTGTACCTTTATAGGCATTTCCTTCTTCAGATTGGGAAAGTTTTCTTCTATGATTTTGATAAATATATTTTCTGTGTCTTTTAGGTAGTATTTTGTGCCTTTCTTCAATTCCAATTATTCTTAAGTTTGATCTTTTCATAGTGTTCGATTTCCTGGATGTTTTGTGTTGTGACTTTTTTCTTTTAGTGTTTTCTTTGACTGTCATATATATTTTCACTATTGAATCTTTCATACCAGAGATTCTCTCTTCCATCTCTTGCATTCTTTGGTTCATTTGTAGTTTTAGGTTTTTTCTTCAGATTTTCTATTCCCAGCACTGCTTCAGTTTGTGTCTTCTTTTTTGCTTCTGCTTCAATTTTTAAATCTTGAAATGTTTTCTTTACCTGTTTGATTTTTTTTTCTTGGTTTTCTTTATTTTCTTTCAGGGATGTGTTAATCTCTCTCAGTTTTTCTTTGTCTTTTTCTTGTATTTCTTTAAGGGAACTTTCTATATCCTCTCTTAAGGTTTCTATTATATTCATAACAATGTTTTTAAGGTTGTTTACTTTTGCTTCCTCTGAATTGCCATGATCAGGTCCTTTTGTAGAACCACCAGATTCTGGGGGTGTCATATTGTTCTTTATGTTGTTAGATGTATTCTTATACTGATATCTACCCTTTGCATCCTTGGACTGGAGGATTTTTCTGTATCTCAGGGAGCTGATTTTGGTGCACTTTATTCTGGCTGTGGCAGTGTCTCGGGAAGCCTCTCTTGGTCCAATATGGGCTCTTGGTCCACTTAGAGGTAGGGTATTCTGTGTCACAGTGAGCTGTAATTGGTGTAATAAGAACTGGCTTATTTTGTGTCACAGAGATCCACTCTTGGTCCAATATGAGTTCTTGATCCAGAGGGAGCTCTTGATCTTATAGGGGCTCTTGATCCAATAAGTGCTGGCAAGTTGTGGGTCTCAGGTGCACCCTCTTAATCCAGTAGGTGCTGACAAACTGTGGATCTCAGATAGTCAGTCCTCCTTTATCCACTAGGTGTTTAGGAATTGCAGGTCTTGGGTTGCCACTCTTGATCAAATAGGTACTGAGGAACTGTGGGTGTCAGGGAACCATTCTTGATTCACTAGATGCTGAGGGACTGTAGGTTTCTGGTTGCTGCTAAGGTGGTCTGGTGATGGGGTGGGCTGGATGTTAGGGCAGGTTTTGTAGTTGGGTGTCTTCAGCAAACTGGATTTTACTGGGGTTCTGGCCTGCTCTCCTGGATTTAGGGAAGAGATGAGTGGGAATGGGGTCCCAAAGGCAGTGTCCCAGGGTCAGGGTCCCAGAGACTGGGCTCTCTAGGGAAACTTTTAATGACAGCTTCTATTTCCTTAGGGGTAATAGGACTATTTAAATTGTTTATCTGTTCTTGATTTAATTTTTGGATGTCATATTTATCTAGAAATTTGTCCTTTGGTCTGATTTTCCAATTTTGGTTCTCTGGACTTCTTCAATGTCTGTTGTTATACCCCCTTCCATTTCTGATTTGGTTAATTTGGATAGTCTCTCTGTGTCTTTTATTTAGTTTCATAATGTTTGTCTACCTTGTTAATTTTCCCAAAGAATAATTTTCCCTGATTATTTGTATCATTCTTTTATTTCTATCTTATTAATTTCAGTCCTCAGTTTGACTGTTTCTGCCCTCTACTACTTGAGTGTATTTACTTCTCTTTTGTTTTAGAGCTTTTAGGTATGCTGTTAATATGCTAATATGAGATTTCTCCAAATTCTTTATGAAGGCATTTGGTGCTATGAGCTTTCCTCTTAACACTGCTTTCATTGTGTCTCATAAGTTTGAGTATATTGTTTATTCATTTTCATAGACTTCTAGAAAGTATTTAATTTCTTTCTTATTTATTTCTTGACTAAGTGGTAATTCACTTGAGAGTTGTTCAGTTTCCATGAGTTCATAGACTTTCCATAGTTTGTGTTCTTGTTGAACTCAAACTTTAATCCATGGTGATAACATACAGGGTATTATGCTATTGTGTTGTATATGTTGAGACTTGAATTTTGTGGTCAGTTTTAGAGAAGGTTCCATGGATGGAGGATGGAGGGAAGTCCATGGAGAGAAGGGATGGAGAGGAAGGCATATTCTTTGGTGTTTGGATAAAATGTTATGTAGATATCTGTTAGGTCCATTTGAGTCCTAACATCTGTTACTTCCGTTTTCTCTTTAATTTCAGTCTGAATGACCCGTCCATTTGTGTGATTGATTGGGATGCTAAGTCTCCTAAAATTAATGTCATGGTTCAATAAGTGATTTAACTTGTAGTAATGATTCTTTTACAAATGTGAGTGCCCTTGCATTTGGGGTATAGATCTTTAGAATTAAGATCTTATCTCCGTGAATTTCTCTTTTTATAAATGTGAAACTTCCTTCTCCATCTATTTGATTAGTTTTGGTTTAAAGTCTAGATATTAAAATAGTAAAACCAGCTTGTTTCTTAAGCTCATCTGATTGGAAAACTTTTTTCCAACTCTCTATTCTGAAGGATTGTCTTTTTTAAATGTTGAGTTGTGCCCCTTGTATGAAGCAGAAGGATGGATCCTGTTTATATATGCATTCTTTTAGACTATCTCTTTTTATTTCTGAATTGAGTTCATTGATACTGAGAGTATTGATGACCAGTGACTGTTACTTTTTGTTATTTTGTTGGTGGTGGTGGCGGTGGTTTGTTGATTTCCCTTCTTTGGGTTTTGCTGATGTAGGATTATCTATTGCCGGTATTTTTGTAGGTTTAGCTAGCTTCCTTGGGTTAAAGTTTTCCTTCTAGTACCTTTTGTAGGAATGGATTTGTGGATAGATATTGTTTATATTTGAGTTTGTTATGAAATATCTTATTTTCTCTATCTATGATGATGGAAAAATTTTCTGGGTATAATAGTCTGGGCTGGCATCCTTGGTCTCTTAGTGTCTGCAAGAGGTCTGTTCAGGTACTTCTGACTTTTAGAGTCTCCATTGAGAAATCTGTTATAATTCTGCTATGTCTGCATAAGTGTCTGTGTGTTTCTGTGGGACTGTGGATCTAGAACACAGCCCAAAGAGATCAAAAACTTACTATAAACTGCGTTGATTTGTTACTTTGTCTTTTCCCTTTGCAGCTTTTAATATTCTTTCTTTATTCTGTATGCTTAGTGATTTGGTTATTATGTGACAAGGAAACTTTTTTTGTTCCAGTCTCTTTGGTGTTCTGTAAGTTTGTTGTACCTTTATGGGCATGGACTTCTTTAAGTTGGATTTTTTTTCTATGATTTACTGAATATATTTTCTGGGCCTTAACTGGATTCTTCTCCCTTTATTCCTGTTATTTTTACAATTGGTCTTTTTATGGTGTCCCAGATTTCCTGGATGATTTTGGAATTGTTAAGATTTTTTTTCCTTGACTGATGAATCTATTTCCTCTATTGTACCTTCAATATCTTCCATCTCTTGCGTTCTTTTGGTGATGCTGATATTTAAAGTTCCTGTCACTTTCCAAGATTTTCCATTTCCAGAATTTCTTTATTGCTTCTACTTCCATTTTCAGGTCTTGAACCATTTAATTCACTAGTTTATTTTTTCTTGTATTTCTTATCCATCTTTAAGGGATTTATTTACTTTTCCAATTTTGGGACTTTTTTTTTTTCAATTTCTTTAAGAGAATTCTTTTTTTTTTTTTCATTTTATCCTAAGGCTTGTGCGTGTGTGTGTGTGTGTGTGTGTGTGTGTGTGTGTGTATGTGTGTGCATGTGTGTGTATGTGTGTATGTGTGTGTTTGTATATGTGTGTATGTGTGTGTATGTGTGTATGTGTGTGTATGTGTGTATGTGTGTGTGTATGTGTGTGTATGTGTGTATATGTGTGTGTGTGTGCTTCAGCTGCATTGAAGAAGTCTGGCTATGTGTGTGTGTGTATGTGTGTGTGTATGTGTGTATGTGTGTGTGTGTGTGTGTGTGTGTGTGTGTGTGTGTGTGTGTGTGCTTCAGCTGCATTGAAGAAGTCTGGCTATGTGTGTGTATGTGTGTGTGTATGTGTGTGTGTGTTTGTATATGTGTGTATGTGTGTGTATGTGTGTGTGTATGTGTGTATATGTGTGTGTGTATCTGTGTATGTGTGTGTATGTGTGTGTGTATGTGTGTATGTGTGTATGTGTGTGTGTGTGTGTGCTTCAGCTGCATTGAAGAAGTCTGGCTGTGTGTGTGTGTGTGTATGTGTGTATATGTGTGTGTGTGTGTGTGCTTCAGCTGCATTGAAGAAGTCTGGCTATGTGTGTGTATGTGTGTGTGTATGTGTGTGTGTGTTTGTATATGTGTGTATGTGTGTGTATGTGTGTGTGTGTATGTGTGTATATGTGTGTGTGTATCTGTGTATGTGTGTGTATGTGTGTGTGTATGTGTGTATGTGTGTATGTGTGTGTGTGTGTGTGCTTCAGCTGCATTGAAGAAGTCTGGCTATGTGTGTGTATGTGTGTGTGTATGTGTGTGTGTGTTTGTATATGTGTGTATGTGTGTATGTGTGTGTATGTGTGTATATGTGTGTGTATCTGTGTATGTGTGTGTATGTGTGTGTATGTGTGTATGTGTGTATGTGTGTGTGTGTATGTGTGTATGTGTATGTATGTGTGTGTGTATGTGTGTATGTGTGTATGTGTGTGTGTGTATGTGTGTATGTGTATGTATGTGTGTGTGTATGTGTGTATGTGTGTATGTGTGTGTGTGTATGTGTGTATGTGTATGTATGTGTGTGTGCTTCAGCTGCATTGAACAAGTCTGGCTATGTTGTGTGTGTATGTATGTGTGTGTATATGTGTGTATGTATGTGTGTGTATGTGTATGTGTGTGTATGTGTGTATATGTGTGTGTATGTGTGTGTATGTGTGTATGTGTGTATGTGTGTATGTGTGTATGTGTGTGTGTATGTGTGTATGTGTGTGTATGTGTGTATGTGCGTGTGAGTATGTGTGTGTGTGTGTGTGTGTGTTTCAGCTGCATTGAACAATTCTGGCTATCATAGCATAGCTGGGTTCTGGTGATGACAAACTGCCCTTGATGTTATTGATTTTGTTTTCACCCTGTCGTTTAGGCATCTGAACTTGTACTTGGAATAACCATAGATGTAGATGCTGATTTCTAGGTGTGTCTTTGTTAGATTGGTGTTTTGTTCCTGATTTCTTTTCTCTCACTCATCTTCTCTCCTAAGTGGCCAAGGGTTCTGGGGACTGGTGGGTCTTCAGGTCCAGGAAGGTGTCTCTGTTGGGGTTTGAGGGACCTTGGATCCCTTGACTTCATCTGATAAATCTGAAGTCTTCTTGGGCCCCTGATCTAATCTGGCCTCCGGTAAAGCCGAAGTCTTTGTCTGGGGTACCTAGGACTGGACTGATCTCTGGTAAACCTGCAAGGGCTGTTCTTCCAACTAGTGTGACTAGGCCTGTGTAGTCTGATGGAGATGTGGGTAAGGGCTAATGACGGAATGAAGATGAAGTGGGGGTGACAGTAGCATGAGCTTTGGGGGATCAGAATCCCAGAGGTGGAGGCAGTCCAGCCGGCAGGTAAGTCACTCACCTGTTCTGATTTTGTGGTTTGAGCCTGCTTGGCAAATGTCTTCTGGGGTTGCTGGAAGGGCTCATTAGAGGGACCAGGGATGCACCTAGATGCTTTGGTCCTGGGGAAATATCCTGGACAGCAGAATCCAGGCAGGGATACAGTTCCAGTGGCAGGGAGGACCCTCATCAGTTCTGGCTCTGAATCCATTCTTGACTGTTCTGTCTCTCTCTCACCTTAAAACTAATCTACTGTCCTTTCATTTATGTTGGGCCTTAAAAATATATTCAGGACCACCGGAGCCCACTCTTCTTTTGCCCTGGTTTGTTAGTAATGTTCCTTAACAATTCCTTTCATTGCTTCATTGACCTGTACAATCTAGTCTCTGCACATTAGAATCTGTTGCAATCCTTAAAACCTAAATCAGGTATAAGCAAAGTCCTACACAATAGCCGTCCCATCCCACCTCTATTATGCTGTAACCTCTCTGCCTACGAACTGCTTCAATTCTCTCTGTTGCAGCCAGTCTGCTGTATTACTGTTCCTCAGATGTACCACATCTTCCTACTTTCAGAACTGCTCTTGTTCCCTCTTCTTAAAACATATTTCCCCTTCAGAGGTTTATGGTTTCTTGCTCCATTGAATATTCACATATACCTTCTCTGTGAGATCTTACTCAATTAAGTTGTCTAATTTCTCCACACTTTCTCCAATACAAATTGCTAACCTTTTTCTTGCTTCCATAGAATCTGACTCTTTATCATGTATCTTGTATTATACTTCTTTGTTGAGTCAACACTTTGAGATTCTTCCATAAAGGCATCGCCTGCATGGGGCACAACTGTTGTTCTGTCTTGGCTATGCTCAGTCTCCAGAATAATGTCCAGAAGATAGGAACAGCTCATGTGAAACACACATTAAATGATTAGAAAATGTATACATAGTTGCTTAGCAACCATTGAGTTAAATTCATAGAAATTAACTACTTAAAACACCAGTGAAGGATCAGTTCTCTTTTATATTATTTTTAGTGTATACAAGACAGTGCAATGGACCAAGAGACCTGGCCTCTACATCCTAGAACCACTATCCATCACTAACTCTTGTCTGGACACTTTGGTTACCATCTTTAAGTCTCATAGTATCTATAAATTTATTTAGTGATATCCAAATCATAATGTTACAATGATGTGAAAAAATATACATGAAAAGTGGCTGCTCCAGTACTAAGCACATGATAGGCTACTTCAGTAAATGTGGTTGTTAATTTTACACAAATGATGCCAACTAAACTAAATAGTAAGAAGTTGTGATTCTAGAAGTATAAAATTTATTTGAAAAACAATTCAACTTTTCTGGATGTTAACTCCTTACGAGTCAGTCATTTATCACAGTAATAACCAGGTTCCTCCAGGAACATTGATAGAACAATGGCTTCTGACTTCAATTTTTCTGCAAATGCTACTAATTTTTACTGTAGTTCACATATATGATTGTACATTTCTCATGCCAAAATCAACAACTGTGTCTAAAGTTCACCTAAATGAATGTTGCAGTCAATTGAATGGTTATTTGAGATACACCAAAAATGTGAAACACACACACAAAAAAAACCCTGATCTAGTGCTGGTGAACTAAAGTACTAATGAAATCATTTAATCACTGTTGCAGTAAGAACTTCTGAGAAGCTAATTTTAACAATTTATAATCAAACCACAATAGAGCTTGAATTTTCTCTAGACATTTATTTATTAAAAAGATGTCTTTGCTACTTTATTATCTCGAATAGACTTTAAAAATGGATTCCTAGAACCTTTAGTGATACTAATGAAAATATATTTCAACAACACATGTAAAAAATTGTGTTTGAGTGCTTTATCTAATTGTGTGTATGTGTACTACCTGAGTTCCTGGTTTCCTCAGAACCCAGAAGAGGGTGTCACATCCCCTGGGATTTGAGTTAAAATGATTGTGAACTACTAAATGGGGTCTAGGAATCAAACTTTATTTCTCTGGAAGAGCCAATAGTGTTCTTATTCATTGAACCTTTTTTCCATTTGGAAACAACACATATTTAAGGAATTTAGTTCACTATTTTGCACTCTTAATGACAAATCTGATGAAAAAAAATGTTATGAATTCCTTGGAGTTTATTACTTAGCACTATTGACTGGCTTTAGTGAACTTACGACTGTGAGAGGAACTCAGCACCCACAACAGGTTTATAAACTGGAGAAATCTGATGCCCTCTTCTGGCTCTCAAAGACAACTACATTCATACATGCACATACACATCCCTCCCCTCATACATACATATATAATTTTAAAAATTAATGCAAACAATAAATATTAAAACAGTATTATTCCAGCTCTTGGTAAGACTGAGAGCAGACATGTGGATACTATTTTTTAATTCACAGCAGGAAAAAAACCAAGCATGTGTCCATTCAATGTGGAGATCCACAGAAGATAGTTACTCCTATAACTTTCTAAGCAGCTTCCGCTTCTACTAAACTAACATTGAGGCTCACAGAGCTAAAACAATAGGAGGTCTGATGTGGCTTTAAATTAGTGTTCATATGTACCAGCACTTTGTAATCTGTAAATAAAGATTAAGAAATAAGAGACACATCTGTCCTTCATCTGAGCAAGAAAACAGGGGAATAGAACACGTGCTACCCTTGCATGAAGACCACTTATGATAATGATCCTCAAAAAATAGGCAAGGCCTTTTAAATATGGAAAAATGAGGATGTAAATTTCAACAGAGTTCTGTAATTATCCCTCTAATTTCCTTTCATTCAATAACATTTTAAGTTTTAATTTTACTTTATATTTAGTAATATTTCCCCTATATATATATACATCTGTACCACATGCATGTAGTATTTACAGAGTCTATAAGATGTCAGAACATCTGTAACTGAAATTACAGGTAGTTGCAAGCTGCAGTATGGAAGCTAGGAACTGAAACTGGGTTCTCTGCCAGGGCAGCAAACACTCTTGAATACTGAGCCATCTCTTTAATCCTCAAAATAAATTAAGTATCAACACCTCATATTATAGGTGATAAATAAATATACAAATGATTTTTATAATTTAAGTAGATTCAATATTAAACTTTTTTTCAAAATGTACAGTTCAAAGATAGTGCTTAGCCTATCAAATCCAAATTAATCAAAAATCCCAGATCAATAGTTTATGTATCAGGGACTCAGGGTGTGACTCAGTTTGTAAAGTTCTTGTTCAGTTAGTATGAAGATGTGTATTTAGATCCCCAGAAATATGTAGTAACTGGACATAACAGTTCATATCTGTAACTCCCATATTTGGGAGGTAGAGACAGGGTTCTTGGAACTCACTGGCTATCCAACCTAACAAAATTAGTGAACTCCAAGTTCAATGAGAGACCCCCATCTCAATAAATAAGGTATAGAGTAACCAAGGAAAATACTAGACAACTTCTGACTTCCACATGTATGACCACATATGTGCCTATGTACCTGTATCTGAGAATTATTCCCTGGGAAGACATAAACTATGTCTATCCCCTCCTTAATGCCTTAAGAACAAACAAAAGCTTGATTTCAACAAAGTTTACCCTGGGAAATCAATGAGTTTATTGGCCTTATTTACAGGTCATGGGTCAGCAGTTGCTGGCAGGAGCTTTAATGATCCCATAAGAACTCATCCTGGAAAACTAATTCAGCATAAATGATAGTTTCTTTAGAGTCTCCTAGTGGACCTCCTCCCCTTTCTTAAGTTTCTCTATCCTATATACTTTAGGACTGCTGGAGACCCCAGAGTCCTGTACAATTAAGGCATAATTACATAGAAGTGATTAGTAGTGGTTGAACTCTCAGATATGGTTACAACAGCATTCCCCACCTTCTTCTGAGTGAGTTCCAATAGTCCATAGACTTCCTCAATGGCTTCTTGTAATTAGAACAGCTCATCTTATTATGATGACAGCTACTTTACTTATAGAGAACATTCTACAACAAGTGAGTATCACTACACACACACACACACACACACACACACACACACACACACATTTCCTAATCAGTAAGTATATGGAATATTGATCATGCTGCTTTCTTAAAATTCAGAAATTATTGATGAAATGTATATTTTGTTCTTCTATATTTGTTGTTTGGATGGACCATTCTTTGTCTTCATCTTTCAGGAAAACAGAGAGGAAAACCATAAGGTATGCCTGAGGGAGACATTCATAGTTCTTGTTAGAGTAAATTGATATTAACATTTTTGTTGGAGATATCAATGAAATTCTTTTGACAGAAGAATTCCCTTCCTATACATAGCCCAAGGCATTGCTTCATGAGCAGTGAATGTATTTTCCCCAATAGTGTAACAGTCTAGAATTGGATAATCTACTAGAAAGGCAGTGGGAATATGACTACCAGCACATTCTATTGTTGTGGAGATAGGCTCATAACCAAGCAAAACATTAATTTCAACTTTTAGATAAATTGACACACTATACACACTGTATCAGGTTTCACTAAGGAATGCATCTTGTCATGCAAGTCACTGAAATCTACAAAGACCATGTGTTACTATGAGGATTAGGGAACAGCACCTGCATTTTAGCAAGATCTGAAAATGGAAATAGTTTAGAATGTAATGGTTATATATTGGGAAATTTCCAAGCTATTTCTGTACCCTCAAAATCTTTTACTAACCTACACTGCATAATCTTTAGGGAAATAGTTATAATCAGGACAGTTGATGCAGAGGTATTCTGGGTCTGGGGTATATATAATTCCATTGGTCTCAGAACTTGTTTTCCCACCTAGATAGTGTACCAGCAGAAGACAAAAGAAGTGATTGCGTGACCAGAACATTTTATAAGGATTGCTTACAGGGCAAGTGTTAGGACTCGCAGGATCGTGGGATACTTACAAGTGCTTATACCACTTAGGAAAAATGTCTCTCTGCAATGGTGAACTGCTTATATCTCCTTTGGAAGTGACATAGTCTGTTGAATCTCTCCCTGCTAGCAACTTTCAACTGCCTCTAAATGTTTAGCAAGAAAAAGGGACCAAGGTAGACTATGGATGAGTCAAATCTTATACAGTTCTCATTCAGGTAAATACAGATATTTCATGTTCAAGAGCACGATGGTTATGTCATGAAAAGAGGACATTGACTAAAGTAAAAGGTTATTAGTGGTGAATCAGAGTCTAAACATCAAAACCAAAACTACTTAAATAGGTTATAATTCAATGAGTATTATTGTCAGGACACTTGTCCTGAGGTTAGTGAATAAGGAGACACAATTATCCATATTGTAAAAGTTTTCATAAAATTTATCTTCTTTTTCTTTGATTTTTGAGATTATAATACAATTACATCATTTTCCCTTTCCTTTCCTCCCTCTGAGACCTTCTAAGGACCCTTCCTTGCTCTTATTCTAATTCATGGCCCCCTATTTTTTTTTATTAATTGTTGTTATATGCAGTGCATACACACATAAACACACACACACATATCATGCTGAAATATTGATTCTCAGCTTGGTGAGATTTGATATATAATCTCCATAGAAAAAGACATATAGGCATATCTCTGAGGAATTTCTACATAGATTGCAGTGGAAAGATCCTCTCAAACTGTTGGTGGTAGCATCCCATAGCTGGTATCCTGAAATTAATAAAAAGAAGAAAACCAGCTGATTAGCTGTATTTATCTTTCTCTGTGTCCTGATTGCGGATCCCCTGTGACAAACTACTTTCTGCCTTTACAGCGGCCATATGTTCCTCACCATGATAAAAGCACCCTTAAACTGTGAGCCCATCTTTTCTTACATTGCCTTTATCAAGTATTTATGGTAACAATGAACATACTGTTCTTAAGCACTTTCCACTAACCTTATTACAATGAGTATTTTGAGACATACAATGAGTATCAACTAGACAACAATTGATAATCAACATTATTGTACCAATTTAAATTGATTACACTCAAGTGTTTCAAGCATAGTGTTGTCCAAATACTTCTGAGCTTAAAGCTAAGGCTTTCAATAGATAGGTAAAGGACCTTCTGTAAGTAAAAGAAGGAGAGATAAACCTGTTGGCTATATTAGGCCATGTGTATATTAAGAACATGGAGCAAAACTGCTCACAGGGAAAGAAACTCTGAGGAGGTCCCATCGAAGAGGCAAGAGACACAGGAAAAACAAAATATAAGCACGTGGATCCATGTCACACAGGTCATAAATGATTTTTTTTGATTCTCCAGAATCTTAAAATATGTCTACATGTTGTCAGTGACTTCTTCATTTGTAGCTTCAGTTATGTACACACATTTTATAGTTAAAATGTTTAAAAGGAAATAAATCAAAACATTTATCTTAAAAATGGTTAGCTTTATCATTTTATATTAGAAAAACAAAGTAGGAAGCTAAATTTATTTAAGATGGTATAGCACAATACATAAACTTTCTGCCTTTTGGGGCTGTCAGGAAATCTATTTTATTTTTAAACAGTTACTTACATATTTACTTATTTACTTACTCATTTGAGAATGGCTTACATGCTATACGTGCATGTGGAGATCAGAGGACAAGTTATAAAAGTCCATTGTCTTCTTCATAATGGAAGTTCCAGGGATTGGATTCAAAATCATTAGGCTTCATGGCAAGTAACTTTATCTACTGAACCAATTCATTCCACAGGAAGAATTTATTATAAGTCCATAAAATTCAGAGACCTTGGAGATAGTAATATAGTGACGTGGGAATGTCTTTCTGTATACTGTGAATATCAATCTTTTAAAAAAGGAGTTGTTTTGGCCATGACAGGCACCATAGAAAAAGTAGGAGGGGAAATCACAACATAGGTAGGAGAAGCAGGGTGGAGTCACACAGACCGAGCTAGCCCTCAAAAGAAGAAACATGTAAGGAACACAGATGATCCATGGGCCATGTGGCAGACAGATTAATGGAAATGGGTTACTAGCAATGTGCCTAAGACATATGCCATTCAGCATGAACTTAATATAAGCATCAGAATCATTTCCGGGGGCCTGATCAGCTGCAGATGGTTAAGGGGTCTAGGGTAGGTCTGTGGGTCTGGACCTCTGGTCGTCCGAGACCAGAAACCTAACTATAACAGATGGCATCCCAACATGGGCCAAATATCCACTTAAAGCCTGAGAAAGTTTAAAAAGGGTTTTATCACAGAAACTGAGCCAAAGCATCTTCCAAATTCTATATCTGAAGCTGGTCATTGTACAGATAGCATGACTTCTGGGCCACATCAAAATGGCGCCGGCAGACTGGCAGCAGGCAATGCAAGCTGCAACCAGGCTCGTTCCTGAAGTCTCACAGAAGACTCAGTAGCATGTGATTTATTTTAGATTTCTGTTTGTTCTGTTTGTTTTGAACAAAAAGGAAACAAAGATGGTTTCTTAGTAGCAGCATTATCTTGTGTCTACTCTGTTTGCTGGCAGCAGAGATGCAGTCCCTTTAAGAGAATTTACTGATTCCGCCTTATCTGCAAAAACTATGTGGCTCTTTAAGAGAGTGTGAATATTGTAAAAGCTCTTCTGGTCGGAAGATAATTAAGGATTCATAATAAAACAGATTCAGATGAAAAAAAAAACCTGTAAATGGGTTAAAATGTGTGTCAAAGGTACATACACTTCAGAGATAAAAGAAGGTAGAGAAAGTCTTTAAAGAGAGAAATAGAATAATAAAAATATATTGCAAGCCATGTAAAGATGGAAAATAGATACAAAATCTAGATTTTAGTTATTATAGTGTTTTCTTTTAATTTTTTAGCTGTTAATCAGCTAACTGCAGAAAGACAGTGGATTGCAAAGAATTAACAAAATTAAAAGAATTAACAAAGATTAACAAGAATATATATTTTAAAGGTATCTTGAATTTGAAATTTGTGTCAAAGGATTTATTGTTTTGGAAGAGTTCTGATTTTGTTTCCAAAGAAGATGAGAACCTGTGGGTTGCTTCCAGGCAAATATGGTTTCATCAACCAAGACCCCTGAAAGAAAAATTTCTGATGGGAAGAGTTGGCCGTATCAGTTTGAGGTCTGCAGACTATGATCCAGTCTCAAGAACCCATGAGATTTTTCAATGCTCCATAATCAGCAGAAAGTAGTAATGGAAAAATATGCCCAAATTCCCAAAATATTTTTTATAAATGTTTGTTTTCATTATAAATGGTTAATGGTCATAGTTAATCTCTTTCTAAGAAGAAAAAGGAGATATATGTGAATGATTTTTTTAAAAATTAGATTATTGAATTTACTTGGATCAGGAAATCAACTGTTAATCTCAAAATGCTTTACATTGATATGGATTTTGGTTTATTGATACAAACTTAAAGTAAATTCTCTTATTCTGTATGTATTTTTCTATTCTTGTTTAAGATATGATGTTTATTTAACTGATTTAAAATTGTCATGTATAATTAAGAAATGCATGTTAGTTAGGTTTTTTGGTATACAAAGATATAATTCAATTAGGTAGGTAATCTTCAAACACCTCTAAGATCTATAGAATATGGCATTTAAAATGTTGTAAGAACTTAGACTTCTGGACAGTGAGAAAGGTCTGCTCCTGACATCACCAATTTACTTCGAGAGAAAAATGGTCATTGAAGAAACTCCATATGGAGATTAGTTTCTTTGTGGCAATGGTTAGCCACTGGACATGAACCTGTTTTTATACTGACTGATTGACAGTATGCTGTTTAAATTGGACATGCAGGTTCCATAAGAAGATAACCTCTGAACTTTGGCAAAACAAGCTGAGATGGTCATTCAGGTTTCTGTTTTGCTGAGAAAACTGTCAGACATTCTTCAGGACTTGAGCAGAAGCAATTGATGAATGGGTAAAGCAGATTTCCTGCTTCACTGAAATGAAAAGAGACTCTGGACCTGTAGGCTGAAAATGGATGCCCCAACTTTATAAAGGAACTTTGGGTGACTGTCAGGCAGATAGGTGTCATCTCTGTCATTTCTAGATTTTGGAAGTTGCTATCACTTCTGGTTTACTTGGATAAATGTATCCTTCTGTGATTTTTGATTTAGTTAAAGATTAGATAGTTACAGGTATAGTTTTTCTTAGTTATTTGAAAGTTATATTGGTTATGGAACTTTAGATTCATAAGAATAACGTAGATGATAAAGTATTTTCTTTAATTTTGCTAACTACAAATAGATTAGATTTTGTAACTGTAATTCTTGTTTGATAGCTACTTTATTACATGTAATTTTGTTATGTTAAAATTAAAGTCTCCCTTTTTGATTAGACAGAAAGGGGGAGGTGATGTGGAATGTCTTTCTGTATGCTGTGAATATCAATCTTAAATAAAGGTGCTGTTTTGGCCCATGACAGGAACCATAGAAAAAGTAGGAAGGGAAATCACAACATAGGTAGGAGAAGCAGGGTGGAGTCACATAGACCAAGCCAGCCATCAAAAGAAGATACATATAAGGAACGCAGGTGAGCCACAAGCCATGTGGTGGACAGATTAATGAAAATGGGTTGAGTTAAGATGTAAGAACTAGCTAGCAATGTGCTTGAGACATAGGCCAAATAGCATGAACTTAATATATGTGTCTGAATCATTTCTGGAGGCCTGATCAGCTGTGGGCTAAGGGGTCTGGGGCAGGTTTGTGGGTCTGATCCTCTGGCTGTCCGGGACCAGAAACCTAACTATAACAGTGTAGTATTTCTATGAGAGGCCAAGTTTTCAAGGACCTCAGGAACATATGTGTAAGACAAAATAAATAATGTAAAGAAATACCAGGGAGTTTTACATGTCCATTAAAAACTGCATTCTTATTTTTTTGTGTAGTATTGTGACATATTATGATCACAGAACATTCATTATTTTTTTAAAAAAATGATATGCTTGAGGAAATTAGGAAAAACAGTAGAGAAAAATGACCATTTTTATCAAAATTGAAACAAAATAATATTCAAAGAAAAGAGGTGGAAACCCTAGTGTGTGCCTAATTACATAACTGTTTCGTAGAGATTAGAATATCTTGTAGTGGGATTCAAGCATTGCTTAAGGAAACCTATATGTGTAACTCCTGAATTCAAGACCCATACAAGGCATGTCTAGATTTGATTGGGAACCAGAAGCACTGAGTTCAGCCCTGTGCTGTACCTACATTCTGGGAAGTGATTCAGCAGCTCCATGTGGCACCATTCTTCTCTCCAAGAATCATCTTAAGGTTCAATTCGTATCATGCGTGTAATATAATCCTTTATATGATTTGCAAGTGAACATTATCGCAATAATGTCTTGTTTTCATTTTATTTATTATTGTGTTCTGTGATGTGTATGGGGTGGTGGTGAGCATGTATATGTCTCCACACACATGTCAAGTTGGCTCTAAACTTTCTTCCATTTTATACATTCTATGGATTGAAATCAGGTTGTCAAATTAATGATGCAAGTAGCTGTACCCACTATTTTTTTTCTCACTGATAAATGATTAAAAGATTTTTTCATCTGTGAATATATTCTAAATTGTCAATGCACACATATTTATACATTTGAAACATCTAAATTTCATTTTTCATTAGAAAATTCTATGCTTATAGCCTGATTCACATTCCCCTGAAGACATTGGTATAAGGGCATATACATAAAGACCCCTCACTAGTCTTGGGAATCATGTTTCAACAGACTGATGCTAATTCATGGGCCTGGAAGAAAAACTGTATTATCATATTATCCACTATAGAGACATTATGTTAATGTTCTTGAAAAATTCTTCTGTATATTTCTCTTTCCAGTCTTTTCATATTTTTGACATTTAAGAATATTGATAACTTTATTTGTGCTATTTGTTGCCTAATTGTTAAATGTAAAACTCTATTCCTGGGACTAGCGAAATGATCAGTGCTTAGGAAAGAATACTGTTCTTGCAGAGAATCCCAGTTCAGTTCCCAGGATCCATGTTGGCTGGCTTCTAGACTCTTGTAACTTTAGCTCTAGGGGATCAAACACCCTCTTCTGGGCTATGTGAATATTTTACTCACATGCACATACACAGTTAATATTTTTAAAGTAAACTTTTAAAAATTTTATTTCTCATTTCAGGAAATTATTTTCTTCATAGTACAATTCTGTCCTCTAAATTATAAAAGGTGCTTGGTGATGGAAGAGATTTCTTACTTGAGGTTAAATAAGCAAATAATTTCCTAAGTGTTCATATCCCATCTTCTTTTAATTAATAACTTATTTATATCAAACTCTTTCTTTATTTCTAAAACCATAATCTAAAGTAGAATATTTAAAACCTACATGCCACTTGACATAAATATATAAAATGAATTATAAAGCTTAAAAAATCAATTATTTGACACCTTACTAGTTGGTTTAAGAGCTATGAATTGGCATAGTTCAAATATAATTGGACATATAGAGATATAAAAAAATAAATAAATATCTAGTCTGCCATCTATGAATTTATTCTACCTAGTCACTTTAACGTCCACCTTCAATGTGACTATCATTTTGATTGCCACCATAATACACTAGCTTCGCATGTTTTAAAATTTTATAGAAATTAAATTACAAAGTGTGTGCCCCTTACTATTTAGTATCTTTCACTCAGCATAATGTTGGTTGATCTATGTGGTACTTGACAGAAACTCATTCATTTTCATGTGGAATGTTATTTTATGCTGTGGGCACATAACAATTTATCCATTGATCAGCTAATGGCTACTTGGACTAATTTCAGCTTTCCTTTCTTAGATAAAACTGTTGTTGGTGAAATACACATATATGTTTCTAGGATATTTGTATTTTTAATAACAGCAATACATTCTATAAATAAGTTATGCAATTTTTTGCTACTTCCAAGTGACTTAAGAGGGTTCTGCTTACAGAACAAACCAAGACTTGGTCTTGTGTTTCATAAAAATGAATATTGGTACAGGAAGATAGCTCAGTAGGTAAACTTGCTGATTCTGGTTAGCAGATAGACTTTTTTTCTTTCCATCTCTTCAAGATTTAAAAGGCAGGGAAACGGCATCATGCAAAGTGAAATTTTATTGGCAAGTTTACAGGCTACTTTAATAGAAGAAGGTCCTACACAGCTTGGAGACCACTGACTCTAAGTGGACTTGAGGTTTTATTTGGGTTAGTGTGCCCCCACCTGGAGGACTCCTCATCTCTCTCTCTCTCTCTCTCTCTCTCTCTCTCTCTCTCTCTCTCTCTCTCTCTCTCTCTCTCTCTCTCTCTCTCACACACACACACACACACACACACACACACACACACACACACACACACGGCTTTTCAATTGAACAGAAGTGACACCTCTTCCATCACAAGAATTTGGTGTCTGTTTCTGTAATTGTTGATTGAAGTGACAGTGAATGAGATAAACTCCTTTGCTCTTTGTGGTGTGACAGGTACAGAGACCCTCTGCATGTGAGGGGAAGCTGATTACATAGCAAAGAAGAATATTTTTAAAAAAGCCACACACAAAAATATGGAGACTTCCTACTTATTGTTTGGTTCAGAAAGATGTTTAAAAATCTCAAACCAAGTTTATATGTTCCCCTTCTCACATCATAAGACACCAGGGCCTTAATGCTAAAATAATTGTACCCTTAAAATGGATACAGTATATTTTACATAAATTATAATCAAATTATGTTGATATTATTGAAAGAGCACATTAGAAATTATACATTAGAGTAATTGAGAAAAACACAGTAACATTTTAAAACTTGCAACCCAACAAGTTAGCTTCCTATTTAAAGACTGTGTTCTCAGACTTGGAGTACTCTGCAATTTTTCCCAAACCAAATATAGTTAAGTTACTTACCATATATTCACCAAACTAGATTCTACACAGCCATTCCCAGAACTCGCCCTGATTATTACTGATCTGACTTTCCCTCTTAAAACATTTCTCTGCCTCTGCCTACAGTCCTCCTTCAGGTACTAATGCATGCTCACTTTTCGGGTTCTTGTTTACTTTGGTCTCTCCCAAAATGCCCTTTCTTTAAAACTTCAATCAAGACTTTGTTGCACTGTCTTATTGTTCTGTGTTCTACTTTCATTTATGTTACTGTAATAAAATACCTTGATCCAATGCAATGTAGGGTTTATTTAGATCACAATTACAGCCCATCATTACAGAAAGTCGAAGAGGGCAGGAGCCTGAGCAGCTAGTCTCTCGATATACACAGTCAAGGGAAGGAAAAACGAATATGTACATATTGCAACCTTATGCCTGCTGCTGTTCCTGCTCAGCCAGCTCTCTTCACTCTTTGAAGTTCATGATGAGCTTGGGAAATGATGCCACCCATATTCAGAGTGAGTCTTTCCACCTCTGTTATCAATCAAGACAATTGTTTGCAGACATTCCCACAGGCCAAACCAATAGAGACAATCCCTCATTGAAACTCTCTTCCCAGGTGATTCCACATTGTGTCAAGTTTACCCCTAAGACAAACCATCAAAATCTGTATTTACTCTTCCAGATGGATTGACACTCCCTGCTGTCACATGCCTTACTTGATACTAATGGAATTCCCACCATGTTTTAAAATGAGGCAGGCTCTCTCCTGTGACCCACTGCCTCGGAGAATCCACACACTATAAATAGCTTTCAATTGTATGAAAGTAAAAGATGCCAAGAGCCAAAGACATATTGCTCTCTATGCTTGCAAATGGGAAAGGTAGATAACTATAATTAGGAACAAACAGAAAATATAATTAATCAATTTGATAGCAAATAACAACAAAGGGAGATTCATAGGTTTTCCTTTCCTCCTGGCCCCAATGTAACAAAGTAGAGGGGAAATGATGGAGGATGGAATAAGAACTTTGTAATTACAGTTGCTTCCAATTTTATCATATTAATCTAGAAATCCTGGCAATAGCACTCTGCAGGAGACAAAAATGATGAATATGGCAAATTACTGCTTCCTGCTGCAGTGTGGGGGTATTTCTCCAACTGATTCTTATCAATGGCCAAAGACAGACCAGCACATCAGTAGCACTGAAGCGAATCCTTTCCAATATAATTGTCTTGCGTGAAATTGTAAAATTGAAGCCAATTATTCAGAAAATACAATTTATAACTTTCATATGACAGGCTAGAAAGATAATTCAAGAAAACAAGTGAATTATAGACATTGGAGAAAAATCTGATGTAGAAGATGTACATTATGTAGCTTTCTGTTTCTGTCTTTCTGTCTTTTTTAAAATCTGACTTTATCTCTGTCTATGTCTCTCTGTCCTGTCTCTCTCTATCTATCTCTCTCACACACACTAAATCTTTAGAAGAGGGCTAGAGAAGTGGTTCAGTGAGTCTTTTAAGTAGGTTCAGTAGATTTGCTCTGTAAGTGGAAGACCTGGTTTCTGCCCACAGAACCCAAGTTAAAAATGATTGGAGTGGTGAAGCTCACTTGAACTCCCAGCATTAGGGGGCAGAGACAAGTAGATCCCTTGGACTTTTTGCCAGTCAGCTTTGCCTACTTGGAAGTTCTAAGCTAGTGAAAGAGTCATAAAACAACAATGTAGATACCTGCTTAGGAAGGATTGGCAGTGCTGACCTCTGTCTTCACATCAGAATTCACACAAGTGAGTACACTCATTGGCACCTACATACATAAACACATGCATTCAGATTAGTAAGAAACAATATGCATCATAATCCAAAGTATATTTGCTGAATGATGCCTTAAGTGAAATTCTATAGTAGAAATTAAGGGCAGATTACTTCCTTCAAGTTAAGTTAGCTAGCAACTTGTTCTTACAAAAATGAGTAGTAGGTACATAAAACACCTCCAAAGGAATGTATACTAAAGGGGAACCAGGTGATACCATATTTAGAAAGAGATGGAGAGCCTGAATTGATTGACTCCCACAATTGCAAACTAAGTTAAGCTAGTTTGTAACACTTTCAATCATTAACTAACTAGGTACTAATTAATTAATTGATGTATTTGCCTATTTATCTACATATTATGCCGTTGGGGATCAAACCCAGAACTTTGAACATAAAAAACGAATGCTCTGTGACAAAGTTATATCCCTGGACTTCTTTTGGTCAAACTTTCTGTAAGGATCTCTGAATGATTGCTTATGTCAGTGAGCACATCAGTGCCAACAAGAAAGATTCTTCTAAAGTATATCTTGGTAACCAAAGAGTTTTATTGAGATTACCTACTGCAGTGTGAAATACTCATGAGCAGCCTTGCTAATAGAGAACTCTCCCCCTGCTAAGGAAGGGATGAGGCTTTGAGAGATACTTCTCATAGAAACAGATCAGATCCCATGAATTACTCATTTGGCACAATGATTATCAACCTATGGGTCCACACCTTTTAGGGGGTCTAATGACCCTTGTATTGGGGTCACCAAAGACCATTGAAAAACGCAGATATTCACATTGAAGTTCATAACAGTAGCAAAATTACAGATATGAAGTAGTAAGGAAAAATTATAGCTGAGAGTTACTACAACATGAGTAACTGTATTAAAGGGTCGCAGCACAGGAAAGTTGAGAACCACTGATTTTTTTTTTAATTTATTTTAAAAGGTTTTTTTTCCCATGTATACTCCTGCTCGCCCTCCCTTCCTTCCTCCCAATCCTTCCCAGTCCTCTCTCAGCTTCCTCCCACCACATCACCCTCCACTGTCTAGCTCTTCGTGGAGAAGGGTTAGGCTTTATAAACCCCTCCTCTTGACAACCACTACCTATCCATCAACCATACCACAGAAGGCAGGAGCCAATGAGGCCTCTCCCCTAGTAAGCTTTACAGCTTGTGAACCCTTGGGGGAAGGGTGTGCTCATGAATCCAAGGTCTTGTTACTGTTAATTGTCTAGGAATTCTTTGGGAGGGGAGAAGTATGACTGTGAACTTTGTCTGAATCTTTTAGAAAAGGACTTGAACTTGTGACACTGTCTTACAGTAACTGTACTGTCTGCACCTCTGGGGAAGTGTATGGTTTTATGAGCTCTATCCCTTAATGACTGTTAACTGTCTATGATATTTTGGGAAAGAAAGTAGCCTCTAGAGTCCCTCCCTTTACTCCTTGATGGAAAGTTGATTGATTTAATCTTGTGCCATCCTCTTCATGTAACTTTAGTTGCTAAAATTTCAAGGTACAGCCGTACCTTGCCAAGAGGGCTGTGTTCTTAACCACCCTTTTTTAGGATCTTCAGTAATAATTTGGGAATAAGGACGGTTCAGTTTGTTCCTTCTTACATGACTTCCCTACCAGTAGTGTGCTGGAGTAATGCAATGTGGGACAGATATTTAATACAAAGCAATCATTTATTATTATGAGACAAAACCAACTGTATTAGAAAGATAAGGCTGACACACTCTTCATTTTCTTTTTAGTTAAATCATGAAAATAAATGAAGCAAAACACATGCCTTAAATACTTAATTTTTATTTAGTTTTAGAATTATTTATATGTGTGTTTTGGGGGTGCATGTGTGTGTGAATGTACATGTGGGTGCATCTGTGTGTGAGTGCCTGTATATGTGAGTGCATGTGCATATGAAGGCCCCAGGTTGAGATCAGGAATTTCCTTAATCTCTAGTCCACTTAATTCATTGAGTCAATGTTTGTCAATCAAACGTAAGACTCAGAAATATGTGCATAGTCTCATTAGCCAGTTTGTTCTGGTTATTTGGTGTCTCTGCTTTCCTATTCCTAGTTGAAAATACAGGTAGGTTACCATGCTCATTGAAGAACTCCTATCTTTCATTCTTAAGTAGCAGATGCATTAACCACTGAGCTTTCTTCAACCTCTTTCCTCTTCCTTCTTCCTCATCATTTCATTCTTCTTCCCTTTCTTCATATATAAATACCAAAAGAAGAAACATGAATACCCAATAAATCTGTGGGAACATCTTCACACACTTATGTTTGACTAAAGTCAAAATACTGAATTTCTCTTAGTTGTATATTACAGAATTGTAAAGATCTGGAGAAGGAAGTGTCCTTCTGCATTATTGGTAGGAGTATAAATTGGGCAAACCATTGCAGCAGAAGTCCTTGCATAATTAAAATATAACTATGATTTTAAGGTAGTTGCATTTACACTTCTGGGTTTATAGCTACAGGAAATTAAATTTAGATATTAAATTTTTTGTTTGCCTATCATTGCCTGTGTATCATAATCCATGATAACCAGGATCAAGAAACAACTTACATGATCCTTGATAGAAGAGCTGATATAGATAATTTGTATATATAGTAGATCTTATGTGTAAAGATATGTGGTAGAGATTTATATTGAGTCTGTAAATTACATGGGCTTAGGCATTAACGACATTAATTCTTTCAGTCAAAGAACATATAAAGTCTTTGCAGTTACGTGTGTCATTTATGACTTCTTTTTAGTCTTATTCCTTTTGGCTCATGTCATCTACAGAGAAATAATTTCAGTTTATTGTGCTATTATGTTAGCTATTGTGTGTGTGTGTTTATGTGTGTGTGTGTGTTGTTTACAGTCAAGTACTACATGCAATATTTACTAAGTAATATTGTCTACCATTGGCTTTCATGGACAATATGATTATAAAGCATGCCCAAAGAAATTACCCAGTTTATAAATCATAGCACTGTAAAGAGGCCCCACACATTAGAGGACTCAAACTTAGGAGCTAACCAGACCCTAAACAGAGAGGACTACAGTAAAGTCAAAAACATCCCCAGTCCCTTGCACTCTGGAAGTAAAGGTAACTTTAACTTTTGTCCACATTCCATGAATCAGACATCAGCCAAGCCACACTTTTCTACCCAGGAAAAGAGTAGCCACTGTCACATGAACTAACTCACATTCGTCATGCTTCCCTATATCAGTCATGTAGCCTTGATAACACTGATCCTGCTTCCTCAAGCAAGACTTACCATTCTGTAAGAAACGCTGCCTTGTCTGGCTGGCCTATTGTGCTGCTCATTCTGGAAGGCATTAATAAACCACTAAGCTCAGAGATGATGTGTCTCAGTGTCTTCTCTGGAACCTCTTCTCTCCTTCCCTAAGACACAATATCACATCACATACAAAGTAATAATTACTTGGCTGTCAGAAAAGGAACAGAACACCCAGATATGATGAAGTTTCACCTGTGAAATATTTGACTAAGTACAATTCAGAATTTATTAAAACTTTGTTGAGAGAAACAAGTTCCTTGGAGTAGGGAATTCTGAGTCAGCTCAGAAGATGAGGTGTATAGACTTCAAAGCTTATGTTGCCCTATTCCTGACACCACTTTGAGGATAATTCAAATACAGGGCTAAGTCAGACAAAGACCCTGCAGGAAATTTTGGCTTAGATTTGATTTCACTAACAATATGTTCTTGTCAACAGATTTCCATAGCTAATTATACAATCACACTATCATCGTCAACCACAACATCATAATTATTGGTATCATTATGTTATTCTAACATGTATGGTGCAGGCTCATGTGTGTATAACTTCATTGATGCCAGAAAAAGACCTTAGGAATCCTGATTCCTGTCAACTTTATTCCATCAAGACTGGGTTTTCTCATTAATCCTGGAACTTGGTTGGTAGCCAGAAAGGCCCAGTGACCCTCTGACTCCATCCCTCACAGCCCTGGGTTATAGGCATGCATAGTATGTCAGTTGTTTACATTAGGGATGTGATGAGGATTAAGACTCAGATTCTCATTCTTATGTGCTCTTATGCAGTGAGCCATAACCGCAACCCTTCATCTTTCAATTTAATTTTAATTTTTGAAGAAGTTTTCCTTTTGATGTAAATCAACAATAAAAAAATACTTTATGTTTTGAAATATCAAGTATTTTCTATGATTTTAATTATGGGATACATAAAGTATATGGGAAAGAAATTCTAAAAATAATATTTCTATAATTGATTCTATCAAATAAATGTTAAATATAACAATGTAAAACAAACCTTTATCTTAAATTTGTGTGTGTAAAAGCTAGCCTATGTACATATGTGTGTGTGTACATACATGCACTGGTACATGAGAGTGTTTGCATGTATGTGTGTACATGGGTGTGTGTGCATAGGTGTTTATGCATTTGTGTGTGTCAATGCATAGGTATGTGTATGCGCTGTTTCTGTATATGTGTGATTTTGAGTGTGCATGTGCATATTTGTATGATACACACCAGGAAACTCTCCAATTTAAGCAGAAAATCAAAATATTTTTGCTTTGTTTAAACTTAATATAGCTGTGAATGGTCTACCATGACAATGTTTACAGAGCCATGTCCCTGAGAATTTTTCATTTCATACATCATTTACGACTGGCCCAGGTGATCCCATAAATTCTGGACCTATATAATTTTACCACAGAAAGGTAAAATAAAAATATGCTTATTCAAGAAGAATCCAGACCAATCATGCATCCCCTTTCCTTTCCATTTCCCCCAATCCAATTACCAGGAAACTAGAAGAAAAGAGCCTGAGGTTCCTTCACAATATAAACCAAATACAATGTTTCACTGCTACCGTTTGTTTTTATGAAGGAATTCATCTCTCTCCTGCCTTCTGACTTGCTGTCTCAAAAATTCTTTCTAGGGGCCTGGGTGCTAAGAAAGAAAAGAAGAGAAGAGGAACTTTGTAAAGAAATAGATGCTGTCGATGCTGTCCATTGTCTTGTCAAGAATTCTGTGCTCACAATCTCTGAGCCCAAGGAGACAGAACTGTAAGTCCATGACTCCTTTGTTTTTTACTTAGACTTTCTCTTATTCTTGAGAATTTCGCATATTAGAGCTTCAAACAAGATCATTTTCAATCCTATTCCTTTCCAACTCCCCTCATACCCCTAACATGTCCCCTTCTTAACTTCATGCTTTCCTTTATTGTTGTTCCTAACCCACTATGTCCTGTTCATGCTGCCTACACATGCATAGGTGTCAGGACAGCCTCTGAACCATGAGAAAACAATCAATGACCACACCTTACGAATTTTCCCTCCCCCAATAGCTGTCACCTTCCAGTAGCTCCTCAGTGGTGGGAACACCTCTCTGGTCTATCCTGGAATTTGTCTGGCTGGACCTGTTGTGCAGGTTAGAACAGCTACTAGGAGTATCTGAGTGTGATCACCATGTGATGTCCAGAAGATGGCAGTTTTCAGCATTCCACTCCATCCCCTGCCTCTCACATTCTCTCTGCTTCCTGTTCTGGGTCAGTCCCTGAGCCGTAAAGGTACAGGTTTGATAAACACACTCAACTCAGATATAAGCATTCAGTTTCTCATTACCACTTTATAGCTCAATGACATTAAAGACAGCATGACTTAAGAAGCTTTATATATGTAAAGAAACTCTAGTTCTAAACTGGAAATTAACAATGATGTATACAGTTTCATGTCAGCATGGAACTAAAGGAATGCACCCCTCTCTTCTGAAGATCAAGTGGCAATTGCTTAACTGTGGAAAGCATGCAAATATATTATCCCACAAAAGAACAGCATACAGTAGGTAACCCCCAAAAATCCAGAGACAATGATAGGCTTAAGTACTAGTTTTCTTTGGGCAAGGGCTTGTGAGCTACAAGCTAAATTAAAGGAATATGCTGCAACATGGCTTTTTTCATCTGGGTATAACATCATCATCCCTTTGCCATGTTGGAGCAAAAATTGCCTTGGCCATGTAGCCATGGTAACTAACTGAACAGAACATTACAGATGTCTATGTAAATGGTGATGGTGCATCAAGCTGAGAATGTTACATTTAGAGATATTTATGTAGGCACAAATACACACACACACACACACAAACATGTATCAACAATTAACATAAAAAGAGGCCATGAATTTGAGAGTAAGGAGAGATATATGAGAGGGCTTAGAAGGAGGAAACAGAAGGGGAATGGTGTGGTTATATTATAATCTCAAAAGTAATAAGATCAATTATAAAAATAACAAATTTATTATACTTAGTATTTATGGGACAGACATGGAGAGACAGACAGGCAGAGCAAGAGTGAGGGCGAGAGAGAGTGAGAGATGACACTATGGTACATGTGTAGAAGTCAGAAGTCAGAGAACAACTTGGGAGAGTTGATTTTCTTCTACAATGTGGGACTCATGGATGTCAGGTTGTCAGGCTTAGCAATGAGCACCTTTTCTAACTGTGCTATCCTGATTGACTATTGCTTTCTGCAATAGTCTCTGTCTGTTGCAAAAAGAAGTTTCCTTGATGAGGTTTGAGGACTATACTTAACTGTGGGTATAAGACAAATGTTTAGATTTTTAGAAATTATGCTTGTTTAGTAAAACAGTCATTGTTGGTTCTTCCCCAAGATTCATGACTACATTAAGCATGGATATTGGCCAACTATGCAGTAATAGGTATAAATCTGCTATTTGAACCCAAGGGACTACTATACTCTGTGGAACATAGTAAAATTACACATAGTCCTGCTCAGTTGCATCTGCTTGTTACCCTTCCAAAATAATAGTCTCTCTCTCTCTCTCTCTCTCTCTCTCTCTCTCTCTCTCTCTCTCTCTCTCTCACACACACACACACACACACACACACACACACACACACACACACACACACGCACACACACACACACACATACACACTTTGTCAATGTAAAATGAATAGAAAAAAGTTTATTCTTGAACCAAATATGAGTGACTGTGGCTAAAGAACACAGATTTAGGCTACCTGAATATCATGTTCCAACACAGAAATGGTTTCATAAAATTTCTATTTATTAACCAAAAGAAAATCATAAATCTAAATGTATTTCAGACTTGTCAGTGGAAACATGATGAAGTTGGGGTATACCAAAGTGTTAAAATCTTTGCTGCCCTGTTATGTTGCTCTCTGATGGCATTAGTAGCTTCTGACATGGTAGAAATCAGTGGTCTAGGAAGGCAATTCAACCCAAACAGTATAATTAGTGATCAGAATGGTATCATATTACACACGATCTTGAGCAGTTATTACAAGAGATGAAGATAGTGTAAAATAACTGACTCTGGACCTGCAACATTTCAGTACTCCACAATCACAAATCCCTATTCAGTCAATCAGCCTTGTAGAATCTCTAACATAGATGTGATTTCCTTCTGTGAACTTCCCTCACACTGTCATAACATCTCTCTTTGCCTCCTAAAGCATGAGGGCCTCTTTTTCCATGTTATGTATATTGCTACTGCTATGTTTATGATTTCATTGAAATACACTTCCTTCTTTCCATCTCCATCTATCCCTAACAACTGTGAGCACTTTTAAGACAGTTATTTAATGTTTGTAGATTCTTAGTTTCTACACAAAAGATCTGAATGACGTGAGTTTTCAATCACTGAACACTGAATGAATAAGGCTCATATTCCAGATTTGACATAGCATATATTTTTCACACAGTGCCCACAGGAAGCCAGAAGGTATTATGAATCAAACTTGATGTTGGGCAGCTATAAACCAAAAGAGCAGACTAAGGACTTCTGAAAACCCTTTTTCCTTCTTCACAAAAGCAATTGGAAAACTGACCTCAAATTATCAGTCAACTTTGTTTTTAAACTCTGATTAAATAAGGATAATGGTAATAACTGGTAAGGTTAATGTTTCAGGGGAAAGCAATCAGGTAAGAATTTATTCTAGAAAAGTAGCTGACCCTTGGTAACAACATTGTTCTTCACAGCCCTTTAACTCACTCCTTCCACTTGATCCTCTTTATGTGCATTTGGTATGTGTGGGAGAGAGTGTGTGTGCAGATGCACTGGTGCATGGGTGCTTGTAGAGATCAACTCGCAACCTTGGGTGTGGTTCCTCAGGTGACAAATAGTGTGTGTGTGTGTGTGTGTGTGTGTGTGTGTGTGTGTGTGTGTGTGTGTGTAAAATAGGTCATCCCTGGTGCAGATCCCAAGTGAGGGTTCTATAAGACTTTTCTGTCCATGCCTCCCCTGTGCTGAGATTATGAGTGCAGGTCAGCACACCTGGACTCTTCATGTGGGTGCTGGAAATTGAACTCAAAACTCTTACATTTACAGTACCAGGCAGCTGACAGAGATGCCTTCCAAGTCCACTGTGTTGAAGAGGTTTATCCACAGTCACATAGACAATAAGCACCCTGACATTTGTCAATGGAGGTAGCCAAGAGAGTTTGAATTCTTTCAAAACCTATTGCAGGGGCTGGAAATTTTAGCTAAGCTATAGAATGCTTGCTTAGCATGCATGAAATTCTGGGTTCCATTCTCACCAACACATAAAACTGGCTCCATGCACAGTTTTATAATATCAGTGTTCAAGGGGTGAAGGAAAAAATGATTCAAAGGTTAATTTTGATAACCTAGAAAGTTATCAGTGGGTAAAATAAGTCAACATGAGTGCCTGAGTATTTGCACGCATGCGTATGCATGCACACACACATATACACATACACACATACCACCAACACCACCACCAACACCATATCCATATGTCCATACAGGCAAATGTTAAAGATTATCTTTAGTGCATATCAAGTTCAAAGCCAGTCTACGATACATAAAACCCTGTCTCAAACACATCAACCCTTCATTTCTAGAAAACTACTTCTATTAAACACTACATTTATCTATAAAAGACTGTGTTTATTTTTTAGGTATAGTGATGTGGGATGTCTTTTTGTATGCTGTGAATATCCAATAACCAATATTATTGGTTAATAAAGGGACTGTTTTGGTCTATGGCAGGGCATCTTAGAAGCAGGCAGGAAGTTCCGTCATAGATAAAGAAGACGACAAGATTCAGCCACCAAAGGAGCAATATGTAAAGAAATTCAGATAAGCCACAAGCCATGTGCAAAACAGATTAATAGAAATGAGTTGAATTAAGATGAGAGAGCTAGTTAGCAATAAGCCCTAGCCACAGATCAAACAGCTTGTAATAAATTTAAACATCTGACATTTAAACATTGGGAGGAGGAGTCTAAGCATCTGTGGGAGACTCCAGACCATGGGGCTAAGCATCTGTGGACTAGTCTTTTGGTTTGCTTTTGCATAGACACAGACAAGTTCCAGTGTTGCCTGGAAGCAACAATGAGCCTACAAGAGGGAGCCAGCCAACAAATAGAGAGATGAAGGAAAAAAAAAAAAAGAACAAAGAAGACAGCTAGACTACATTCTTAAGTAGGTTTGAAATTTTATTGGAAGATGAACGCTTGGTGAGAAAGATCTGAAAAAACACACTCACCCTGAGATAGGCCAAGATGTGCAAGTTGACATGTGTGGGAAGGATTCTCTAGAGTAATAAAGCTTATAAAATGCCTGTACACACACATGCATACATGAATACATGCAAATGGGTTGGTCTGTTAGATTGGCTTACAAAGATATGGGCAGAGTAGCCCAGCCACCATCAGCAACCGTGGTGGGACTTTCGGGAGAGTGAGGGCCAAGAAAACAATAAAGCTAAACTACGCGAGAGAGCATGGACTGGGGAGACTGAATCGGTGTTCCTGAATCTTGCTCACTCATATTGGACTCCAGAATAAATCTAATCGCCCTGGAGATGCAGCTTTTGCATTCAAACTTTTAGCTTCCAGGTACTTGGTATTTTCCCCGCAAGTTTCTATTTGGTGTGTTTTGAGTTTTCACCTTTTCCTAAGCAACATAACAGGCAACATAAAGTTTTATATATGGCACCAGATTTGCTTTCGTTTGGAATACTTGGCAGTGATTTCTTATATTTCTGCACACCAAAGCAGAGCATTTGCTAGATACGGTCTCACTTTGTTACCTCAGAGAAATTTCTCTTCAGTTTTCTTTCTTCTTTTAAAGAATTGTTTTATTTTAACTGTAGATAGGTGGGGGGGGGGGTAATATGCACATGAATGAAGGTTCTGTGGAGGCCAGAAAAAAGCACTGAATCCCCTGGAGGGCATTTTAGGCAGCTGCAGCTATGGTATTGGTGCTAGGAACAGAGCTCTGGTTCTCTGAGGAGCAATTTACAGTCTTAATCCTGAGTTAAGGGGCTTGAAGCTTAAGATACTTGAAGATGCCTTTTTTTTTCCTTTAGTGGCTAAATTTCATTTTCTGTTCTCTTTGACAAAAGAAAATGCACCAAAATCCTTGATTTTGTCAAACTTGTCCTAGGTAGGTGACAGGGGAGGGGATGTGAGGGGCACTGAGGATCATTAAGAGGTAGTCTTTCCTTGGAAGAGCTGAAGTGTCTTTGCAGAGGCAACATGATTATGCAAAACATCATACAGCACACAGGTAGTGAAAACATACCTAATGCCGTGTCATGGAAATGAGGCACTTGAAGGCGGGGGATGGGACATGACCTGGCACTCAGTGTCCTTCTACAGGAGAGACACCAGAAATTCCCCAAGAGAAAATACTGGGACAAAACATTATACACAGGTCTGAAGAAGTTCCCAAACATGGGTTTCTTTTTCTCTTCCAAGATTTCTGGAAGCAATGTGGAAAATAAAGAACATCTCTCCAGATATTACAGGTGTCTTTGCAGGAAGTGGCAGGTGGTTTACCTCCAGGCAAGGCTGTGACCAAGCCTGGAACAACCTTTGTTGTTCTGGCTGAGTCTGTGGCTGTTCTCCATCTCAGCACCTGTGCTAATGGTATGAGAAAGAAGGGTTTCAGGGACAAGGTAAACAGGTAAAGGGGGGAGAAGCAGAGAGAGACAGAGAAAGGAGAGAGAGAATTTTCCATTTCCAAATAAAAAACAAAGTTCATACTGTCACTTCTTAAGGGTAAAAACAAAACCATGCACTCAGGAAAATTCCTCCTTTCATTCTGTCTTCTCTTCTCATCCTTATTCCCTTACCCACCTTGGCAAGAATGAAGCTGCTCCAAACAGGAACTTACACCATTCTCTGTTGGTGATCAGATCAGATTATGGACACAAGGGACTGCTAGAAGCTCTGATATCCCCAAGTCTCTCCAGCTGGGGAAAGGAAAGCCTGAGAACCTGGTTCTAGAGGGAAGGCTGTCTCTGGGAAAGAGATTTCAAACTTTCAAACCCTTTGCAGGAGAAATAACCAAGACGGGCTAGATGGAACCACAGTTGGCTTCCTCTTTACTTTCGTCCTCTATTTCTTGTCTTCATTAGAGGGGTGTCAATAGTCGATCCTTAGAAAGGCAGGCAGCATGCATTTCTCAGCCCTTTCTCATGTCTCAGGCTACCTTCTCCTTCCTTTAAAGGTGTAGACAATTGAATATGTTGGCAGCTAAAGAAGCCGAGGCATCTACGGGAAGACATCAAGATATGGGAGCCCTTTAAAAACTCATTTCCAAAAGCCAGGAGTGCTTTCTCTCACATGAAGCCACAGAGTTTTTAAAATTCCAAAGTAAAAGAAACCCTTATTCCAGATAAGCTTTGAAGTTGTTTGAAGATGAAAGAGGAAGCTTGCCTCTGAGCCAGTTCCCAAGCAGTTGGGAGGGACTATCAGCATCTTGAAAAGTATTTCAAGAAACCTTATTAGAATTTGAAAGGACTATGCACACAGATTCCCTGTGGCTCCATCCCCCTGAAAGTGTGTGACAGAGTTCAGGAGCATGGCCGAGTCCTGGACTGGTACAAACTGCAATCAAAGTCTTGTTATTTGACTATACAAAATGATTTCTGATTCCACTAAGAAGATGAAAGGCAATTACATCAGCAACTTATCTGTGAGCTAAGCTCTGTTCAATCCCTCAGACTCACATAATATTAAAAAAAATGTGGGTGCTGTATAGCATTTGGGAGGACCCAACACATCACCAACTCCCCTATGATAGTGTTTGGCTTCCTGTCCATTAGCCAATGGAACATTCTAACTTACAAAATGATAAAGAGAAAACTTTATTTTTGCTGGTAAATGATTCTAGTAATAAATCTTAAAAATCAGTTACATAAAATCTAACCAAGAGCCATGGAGATGGCTCTGTAGCCAAGCGCTTTCTGCACAAACATGATAGCTTGAGTTCAATCCCTGTCACCCACATAAATATCTGGGTGAACAGATGTGCATCCTTAATGCCAGCATTCTTAAGGAGGGACAGGAAGTAAAGAAACATCTAGAGGCTTAGTTATGTTGTCACAGAAACAACAAAGGAAACTGTCTAGAAACAAGATGGAAGAAGAGAACTGACTCCCAAAAGTTGTCCGCTGACCTCAACATATGTGCATGGCATATGCACCCACTTTCTCATGTAACCACTATTTCTCATATCCACAGACAAATTAAATAAATCTTTAAAATATTCTTGTAGTTGGAAGTCTCTGGTCTGACCTGGCTCTGTGATTGGCTCTGGTATTCCAGATTAGTTTTATTAATTATATATTACCACATGACCTCTTTTGTGTCAAAACTAAAAAAAGGTTATAACTAATATAAGAAAATCATATACAATAATACAATAACTATATACAATATATACAAACAATAATTACATCAGTAATGTCCAGTTTAAGAACAATTAACAAATTCAAAGTAAATTATTCCATTACTTATTCCATTTTGATGAATCCAAAGTATTGTACCTAATTTACTTTTTAACTTGTATTATTAACTAAAAACTCTTTTGATTTACACACTTTAGCCTCTTATTGAAGTTCTTATTTAACACCGTCACTAGGAATCTACAACTATCTTATCTTCATCTCCCTCAGAGACCTAAGTAGGAAAGAATATTAACTAAGTAAACAAGAAGCACAAGCAAGCACTTCCAAAAAAAAAAAAAATGTAAAACATGAAACAACTTGCTGGAGAGACACCTAAGGTTCCTTTGCAGTGTTGGAGCATCTGTCTTCTGCCTACAGGCCTAGCCAATCTGACAGACTTTTCTGTGAAACAGGATATTCTTAATTACCTTTCTACCTTGTACTGACAAGGTTGGGCAGGTTTTTTGTGTGTGTGTTCTACTTGTCCATTTTGGATATCATATTGTCAGTAGTTGAGGCAAGGGCACTTTCTTGCCCAGTGGCAAACTATTGCCACAAAAAAGGTCAACTCCATATGTAGTTTCTTTGATGCCCATCATGTTCTCTAATGTAGATCGGTGTTGCCAGAAACAGACATGTCTCATTGTTCTAAAAATAAGAAGAACCAATGGTATTAAAATGTCTTAAATGTTCAGACTGTTTTTAAAATTACTGAGATGACTTTGATGTGGATTTTTAAAAGTTTGTGTGTGTGTGTGTGTGTGGGTGTGTAGTGTTCACAGAGGCCAGGGGAGAACACTGGAACCTTTAGAACTGGAGTTATAGGGTATTGTAATATGACCTGCCCAGTGTGGGTGCTGGAAAGTGACTTTGGGTCTTCTCCAAGAGTAGCAAGTGCTCGTAATCATTTAGCCATCTCTCTTGCCCTGTGAAGTCTTTTTTACATGTGTGTCACTAGGCATTACACTCAGGGCATGGGCACGCCAAACAAGCACTTTGCCAAAGAGTCATACTTTCAGTCTTCAAAGTTATTGCTTCAACAAATGCAGTTGCATAAATATAAGTATTCACAGCCTATGGACTATGAAAGTATCTTACTGGATTCTACTCTAACCTCCACAGGAGATATGTGGCATATAAAGATATTCAAACCTAAATTTAAATAGCTTTCTCCATATTTTTTACAATTCTTCAACTGGCCTTCTACTATTTAATGAGGCAATGCCTGACCCACAGTGTGACACTGCTCTAAGATTCTATATCTTTTCATAAGCTGAGGCTTTACTACAATACCTATTCATTTTCACTGATTTTCTAGTTACATTCCAGTAGTGTCTTGAGCTGAGGACATTGCTCAGTGGTAGGGTTCTTCACTGGCTAGTATATTCATCTAGACCTATAAATAACATTCTGTATCATAATTTACCTTTTCTTTTCTTTGACCATCTCTATCATGAGACCATTGTTCCTTATAAAGATAAAACATCTTATTTATTGTACTTTATTTAACAGTAAAGCAATGGTTACATAGTACAAGGCACCAAGTAACTATAGAATGGGTGAAGTGACTAGACTCTGAAGACAAGTGAAGATACAGGACTTTATAACAAGGAGCTGAGGTCTAAGTTCTTGGATGATTACGTCTCACTGTCCCAGTGAAGAACAGATTTCTCAAAGCTGAAAGAGCAGAGGATAGAGGTCAGTGGGAAAGGGCTTAGGAGAAGCAGAAAGCAGGCAAGGTGGTGCACATCTGCTATCCCAGCACTCCAGAAATAGAAACAGGAGGATCAGGAGTTCATAGTCATCCTGGGATTCGATGTGAATTTAAAACCCTGTCTCAGAAAACCAAAAGACCAAAACAAAACAAGGATTTGAGAAAAATTATGGTAGGATACTAGGACAGGCTTTGGGTCATAAAAGACTTTAAATAGGTGAACCTAGTCAAGGAAAATAGAGGATAAGTCTGTGAACTTTATTAAATTTTACAGCAAAACTGGCCTTTATCTTTAGAAATGCATTAATGCAATAATAAGCGGAAGTCATGACTATGGGTGGGAGAAAGCAGAAGGGAAAATAAGTAAGTCACAGAACAGTCTTGTCTTACATTTGAATAATGTCTAAAATCCAGGAAAGGTTTTGGTACATAATGTATCTATTTGAACTACACAGGTGCTTCATTTCACAGGAAAACCACATTCTCTCCATGCATGCTGCCAGTGTGGTGGCACACAAGTGTACGTCCACAGACTGTCAACATCATCCTCTATTCACTTCTACAAATGAAATGTGAACAGCACACAGAATTGAATTGGAGAGCTCTAGAAAATCATCCCTCACTCCAAGAGAAAAAGCAAATGGTCTATAAAAACAGCAACAACACAGGAGCCATGTAAGTCAAGTTAGGAAGGCACTCAAAACAGATTTACACAAGTTAAACAAAGGGCCTTCAGAGGAGAATATTTCAAAGCAAATTGCTTCCAGAGTTTTACAGCCTAAGGGCCTGACATCTGTAGACAGCCAAATGCCTAGAGGAGACTAACGAGGGGCAAGATGCACATTAACAGCATACGAGCTAAATTTATAGCACAGCTTGAGAGATACAATATGATCAAAAGGAAAACGAGGCAGAGAGGAGGTGGGAATTAGTCTAACATTTTGACAATGTTATACTTTATATTTTACTGGGTAGGAATACATATATTTCCTTTAGAAACTGATTTTTTTCTTTTAAATAAGATTATGTAATAAAGAGAAAGCTTGAGAATTCAATAGAACAGAGCTTAGTCTTCCTTCTATGGAATTGCTGACAAATTGGCTATCTGCTTTGAATCGCTGGTTTCTCATTTCTGTAACAAACACACAGACCTCACTCTTCCTTATTGCTATAAATATTCCTAGCATTGCTAACAAATTAAATAGAACTTGGCTGAAACTAAAAAAATATATGAGTGGCTTTACTACAAGCATTCAAAATTTTCTTGCTTTTTTAAAAAAGAATGTGTTTATTTATATGTATCTGTGTAGGGATAGGCATATGTTAGTGCAGTGGCCAAGGAGTCCTGAAGATAGTGCCAGATTTCCTAGAAGTGGAGTGGGAGGCAGTATGAGGAGCTGAAAGTGAGATCTGGGAACTGAACTCAGGTCCTCTGCAAAATCAGCAATCTTAACTACTGAGCTATTTCTCTAGTCATGAATTATTTTCTTAACAGAGCACCAAGAAATCCAAGTTCCTAATTTCTTTATTTATTTAGTTATTCTATTGTGCTTAATTATGTATTACTTTTCTTGGGAGTTGGGGCCAGCACATGTGCATGTCACAGCACATTTATGGAGAGCTGAATATTATTTTTCCACTATGTGACTTATAGGGATTGAGTCAGGTCATCAGGTTTGGCAAGTACCATTACCTCAGAGTCATCCAAGTGAACCCCAAGTCTTTAGTTGAAGAAACATTTTTCCTTATCCTGGAAAGTCCATCTGACTCAGATAAACAGCCAGTCCTTGACTAACTTCACAGTGAAGAGTGTCCTTTTTATTTCTGGTTTGTTTATCCTGGACAAGGGAATACTTACCATACTGCATGCTAGAACTTGAATATATAATTCCCAAAAACCCAGTCATTGAAAATTCTCACTGCCAGTGGGTCAAATATATAATAATGTCTTTAAAATGTGATTCGTTTTGTGGCTGAATAAATGAAGGGGTTGCTGCTAAGCCTGATGACCTAAATGCATGTCCTAGAATCCACATAAAGGTGAAAGGAGCGAACCAGCTCCACAAAGGTGCCCTGTAGCCTCTCTGGTGCACCCTGCCAGCTACATGCACATATATAGACAAACTCAACAATATTGAAAATAAAACTATAGAAAGAAGTGACCATATCAAGAAGATTCTCTCCTCTCAGCAATAAGACACAGACCCTTAGAAAAGAGGCTTCACGGGGCTTTTTGTTCCCTTTTCATTCTGTCTTCCTAGGGATACAGCAAGGCACCATCTCAAAATAATGGAGTAGCCCTCAGCAGAGGAGCAAACCTACTATCCCTACCCCTTGAATCTTGAGTTTAGAACTGCCATGGGAAACATTTTATTATTTCAGTTTACTAGCATTTGTTTTCTTTATATTGGCAGTGTATTCATGGTGTGTGTGGTGTGTGCTATGAGTGCGTGTCTTGTTCTAATTGTTATTTGAGACAGTGCCTCTCACTGAATCTGGGTGGGACCTTCAGCTTACAGATTTTGTGGCCAACAAGCTCTAGATATCCTCCTGTCTCCACTCTACTGGGATTACTGATTTACAGCACTTCCTCTGGCTTTTTGATTGAATGCTGCAGATATAAGTATTGGGTCTCCTGCTTGCCTGGGAATACGTTATCCACCAATTTGTCCGATATCCCATTTTTACCTGTATTCTTAACACCCTGTTCTCTTTTCTTTCTTAGGTGACTTATGGAATTTTTCTCTCTGTTATGCTGTGCTTACCCCACTCTATTTTTATATTAGTCTATGTGCATAGTCTTCACATGGGCTTATGGTATTCATTAGGACTTTCAGAAAGAAAGATGCATGATAAAACAATCACTTGACAACAAGCCCACCCAGTATCCAAATCAAAATCAATATAAAGCGTGTGTGTATCTCCATTCACTTTCAAGAAGGTTTAGAATCCACCAAAATTAGATAGTGTTAAGATAAATATAGTTTATGTTTAAAGCCAATAATATCAATAGAAAAAAACCAAGAAAAGACATAAGAGGGCAAAGTGTGAAGACAAGATATATGAGTCAGAAATCTGAGAAATATTAGAGAAAATACCATGATGTATGAAGAATAATAAGGAGCAGCCATAGAGACCACTTAATCAAATTAAGCTAGAACAAAAAAATAAATAAAACACAAAAGTGAAATACAAACCCAAAGTTTCCAGTAAAGCAGAAAATGAAAAGCCATCATCAGCTATATTTTTTTCCTTGTTGAATGAACCAACAGCTCCTTCCGTTTACTAGGTTGTCTTCTACAGATAATTGCAGGTGGTGTAACAGGTGGGAGCCCTTAACTTTAGCGCCCCAGACACCCTAAGACCACGGCTAATGACCACTGTTAACTTTAAAGAAAAATAGAGTTCAATGAATGATATACCGGTACACACATGTGTGGGTTTGAGGCACTGTGGAAGCCAAGAGCCCCAAATGCTTTCAGAGTAAAATTCTTATACTGCACTCTGAGTAGGGGAGGGGATAGGAAAGTTACAATAGGGCAGGGCCAAAGGTCAGTTTAGGAAGGAGTTTAGGAATGCAGTTTAGGAAGGATAGGCAGGCAGGTATATTTCCTGTGAAACAATAGGAGTCTTTGGCAAGCAGGGGATCACCTAAGGATATTCATTTCCTGGAGCAATGGTCACAATGGGAGGTACAGGGAGACAGGCGGGAAATTCAACAAGCAATTCAGGAAGTACATCCTTATCTTGGGTGTTCCCACTCAGAGTGATTAGTGTCCAGAAGGTCAAGCTGACTGGGTGTGTCCCAAGTGTGCCATTAATCCTGTGAAAAAAAGCTTTTCTGAGAACCTGAGTTCTGAGCAAGCTGCCACTTAACAATGGAACCAAAACTCTGTCAACCTTGGCTAGTTTCAGGTACCTCAGAAAGGGGGTCGGGGAGGGGGGAGAGAAGAATCAAACAGGATTTTTCTATCTTCACAGTGGGAAGGAGGCTGGTAGACTCTGCCATTCAAATCTAGTTAGGACAGGATGTACTCCCTGCAGGAGCCATCTCTTCTGTTCTCTTTAGCCTCTTACCCTCTCCCTGTAGCCTTCTCTATGCTGTGCTGAGTGACACATCCTACCAAGACCCTGGCTGAGTTTAGAACAAAGACTCACAGTTCTTGCTTACAGAGGTAAAGTGATAAACTAATCAGGGAAACATGCTTCCCAGGTGCCTTTGTGTGTGTGTGTGTGTGTGTGTGTGTGTGTGTGTGTGTGCACTTATGTTTTTATTAGTTTATTAATTGCTTTTAATGTTGATATGCTAATTTCTTTTCTGTCTACTGTGACCTAATACCTGACAAAAAAGGCAACAAGGAGTTTTATTTTGGCTCACAGTTTGAAGGATATTCTATCTTGGTGGCAGGAGCATGAGGCAGCTTCTTACATTGTATCTGTAGTCAGGAAGCAGGTAGTATGAATATTGATTCTCAGCTTGCTTTTCTCTCTTTAATCAGCCCAGGAACTTAGTCCATGGAATTGTACCACTTAAATTTGGGTGGCTACTCACATGTGAATTAACTCAGTCTAGGAATTCCCTCACAGACGTGCTCAGATATGTTTAAATAGCAATTCTAAAATCTCACCAAATTAAAAACCTAGGTTAGCCATCATACTTTGTTTCTGCATCCCTTTTACCTCTCTGTGATCATAAGTATCATTGCCTGTATAATTGGCAGAGTAAGCAGAATCCATGGGGTCTAGTAATGTCAGAGGTCTGAAATGTGATCTTCCTAACAAAATATTTTGATAACAGGATCTTAGTTACTTCCTTCATTCATACTTGGGAGGAAGAAAGTCAAGGCCAAAGGCAAATTCTTCTCCACAATCATACCTTGGAACAGTCTCATCCTAGTGACATTTCACTGTCTCACTAGTCCCCATCCTAGGGATTATTTGATGACAACACTATGACCAAACAATTTTATTACAGAATATTTTTCCAAAATATTGGATTATATGTATGCTAAACAAATATGCACAAGAATATATGGGAAGAAAGATCTCAAAATGGTGAAATAGAGACAAAGTAAGAGAAGCCAGTCCATGTATTCAAATCCATGAGCCTATGGGGACTACTTCTCATCCAAACCACAACGACCTGTAATTCTATATAGATCAATGAGCTGTGGAGGGAGGTGGAGGTAGAACAAAAATGTAAGTGGACAGCTATGAGGGGGAGAGCTCACTGGAATTAGTACCTAAGAATCTGTTACAATAGGCAAGACCAAAGACAATATCATATCAGTATGCAATCCTTTCAGAAAGCATGGGTTATAAGGAATCCAACACATTTTAGCCATTCTTGGACTAGATTATAAAACCAGAAATATTTATTCTTTAAGAAAAAATAAACACCATTGAAGTAAAATTTTGGAGCTGAATATTTCTCTTTTTATCTGTGAAAGACTCACATTTAGCTATAGCAGCCATGCTACTGAAAGTATAGATATACTTTTCTGTCAAGAGAGATAATGATCCATTAGGTGGATTTCCTAGGGTGAGACTTTTATTACCCTTCATATATACTGACCACTGAAATTGCTCTAGAGGCATGAAACTTAGCTGCATAATTTCTAGGAGAGAAAGACTATGTTGTTACCTTCCTGCGATTATGATGATGTTTAAAAACTAGTTCAGGGAACTAAGAAAGTAAAGACCACTTGCTGCTCTTGCAGATAACTCAACTCCAAATACCAGCTTTTGTATCCAGCACCACACAGCCACTAAAACTTGCCCCAGCCCGCAGAGTCTACAATGTGGACCTGAAGAAGGGGCAGACAAAAATGAAGGGACAAGAAACATGAGGAATGAGAGCAAGACAATATTATGATCAAGCTCTAAAACTTTATTCTTCTCAGCAGTACACATAGTCCTTTAGAGGGAAGGAAAAAAGTCAAAGGTTAAACAAATGAGGAATTCACAGCTTCAGGTTATTCGGACAACAGGATGTATTGTCATGAAGACCTATCTAATTTTAACTATTGTTCAACCCCAGGAAGGTTACCTAATTCCTGGGAGGGGACTCATCTAACCTCAGACTAACAGCAGGGGAGGCCACCTGGCTTCTGGGGAGGGACACTTCTAGGGAAAAGGAAGCTTAAGATGTTGGTCCCAAAATGGCATTGCCACTGCTAAGGTTGTTCAGTATCATGGCAGAAACTGCAGTTACAAGAACCCATGCCCTCTTGGGCTCCATGAACACCTGAACACACTCATGTACATGTATACTACACACACATGTGCACACACATGCCAATACACGTACACATACCACATTAAAAATAAATCATTTATAAAAAGAAAAATAACAACATCATACATATTTTTGAGTCTGTTTTGTTTTTGAGATGGCTATAATATTTTTTCTTAGCTTCCTACTCAAGTGTTTACAACACACTAATGTCAAATGTCAATATTTCTGACAATTTCTAATACAAAGTCTATATAGAATTCTGTTCCTTTTGTAGTACAGAATCCAGATTGTGCCATATATAAGCAGGTAAGGAGAATGCAGAGAGAAAGAATAATTTTTGCTCAATGAGTAGTGTGTATGTGTATTTCTCAGACACCATCTACTTTTTCTGAGACAGGGTCTCTCATTGGCCTAGAGATGACCAATTAGCTCAATTGGATAGAAATTGAGTCCCAGGTGTCCTTGTGTCCATGCCTTTCTATCGCTGGGATTATAAGTGCAAGCTACCACATCTAGGATTTTTACATGAGTTTTGGGGGTGGAGATCAAGACCTTTTATTCACAAAGTAAACATTTTATCAAGCCATCTCCCTAGCCCAATGTTTTTATTTTTGACAAAGCAAATATATGCAAGCAAAATTTAAATTAGATTGATAAAACCAAGGAATTTTTAGTTTTCTCCAAGAAAGCAGACACAATGATTTCCCCTACCAAACAACAATTTCTTACAGAAACAAAGAAAATATACTTGAAATATTGAAAAGATGCTATTTAGGAGTCAAGGTGTTAGAGGAGAAAGGAAGATGAATTTCAGAGAACCAAAAATTTATCAAACTAACCAGAAAAGATTGGTTTGGTGGCTAGTGAGTAGTGATTTGGACTTACAATTTATCAGTATAAAATTAAGTATTAAGTGACTTTTTTATTTGAGAGAAATGGCTTAGTAGACAGATGTACTTACTGCCAACACTACTACCTGTGTTCAATGCCCTGTGTCTCACATGGTGGAAGGAGAATTCTCTTTGTCAAGGACTTATCATGCCATCTACTATCTACCTACCTATCAATTTATCTGTGTCTATTTGTCTATTTACCCCCTCTCTCCTATAATTAGTACAAGTTTGGCTTCCTTTCTTCATTTTCCTGGAGAGTTTTAAATTGATTCTATTAGATAACCTGTACATACATATTTAATAGAAATTAAGAGAATTTAATTGAGTCTGAATTTTCTTTAGCTTATTTTTCACATTTTTATTACTATGATCTATTGGAAAACATTGATTTTAAAAAAAAGAAAGAGTGATGCACACACTGTTATTTTCTGTTAAAGGAGTCAAAATCTATTGAATTTGTAGCCTGTCTTCCTAGCTTACTGCTCTTGAACCAGGGGTCTTGGGCAGAAATCACATAGGAAGCAGTATGTGTGACTTGGATCTGAAATGTTGCCACAGGGTCCCGTTTTGAATGCTCAGCCTCCAGCTTATGACACTACTTTGAAGGATAGTAAACCTCTTAGAAGTGTTCTGACTGGCAGAAGAAAGTCACTGTGTGATGGTCTTTGAAATCTGGACCCACCTCTGGTTCCCGCCTGCTCTTGGCATCTTGTCTACCAAGATTCTAAGAGTCTTTGAGACATGGACACACTTTCTCATGGAACAATGGCCTGAAATATTTCTGATGTATAAAAGTCCAAATAAGCCCTCACCCACTTAAGTTCTTCTGTCAGATATTTCCAACAGTTACACACAAATAACTCAGTCATCATCAGAGATGAGTGAGGAGGTTTTCTGGTTCTTTAGAAACAATGTTTCTCAAAATAATATAATACCTTATTTCCTTTGCAAAATAGAACAGTTGTCTGACTAATTGGAGAAAGTTCTCCTAACATAAATAGTTATTTCAAAGGCACAGGGATATCTTCATTTTGAATGGCTTCAGCATTCAAATTTGAATTTTTATTTTATTTTTTTTTAATTTTAATTTTAATTTTTGGTTACTTCAAAGAAAAAAATATACCTTAAAATATGCCAGGCTAGAGATTACTGAAATACTGGGTTATTCTTGTTGCAAACTAAGACATGGTCTTTAAAAATATTTTTTCACGTTCTTATTTCTTTGAATGTGAGTGCTCATGCGCATACCATTGTGCACATGTAGAGGTCAAAAGTCGATTCTCTCCTTCAACTGCATGGGTTTGGATGAGTGGGAGTGCATACAGGAATCATTCTCTCATGAGGGCTATTGATGACGAACATGCTCAAAGTTGTACTTTGGAATAGGGTCATTTTCCAGAGTGCGATTCTTTGATTGTTCAGGTAACTACATACCTAAGATTTAGGAACTCAACAATCTTTACTATTTTATACCTGTTAGAATCCAGCCCAGACTCAGGCTGCCCCACTCACAGGTACTGAAAGATACTCTGCTGGCAGAGCACTGCATGCCTGTGAAGCTCTCTCACTAAACAGGGAATTCACCAACTCAATCTGCATGAGTGAGGGAGGGAACAGGCAGGACAATGTGTACCTTAAAGTATCTATACTTGAAGGTCTTCAACCAACCTTGATGGTGACTCCTCAGGGCTGTGTAGATAGAGTCCCTTCCCCAATCCTTCCCCATCTACATTCTTTAGCTCCTCTCACTGACAGGAAGCCAGGCACCTTTAGGGAAGAATTGCATAGGATTGTTTGGGAAGGGTCACTGAATTCTCTGAGTAAGGATCTCATGACTATCTGTACCATTTCCTTCCAAGAGGAAGAGTCATCAAGAAGGCTAGCTGTATAGACCTTGGCAAGCAGAATTTGGCCAAACTCTTGAAGATGACAGTTTGATTCAGAGGATTGTCCTGCACAACACTGTAAGACTGGTGAAGCTGGGTGAAACTGAAGCTTAGACAATAATAGGCCAGTGGATCATACCTTGACAGGCCCTTCTTAAACATACATATCCTTGAATTTCTATGTACAATTTCATCTTAGTTCAGGACCTCTTCACATGTGGCCACATTAAATCTCCTGTTCTGCCTTCCATGATTAATTTGACTCTTAATTGGCTTACTGAAAGTGAGTAGTGGAACCAGTCTGGGCTGCAGATAGTGATGTGGAAGTCAATAGTGGGATGTTCGGCTAGTTATTATTTTCATTGCTATGTCAGAGCACCTGGAAAAGGCAATGTAAAACAGCAAAAGAATATTTTATCTAACAGTTTGAGTGTGCTGTTCATCGTGGAGGGGAATTAGTGGCAGCAGAAGCCTAAGCCCAATGGTCACAGTATACTCACAGTCAGGAAGCACAGAGATGAATGTTGTGTTCAGCCCACTTTCTACTTTTCATTCATTCCAAGTGTATAGCTCTTAGTGCTGATAGCATCTGGGGTGACTCTTCCCAGCTCTCTTATCCCAATTAAGAAACCCCTCACAGACAGGCCCGGAGGCTTGTCTCCTACATAGTTCTAGATTCTGCCCAATTGAAAAGCAATATGAACCATTCCAGGTGCCCATAAAGACTACTTTATGTCAAGAATAATACATTTTGAAACCTCAGCTTATGGAGCTAAGAGGGGATGTGATATATTTAAGAAATATTTTCATCAAAAGGAAGGCTAGCTGGAGGGGCAAGCCTCAGGGTCTCGGAGCTTTGCCTAATTTGAATTCCTTCTGTTCTAGGGGCATATAGTCTCTATAATGTTATCTTCAACTCAAAGTATCCTGTTTCTTAGAGAAACAGACACTGTCAGAGGGTCCTCATGATTCTCACCAGGCTTTTCTAACCTGGAGTGAACCAGGAGTCTGAAGCAATTGGCTCCCCAATCACATAGAGGGCTTCAGGCAACCTTTGTGTTTCATTGTTCATTATGTTTCTCTACTCAGCCAGACAAACTGGGAAGCAGATTTTAAAGAAAATAAAAAAGAAAGACATAAAATTATAAAACCAGCCTTTTCCATCTATAAAAGCCCTTACAGAGCAGAGATGTATCCCCTGACACAGGTTTTCAAAACTTAAAATCTTTCAGGAATTCTAAGCCTAATCGTATTCCTAAAAAAAAAAAAAAAAAAATCTTTTTCTGACCTTTCATCAGCCACCAGGGGCAGGGGTATTATTGACAGAGAAAGAAAATGAGGGCTAAGATGATGTAAGATCACACAGAGCAGAAAGCAAGCAGTAGAGCCCATGAGCTGCTGCTTCTCCCTGGAGACAAAGAGGTTGATATTCCACACCTGCCAGAAGCAGCCTTGACAATTGATTTCTGGGTATCTGGGGACACTCAGAGCTTGGGTTCCATTCTTAAGCATGTTTCTGTGCATACTACTTGGGGGCTTTTGTTCTTTGAGTGGTAGTTATTGATTGGAGGATGTCTGAATCTGACAGCCCAGTGTTGGATCAGTAAAGGTTAGTGAAACACTGGTTGAAAGATATCTTTCCCTCAATTTACCACTATCTAGTCTTTGCAAAGTCTGCCAGCAGAGTCTACTGCCATTGACCTTAAACAAAAATACTCCACACATACTCACACTCTGGGTGAGTACACCCAATTCAAAGCATCCACAGGTTGGAGCATCATAGAAATAAGTGAGGAGAGCTTTCCATGGAGACAATCTTGGTTAATTGTATTTATGCAGGTGTTTGGGGGAAGACAATACAGGTGTTTTGATAGAGTACTTGCTCAGCATGTGTGAAGCCTGGGTTTAATCCCCAGGACCTTATAAACCTGTCTTTTTGGCACATAACTATAATCCCAGCACTTAAGAGGTAGAGGCAGGGGAAACAGAAGTTCAAGGTCATCTTTGATTATGTAGTAAATTCAAGACCACATGAACCTGTCTCAAAAAAATTGGAAAACAAAATAGCAGTAACAAAAATGAAGGAAAATATTTTATGAACAAGTGTTCACTATGCCTACATTCCCTGAGCTTTAAGATGAACATGAATTTGTTGGACAGAAGGAAACATTTGCATCCCAATGTCACTCCACATACAAATATTCTGACAATTATTTCCTCTGTCCTCATCATATAGAATATGAAGTATTATATGTGAAGAAATAGGCATAGATTGTAAAGTGGACACATGACTATATGATACATGCTTGTGCAAAACCCATAGGTAACTGGAAGGCACAGAATTACTAGAGAGCCATGAAGGTGAATGCTGTCTGTTATGAGAGTTATCAGGGTCAAAATCAGAATCTGGTAACCCTTACAAGCTAGGCTTGGTCACCCATCCTTAAAAGTCTAGTTAGACACACAACTGATAGTGAGAAGCAGAGGAGATTTACACAATGTTAAATTGGAAAAGAACAAAGTGACCCCTTAAGTCCATTCTGGGGTCCTGACGTAAGGCTTGAGTTGAAATAAAGAATAAGAATATGACACATCTGAGTAATCCTAGTCATGGTGCAACCTATCTAGACCACCACTGACCAGTCAGGGTCTAGGATCCTCTCCCCTTCAGAGTGGTCTGACAAGTAGTTAATCTTTTTCTAGCTAGCGTTGGGATTTCCCTGTTTTTCTAAGTCTTAAATTCCTGAGAAATTCCAATTCCACGGGGTCTATATTCTTTTTATAGACTGATAGCTAAACAAAGAGGTGGAGGTGTCTCATTAAACCCTTTTCATTCCTTTCAGGACAGACACACACTTTCCCTGTCACCAACATTCCCTCATTCCCTGCTCTTCTGTGAAGTTCCTGGAGTTGGTGTCTCTCCGGTTCTTTTACACAGCAGCTGATAATTACCTTCTCTGAGCATAGCACAGCAAAGTCACGGACCCTCCAATTTCTCTGTTATATTCCATTGTAATCATTAATCCCCTATAATATCCCTTAAATATTTCCTGTTGGGACATTTTTCTCTTTCATGATATATTTTTTACCTTGAAACCTTGAAATAGCATGCCACTTCATTTTGTATATTCTCCTGTAAGTTTCTAGAATAAAAATGTTTCCTATGATTAGATTTATTCAATTACTAAATTTCTGTGAGAGAATCAGCCACATCATTGTACATACAAAGAACTCATTTTTACAGATAGGCAGTTTTATGATATATATGTGTGTATACATGTATGTGTATGTATGTAGTATTTGTCTAGCCTAATTTTAATAAATATTTGAGTTTTGTTAGCCTTTTTAAAATATTGTTTGCAGTGCTGGCAATGGGACCCAGGGTCTTGCTGTGTTTTGCAAGTGCTCTATCACTGAGGACCATGCCCAGTTGAGTCAGGCTCTCACTAAGATGGATCTTGTACTCTTTCCTGACTTTGTTTCTTAGAAGCAGAAATGATGGTCATATACCTTGAGATCTAGCTAAGTATAGTGCTATACTGAACCAATATTCTGAGATTCATGTAAAAAAGATCCGACAAGACATAAACCCAAAATAAAAGTTCTTGGATATCATGATTTAAGTATATAATACTTCAAAAGTAATGTCATGTTTTTCTGGATTTTTTTGGTTTTCTTTTGCATTCTTACTCACTTATACACCATTTAGCAGTACCCAAGTATTCTTAATTACATGTACTACACATATCAATTAACTTAATATTCATTAACTTCTTGGTAGGAAACACTTTCATTATAATTTTAACCTTCAAATCTCCTTATTACAAATTCAAGTATCATTTTAAAAGCATTTTGGAGTATGTGTGCATGCGTGCGTGCGTGCGTGCATGTGTGTGTGTGCGAGAGAGAGAGAGAGAGAGAGAGAGAGAGAGAGAGAGAGAGAGAGAGAGAGAGAGAGTCTGCACGTGAGTATAAGCGTATTGTACAGGTGCTAGTGGAGGCCAGAGAATGCATGAGATCCCCATGGTGTTGCAGTTAAAGGTAGTATTGAGTTTCCCTGCCTGGTCCTAGGAATCAACCTTTGCTCCTTTGGAAGAATAGCAAGTGCTCTTCACCGCTAAGCTGTTCACACTCTGAGTGTCATTTTTTTTTAATGTAATTTCCTACTTGTCCATAGTTCTTTGTATAATGTTCTGCAAGATTTTCATTCATCTTCTGTTTTTTTCCTATTGAATTGCAGTTCTGATTATGCTGTAGATAATGTTTTGTTGTAGTAGTTGTTGTTGTTAAATTTAATTAATTCTGATTTTAAATATCTAATCCTTGTCATGACCTGTTTCTTCTCCTTTGTATATCTGAATAGATAAACAGCAGGTACTAGCTTTTAGTATCAAAACTTTAATTTCTCAGAGCTATAACTGAAATTAAATAAATAGATAATATGAAAATCCCTCCCATCACAAACGATTAAGATGTCTGCCCTTTAATTTTCACTTTAAGATACTGTTTTGTTTTCGACATTTATACCCTTTATATCCAACTGAAATTTATTTATTTATAAAGACTTGTCTTACTTTTACGTGTGCTTATGTGACTGTGTGCGTCTCTGTTTGAGCATGTGCATGAATTCAGATGCCTGTGGAGGCCAGAAGAGCATTTCACAGGCCCAGGAACAGGAGTGATGAGTCACCTGTCAAGGGTGCTGAAGACTGAACATGGGTTTTCAACAAGAGTATTACATGCTCCTAACTGCTAAGCCATCTCTCCAGTCCCTCAAATAGACTTTATTTCAGTATTGATACAGTTTTATAAGAATATTTCCTTGTCTGTACAATAATTGCCTTATCCTTTAACCATGAATGTTCATTAATAGTTTTGCCATTTTATATTGCTGATTACAGTTTGTCATTTTTTTCCTGTCTCTCCCAGCTTAATTCTCCTCTTTAATTCTTGTTCTGACTTATGGTACCTTGTCTTACTAGGCAGCAAGTTTACAGCTTTGTCTTTTTCCATGCTTTTCTTGTGTAATATTTTAACTGTCAGCCAAAAGTATCATAGAATTTTGGTTAGGATTACAACAAGGTTTGTGAGTGTCCCTTAAATGGCCATGTGCCAATGGCTTGGCTGCAAGAGCGAAGCCTTTGAGAGATAATTAACTGTATAGAATGAGAGACCGTGTAAGAAATTTTTTTTTAAGTCACTAGAGGTATATCCTCAAAGGACATTCTTTTAAATAAACATGGCTTATTTTTTTAAAAAATTAGCTTCTTAATAATTTACTTTGTGTGAGGTGCATGTATGTAGAACCAGCTGTCAGCCTCAAGCATCTTCCTTATCCTTCACTTTACTGTATTTTATTTTAATTTAGTTTTTTATTATACCTATTATTTCTCTCTACCTCTCTCTTTCCCTCCTTCCCTTTCTCTCTCCCTCTCTCCCTACACTCCCTAGGGTGTGCATGCATATCCAGGTCAAAAGACACTTTAAAGGAGTTGATTTTTTTTTCCCTTCCACTTTTAGGTGAATTTGAGAATCAAATATTTAGAGATCAGAGGACAGCCCTAGTGGCAGCCTTTCATCTTCTGCTGGGTAAGCCAGATGAACAGTTCTCCTGTCTCCACTACCAATTTCCTCATGAAGCAAATTGGACCATAGGCACCTGTGTTACTGAGCCCATCTTTTATGTGAGCCTTGCATGTCTGAACTCAGGTCTTCACATCAAGCATTTTATGCATTGAGCCAGCACCCCTAACTGGAGTGCTCTAATCAAATCTTGACTATTTTCTTCTATTTCTAGTTTATCAAGAGGTAGAGTAGCTGTTGGAATACACTGGATTCCTGGCTTGTGTTTATGAACCCCAACGCAAATCTTCATTTTTCTTTTAAAGTGGTTAAACATATTTTCCACGTAGTATTTTCCATTAAATTCTCTTTGAGACTATGGAGATGGCTCAGTGGTGAAGAGTATAAGATGCTTTGGCAGAGAACACACTTTGGTTTCTAGCATCCATGTTGGTAACTCACAACAGGCTGTAATTTCAGCTACTAGGGATCTGACACCCTCTTTTGGCCTCAGTGAACACCTGAATTCTCATGCATATATATACACATATGTGCTAAATAATATTTTCAAAACTAAATTCTCTTTTTTTCTAGTATTATAATTGCCTTTATCTTTCTTTCAGTAAGACACTCATTTTTCTCACCTGTCTGTCTCACTTATGTTTTCATAAATTCTAGTGATGTTTCACTGTTTTTCCTGAAATGGTTCACATTGTAAAGACCACTGTGATTTTGACTGAGCTAGGTAATTACTACCCGGTGAACTTCCTGGGGGACTATCAGTGTCTGAGAGGAATCTTATAGGAAGGGCCCTGGAGTGCCAATATGAGTTAAGATTTATTGTACATCTTGACAAGTGTTCAGTTCTGCTTCACTCTATTTTTTCTAGGTTGCTATCACCTGTAGACATGCTTTGGGATATGGGAGAAAGGATACTAAGGATGAAACACTGATGTACCCACAGGCCTATCCTTTTCATTAGCCGTTATTGATTTTCTTCTCATTTCATAGAAAAGAGCCCATTACATGTTTAACCAGAATAATAACACCGTCATAGCTGTGTTATCTGCATTACAGTTTGCTTTACATGTTATAGTACTCTAGCCTTATAATGAAGTTTAGCAGCTGTGTGCTTGTCCAGCTGACCAAACCCTGAGTACATCACTAGGATCATCATTATCATCATCATTACCTAGAGCCCCACCTGCATTTGTTTGGCTTTTTTTTTACAAAAAAAAAAAAAAAAAGATTCTTTCATATAATACATCCTGACCACAATTTTCATCCCTTTATGCCTCCCAGATCCATCCTCCCACTTTCCTCCATCCCCAGATCCACTTTCCTTTCATTTCCTCTTCAGAAAAAAAGCAGGCCTCCAGGAGACAAAAGCCAAACAGGACAAAACAAGATACAAGTCAAGGCTGGACAAGGCAATCCAACAGTAGGAAATGAGTCCCAAGTGCTGGCATGAGAGTCAGAGACAACCACAAAATTCCAAGCTAACCGCCATACTTGTGCTTGCTGCTCTGCTCTCTGTGACCCCTTGTGAGCCCTGCTTTATTTGATCCAGTGGGCCATATCCTCCTGGTGACCTCCATCCCCCATGATGAGCACCAGTCTCAGTTCCTTGTCTTGTTGCTTTGAGAAAATAGCTGACACAAACATCTTAAGGAAGGGGCTTTGTTTTGGCTCACAGTTTGAAGTCACACTCCGTTACTATAGGAAATATGAGGAGAGAAGCTATTGAGGCTGCTGCTTACACTACACTCATAGTCAGGGAGGTAGGTGTCACTTCTGCCAAAAGGCAGTCCTCAGTCACCTCAAGATGGCTACACACAGTGGATAGAATTTTAAAGTATGCGTTTGTTTGTGTGAATTATTTTCAGGTCGCCATAACTTTTGAGTTATTATGTTTATAAGAAACATAATATCAAGTTTGAAAAAGAAAGCTTTTTACTATTTTAAATACTTATATTTTCCCCTACAACTGCAATTACAATTAAAGTGTAATTGACATATGAGTGCATTCATATTTAATATGTTTGATGAATGTGACAAATCAGTGATCTCATGTAAAAACTGTTTCTCAGCAGCTTTCTGTACTCTCTACTCAAGGCATCAGTGACACAATTTCTGTCACTGTAGATTTAGATTTCTTGTTCTCTAACTCTACACACATGTAATTACAAGAAACGGATTCTTTTCATCTGGCTTCTTCTGCTCGTTATGATTTTTGGAGACGTGTCCCTGCTCATACAAGCATCAGTAACTCTTTGCTTCTTGATGAGTGCTGAACCATCATAGAACATATCCTAGTTTGATGATTTCTTTACCAGTGGATGAATATTTGGGGAATTTTTGTTGGTTTCACTTCTGTTCAGTTTGGGGTACTAATAACATTGCTATGGATATTTGAGTTATATCTTTGTGAGGTAACAGAGTTTAATGTCTTATAAGAAAGTATAGCACTTGGGTTAATGTCAAGTTATTTTCTAGAAAGTGTACCACTTTACATGTCTATCAGACACAGGTGACCATCTTTGATGATTGGCCTAATTTGCCAATTCGACACAACCTAGAATCACATGAGAAGAGAATCTCAATGAGGGCTTGTCTATGTTGGGTTGGCCTTTGGGCTTGTTTCTCTGTGTGTAGACGGGTGATTCATATAGTTAATAGGTAAGGAAAGAGGTAGCCCACTGCTGGTGGCAGCATCATTCCCTATGCAGATAGTTCTGACCTGTATAAGAGCGAAGAAATGGCACTGAGCACAAACAAGCAAGCATGCATGCACATATCCATTTCAGTCTGCTCTTGACTATGGATGTGATGTGACTGTTTGCAATTCCTACCTTTGATTTCAACACATGATGCTCAGAAACCTGGAATTGTGAACTAAATAAACTCTTTCTCCCAAGACTTGCTTTGTGTGAGAGTATGTTATCCAAAGAGCAGAATAGAAGCTAGGATGTCAGCCTCAGTGAATATATGTGACAATTTTCTTTCTCTTTGCTTTTGCTGTTATATTTTTATGTGTTTTGAGGCAGGATTCTATTTATCCCAGGATGGTCAGGAAGTATGTTTTGTATGGTCACGAATGTCCTTGGACTTTTCATCCTTCTGATTCTACCTCCAGGGCTCAGGGATTATAGGGATGTTCTACAATCCCAGTTTGACTAGTGCTGGCGATGATACCCGAGAAGTTGTGACTATTAGCTAGGTGAGCATTCCACCAACACAGCCACATCCCTCGTTCCTTATTTATTAATTTTAAAGAAAATTACCTCAGCACTTTAAACTAATATGGAACTTATTGTGCGGTCTACGTTGGCCTTGAATTCATGATCTACTTGCTTAAGCTTCCCAAGTGCGGAATCACAAGTATGTACTAACATGCCTAGTCCATGTTTGACATTTTTTTTTAAGTTATAGTTTTTCTAATAGTCTTTATGTAGCTCAGACTGATCTGAAATTCACATTTTGCTCTTTGTGTACGTGTGTGTGTGTGTGTGTGTGTGTGTGTGTGTGTGTGTATGAGTGTCAGTGACAAGACAGCCCTAGGCATTGTTTGATAAGAACTAGCCATGTTTTTTGAATCAGGATCTCTTTCTGGCCTGGAACCCATTAAATAGGCTAGTATATCTGGTCAACATGTCCTGGGGATCTGCCATTGCCCACCCCCACAGCATTAAGATAACAATGCTCTGTGCCATCTTTGTCTTTCTTTATATTCATTCTGGAGATTGAATTCCAGCCTTTGTGCTGTCAAGGCCAGCAAACCTCTGTTTTTACTACCTTTAATTTGAAACTTGGTCTTACTGTATGTCCTAGGCTTGACTTGAACTCATGATGACTTTGCTTTGCACTGAAATTACAGGAGTGGGTCACAATATTTGATTTATGTTTAACATACTATTTTTAAGGTTTAAGTTTTTATTACTTATATTTATTTGTGTGTGTCTGTTTCTCTATGTTTGCATGTGGAGGTCACAGGACACTTTAGAGGAGTCAATTCCTTCCTTACTCCATGTAAGCCCCAGAGATTGAACTTCTTCCTGATGAGCCATCTCATCTGCCTGATTCTTAATGTTCTGAAGATTTTTTAGTGAATGATACAATTCTCAGAAGTGGACAGTTATTTTTTTCCATGAAATAGATGGCTACCAGGAAAGGACCGAAAGTAACCTCTGCTGACTGATGAGGAGTCAGACTGTAATTTATGTCAGAGTCATTTCTTTTCTAGGTTTGAGTCTAGGAAGAAGCACACTCCAGATTCAGATGATAGCCACAAAAAGTGATCTTTGGAAAAACAAAATCATCTTGATTATTGATGCACTAAAAACCAAAGGTCAATGTAATCAGATATACAAAGAGTTACCTTTAAGTGAATTATGTGTACTTAAATTTTATATTTTTGGTCATTTGAGGAAATAAAAATAGCCTCCATAGAGGGAAAACATTTGCTTCTTTTTCTTTATTTTTTTTCTTCACTGTTTATAAATCTCCTAACACCAAAAAAAATAAAAAGAATTAAGACTCAATGGGAAAATATGACTGTAGCCAAGATGACAAATTCAATTTTCTGGACTCACAATGTGCAAGGGGAGAATCAACTCCCTGTAAGCTATCCTCTGACTTTCTTATGTTCACGGTGACATAATTTCCCTGTCCCCACACAAATAAATAAATAATTACAACAAAATTTTCAAAAGAATATTTCAGTATGATAAGATAAAATGAAAGAATAATTTGAAATTTGACCATTTCACAGAATTCAATGAGCATGGACATGTTGCAAAGATTCAGCAAGGATGCTTCTGCTAAGATCAGTTCCTCAGATGAGGACTGAATTCAGATATCTCTGATGGAGGGGTCTAGGAGTGATCCACTTAATCACTTAATATGCTTTTCTTCTTTGTGGTTCTTTGGTTTGAAAGGACCAAGAAGACCCCATAACAGGCTGTTCCATCTTCTTCCAGAGATTCAGCCTCAGTTTCAATTTCCTGAAACTGAACAAGAAATTTCTGAGAAAGCCGCAAATGAAAGACAATCTCTAACACCCTCAATAGCAAGGGCAAAGAAGCCTGGTATGTGCCAGTATCAGGCCAGACCAGGCCTGAGCGTCAGTCAGCAAGCTCAAGGTAGTAACCAAACAAGGATAAAGCCTGGGCCTGCCCCAAATAGAAAAATTGTAGACCTGACCAGTCTTTAATTAGCCCTGGCCAATTAGAACATTCCAAAATGATTGTCACTTGCTTAAGCCAATCATATCTAAAGTGACCTAACTGCCCTATAAACTCCCTTTAACTGTGCTTAAAAGAAGCTCCTACATCCCTCTAGGGATAGTTGCCATTTTGCTTTTATGTGGAATGGATGGCTCCAGCATACTTAAATTTAAAAAAAAAAAAAAAAAAAAAAAAAAAAGCACTCTTGCTGATTGCATATACGGATGGTGGTCTTTTGTGGAACTCCTCAGGACCCTAACAGGGTTCTGTATATTCATAATCACACATGTGTTTTGTGACACAAAGTAGGAAGGACACTGTCTAATAAAGAAAAAAATGTCTGCATAGTAACAGATGTGAGAGATACCTAATATTTGGATGATAATATGGTAAATAAAGGCTTGTAGAATGATTAAATACTTATTTTTATATTTTACATACTTAGATTAAACATAGTCTATGTTTTTATATGTTTTAGTAAACATTGCCAAATATGTGTCATCTGTTTCACTCAGTGTTATAATTTAAAAGATCAGTCTTTTGAAATTTATTTTAATCTCTCTCTGAAGGGTGTGTATGTGTGTGTGTGCATCTGTATGCTCTCTTTCTCTCTCTCTCTCTCTCTCTCTCTCTCTCTCTCTCTCTCTCTCTCTCATTCATATGTAGGTGTATGCCCATGAGGTGTAGTGAGAAGAGACGGTATTGGATATGAGGAAAAATATACTCATTGTACAATATCTGTTAATTCTTACATAGTAACTGAAAAATAATTAAATAAGCACTCTGAGGGCAAAGTGAGGATGTGTCCACTTATTCAATAGATTTATAAATAGAGTCAGATTTATTAACCACACTTAAGGGTAGGTCTGATGTCCCGTAATCATTTGCCAAGACAAAATAAATTCAATAGTATTTTTGAGGACTTTTTGACTCATATAGCTTTGTTTGGGTTGATTTTGTTTTGTATATTGCAGTTTCCAATTTTGTGATTTTATAGGTTTTCTTTGTATTTCTTGCTGTATGTAGATGCTTTCTAAAAAGAAAGATAGAAAAAGGGTGGGGAAGACATGGGGGAGGGAAGGGGAAACTATGATCAGAACATATTATATGAAACTTTTTTTAATAAAAATACAAATAAACTTTGTTTTGCTTTGGGTTTTGTTTGCTTTTGCTTAATTTTTTAACCCAGTCTACACTTTCACTGGTGTCCACCAGAACAAAGCATTTTTGTTACTTCTTCCCTGTATGCATGCAATATTGAACTCCCCTGGTGAGAGCTGCTTGTGTAACTGAGGTGCTGCTGGTGATTCTTAAAAGCAGTAGAAATAGCAGCAAACAGAAAACATTTCCTCTCTCCTTTTTTAATTTAAGTTTTTTCCCCCTTTTACATACCCCCCACTGTCCCTCCTTCCTCCTCTTCTCTCACCCCCCACCCCACCTCCCATCTACTCCTCAAAAGAGGTAAGGTCTTCCTTTGAGTAGTCAACCCAGGCTAACGTATCAAAGTGAGGCAAGACATTCCTCTCTGTATCAAGGCTGAAAAAAGCATCCCACCACAGGAAGTGGACTTTTAAAGCCTGTTCATGTAACCAGGATATTTCCTGGTCCCATAGCCAGGGGGTCCACTAACAGATCAATCTACTCAACTGTCATCCTCATTCAGGGCCTAGTTTGGTCTCCAGCTGTCAGTCCAGTGTCAGTGAGCTCCCATTAGCTGGGTCAGCTGTCTCTATGGTTTTCTTCATCATGCTCTTGACCCCTATCCCCATCCTGCTCCTCTAGTCCTTGCCTTCAACTGAACTCCAGAAGCTCAGCCAAGTGCTTAGCTGTGGTATCTGCATCTGATTTCACTGGTCACTAGATGCAGATTCTATGAGGACAATTAGGGGAAGGCTAGTTTAGGCCCCTCTCCAGCATCCTTGGAGTCTTGGCTGGGACCTCCTTGTGGGTTCCTAAGGATTTCCCTAGCATCGGGTTACTTCCTAAACCCATGATCATTACATTAATAACATCAATTAATAAATGGGACCTCTTGAAACTGTGAAGCTTCTGTAAGGCAAGGGACATAGTCAGTAAGCCAAAATGACAGCCTATAAAATGGCAAAAGATCTTTACCAATCCCACTTCCAATAGAGGGCTGATCTCTAAAATATATAAAGAACTCAAGAAACTAGATATCAAAAGTCCAAATAAACCAATTTAAAAATGGGGTACAGATCTAAACAGAGAATTCTCAACAGTAGAATCTCAAATGTTCAAAAGACATTTATGGAAGTGTTCAACATCCTTAATCATCAGGGAAATACAGATCAAGATGACTCTGAAATACCATCTTACACCTGTCAGAATGGCTAAGATCAAAAACACTGATGATAGCTTATATTGGGGAGGATGTAGAAAAATGGAAACACTCCTCCACTGCTGGTGGAAAGTGAAAACTTGTATAGTCACTCCAGAAAGCCGTGAGGCTGTTTCTCAGAAAATTGGAAATCAGCTTTCTTCAGGACCCAGCAATAACCAAAAGATGCTCAACCACTTCACAAGGACACTTGCTCAACTATGCTCATAGCAGCACTATTTGTAATAGCCCAAACCTAGAAAGAGTCTAGATGCCCCTCACCTGAAGAATGAATAAAGAAAATGTGGTACATTTACACAATATAGGATTACTCAATGGTAAGAAAAACAAAAGGAAAAAAAATGACATCATGAGACTTGTAGGCAACTGGATAGAATTAGAAAAAAAAAATCATCTTTAGTGAGGTAACCCCAATCTAGAAAGACAAACATGGTATGTACTCACTCATAAATGGATAGTGAGTGCAAAGCAAAGGATGAACAGGCTAGTGTCCACAACCCTAGAGAAGCTAGGTAGAAAGGAGGATGCTAAGAGGGATACACTCAGAAGGCCCCAGGAAAGGAAAATGGTCAAGATCTCTTGGGTAAACTGGGAGAGGGATATGGAGGAGGAGACAATAGGGGGAGGGAACATGGGGCTCAAGATGGCAGAGTTGGAAGAAGGATGGAAAGGCTGAGCAAAGAGACATCTTTACAGAAAATATCCTTTATAGGTTGACCTAACTACCAAAGTATGCAAAGCCAGGAAAAAGGGAGAATGATTCAATTATCTTCCTCTCCTCACCTCCCTACCACTTCACTCCTCACCTCCCCTCTCCTCACCTCCCCTCTCCTCACCTCCCCACTCCTCACCTCTTCACTCCTCACCTCCCCTCTCCTCACTTCCCCACTACTCATTTCCATACCTTCCCACTCCTTACCTCCTCACCTCCCCACCTCCCCACTCCTCACCTCCCAACTCCTCACCTCCCCACTCCTCACCTGCCCACTCCTCACCTCCCCACTCCTCACCTCCCCACTCCTCACCTCCCCACTCCTCACCTCCCCACTCCTCACCTCCCCACTCCTCACTTCCCCACTCCTCATCTCCCCACTCCTCACCTCCCCACTCCTCACCTCCCCACTCCTCACTTCCTCACCTCCCCACTCCTCATCTGCCCACTCCTCACCTCCCCACTCCTCACCTCCCCACTCCTCACCTCCCCACTCCTCACCTCCCCACTCCTCACCTCCCCACTTCTTACCTCCCCACTCCTCCCCTTCCCACTCCTCACCTCCCCACTCCTCACTTCCTCACCTCCCCACTCCTCACCTCCCCACTCCTCACTTCCCCACTCCTCACCTCCCCACTCCTCACCTCCCCACTCCTCACCTCCCCACTCCTCACCTCCCCACTCCTCACCTCCCCACTCCTCACCTCCCCACTCCTCACTTCCCCACTCCTCATCTCCCCACTCCTCACCTCCCCACTCCTCACCTCCCCACTCCTCACTTCCTCACCTCCCCACTCCTCATCTCCCCACTCCTCACCTCCCCACTCCTCACCTCCCCACTCCTCACCTCCCCACTCCTCACCTCCCCACTCCTCACCTCCCCACTTCTTACCTCCCCACTCCTCACCTTCCCACTCCTCACCTCCCCACTCCTCACTTCCTCACCTCCCCACTCCTCACCTCCCCACTCCTCACTTCCCCACTCCTCACCTCCCCACTCCTCACCTCCTCACCTTCCCACTCCTCACTTCCCCACTCCTCACCTCCCCACTCCTCACTTCCCCACTCCTCACTTCCCCACTACTCACCTCCCCACTCCTCACCTCCCCACTCCTCACCTCCCCACTCCTCACCTCCCCACTCCTCACCTCCCCACTCCTCACCTCCCCACTCCTCACCTCCCCACTCCTCACCTCACCTTTCTGTTCCCCTTCACCTCCCCTCACTTCCCTTTCCTTTCTTCCTCCCTCCCCTCATCCCTCCCTCTTTTCCTCCCTTTCTCTTTCTTCCCATCTCCATTCATCTTTCCTTTCTACTCTGACATGCCTATTTGGAAAGATGTTAGAATACGAAGTCATATAGTCTATAACTCCCTCCTTGCAGTAAAATATAGATATTGTTAATAGAAAACTTCATATTTGGAATTGTATCATTATTTTTATTTCCAAAAGTCATGGAAAATTTTAGTTCCATTTCTTGCTTTACTAAGCCAGTTTCATATAAAGCCCAGCATCTATCCTGCCTTTGCTAATAAACATTTTGTATTTGTTTGCACACCCCTGATTACTTTGTTGAAACATAACATAGTAAATGGTTTAGATGCCAGTTTATTTCACTTAGACCATAGTCACTCAGAATCCCAGATATCAAACAGTAGTGACATCTTCCTATATTTCATTTTAAAATTAGTTAACAGATTATTCTTCTGGGCTGGAGAGATAGCTCAGCACTTAAGAGTCTATATTGAAAAGAGTTGAGTCCCGTTCTCTATATTCACTTTAGACAGCTTAGAACCACCTGATGGACTCAACACCCTCTTCTAGCCTCCATGTGCACACACACACACACACACACACACACACACACACACACACACACACTCTCTCTCTCTCTCTTACACACACACACACACACCCCTCAGAGAGAGAGATTAAAAATAAATCTTAAAAGACTGACCTAAATTATAACACAATCATTGTGTTATAATTAATGGCACATATTTGGCAATACTTATTAAAACATATTATGTTTAATCTAAGAGATGTGATGGAATTCAGGTACCAGCTGATAAAGTCAATAGAACTTACCCAGGGTCCTGGCCTGCTAAAGAGGGTGTGGCCAGCTCTGTTCAAGAGGGGCTGCTAGGATCTTGAGTGCCCCATTTGTTCCTGCCTTCTTGAAAGACTGGACCAACATCCATCGCTTAGACTATTCGATTGCTCAAGTGTCTTCCTAAGGTGTAACTTGTTATTGTGAGTGTTAATTTGTTTTTCAATAAATATTAATCTCATATTGATATACTTTAAGTAAGATTTCCTTCTATATTTGGCATATAAGTATGTAGTTGTGCGGTTTCTCGGTCCCAGGTGGCCAGAGGTCCGGAACCTGCCACACCAGACCTCTTAGACTCCCACTGCTCAGGCCCCCAGAAATGACTCAGACGCTTATATTAACATCATGCTGTTTGGCCTATGGCTTAGGCACATTGCTAGCTGGCTCTCACATCTTAAATCAACCCATTTCTATTAATCTGTCTGCCACATGGCCCGGGGCTCACCTGTGCTCCTTACATGTTGCTCCTTTGGGCTTCAGCTCGGTCTGTCTCTGACCCCGCCCTTCCTTCCCTACCTATTCTGATTCCTCCTCCTACTTCTTCTATGGTGCCTGTCATGGCCCAAAACAGCTCCTTTATTTAAAGATTGAGATTCACAGCATACAGAAAGACATTCCCACATCGTAAGTATGTGAAAATAAGTATTCAATCATTTTACAAATGTTTACCATTTCTCATATCTGTTATTGTGCAATATTGTGCTACCTGGGCTGGAAATATGTTTTTCACTTGAAATGAGTATGCACTAGCATGAAGTACACTTGCTTCTCTTTAGTATGCATATGATTTTATCTGACATAAGATGGATTAGCAACCTTCTAAAAATAATATGCATAGTTTTTTCCATCTGAATGAAATTTGATATTTATTGGCATAAAGGTCATGTCAAATCACCTCCAGTTAGTTGTGGGAATAATAATGAAATCTGTGCACAAGTGTAAGCATCAACAAAAGTGTCTGAAGATCCATTTGCACTGTGATTAAGAAATTCAATTAATTTCTAAATATAGAAAATGAGATATTGAATGAGTTTAAGAGAAGTGTCAGGATCAGTATGGAAAAAACTGAAAATTATACAAAACTGAGATGAGAAGGTAGGTACCATGTATCTAGATAGCCCTTCCTATGTATGAAGAAATGGAGCATAACTGGAGAAACAGAGAATTGTATTCACAGAGCTAGTACAGAGGTAAGAATCTCCACTTGAGTGCCACATTGATTACTTGCCCATGTGAATCAGAAGGCTTCACAGAATGGAGGACGGCATTTCCTTGCACTATTTCCTCTTAATGTGTACACTGCCCAGTGACTTTTTAATCACATGGTTGGATTTCTGCCACTCCAGAAAAGGCACATTTTCAATTGACAAATGATGCTAATATTAAGGAACCACAGCTTGTCACACAGAATGTTCTGGACTGTGGAAATTCCTCTTTGGATCAAAGCTCTTTTATTTCCTTTCATTTTGAAGACATTCTTAATGTGTATATTGTGCATGTGTGTGCCTGTGTGTGTGTGTGTGTGTGTGTGTGTGTGTCTGTCTGTCTGTCTGTCTGTCTGCCTGCCTGCCTGCCTGCCTAACTGTTTGTCTTGTTAATCCATTTCCACATGGGTGCCCTTGAAAGCCAGAAAAGGGCTGGAGTTACAGGTGATTCTGAGCCAGCAGATCTAAGTTCTCAGGGCTAGATGTGGCTTCTCCAATAGCATTTTATGTTTTTAACCACTCAGCTCTCTTTAGCCTGATGACTGATATCTTTACATTTATAACAAGAGGGTTCAATTTCAAGTGATATTTTGCATGAATATTCAACACTCTCAATCTTCCTAAAACTCTCTCTTTATAAGATGATATTTTTTTCCCATGACAACATTTCCACCCATCTGTCTCCCCCGATTTTCTCTCATTTTATAAGTCCACTTATTTTAAGATAAGATTGAGTAACTTATTAATAAAATTACATTCCTCATTTGTTATAACTTCTTATTTTAAAATGGTATTATAATTTGTGTTGCATTTTATTTGTGTGTCTGTATTTATGCATGTGTGTATGTGTATTTGTGTATGTGCGTGTATGTGTGTGTGTGTCTGTGTGTGTGTGTGTGTGTGTGTGTGTGTGTGTGTGTGCATGCACTTATTGTGGTGCACTTATGGAAGTCAGAGTACAACTCAAAGGAGTTAATTTTCTTCTACTTCAATTTAGGTTCTGAGATTCAATTTAGGGCACCAGGGTTGGCAGCAATTGCCTTTACCCAATGAGTTTTATCATTGACTCATCTGGATATAGAACTTAACTTTGTGATATAATCCTTCCAAGGGTTCATAGTCTCTAATCCAGGTCTAAGTGATAGATTCTAAAGAAAACTGCCTTGACATCTGAAATTGTTCCTCACATTCCTACAGATTGGTCCTTCAAAGGTGGCCCACTTTCTATCTAGATCTCAATCTCATGATTACTTTTTTTGTCTACTCAAATAATAATGCTATATCAGAACTTCCTCCATCCTCTGGTTGCCTATTGAGTATGTTTTTGGGAGAAGCTTGGATATTTTGCAAGACACACTAGAGTGAGCCTGTCCATCTTCCATGGTGAAGGTTGCATGATAGTTCTCTGGAATTAGTGTTGTCCTCAGAGGCAGGCAATGCTGCATCCAGTCTCATCTGATAATTGACAAACATGTTTCTAGACCATTCTTCTCTTTCAAAGTTTTCAAATTCTACATCTCTGACCACTAAATGGAAGACTGGGGTATATGTCCTCAAACAGCCTTTTAGACACCAATGTAAGAGCCTTGCTCCCCAAATCAACACATCTGGCACCTTTTAGCACTGCCAATATATTTCTCAAATAAATAAGCTAATAATTAGTCAATACAAAACTACTTAGGAGTCCACAATTTATTATATAAAATTATAGCCCAATAATATGTAACATCTTACCAGCCTCCATACCATCTTTCAAAATAAAAGAAACCTACTAATATTTAGTTGTATTTTTGATGTGTAAAAATACAATACAAATTCTAGACTGGAGAAATTGCTCATCTATTAAAACCGCTTGCTGCTCTTCCAGAGTACCTGAGTTATATTTCAAGCACCCATACCAGGCGGTTCAGAGCTGCCTGTATCTCCAGTTCTGGGGGATTTGTTCATTCTACATCTTGCCTGTGGACACTTGTTGGCTCTTTTGTAGTAATGATGAAAAACGCCAAGAGAATATTCTCAAATTTATAGAATCTTTCAATATCATCTACTTGGGTACTTGTGTCAGCTTTTTTGACTGAAGCACAGGTCTTTCTTAGTAAATCTATTCCTATCACAGTCTTAACACACACACACTCCTTCTAAAGTTAGGAAAGCTAATAAGCATTACATCATGAAACAGACTTTAGCCAGATACCATCTTTGTGATAGGTAATGTCTTACACAGAGCTGGACTGTCACTATTACAGAAATTATGAGTGGTTATTACTTCTGATTAAAATTAAATTAAATAGCACTTGAGAAATAAGAAGTGTTTTAATTATAACATAAAAATGTCAGTCTTTCACCTTTTAACATCTGTTAGACATGCATGCCAGAAGCAAATGTACAGGAGTGTTTGCCAAAAACCTAGTCAACCAACCTCAGTGAATCAGCTTAAAGCTAGCAAGATCTGATTTTTTATAAAGAGCTTTCCAGATCTGACAGTGTGTCCAAGTTGGGTACATGGAAGGGCATGGCGGTTCTGATTTCTCTCTATTTGTAGGGGGCAAATGAAAGGCTCTCTAGGGTCTTTTTTCCTACTGTTCATTGGGTTAGAGTTGGTCTGGCATAGCATACACATCTGTGCTATAGTAGGGGGTTGGTATTTCTCAGAGAAATGTTTGCTTCCACCAAAGGTTCCAGAGGTTTGTCCTTGCGTGATGTTTCCATAAAGGTTGTTTTTAACTCTGATCTGTAAAAGGCAAAATCACTGGAACTCTCAGTTCTGGAAAATGCTTTTGGCCTAAAGAGGCTTGGGTCGATGCTAGCTAATTAGCAGACAGGCAGGAGGGACACAGGCAATGGCTGCTGGTGCTTTTCTGATCAATGTAACCAGCTCTTTTTTCCCTGTCATCAATACATAGACCACTTGCTCAGGATGTAATTTTGTACGAGTGATAGGTTCCCAAGCTTCTGGTGGTTTATATTTTAACAGACTAGGGGAATGAGGAGATATTCAATCATTAAAAAGCTTACTGTTTAAGCATGAAATTAAAAAGACAGGCATATCAGTATCTGCTTATAACCCTAGCATTAGGGAAACCATAACAAGTAGATTCCTGGTCCTCACTGGCCAGCTTGCCTGGTGTTATTGCTAGGCTAGGCAAGGTGGGTGGCTCATGAGGAATGACAAGTGAGTTTGTTCCCTGGCCTCCACATACATTTGCTGCACACACACACACACACACACACACACACACACACACACACACACACAGCATTGGAGGTGGAGTAGAGATCCCAGCTTAAAATTTTATAGTCATCTATGGTCAATCTAAGGAGATGGTGGAGCTTAATTCTATTTGGTTCGTGTTTTTTCATAATTAGGACACACTGTTTTCACAAGGTTAGATTGATGTTAAGAAAACCAATGATGTTATTTACCTTCCAGTTATATAATGAAGATAAAACCACTAGGGGTGTTGCTGTTACTGCTTTGGATTGTTCTCAGGTATGAACACTGAGGACCCAGGAGCCACATTTTGCGCTGTCCTCCTTCAAGTCACTCTGCATCACACAGGCCCTTGACCAATTGTGATTACAGAAAGACTCTCCTCTGTATGTGCCATAGAATTTCCTTTTCATTCTAAAATGTGGCTCCTTCCTGAAGGCACTGTTAGTGCTTTCTCGGATTCCCAGGAGCTTCATAACCATCTAGGATGACATAGGGGACAAACATTCAGTCATAGTCATCAGAAATGTATCTGAGTCTCCTGTTTCTTGGTTCCAAAGAGTTTTAAATTCAATTTCAGAGACCCTCCACCCCGAGCAGCCATTAATCTATTTAGCATGTCATTGTTGCAAGTCCTGCTGTTGGCCAGTAACAATCACAGCATCCTGTCCCTTGCAGGGCTTGTGTTGTAACAGGAAGTGATTTTGTGATTCCACCTTCATGCTGTCAGCGAAGCCTGCTTTGGGAATAACTGTGGAGAAACAGAAGCTGTGGGCTTCTGCAAATGTAAAGGGAAATAATCAATGCTAGCCACTTACAAAATAACATACCACCACCTAGTGAGCTGCTTGAATGTTTAAGGTTAGAAGAATGACTTAATCTAATCCTCAACATTGTGAAACCCATTTGCTGTCACTGTGCTTGGAGAGCTTAGCACCATTTCACAGAAAACCAAGCCAAAGCCGCCAAAACTATACCAGATACTTCACTTTGTCCATCTTCAAAGCTTTTCTCTTCCTTTAAAGCTCATTCTTATCTTCATGTCCCACTCTAGCAGAAACAAACAGCTGGCTGAGTACTCCAGTTGGGGAAAGTCAGAGGTACATGCTATTAAGTGTTTCCATTCATCTGAATAACCCTAAAGCTATCTGCTTGCTGTTCACAACATGACTGGATTGAGCCATTTTTCCTTGTGAAGGAATATTGAATATAACTATTACTACTTATTAACACTTTGCTGAGGACTTCTATACTAAAAGAGAGCATTGAGTTTGGGGTCAAATACCTGTGTAAGGCCCCCTCCCTTTTGCTTGTTTTAGCAAATTTCTCTTACCCAAGAAGTAGTGCTAGCAACAGCAGGTTGCAAGGACAGTAAGTAAACTTGCCTAAGACATATTAACAGGACAGTAAAGATTAGCTTCACTGATAAAAGAAGAACTGCAGTTAGGACTAAGACCAGGTGCCTGGGGTGGAGACAAAGGAATGTGGTCAGGAATGTGGTTAGGAGCCATGGTCAGGAAACATTCCTCAACCGAGGATACACTGATTCCCCTGTGTGGGCTGTACATCTGCCCTTAAAACCTGCTCTTAAAACATATATCCTGGTACAGCATCCCTGTAAAACTTAGTAATAAAAACTTTCACAGTGTATGTCAGCTGGGCAGAGGGGGAAGGGAGGGGAAGCAGTTACTTGGCTAAGTGATCAGGCCCAGCCAGATCAGGGAAGGAATTCCAGGAAGAGATAAGGAACAAAAGAAGAACAAACAGCAGGCCTGGGGGCAAGTGATAACCAGGACCTTTGGTCAGGCCAGATGGCAGCCTGGGGGCCCTCACCCCTCAAAGGGTAATTTCATTCAAACCAGCCAATGAAAACCTTGTAACTTCACTTCTGCTTCTGTACGCATGCTTTTGCTCCCCTAATCCTATAAAAAGGCCCTGAACAGAGGGCTGGGCGCGCAAGCCCCCGAGTGGCTTGGCCCGCAGGTACCTGTGTTATTCAATAAACCTCTCATGCTGTTTGCAGCTGATCTGTGGCTCTGTCTTCCTTGAGTCATGGGGTCTCCTCCTGAGGAAAGGTCCGTTTCGGGGGTCCCAAACCCCCGGGGGTCTTTCACCTGGCTTTCAGTTCCCTATTGACTTTTGTGTGAATGATACAAAAACACATTTTCTGAGTAAATAACTTTAATTTGGTGCTTGTTATATGTACATTATAGAGGGTCAAATTGTCAAAATTTTAAAGGATTAGAGAGAGATTGTTTTCATCTCTCTCTCTCTCTCTCTCTCTCTCTCTCTCTCTCTCTCTTTCTCTCTCTCTCTCTCCCTCTCTCTCTCCCGCCCCCATCTCTCTCTCTGTATGTGTGTGTTCCTGTGATGCATGCATGTGTATATATACACAGAGACCAAAGATTGATTTTTGGCTACCTTTGTCACACTCCACATTTTTGTTTTGTTTTTGAGACATGGTCACTTACTGATTCTAGTGATTATCCATTCAACTAGTATACCTGGTTAGTAAGGTCTTGAAACAAATCTGTCTGTACATCACCAGACATGGGTTTATAGACATGTCCAGATAAGCATAGATTCTGGGGATTCAGCCTCGGGTCTTCATGCTTGCCTGGCAAGTATTTTGCAACAGAGCCATCTCCTTAGCTCTATTTTTTTCATTCTCATAAGTGAATAAAATGGCATGGAATATTTTATCGATACTGATAGATGCTGGCAGAAAACCCACAATTCTTAGATTAAAAGGAAACGAGTTTATCGTTCAATGTCCAGCAAGCAGCATTTATTTCCATGTTGGCATCTCCAATCCTACCCCTCAGTTCCTTGTTGACCCTGCAGGAAGGAGTAGTGAACTCCAGTACATATAATCAGCTGTCCTGAAAGAGAGTAACTCCAGGTAAGGGAGTCTATTTTATACCTGTAGTAAGCCACATGCTTTTTATGCTCAGAAGGACATTGTCCTTAGCTTCTAATATTCTTTGCTATTGAACAAAGAAACAAAACAAGAGCAGTCACTGAAGAAAATAGCAGGCAATATATGTTTCTAGAAAACATGTAAAATATGAGAAAGGCTTGCCTATCCATGTGTGTAGGGCAATCATGCTCCATTTTTTAAAAAGTGACTCCCTTAGACAGAGCTAACTGGTATGTTTGACTTCACTTTTTATTCCTTTTGGGTAATGTCGACTATTTTGTTGTTTTCTAAAACTTGTGTGTATTTTTCTTGGAGATTTTAAAGATTTTTAAACAAAAATCAATTAACCATACTGGTGTGATTTATATCTGTAATATTGAAAGACTGAGGCAGGGGGATTGGCACAAGCATAAGCCATCCTGGTCTACAGAATCTTAGGCTACCCAGAGCTACACAGTAAGACCCCATTCAAGGCAAAATAAAACAAAACTCTCCTCTTCTGCCATGAATTGCCATATGACACCCACCCAATAGTTACTAACTGCAAACAAGTCTCAGAGGCTAGACAGATGGCTCGGGTCTAAGAGAACTTGCTACTCTTGCAAAATACCCAAATTTGTTTACAGGCACCCACATCAAGCATCTGACAACCAGTTGTAACTCCAG